>CM024600.1:26288196-27489982 GCA_014182555.1 Eucalyptus erythrocorys | reverse complement strand
TTCGAGTTGAAATGATAATATCACATAGGAGCTACCGCTAGAAGGAGTGGAAGCAATCCTATCTTATCTTATCTTCAAGGTTCTTGACTTGTAAACCCGATGAAGATATAGATTGAATATTCATTTCTTGGCCTCAAAGTACATACCCTTTGTGTAAGCCCATGACCAAGCCATTATTACGGTCCCTTCAAAAGATCTTTTGATCAATGGATTGTGCTCATTGTGAACGTTTCCGAAAGCCTTAGACATAGGTTGAGTGAGACTTCTCTACTGAGATTTAAACAAATTTCCCATATCAATGGTTGGAAACAATAGCCATTTTTGAGAGCTAGTGCGAAAGACCTCTTTTGATTAGGATATTTCCACTTGGCATATTTAATTTAACCCTTAGATGGTTAATCAAATCTCATTTTGTTAACATCTTCTCTGAAAGGATTTGACAATCAATATCATTTTGCAAGATTGATTCTCCAGCAATTTCAACAATCACATCTGGTCAAAACCCGTTTTTACACGGTGAGACTATCGTATTCGGTTGAAGCCCGTTATTACACGGTAAGACCTTTCTCCCAGTCGAAACCCGTTTTTACATGATGAGACTATCGTATTCGGTCGAAGCCCGTTATTACACGGTGAGACCTTCCTCCCAGTCGAAATATGTTTTTATACAGTGAGACCTTTTTTCCAGTCGAAACCCGTTTTTACACGGTGAAACTATCACTCCCAGTCAAAACTCGTTTTTACACGGTGAGACCTTCCTTTTTCTAGTCTAAATCACATGGTTTGTGGGCCCATCCTTAAACCACACAGTTCTAGGTTATCTTTAAACCTTGTCTCTAGGTTCTAGGTTTTCCTTAAACCTTGTCTTCAAGTTCTAGGTTATCTTTAAACCTTGTCTCTAGGTTCTAGGTTTTCCTTAAACCTTGTCTTCAAGTTCTAGGTTATCTTCAAACCTTGTCTCTAAGTTCTAGGTATTCCTACAAGTTCTAGGTTATCTTCAAACCTTGTCTCTAGGTTCTAGGTATTCCTTAAACCTTGTCTTCAAGTTCTAGGTTATCTTTAAACCTTGTCTCTAGGTTCTAGGTTTTCCTTAAACATTGTCTTCAAGTTCTAGGTTATCTTTAAACCTTGTCTCTAAGTTCTAGGTTATCCTTAAACCTTGTCCCCAAGTTCTAGGTCATCTTAAAACCTTGTCTTTAGGTTAGTGGTTTTCCTTAAACCATTCCTTTTTTAGTTAGTAATCCTATTGTCTTCATTCCATCCAACGAAAAAAAAAAAAAAAAAAAAACCGACAAAAGTTCAGATATCCTAATAGGTCCACAATTAACTGTCTTTTCTTTTGTTTTCCTCTGTTTTCAAAAAGTCGAGCTGACTAAAAATTTCAGGTGTCAATTTTTATCTTTGAGTGGAACCTCTTCGAGCACCCACCCAAAGAGGGGCAGCTGTTGACACCCGAATTTTTTTCGGCAATTTAGATAAAAAATAAAAAAATTGTCTGAATTGAATAAACAAAAAAAATGAGAGCAAAAGAAAACCGAAAAAATGGAAAATGAAACAGAAAATGAAAAAGGCGAAAAAATGAAAAAATAATTAAAAATTGGAAAATATAAAAGGGGGGGCCTCTCGACACTTTCTCTCCCTTCCCCCCTGGACACTGGACTCTCTCTTCCCCCTCGGTGCTCGGACGCCGGACACTAGGACTCTCTCTCATTTCTCCCTCTTCCTGAACGGAAAAAAAAAAAAAAAAAAAAAAAAAAAACCTAGATCGAGCATCCTCGATTAGGGAAGCTAGGGCTCTTGCTCGATCTCTCTCGATCGCTCGATTGGTGGAATCTCTCTCTCGATTTTTGGATCGGCTCTCTGGAGATCGGCGAAGGTTCAGCTGGATCGGCGTCTTTCCCTCTCGATCACTTTCTGGTGCATCGGATCTGACTCGCTGAAACGTCCGGTCGAGGAGCTCAAGATCCGAAGCCGACCTACAACGGCAATGATAGTAGCGACGGTGGCCTCGACCGCGATCTCATCCCCCCTGAAACCCTAGGAGGCCGACGTGGATCTACAGAGCCGACGAAGATCCGTGACACCGGAGACGACACTAGCGGTCCTGCTCGCCGGATCTATCTTGATCGAGGCCGATTGACAATGGTGGCCATGGCAACGATGACGACAACAAGGCGAGCTCTCTATATGCTCGGTCCTTAGCTTTTCTGGTACAGAGACTCGTAGGACCTAGGTCTCTCTGAATCGAGCTCACCAAATCGGTGAGCTCCCTTTCCCTCTTTTTCAATCCGTTAGGGTTTCGGGCCCTATTTCCTTCTCTCGTTCGGTCTCTCTAACCCGAACATTCTCTCTTTCTCTGGCTTTCGCTCTTGGTCGGATCTGACACGCTCGCTGCGAACCACATCTTTCCGGAGCTCGAAGTACAGGGATTTGAAATCGCAGAGTTTGGGATTTTTCGGTTCAGTTCTAAGGAAAAATCCGAAACCCCTCAACGACAGCCGTTCGTCGTTTCTGGCTAGATCAGGTAAGAGACCGATTGCTTGATTACAACTGCATGAAATCCAGTGACGCGCGAGCCTCTGTGATAAGTCCGAATAGTATTTTTTTTTTCTTTTTTCTGCATTCAAACGCCTTCGCCCGAAATGTCTACCATCTGTTCGATGAAGTTGCTGAACTAGATCATACGAGAAAAGTCAGTTCATGAATATCTGCGCTCGTTTAAGTGCTTCCATGAAGTTGATTTTGATTGAGAACTTCCCTTTGTTTGATCAATATATTAGTTTTGTTGTTTTCATCTTGCTATTCTTGCTGTTTCTACCCTGCTATTTTGCTGCATTCCTAATGTGGTATTGTGCATTCTTGAATCTTTATAGATTCCTATGTAGCTCATGTTAGAAAACTTTTGCCATGAAAGTTGTTCCCCATGATATTGTTGATGTTGTGTAATTTGCTTGGAATAAATTGTCTATCTCTGCTGTGATTTTCTTCTAGAAATTTTTAGGACATACTAAAATGCCATAGAATTCCACCTAGAGGCCTCGAACAATGGCACATGCCTACAATATCATTTCCATTGCCGACTAAACATGTTGGATTAAGGGCTATACCTGTAGTTCATGTTCACTATATGTCGATTTCTTGGTCATAAATGCTATAGATATGTGTTCAATACATGTTGATTTCTTGGCTATGAGTACTTCTTTTAGATGTTAAATTGACTACACTTGGTTAAGTGTATCCCTGAAGATTGATTCTGTCTGAGCTTGATCTGTTTTTTTTTTTTTTTTTTTTTTTTTTAATCTTCGCTGTTGGTTGTTTTCTGTGATGTACCTGGCTACATATGACAAGATGTATCCAGCTTGTAAAACTATCTGTTGAGGATTCCTCTGTTCTTGTGTAAACGGTTTTAGCCAATTGATGTATCTGTTGCTCTAGAATTTTTGGGAAAACATGCATGCTGAATTTGTACATCTATTGCATTATGACTTGCTGTATATAATATTAATTCTTCTGGCTATGAAAATTGTGGATATTCATAAATGCCATCAACAGGTTATAAGTACTGTCTGTGAGTGAATTTGAGAGCTTGTTTCACCTTTGCTTTGGCTTTTAATTCATCTAGATGTCTTGGTTGTTGTCACTATTCAATGTAACACATTGTGAATTTTCTGGCTGCTCACTACTGGTAATGAAAGTTTTTATTCCTGGTTTTCTGCTGGTTTGCTGCGATTCATTTTTTTTGAGTTTGGGACACCTGGAGTGCCATAACTTGGCACGGGGGACACTTAAGTGCCATAACTTTTTTTTCGGTACACTTAAGTGCCACTTTTTTTCAAATGGGACACTTAAGTGCCACCTCCGCGACCTTGCCGAAAATCCTACGTGGCGCGTGTTTATTATTTTTTAATGCTTGCGTGGCTTGGCACCGGAGAGCCGAGTCGGCGCCGACTCGGCAGAAATGATGCCGTTTACATAATAAAAAATTAATTAAATTAAATTAAAACTTAATTTAATTAAAAATACTCTAAAATTTAAAAAAAAAAAAAAAAAGGGGACGAAGGGGCGGGCGGCTGAGGGCTGAGCCCTTGCCGCCGCCGCCTCCCCGCCGTCGCCGGGAAGGGCCGGCGACGGAGGGGGGAGGGTCGGCCGGGGTCGCCTCCCCCGCCGACCGTCGCCGGGGCCGCCCCCGTCGGATCGCGGCGAGGGCCCGCGAGCCCTCGCCCAGATCTGGCGAGGGCCGCGAGCCCTCGCCGGATCGCGGCGTGGGCCGGAGACCCGCGGCCCTCCCTCCGTCGCCGGCCCTTCCCGGGACGGTGGGGGCTCGGGCCGCCCTCACCGGATCCGGCGAGGGCTCATGGCCCTCGCCGCCGTTCGGCCGGGGTCGCCGCCCCGCCGACCCTCCCCTCCGTCGCCGGCCCTTCCCGATGATGGCGGGAGGCGGCGGCGGAGAGGGCTCGCCCTCAGCCGGCCGTCCCTTCGTCCCCCACCCTTTTTTTTTAATTTTTTAATTTTTAGAGTATTTTTATTTAAAATTAAGTTTTAATTTAATTTAATTAATTTTTATTATTTTTACACGTCGATGCGAAACGGCGTCGTTTTTGTATTTTTTGCCACGTCGGCATGCAAAAACGACGCCGTTTTGGACCTCCATCGCCGGAAAATTTCGTTTGGCCGGATTTTTGCCGTAGTGGCACTTAAGTGTTCCATTTTACTCCGATATTGGCACTTAAGTGTTCCATTTGAAAAAAAAGTGGCACTTAAGTGTACCGAAAAAAAGTTATGGCACTTAAGTGTCCCCCCGTGCCAAGTTATGGCACTTCAAGTGTTCTTTACTCCATTTTTTTTTAAAAGAAAATGTGCATTGTTAGAATGGTTTTATAAACCATTAGTCATGCATTGCATTTAATTCACTAGTGGTTGATTTGTAGGTTCTTCATGATCATCATTTTCTGTTTATTAGCTTTATGTCAATTGGACTTGATCTCTCTTAGGAAAAGCACTTATTTTACTATTTCCTATGATGCTGATTTTGCATGATGTTCACATTAGTTGGATTCAATTTTTCTTGAGATGTGCATGATAGAAACTTGTATATGAATGAATCTTGGGTGCTGCTTATACATGATACGTATGTTTCTTTGTCTGAATTGGTTAGATAGGTTTTGTCTTAGCTTGGTTCTTGTCCTTTTCTGCTTCAATGTTTTGCTGATTCTACTAGTCTTGTGTTGCTGTTTATGCCTTGTTGTTGCATATTTGTGCTATTCTAATAGTCCTATTTGCCTGATTCTGTTTGCTATCTTACTTTGTAGATTATGTTTTGTCATTGCTCTACTTTGTTCCTAGTTAGACTATAGTAATCGATTGACATGTCTTTGCTTTTGAATTTCTAAAAAACGTTCATGTTAAATCTAAAAACGCATGCTGTTTTCCTATGATTAGTTACCTCTTTGTCTTGAAATGAATGGTTAATGTGTTGAATATGATACATGCTTTACTTAGAGTCCAATTATACATGGGCTCTTAGTTTGACTACTTGGTTGTCATTTGTAATGTTTGTTTTTACCTTTATGTACCTAGTTTTGAATTTCTTGGTTTAGATTTAGATTAGGACTTTGAAAAAAGAGAAAGCATGAAGACGGTGGAGGTCGATGTCCATTCCGACCATTATGATGTAATTTCCTTTCTTCCTTTTCCTTCCCGACATATGTCTCGGGCCTTTTGTGTTGTATAAAACCCGATGAGTTGCGGGTCTTTCTTTTTCTCTATTTCCTTTTCGATGCTCTCTTCATTTTTAGGCATTGCATGATTAAGTTTTTACTGTTTCTTGACTGTTTGCTTCCTGTCCTTTAATTGTGATTTTGTTGATTGTTTTCATTCCTTTCTTAGAAATAGGATAGATTGAAAGCAATTTACCATGTAGGTACCGAAAGGGCGTTAATAGAATTATTAACGTAACCCAAGTCCCCGAGCTTAGATCTCTGGTTGCGTAGGAATCGAGGGAATTCTCCCGACCTTCGATTAGGTTTTCTAGCTGACCTCCAAAATAAAGCTAGTGGGGGCTCCCATATATTGCTTAGGTTGTTAGATGATTAAATTGTATAAAATTTTGTCGCGTATAACGTGAGCTTGGGAGGGCTCGAGATCCTATTAGGATTAGGCGCGACAACCGCCGCCCACTGCCGCACGTCGCAGCCAACCAACCACTGCTTGCCTACTGCCGCCGCCGATCGCCGCCGCACGGCCCATCGGCCGCCGTCGGGACTGGCGGCGGCGGCGGCGGTCGACCGGCAAAAATAAAAAATAAATAAATATAAAAAAGAAACTGTTTTTTTCCAAACGCATTTCTATTCTTTTTTCTATTTCTAGAGTTAAAATTTTGTGTAGTTACCAAACGGGTATTTTTACATAGAAATTGTTCCCTAGAATAGAAATAAAAAAGAACTATTTCTGAAAAAAAAAAAAAAATTGTTCCCTGGCCAAGAAATGTTGCCATACGCAGCCTAAGTGTCTGAACTGCATAACATATATCCGGCCTAGTCATAGTGAGATATATAAATTTCCCTATAAGCCTTTGATAGCAAGATGGATCTTTAAGAGGAGGATTGTCAATCTTAGACGATGATCCAACATCATAGTCAACAGTAGTCAGCTTGATGTTCTGATCGATAGGGATGATGGCCAGTTTACATCTTGATAAGCCTGCTTGTGATATAATTTCTAATACAAATTTCCGTTGACTAAGGGCAATTCCTAGCTTTGGTCGAGCAATCTCAATGCCAAGGAAATACTTGGGAGATCCCAAATCTTTAATACGAAAGCTAGAATGCAAATGTTCCTTAAGTCTCTTGATACCCAATCCATCATTTCCCATAATAAGTTTGTCATCAACATATATCATCATGTAGATTGAAGACATACTTTTAGTCCAAGAGAATAGGGCATAATCATGCTTGGATTGCTTGAAACCAATGGCTGTAAGGGCTGAGGTGAATTTTGCATATCACTGACGAGAAGCTTGCTTGAGTCCATAAAGGGATTTACGGAAACGACACACTCCAGATTCCCCCCGTCACCACAATCCCAATGGAATATCCATATATATTTCTTCATCACTCTCCATGAAGAAAAGCATTGTGGACATCCATTTGATGTAGTTTCCAGTCTCGGAAAGCAACAACAGAAAGAAAGGAATGAATAGTGACATCTTTGGCAACTGGAGAGAATGTTTCATGGTAATCAAAACCTTCACGTCGCGTAAAGCCCTTTGCCACTAAGCGATTCCACTGAACCATCAGCTTTATATTTGATCTTGTATACCCACTTGCAGCTAATTGGCTTATGATCAACAGGTAGTGGTACTATATCCCATGTGTGATTCTCTTCCAAGGCATGTAATTCAGCTTCCATAGCCTTTTGCCAACGTGGATCACGAACGGCCCCATCATAAGATGACGGTTCCATTTCTTCGGAGATACGACTAATGAAGCACATATGTTCCGCAAATAGACAATCAAACGAGACATAAGATGAGATAGGATATGGAGTACCTGATGAGTTGAGTGACGCACAAACATAATCCTTTGTCCAAGTTGGGGGATGAGTGGTTCGTCCTAACCGTCTTGGAGGAATATGATTAGGTGTAGGAGATGATTATTCAGAAATAGACTAAGGAGATAATTGTTCTGAATTAGATGTCTCTTCAATCGATATTGTAGAGTCCAGAGCTGAGTATTTTGAGGCAGGTAAAGATGTTGCATTTGTTTCGATCACGGGAGAAGAAGTCGGAACACATATATAGTGTGGACTGAGTGATAAATCTTCCTCAAATAGAAAATTTCTGTTTTGCTGATTTGAGCTTGAAGATTCATTGGAAGATACTTCATCCTGAAAAGGGAACACATCCTCATGGAAAACCACATCTCTACTTATGAAGAAATCACCTCTCAATGGCTCAAAAACATGGTATCCATTCTGAAAGGTTGGATAACCCATAAAAATGCATCGTCTGGCTTGAGGACTCATCTTGTCATGAGGACCCAAAGCAGCAGCATAACACAAGCAGCCAAAAACTCTCAAATGATCTACTTCAGGCTTCTTTCCAAATAAAATCTCAAATGGGGTACGTCCATTGAGAACCCTAGTTTTCATGCGATTGATCAGGTAGGCTGCTATGACCACACAATCTCCCCAAAAAGCTTTTGGAATAAAAGCTTGAAATTTAAGTGCACGTGCTACTTCTAGAAGATGGCGGTGTTTCCGCTCAACAACCCCATTTTGTTGAGGTGTATAAGTGCACGTACTTTCATGTAGAATTCCATGCGAGGAAAATAAGGATTGACAATCATAACTAGAGAATTCTTTCCCATTATCTGTTCGAATGCGTTGAATAGATTTTCCAAATTGATTTTTGGTTAGAGTCAAAAAATCTCTCAAATGAGAAAGAGCTTGACTCTTTGATTGCATAAGGAAGACCCATGTAGCACGAGAATGATCATCAACAATAGTGAGAAAAAAACGAGACCCATCATAATGTGGTGTATGATAGGGTCCCCAAATGTCTACATGCATTAAAGAGAAATTCTCTGTAGTATGGGACTTGCTTGTGGAAAAAGGGGCACATGATTGTTTTGCGAGAGGACAGATATCACATTTAGGATGTGGAAAGAAAGCATTGTGACCAAAATGTCGATGAGAAATGATAGCTTTATCATTGGTAGCAATGTTACACAATTATTCCTTATTCACAGAACAACATGATAAATCAATATTTTTGGGAAAACTTGTCCAAAAATACAACCCTTGTGAGAGACTACCCAAGCCCATTAGTTTGTCAGTCGAAAGGGCCTGAAAAAGACATGTGTCAGAATTGAAGAGGATTCGACATGAATTATCCTCACAGGCTTTTGACACTGAGATAAGATTGAATTCAAATTGAGGAATATAAAGCACATTTTTAAGGGTGATGGAAGAGCTAAGATGTATTGTCTCGATTTTTGTGACATATATAATATTCCCATTTGGAAGTTTCATAGTGACTGGGAAAATATGTGCATGAGTATGAGAAAAGAAACTCTCGTCACAGATAATGTGGTCACTATTACCTGAGTCAATGATCCATGCATCATGAGAAACAGAGCTTAGGCAAAATGCGGTACTTGAGAAGCCTGCTCTTTTTTCGGAAACTTCCAGCTGTTTTAGGGCCTTCATTATTTCTTGATACTGATTTTGTGTAATGGACTGGTTGATATTGTGCCCAGTGACTTGATTAACTGAAGATTCCTTCTTTCCTTTATCCCCGGGTTTACCGTGTAATTTCCAATAGGTTTCCACCGTGTGATGAGTTCGTTTGCAATAGCTGCAATATAATTTGCCTTTTCCTCTAAGATTTTCCTTTGGTGCGAAATTTCTTGGATCGTAGGATCCCCTAAAGGAATCGGAGCCGTTGGATTCAGCTAGGGCATTAGCTGAATAATGATCGTCAGATCTGAAGATCTGATCTAAGTCGTTAGATCTTAAGATCTGATCTGAGCCGTCCACCCTGAAATTAGGGTTTCCTTCCTCCTTTTTTCTCTCATTTGCGCGATAGAAGCTTTCTCCATGGAACCCGAAGGGCTAATCCACCAGAGAGAGGGCGTACGAGGAGCTGCTAGCCGGAGTGAGGCCAAATCCATGAACGACGAACGCCGGTGAGAGGTTCCCGGTCGTTGATGGGCCAAATCTGAGAGCCACGAACGCCGCTTCCTCTCCGGTTCGCACGAGTCCAGTCACTGCCATCCTCTGGCTTTCTTCTTAGACTGCCAACTGGTAGATCCACCGGAGCGATGGTGGCGGCTCCATTGCGAGCACTTGGGACCTGAGTTTCTTTTCTCAGCATTTCAAATTTATCAATTGTTGAGTTGAATAATTTGTCATTGTGTAATTCTGCTACCAATGATAAAAAATTTATTAATCATCAA
Organism: Eucalyptus erythrocorys; assembly: GCA_014182555.1. Lineage (NCBI taxonomy): Eukaryota > Viridiplantae > Streptophyta > Magnoliopsida > Myrtales > Myrtaceae > Eucalyptus > Eucalyptus erythrocorys. The sequence goes on along the minus strand of CM024600.1, from coordinate 27,480,026 downwards.
AGATTGGGCCATAGTACTTCTATTCTTTGCTCTCATTGTCCCATTTGTCCATTGGCAAAGCAAACACGTGCATCTTTTCCAAATAGCTTTTAGCAAGGGCAACTCTCGCATGTGGTTAGCTGACCATAGGGAAAAAGATAGAGCAAGAAAAAAAAAAGTAAGAAAAATTGTTTATATTAGCGTTGGCTACATCACGTAATACGATTAGCCTACACATCAGTAATTTTTATCAAAATTGGTCAAAATGACTAAATCGACAAATCGTCAAAATTTTTAAACTCAATTGGCAAAATTAGAAATATTAAGACTGAACATATAATAGGTTTAGGGCTTTAACAGTTACTTTTATGTTCACGTATCTAATCTGCTAAGCGTGGACAAGATACGCGACCAAGATTGGAAGTGCAAAACTTCATAGGGTTCGAGCAAGTGATAATGTATACCATCCTGAGCGGGTAGCCAATCCTATATTTTGAATATTCATTTTAAATGATAGCCCAACAGAAAAAATGACAAAAGAACTTTCAAATTCTAGTTGTTATCAACAGCAACAAAAAATCTTAGAATTTTATATATGTCACGATAAAAGAGAGCGATATATATTGTTGAATCCGGAGTACAAAAGCTACGTTTAAATTAAATCTATGTAAAACGCGAAGTACAAAAGCCTAGTTGATCTTTCGACGAGTGTGTATATTTTCATTTGAATGACGGGTAATGCACATTTCTTGAAAAATTCATCGATTTGTATATGTAACTCTTTTTTTTTTCTCTAGAAAGTCTATCATATAGATAAATTTTTAAAAAATTACCAAAAAAATTATAAATTTATTGCACTTTTTTCACTTCAGTTTTAAAATTTAATTATGCCAATTGAATCCTAAACTTTTTAATGATTTGTTAATATAGTCCATTTGACCAATTTTGATTGACAATCGGTAATGTGGAAGCCAACTGTTCTACGTGACATTATGAGCACTAACATAACAATTTTTATAACTCGTTATTTTTTAATATCATTTTATTTTCTTTCTTTGTGTTTTTATTTTCATAATTAAAGAGTTCATAACAAAATTGGCATAAATTTGATAGATTTATGACTTCTTAAATAATTTTTCCAATAAATTTCGGACTCATAAGTATTCTACTGGCTTGGTCGAGAGGGGCCGACATATGTATATTTATATCGTGCGTCTAACTCCCGCAAGGGAGAGATATAACAAAGTAGCGCTCCGATTTTGGCATCATCGCATGTGTAGATGCAGAGATTGTCGTCTAATAAATCATTGCTCCTCCTTGAGACGTGATCCCAACGCATGCATCAAGATAACGAAAAATGAGTCCTTGTCCTCTCGTCTCTCTACTCCTCATCTTCTTCCTCACCTTCCTCCGCGCTGCACCTGCAGCTGGCCCCAGCACCAACATAATCCACGAAACGTGCAAGAAATGCGCGCAGGAAGACCCCAACGTCAGCTACAAGTTCTGCGTCGCGTCGCTCGAGTCGAACCCGGACAGCCACCGCGCCGACCTCCGGGGGCTCGGCCTCATCTCCATCAAGCTGCTGCGGCACAACGTGACCCGCACGAGGTCTTACACCGAGAAGCTTCTGAAGAGCAAGGAGATGGATCCATCCGTCAGAGCATGCTTGGAGGATTGCTTGGAGCTGTACTCCGAGGCGGTCCCGACGCTTGTGGAGGCGATCAGAGCCTACAAGGACGAGAGGTACGAGGACACGAACATCAACCTGAGCTCGGTCATGGACGCACCGACCACGTGCGAGGATGGGTTCTCGGAGAAAGGTGCAGGGTCGCCGTTGGCCAAGAGGAACAAGGACTCGTTCCAGTTGTCGGCTTTGGCTCTCTCGATCGTTTCGATGCTCTCGCGTTCTTCGCATTAGTTAGGGTTGAACGTTTGTGGCCTTCATTGGTGTCGACTCCTGTATCGTCGTGTTTGGCACACCGATCCTGGCGATTTAATTGTTTATTCCTTTAGTTATGAACTGGAATGATAACGCTGTGGTTTTCTTGTATGATTTCTCGAATATAGCGGAGTTCTTGGCGTTTGTCACTTGCAGCCTATAAATTTGTGATTACTTGAATGATTTTTGGAAGATGAAGTAGAGATCCAATGGGCGCCTGCGGGTCATCGTCTTGTCGCTGCTTTAAGGCTAAAGTTTCGTCATCGATCCGTTTTCCATACTTCAGGTATATGTTCTCAATGAATTCGCCTTGCATGTGCCGCGAGCATTCGATGGGTTGCTTTGGAGAGTTTAAGTCTTTTCTTACGTGTAGCATCATGTACTCAAAAGGATTCAGTACACTTTTTTGGTATACTCGTGGGCTTGCAAATATTTCGAATGGTCTTGACCAAAAAAAAAAAAAGAAAAATATTTCGAATGGTCCTCATTTCAAATTCGCTCCAAAGAAGATACGCGACTTTTTCGTTCAAAAATTTCTTGGTATGGACTCTTCGTTCATTTTATTTTAGTGAGGAACAAAACCCGTCACTGAATGCCCCAAAAAAATGTCGATATAGGGCCCGATGGGTCTAGGCTGAATGCTGAAACAAGACGTACATAGAATTATCATGATAGAATTATGTCTTGTCTAGGTACACTTTTTTATGAGAAAATTTCGTGATAAAGAAATTAATTTTTGGGAAATCATTTTCAAAAAAATGAATAATTTTTTTTTTTTTTTTTTTTAAATTTGGTGATATGTGAACAAGAACATTCTCTAATATTTATATTTCATTTGAAAAATGATTTCAATCTTATTACTTTATCTCAAGTAAAAAAAGAATTTTTGAATAATTTTTTTTCTTTTTTTCTTCTTCCGTCATCGATCGTTGAGCCCCAATGACAGCCAACAATAGGCCACAAGCAAGGCTCAACCTTGCCAACCTAGGGCGAAGCTCGGCTGGCAACCAACAAAGGGAGAAGGAAACATAAAAAGAAAGAAAAGAAAAAAAAAAAAAAAAAGAAAAATCGAATAAAATGAAATAAAAACCATTAAAAATTTTGAGATGAGCAATTTTGAGAAGTGTTAAAAGGTTTATGAATCCACTTTCCTAATTTTTAATCATGAATATGTTTGTTTACTGGAAAGTATTTTTGGTTAATTAGTCATTTTCGGCGAATTGAAGAGGTAAAAGTTAGGAAAACTAATTTTTGGAAAACACTTTCACTCAAACAAACACACCCAAAAACTTACAAGAATAATTGACAGTTTTTCTTGTCGTGAAAGGCCTTTTGAAAGAAATTAAAATGGCCTATACCAACCAAGTAATTCATTGCATAGGTTTTTAATGCCAAATCATGAAAACTACCTGAAATCAAATTGTTCACAAGTTTTCTTTCTTGATATATTCACTAAACATCAATATATAGTGGGAATGGACCACCAACCAACCACCAACTTTGATACCAATTTTTTGGAGATTCATAATAGAAGCACAATGTCAATTAGACTCACCTTAACTCAAATAATGAGAGCCAATAGAGCTTAAACCAATGAGAACCAACAATGATATTTTAACTACTCAAATTATACCCATAATTTGATGTGAAACTTGTCTAACACAACTCGTACATACACCTCAATAGTTTTTGTCCATGCTTCTCATCGGTTTTACGTGTTAGAAATTTGTTTAAAAATTATGTTTACTAAAACTCCTTTTCTACCATTTCACCTTCTACTTAACATGAAAATTTAACATTTAGAGAGCAACAGAAGTGAAAATAAAATGGAAATTAATAATTGAAGAAAAAATCATGTAAAAATTATATGCCCTGTCTATTAGATGATGATGTAAAACCATTTGTCTTATTACTAAATTCTGTTTACACTTATCAAACATCATGATCGTGATTCCGTTAGTTCTCATATTTTCTGTTTATATATATCAAAGTCCTTTTAAATAATCTAAAAATTAAATTAATGAAATTAATAACAGGAAAACTAAGCGAACAACGGTACAACTTATGGAACTAGTGATTACTTTTTTTAATCATGAAATGCACTAAATGATTTTTAACGTAAATGAATCTCTGAGTGTACAATGATCTAAAGTTAAAACAGAAAAATGACAACTTCAACAAAGTGCGAATCACCTGGAGAATTAGCGGCATCAGTGGAATTCTGTAAAGCGAATGGTTAAGACTGGAAACGTAATTCGTAATTTTAATAAAGACAATTAAAAGGATTAAAATGTAAAACTCATTGAAAATTGATCCAAGGTTAATTGAAATTACCAGAACATAAGAATGCTAGTTGGGTGAATATGGGTCTTATGGCACAATTATGCTATGTGGCAATCATATAGGCGAAATTAAGTGTATATGATAGACTCCCCAATTTCTTTTGCCAAACATTTTGTTAAATTATGTATTGAGTTTGAAGTCATATACGAAACCTGATCCGATTGGAAGATGTATATATTTCAGTCTGAATTGCTGGGATAATTACACGTGAAATTTCTTGGATGGTTATTTTGTTGGAGATAAGGTCGACTACCTCAGTGAGGCTCCTAAACAACAAAATAAATCACACAAGAAAATAAAATTAGAAGGGGGAAAGGAAAGGCATTTTGTTGATTAATCTTATCTATTATACTGGTCTTTATGTAACGTCTCAGAACGTTATGCGTGACACATGTCTTTTTAAATTTATAACCATTAAATTGTTATTTGCATGTGAAAGCTCAATAAAATTTTCTCAACCAAAATCCTGTATAAGAAGTCGCAGAAGTTAAATGTAGATATTATTTTTATTTATGTAAACATTAGTATAGCAACTTTAACAAATCATTTAAACAAAGAACAAAATAAAAAAGTCCAAGGAAAGAGTCAGGCCAACTGGTGTCACTACTCCCATCCTATCCTATAAGCAAGCTACCATCCAACTTGGGGATTGATGGTCTTAGGCATCGCCTCATCCCTTCCAACTCATATTTTGGGAACCATCCTGCAAATTGAAAAATAAGGGATGTGCCAAAGTCCATTAAATAAAATTTCTGCGTTTAAGTAAGAAAAGCATCTCATCATTCAACTTGGTATCAACAAATAGCATGAGTGCATAACAAATCAAAAAGTATGTCGAGAACATGATTAATACATCTCTTTCCCATTGTGATATGCCACAGTAATCATTACTCCACAATATTTCAATCCAAACTCATACATATGGCATCATATTTTCCGATACTAGGTAACTAACTAAACCATATTTGAATCTACAAATGCACATGAACATACATTATATGCGAGGGTCGAACACCCCAAGTGCCAAAACTTAGTAGGGTGAACACATATGTACCAACTTAAGTGTCCTTTCAAAAAAAAAAAAATTGAAAAATTAAGTGCAAACTCCAGCAATGTTTGCTAAAAATTAGACATGACGTTGTTTTATTAATAAAACCGGTCTACATGACTTGTCAGAATCTTTACTCAACAATCCTTGTCCCAAAACGACATTGGTTTGCCCCCAAATTTGATTTTTAGTATAAATATTAATCAATTATTTTTTTTTTTCAAAAAGGAGCAAATAAGCGAGGGCCTCCATGGCCCTTGCCACTACTGCTCCACCATCGATAGAAGGGGCTAGCTATAGTGGGGTGAGGGGGGTGAGGGTCAGCCAGGGTTGTCGTGTTTAAAAGAAATAAAAAATAGTGAGAGGAGCTTGTTTAAGGGTATAACTAGAGACAAAATTGAAAAAAATACACCAAAAATGGGCAACGCAATAGAAACAACACATAAACTCCGTTCATTTCATGGAAAATGCAGCATTTCTAAAAAATATTTTTCAATAAGTCATTTTCCAAAAAAGTGTCATTATTTTCCTGTGTTCATCAGACACCTAAAAATAAATTGGAAAGCATTTTTGATAGTTCGGTAAGGAAAATATTTTTCTCTAAGTATTTTTTTTAATAATGTAATTTTTTAAAATCAAAATTTAAAAATATATGTTAAAAAATCGATTTTTTTATTTTTTTCTTTTTTCTTTCTTTTTATCTTCTTCTTCTTTGGCTATTTGCTGGCCACGCGGCGGCTGGTGACCGGTCAAAGGCCAACTTCCGCTGGCTTGTTGATCTCGCGAGCAACGAGCGGTAAGCCCGAGCTCGCCGACCTCTGGCCTCACCAAGTTGGTGAGCCAGAGGCTCACTCTCACTCCGCTGGCTTGTCGATTTGGCAAACGCTAGGGTCTGAGCACGAGGGGGAGCCTTAAGCTCGTTGGCCTCTAGCCTCCCCAAAGGCTCACGCTTGCCAGTGGTTCGTCGAGGCTAGTTGCCAGCTGTAGCCATACCAACAACCGGCCAAAGAAGAAAGTGGAAAAAAAGGAAAAAGAAAAGAAAAATAATTTAAAATTCAAATTATTAAAAAATAAAACAAGAAGGAGACTAATAGGTTACGAGAGGAGAGAGTGAGTAAGGAAAACATTTTCCCCCAATTTAAAAAATGGAAAGTATTTTCCCCTCTTTTAGAAGACTTTTTTTCCTTGGTGGAAAATGATTTCCACAACTAATTCATTTTCCGTAAAATGAATACCCGAAAATCCAGAAACTGTTTTCCCGGAAATTATTTTTTACAAAACGAACGGACCCATAGAAAGAGTCAATTTTCCGCAGTTTTTAAAACCACCGATCTAATATTACATCAATTTCATCGGACATTTTCCTTGTAAATGTAATATGCGAAAATACATATAGGATGGAGCTTGAGCTCCGTCTCGTTCAAGGAGCTGCAGCTTGAGAGCGACGGTGCAATCTAAGCTTTGGTCGACTAAGACCGGGCCAAGAAAGTCGGGTTTGTGACCATTGCTCCAACGAGCCTCCCGATGCCGAGATTGTCATTCTTTTGGTTTATTTTCTTGTTTAGGTAAGAACCCAAATTTTAAGTCTTGGCTCCTGTATCTATTAGATTTAATCATCCCGGAACAAGCAGATGTCTCTAAAGACAGCCCTTTTGTGTTGGAGCATATGCATACAATCATGTTGCGACCTCCCTGGCAAAACCAACCTAAAGGTTTGGCTAATAAATTAGTAAGCCTAAACTTAACTCGGACTCTCTTAAACCTATACCAATTCACAAACTTAGATTCAAATTATTTAACATGCAAATGATTTTTTTTTTGAAGTCACCATTAATCGATTTATAGTGGGTCGATTGTAAAGCATCAAGAGAAATACCTTACTTCTACGAACTAGAGATTAAATGAGTTCAAAATTTGATTACGCTAGATTTTTCTAATGTTTTTTCAGTACATTTTCTCTTTTATTTCAAAAAATGTTTTGCAAGCAATTTGTATTGATTTTAATTTATTCCCTAACATATGAGGTAATCAAGCAAATGCGCAATCATTATTTAACACTCGATAATCAAAGCATTAAATAATTTTCCAGGAGAGGAAGGAAATATTACCTCAGAGTAACTAAAGCACCTGCAATGTTTGCTAAAAAATGACATCATCATGCTCAAAATGATTTCTAACTAACGAGAACTTTCACTCAATTTTTTCTTTTTAGAATTTCTCTTGTTTAATGAAAACTAAGTTATATGCAATCCACGTTATTAATCTAACATTACATGCAACATATGAATGTCTTAATTCTCACGACAATTAAATATATCATTCTAGCATAGCACGCAATTTCTAAAGTTCATGAACCTAGACATACAATTTCTAATGACGGGAAAATTATATGCAACTACTCTAATAATGCATGTGATTCAATTATATTAACCTAAAATGCAAACTCTATGACATAAGATTTTAATTAAAATAATCTAACTCTAATAATGGCAAAATTAATACACATTTAATTCTAACATGACACACATTCTAATTTAATAACCCTAAAGTACAATTGATAAATGACATGGCAACAATGACAAAACATATATAATGATATGGACGAGGACGGGGCACATGACATGGATGATGACATGGCATAATGACATGGCACAATGACCTGGCATGTAATGTCATGACATGTTGGCATGCATGATGACATGGTATTGATGATGCAGTCTTAACTACATGACATGCACATGGTACTATTGATTTTTTTTATTAAATTGAAAACTGCCCTAAATGAACTATCGAAATTAGGATAAAGATCTAACCCAAATTAGGAAATAATCTACATTAAATCCTAATTTAAATTGGAATATAACTCCAATATTTAAAAAAGAATCTACCTAAACATGCAAGATTATCTATGAAAAAACTACTCAAATTTTATCTAATCTTTTTGAAATTTTCCTTTTTCAGAAAAAAACATTGATCCAAATCAAATATGACTAGAAACAACAATCAAGCTAAAATGAAATATGACATCAAGTCATCAAGATATTATCCATATTTAAATTTGGAAATCAATAAGATCGACGAATCGTACCCTATGTATTTGACCGATTTTCTATACGATCATGAGTTGTATTCAAGTATGAAATTAGATTGTTGATCATATGCACGTTATGAAATTAGAAAAATATTATTATTCATGGATATTCAAAAGACTTATGGATATGACAATATCGACAGAACATCTGATTACGATTAAGGAAAATGCTTGTGTGACTGTCCACTGCAGAATGACAGCGGAACGGTCAAAGGCCAGCCACATATCCTTTTGCAGAAACCTACAGACTTCCTCAACCGGTTTAATCATTGATTTCATGTTTCTTTCTTTTTCATTTTCTTGACTTCTATGTTCCTTATTGCAACCTCAAATTTTAGAGACAAAATTGAAAGGCCACACTGAATCATTTTTCTTGAAGATTATCACTTTAAATTTTTTCTTTAAATAAAACAAGAAAATCGTTTTCTTCTTATGACTTTTTTAAGGATAAGAACAATATAAATACAAAAACTTTCGTACAACGTTTATTTAAGTATGAAAACGTTTTTTTTATCTCTCACTTGAGCGCCACATTGAGGTAAAATTGATTGCTTGAATGCAAATTCCGACAAATCATCATACATAGAATTTTTTATTTTGCTTTTATTTTTCTTTTATTCTATAGGGCCTACAAGGGTTACCCTTGCAGGCTGTGAAACCCTTGCCCTTGGCCACAAAGGCCCTCGCAACCTCGCCTTTAGCATGTGAGATCCCAATGCCCTTGCCAGCTTTGGGTGGCATTACTAGCAATCGCCAAGGCCGTGATGCCCTCAACCAAGGCCTTCGTGGTGAGGGCAAGGCGACCCTCATCCATATGGCTATGAAGGCCCTTGCGGCCTTGCCAACAGTTGGCGAGGCCTTGAAGGGCTCGCCCAGGTCCTTCATGATTAGTGAGGGTCATCAATGATCCTCGTCGGCCCTTAAATATAAAAAGAAAAAACATAAAAATAAAAAAAAAAATTAAAATTTGTCCATGTTAGCACCGGCGAAATCATGTTGAATAAACGGCATCCACCTCAGATTTTCTAGTGAGAAAAATCGGAATTTGTATTCAAATGATCAATTTTTCAAAGTTGTGACACTCAAATAAACTAAAAAAAAATTTTGGCACTCCTACTATTTTTGTGCTGGCTTTTACATATGGTAAATGCATTTTTTACTCTACTAATTTTTTTTTTGGAATTCTCTACTAACTCATTATTCTTATTTTGATATTTCCTTTGCTTCATTTGTTTTATGCATAATCGATATCAATTGTCTAAATTTTAGGTTATGGGAGAGTCTTTTAAGAGAAATTTGGTTTGAGCAAAAGGAATGATGAGTTATTTCATTGTACAATGATTCTATTATTAGTTGCGAAGTTAATGTTCCACTTGCTTTGTCATCTTCTAAATTTAATAGATTTTTGTAATGACATTAACAAGTATTTTTGTAAGCTATAATATTTTTTTTTACTTGTGATTATTTATCTTTCAATATTTATTTATTTTTTTCTTTCTTCATATTTAAGAAAATTGATTTCGTGGGCCTTCTTCTGATGTTATCTCTAAATTTGAGCTTGTTGCCAGTATTTATTTATTTATACTTTGGTAATTAAGGAAACATGGCAGTCAAAAAAAGTAAAAAAATAAAAGAAAGGAAACATGAGGTCACAAATTAAAACTGGTTATCGGTTTCCCCCAAAAGGATTAGTGGCTAGCTTTTGACAGTTCCACTGTTATTCTGCAGTGGACAGTCATGCAAACCACCCCCTTACAATAAATTCAAATTAGGCAGTAAACGTCATAAAATCAAATTGGATGAGACCTTTTACCTAATTCGAAATATTATGGATGTAGTTTCCAAATTTGAACTGATGATGCATCACAAGAATCATGGTGGGGGATCATGGTGACCGGCGATGGCCCGGGACCAGCGGTCTTGTGGCTACAGGTACTCGACCATGGGGTTGGCCATTGACGGGTCCTCAGTGACGGGTGGTTCACGGCCGAGGTGCACCTCTTTCGTACAGCCGTGAACTCGCTAGTGAACCTGCAAAATCAGAGAAAGACCGAGCCAAACGGGGAGGCTTCGTCTCGGCTAGGCTCGCGTCAAGGAGAGCGGCAGTGTGAAAGAGAAGCTCGCACGCTGGCCGCGAGGAGAAGTTTCAAACTTGCGTGTCTTTTTACCGATTGTGATTTCTCCCCTTGTGGCGTTTTGTGCACGTGGAACCGTGGGCGTACTGTAAAAAGAGAGAAGAAGAGGATTATAGTGGGATGCACATATTTGATATCGACGAAGAATGAGCCTCCCCTTTCTCGTCCTTTCCACCTCAAGATAGTGCATTGCCCCCCGTGAAGAAGCTTGGACTCGGGCATGAATTATTGAAGTGAAAAGTGGATGATCCGTGTGCTCCTTCGCAAGCGTCCTCTTTTACGTGTATTTTAGTGGGTGTCGAGCTGGAACTCTCGGTACAGGCTACAGCAAACGACGCTCAGCAGCTTCGTCGTCAGAGGGCTGGTTCAGCGTCGTTGTGCAGGGACTTCCCCGTGTTGCAGGCTGGAAAGCGACCGGAACATCAGATTGACGCAAGGAACCTCGCTGGTTTGCTGCACTTAGCCTGAAGTTTCTGTGGGGGGTTTGCCAGGAAGATTGCCAATACGGTGAGTGCTGGACTGCAGACTCTACCGAGACCGAGGATCGATTGAACTCGCTGGGACGCCAAGATTGCAGGATCTTCGGTGGCCGTGAAATCGTTGAACTGGTGAGGCGTGGGTCCGCGGCTATGTTGCGAGGAAGAACTTGAGCAGACCGGGCCGGGTCAACCGGACCCTTATATCTTTTCCGGCCGGGCCTAGCCCAAGTGCTTTCTCTCCTTTCTTTTCCTCCGGGCGGGCCAGCCCATCATCCTTTTTCCCGAGCCCAGCCCTCTCGTGCTGGTAGTGGTCTCCATCTCCCTGACGCCGTTCGCGCTTCTGGAGAAAGGAGAATACAAAGCCAGAGAACAGAGGATCGCGAGGGAGCAGAGGCTGCGGCGTGATCCGCGTGTTGGAGCTTCTCCTTCTCCTTCGGTCGGGTCCCACAGCAAAAGCATCTTGAAGGCCTGGGCTGGAACGGAAGAGAACTTTCCTAAGGCACAGGCCGCATTCCTCAGGAGATGCAAGGCAAACTCTGAGGCGGCTCTTGGAACTTACAAAGGCAAAGCTCAACTTGACGAGGAGGCGACTCTCAGAACTTATAAAGGCAAAGCTAAACTTGTCGAGGGAGCTTCTGGTTCTCTCCATGTCTGAAACTGCAAGTACTAACTGCGGATCTAGGACAAAATGCTCGACTCTTTGCCTTTTACTTGTTGCTTACTTTATGTTTATGGGTGCTTTTGAGAAAGAATAAGTGTTTGTTTGTTGTTGAGAAACCATGCTTTGCAGTGGCGACAGCTTATTGCCGTTAAGCTATCTTTTGAATGGATTACTAAATAGTTTCCTATACGACTTCCTTAGATTCTTATTTCTGGTGCTCCATTTCAAGTATGCAAGCAAAGAACAAAGCAGGATTAAGGGATAAGCATATTATAAGTGCAAAAATTTTATATGGCGCTTATTTTAGTGCCAAAAGTTAATTTTGGATTACTTAATTGCAAAATTTTTTTAAAAAAAATCATTTCAATATCAACACCGATCCAATTGGTTGGAAGTTTGATGTGACAGTCTTTTATTAATTTTTGAAGCACACCAAAGTGAGAATACTTGATCCGATGGAAGGGTCTTCTGAAAGTGAAGCAAGTTGGGAGCCCGCGAAAGGTCTATCCAGGTACTAATAAAAAGAATCAGGTAAATTACTGAAACACTCTATAGCTGTGGTATCTTAATGTTCAAGAAGCGAGTCCATGAGAAATCATTTTATAATCAATGGAAAAATCTATATCTAAAATCAGCAATATGGCTTTCTATATTGAAAATTAGAAATCACTTTTTGGAATAGAACTTCACTCCACTATTGCGAGGTTGTTTCCAATGGGCGAGGGTTTCGGCCCTCGCCTAGATCTGGGCAGGGCCGACGCCCTCGCTTGTGGCTAGCGGGGCGTGGTGGCCCTCGCTAGTGGTTAGCGAGGGCGCAAGGCCCTCGCCTCGACCAACCTATAGCCGGCGATGGTCGGCGACCGGCAATCGGCAACCTCGGCGGCCAAGGGCTAAGGAGAAAAGAAAAATAAAAATAAAAATAAAAGAGAAAAAAAGGAAAAAAGAAAAAAATTTAAAGATCTGAAAAAATATAAAAAAAAATAAAATTTGTCCACGTGGCGTTATATAAGACTACCGGCAGCCACATCAGTAATTTCCAGCTTAAATTAGCCGAATGGACTGAATTGGTACCAATATTAAAATGTTTATGACTAAATTGGTCCAATTGAAAAGTTTAAGACTAAATTGGTACTAATATAAAATGTTTATGACTGTTTTTGGTACTTTTCCGGGTGATAAATTGTCACTGTTACCATTGTAGCCATAGTTTTAATCATAATAACTTTCTTTTATTTTTGCCCGTAAGATTTGATCTTATTGAGAACATTATGTCCTTGTTTTCCTATTGACTCATCTAAACATAGGAAAAGAAAATCCATTTCCGAATCCTTAAAAAAAAAAAAAAAATTATCTGCATTTATAGCTGACCCCACCTAGTGCATAAAAGCTTTGTTGTTTGTGGTGACTCGTATGTCTAATATCTCTTTAGTTCTCCAGTATATAAAGATTACCTACTTTGGATGTGTTTGGTTTAGCCTTCTCAAGGGGCCTTGAGCCTTGGAGAAATAGGGGCGGTTGAGCAAACTTATTTTACGATAAGTGTTGCCTTGCTTAGACCTCACCTCTGTAATATCAAACACTTCTTCTTCGACGTTTTTCTGCACCTTTGGCAATTGAACAACTCAGTCTTCAACTGCAGCAATCTCTCTGCAGGCGCGTAATTGAACTTTAGGTATTTTACGTTATTATGTATTTCGTTATATTATTCTGTTAATATATAGTCATGTCTCGATTTTTTATTTTTTATGAGCTCTACCTAGGAATCATATATTAGATTAATTGTTGAGATTGTCATACGTCCGATAACCCTAGTATAAATAGATCTTCAAATCTCCTGTCATTGGTTTTTCCTCATTTAAATAATTTAAACTAATGTTACAGATTTAGGACAATCTCTCTAGCACAACTTTTAATCTCAACCATTGGAGATTACCAAAAGTCACGACTGGCACATGACCATTTGTTAACCTAATAGTATGATGAAATGCTATAAGGAAGACACTTAAAAATGCTAAAACTAGATTTATGCTGCTTCATAAGTTTTTTCATCATCCCATGAACAAACCTTGGTTTTATAAACCCTTCCAGCTTCAATTCTTCTCAAATCTAACCTTGTTTTTGTCTCTTTTTGCTGTCTTTCACATGACCGACCATGTCACAAATTGCTGTCGGAACTCATTGAGCTGAACTCATCAAGTCATCGCATAAGTTTTGATTCGAGCTTACTTTTAGGCACAGCCGGACTCATAAAAAGCAAAAAACATCTGCAAAGGCATTTGACATGACGACCAAAACAAAATGGCATCGAGAACCTTACTTTATGCCTCGCTCACTGGCATATTTAGATTTCTGTAAACTTGGAGAGTAAGCAGAAGTGGATATGAAAGAGGATTTGTTGATTATTGTCAAAAGTCAGGCTTTTATATGGAACCTCAGGAGATCTTTCTTGATACATCTTCAAAGTCTATGCATGGCAAGGGCCAAGACTTCCCTCGGGATAGACTTCAGCAGGTTATTTTGCAAAACGTGATGGCACCATTATCCCATGCGTGAAATAAAATAAGGCAGCCTGGTTTGATTTAAGCTTTTCAGTCGCAAGATTTAACAGATTTCGTTAGGCAATGAAATAGCAATACAAAATATGCATACACCGAAAGGTGGTGACAACACCAAGGCCACTCGATATTATTATGAGGATGCTTTTTACAGAAAGATGTGATTTAATGTTTAAATACTCTATCACGAGATATTAATAAATAAAAAAAAAGTGCAATTGAAGATATCTTCGTTGTGACCGTGCATTTGTGTTTTTTTGTCCGAATTTGAAGCAAGATGCACATAAGAAACAGGGTCCTAAAAAATGAAAGAAGGTTGTTATCTCCAGATTTGGCCAATGCCGGGTAAGGGTTGTGACCTTCACCAGTAGCCGGGAAGGTTGCAGCCCTTGTCTAATGACTGATGAGCTTTAACGCCCCTCGCTGATCACAGTGAAAAAAAAAAAAGAACAGGAAAGAAGGAAGGAGAACAAACAAATAAAAAAAAATTTAGGAAATAATATGTGATTAAAAAAAAAAAAATCCATGTTAGCGCCATCCATGCTATGTAGGACGATCGATATTTACGTTCCATGAAGAGATGTCAAAGTGGGTCTTAGACCCATATTTGACCAATTTAAATCATAAATGGGTCTTATATAGGTTACTTATATTTTGAAGTAATTCATATATGAGTCATTTACATTTTAAAGAAATTAGTTAAATGGGTCTTAAATAGGTTGGATTTAAAAATCAATTTCCAACCCAACTTCCCTTTAACTTTATAAATCTTTTTTATAAAAATCAAAATTCAAATTATTTTTTATATTTCAATTTTCTTTTCTTTTTTTTTTTTTTTTTTTTTTTTTTTTTTTTCCTTTCTTCTTCCTCCTTCCTTAACTAGTGGCCAGCACGGTGACGGCCAACGATTGACTAGGAGAGGCTCGAGTTTGCCGGCCTCAAGTGAGCTTAAGGTCGCCAACAGCTGGCGAGTCCAAAGCTCACCTAGATTTGGCAGCAATGAGCTTGCCGGCCTCGGCGAGCCAAAGCTTGCTAGCCACAACGGAGGTCAAGTTTGCTCGGATTTGGCGAGGCGCAAGCTCACCTGCCGCGATAAAGCCGCAAGCTTGCCGGCCTCAACAGAGCCACAGCTCGCTTAGATCTGGTGAGCCACGAGCTCACTGGCCACGATCGAGCTCAAGTTCACTTGGATCTAGCAAGCCACGAGCTCATCGGCCTTGATTGAGCTCGGGCTCGCCCAAATATGGCGAGTCACAATAGAGTTGCAAGCTCGGTGGCCTTGGCGGAGCTGAAGCTTGCCCAAATCTAGCGAGCCACGAGCTCATCGACCTTGGCTAAGCTCGAGCTCGCCGGCCGCGACGAAGCCACAAGCTCGTCGACCTTGATGGAGTCGAAGCTTGCCTGGATCTAGCGGCCCATGGTGAGCCGCGAGCTCGCCAACAATGATGGAGCTTGGGTTCGCCTGGATCTAGCGAGTCGTGAGCTCATTGACCTTAACTAAGCTCGCCTTAATCTGCGAGCTCACTAGCCACGACGAAGCTTGGGCCTATCGTCACCGGCAGAGAAACAAGGGGGAAGAAAAAGAGGAAGAAGAAGAGAAAAAAAAAAAAAGAAATATAATATAATATGATATGATAAATTCAAATTTTTAAAAATATTTTAAAATTAGAATTTTTCAATATTTTTGATAGATAGATATCCATATACATACTAGAGAAGTACTTTTACAGGAAGCTCGATATTGTCTAGATCGAAATCCAATCAATATCGAAATAGAAATTTTAAACATTATAATATAATTTTTTATTTGGTAAATCACAATTAAGAAGTTGCAGATTCTCACATCCTAGAAGATTTATTGTTGTACAATAATATTATTTTCATGTCAATCATTAACTAATCAAACATTTTCTTATCAAGAATTTTTCAAAAGTATTTCAATTTAAGGTTTTTCACTTTTTATTTTGTTTACTAATTTTTATTATTTAATTTAATTTTTAATTTGATGTGAAGTTTTTATTCAAGTAACATATGTGTGTTGTGAAAAGCTTAAAGTGGATTAAATGGGTGGGAGTGAGTTTTCCTAGATTGAGTTAAATATTAATGTGTCTCAATAATATGTGTTGGGTCAGATCAAGTCAGATCTTTAAATTTACATTATATGAAAATAGGTCAAAATGGATTGAATGAGTTAATATAGGCTAGATCATTTTCGAGCCAACCCAAACACGACCTGACCCATCCATTTCACGGTTTTATGTTCACGTTACTGATTTCCAGTCAAACTTGGCATGATAAACTACAAGGATAAATTGTTAAATAATTTAAGACTAAATCGACACAAGCACAATATGAGTCAGTACAATAACTATCTCCACCGACAACATGTTCTGTGCCGATAGATTATTCTATGGGTATGGTCCAGTTTGTTTCCTTCAAAAGGCCTTTCCCCCACGGAAAAGGCCGGTCGCCTACTTTCATATGCCTTTACAGACATTTCGACTTTTGTCAGTGGCTAAAAGCTGTTTTCTTTGGAGTGAATTTGAAATGTAATATCCATTCGAAATATTAGCAAGTACACAAACAAAGTGTACTGAATCCTATTCATTACATCATACTTCACGCAAGTGAAGACCAACTCTCCAAAGCAACTCATCAAATGCTCACGGCACGAGTGAGGTGAATTCATTAGGAATATATAAACCAGAAGTGCACGAAAAGCATTAATCATGGAACTTAGCCTTAAAGCAGCAAGAAGACGATGAGACGCAGACACCCATCAGATCTCCTTCATCTTCCAAAGTAATTCAATTAATCACAAGAAGAACAAGAAAACAGCAAATTGATAGGCCGAAGTGACAAACACAAAGAATTCCGATATAATCAATAAATCGTGCAAGAAAACCACAGCGTTAACATTCCAGTTCATATGTAAACGAATGAACAATTCAAATTGCAAGACCGGTATGCCAAACACGACGATGCAGCTGTCGACAGCAATGAATGGCCACAACGTTCATTGCTAACTAATGCGAAGAACGTGAAAGCATGGTAACGATCGAGAGAGCCAAAGCCGACAACTGATTTGCGTCCTCGTTCCTCTCGGTCAATGGTGACACCACGCCTTTCTCTGAGAACCCATCCTCGCACGTCGTCGACGCGTCCATCGCTGAGCTCAGATTGATGTTTGCGTCCTCATACTTCTTGGCCTTGTAGGATCTGATCACCTCTTTTAGTGTCGGGACTGCATCGGAGTACAGCTCCAAGCAATCTTGCAAGCATGCTTTGATGGATGGATCCATCTTCTTGCTCTTCAAAAGCTTCTTGGTATAAGACCTCGTGTGGGTCATGTTGTGTCGCAACAGCTTGATGGAGATGAGGCCGAGCCCATGGAGGTCAGCACTGTGGCTGTTTGGGTTCGACTCGAGCGACGCGACGCAGAACTTGTAGCTGACGTTGGGGTCTGCTTGGGCGCATTTCTTGCACGTTTCGTGGACGATGTCGGTGTTACCGCCATCTGCAGATGCAGCGTGGAGGGAGGTGAGAAAGAAGATGAGGAAGAGAGAGACGAAAGGGCAAGGACTCATTTTTCGTTTTCTTGTTGAACGAATTTGGATGATGTCTCAAAGTAAGAGCGATTATTTATAAGACGCCAATCTTTGAGTTTTAGCGGGCAATACATATCATCCACACACGGGATCTAATAATGGGGAGTAGGTGGGAGAATGACGTGGAGAATCTGCGTGTTCTAGAATTTGTTCAAGGTGGCCTTGTCGATAGAAAGGCCAGAACATACTACATCTGTTATCAAGGCCATTAGTATTAGCAGCTACGGGGTCGTTAGGCCGGTTGATAACTGTTTCTGGATTTGTAGTGCTATTTTCATTCCTAGGTGGGCGGATGATAATAGGAGGAAGGTTTGGTTGCATATCGACTGATGTGCTTGATGAGGATGAGGAAACTGAGCTTAAATCAAATGACATTCTAGGAAATTGAATGCATACCTTACCATTCAAATGTTGAAAAATTAAAAATATTTTTCTAAAATGAATCGTTTGCATCACTTACAAAATAAATAAATAAATAATATTTTTGTCGTCTATAAAAATAATCAAACCTAAAGAAAATATATTGCATCTTTAGCGTCTTAATTGTTAGTGTTTGGCAAGCTCCTGTAGCAAAATTCTTCAGTCTAGAGTGGAGGTTAGACAAGAATTAGTGATTGTCAAATGTGTAATAACATATATATATATATATATATATGTATTAATTAGATATCTCCTTTGTCATTGAAAATTATCCTTGGATTTTTGGTATTCGGTTAAGAAGTAACCCCATCAAAGAAAGGGAGCTTCACTCCTATAAGGCCCTCGGCAACCCTTTGTATGATAAATAGAGACAATGGGTTTCATAGATGCATTTTTTATTTTAACGTGCCAGTTTCAGATCGTCTTTCACCCCTAATTCTCCTTATATCTTTTTCCCTAGGAAGAGAGAATACCCCATAGGTGTTTTACATCTCGATGATCCTGAGATTCGGACAAAGATCGAGATAAAGTCTTTTAAGGACTTACTTAGGTTCTCAAAATTACTTCATAGTGGTAAATTTGAAAACGAGGACATTCTTCCTTCTTCATGTGGCAATTATATATGGTTTACATATCAGCATTGAATATGACTAATATAATACAACTGGTGTGTCATCATATGATTTCAGACCTTCCTAAGAGAATTTTGTAATAATATACTTCACATAAATATAGATGCGGCGATCACTCAAAACTTAGAAAGAGGTCAAATCGGATAAAAAATATTGATTAGTGTACTTTCTTTCCACAATTTAAATGTTACACTTATTTGAACTTGATAAAATTAAGAAAAATTATGTGCATGAATCTACATATAACAATCTTTATATGTTTTGAAAGGTTTTTAAGGGTCTTGCACGTTAAAAAGAAGTCAAATTAAGAATCATTGAATTAAGGGTTAATACCCTGAAAAACCACAAATTGGTACATTTGTGACAAATTTACCCCAAACTATTTTTTTACCACAAAAAAATCTCAAAATGGTATACCTTTGACAAATTTACCCCAAACTAGTATATTTGTGACAAATTTACCATCTATTAGTTTTCGTTAAATTTTTAGTCAAATTATTAAGTTAAATGACACGTGATAATTGACTAATATACCAATTTGGAATTTTACTCTCCGTTTGTCACAGTTTAAAATTTTTGTGATTTTTTTGTGGTATTAATCCAATTTAGCAGAGAATATATTTGTCACAAATTTACCAGTTTGGGGTTTTTTGCAGTCGAATAAATTAGTTTGGGGTAAATTTGTCATAAATATACCAGTTTAGAGTTTTTTTATGGTTAGTCAGGGTAAATTTGTCATAAATGTACCGGTTTGAGGTTTTTCATGGGCAAAAAAATAGTTTGAGGTAAATTTGTCACATATGTAATAGTTTGGGGTTTTTTAGGATATTAATCTTTAAATTAATTTGCACGTACAAGGTATTGTCATGACTTTGTTGAGAAAGTATTACCCGAATCAACTCCGAATTTTTATAAAAATTTTGGTACACACTTAGGTTTTTCTGACTTTACACGCTAGCAGAAAACATAACACCTCCAAAATCGGTTTTGTGCCCACCATTCTAATACAGAAAATCTGAACTAAATAAATGTTATAATTTAAACCATTCCTCACAACTTCCATTCAGAAATCGAAACCAAATTCTAATTAGAAACCTCTGTAGAAATTGCCAAAGTTACTGACTACATGTGAGTTGTTCTGGACAGCATAGATTTAGTGAAATCTCATGCCTACCTTGTCTAGTTTGCTTCCAAAGTCTCTAAAAATCTATATTTATGATTCTAGATCAAAAGACTTTAAGAGAACATATGGAAAAACGAAGTATTTCCTCAATTCCTTAATTCCCGTCCACTTCAATTACCCACAATTTGGCATTCAGCCTTCATCTCAACATTTCCTCAAGTCTATTTGCACTACACCAGATAATAACAGCCTTACATACATAGATTAGTAGACTTTTACTTGCCTCAACTCTTAAGCGTCGATGGCAAGCAAAAACAGAAAGCTCGGGGTCTCGGATACGGCTCGGCAGCGGTGAACATGAGCGGTGTCGGCAGCGCACAAGAGGGGCAGTCCTTTCCCTCTTCCTTCGCTGTTCTCTCTCGCGCGCGCCCTCTATTCTCTCTCTCGCTCAAATTTCTGCTCGGTTAGTCTCTCTGTGTTACGAAGCTGTCCCATTTTCTTTCTTTTAGTTAGTCAACTAATTGGGTCAATAATTCTACAATTCGGTGGCAGCAGGAAAAGGTGACACCACATGTAGCCGTGTCTTCATGTGGGGAGCCTTCTTTCCATTTGTGCTACTTGCTCGAACTCATGCACCAACGTGGCCGCACTTCCCTTCAAGAAGTCCCCTTTGCTTGCCACGAAAGAAGAAAACGTGGCCTTTTGTTGGAAGATATGATTAGATAGGAAATTGATCTTGTGATATAATCCAGGAAGTTAAATATACATTAGAATAGAAAACAGGAAAAAAAGGATAGACAAATTTTCTATTTCCTTTTTCATTTCTTTTCTTGTAACTATATACATCAATGTGTACAGAATACAGAATCAATGAAATCGATACAATTTTCTCCCCAATTTTACTTCTTCTGACATGGTATCAGAGCCCTCACGGTTCTGACCAAATTGCTTCCGCTTCGATTGCCTCAACAACCCATCTTCGATTCTCAAGAACAGTGTTGCCAAAGGAATCCAATCTTTTGTCCTTCGATTGATTACCCGAAGGAACACGTCTGCAAAGAAGATAAAACAGAGGAATCAATCTCTTTTTGTCCATGACAACGCCTCAAGATCTTACCTCCACCGCCGGGGATCAATCTGCAATAGATGCATCGATACAAAATTCGGGAGATCGATCTCCCTCCACGGTAGTCCCTGCATCACAACAGCAAACGCAGATTCAGGGCCAACATCCGCACGTGCCGTGGCAACAGCAGACTCAGGCATTTACGGGGCAACCATTAACCGGGCTCCCGTATCCATGGATGGCGTATCCATGGTTCCCTGGGTCGATGCCCAACTCATCACCGCCTGGCTACCACAAACGTGCGGCCCGATGCGGGTTCGCCGGCGGAGTCGGGCAAACCCCGCATCGGACAGAAACGACGGGCGGATCGCACATACCGGATCAGGGAACCAATCCCTATTCAGGACATCAAAATGCGGATTACGGATTCGGCTTTGGGGGTTCGTCTCAGGGAACAAATCCCTATCAGAACCCTACATCGGGCTATTTCCCATATCAAATCCTTGCCACCGGCCGACCGAAACCAGGCGACCCATTATACACAACCAACGGGACGGTCCGAACTAAAGATAATAAATCAGCAATTGACAGGAGCATAAAATTATTCCAGTTGGTCACGCGAGTTTCGTCGTGCACTGGTGACAAAGGATAAGGAAGTTTTCATCGACGGGTCGTTTCCAGTTCCATCCGATGAGAGAATGGCACGGCTCTGGAGGAGATGCAGCCAACTGGTGAGAACGTGGATCGGGAACTACATCTCTCCGAAGTCGCGTCCGGGCTTCCCCCGACGGAGGATCTGAAGACGATGTGGGAAAATATAAAAGAAATGTACGGAAAACTTGACCAAATCAAGATTTTTTATTTAACTCAGCAAATTTCAGATTTGAAACAGGGCAATATGAGCATCGTAACGATTTTCAACAAACTCTTGAGTCTGTGGAACGAGTTAGAGGAAGCCGAGGAAAAGTTCGACTGGCCCGAACACATTCAACAGCAACACAAGCAGATGCGGGAAAGGGAGAAGCCCATTCGCTTCTTCCTCATACTCAACGAAGCATACCTGGGGTTCAGATCGCACATCCTTACCATGGATCCACTGCCAACTCTTGGGCGGATCTATCAACCGGCCATACAGGAGGAAAGCCAGCAAAAATCGACAGAGAACAGCAGAGGAGGAGACGGAATTGTTCTCGCAGCCAAGAGCAACCTACGGAGAAACCCAGGGAGGAGAGAGGCAGATCTAGGGTTTCTTTTCGAAGAAAACCCTAGACTCCTTTTAAATGGAGGCACGAATGGTGGAGATCTATCTCTCCATCCATCGAGCGGTTCCCGTTCAATCCCGGATGTCGGCAAGATCGGACGGCCCACGCGCAGCCTTCTCTAGCGCATCCGACGGCTCTCACGGGCCCCTTTTTAATCAATCCGACGGCTCGCGAGGGGGGTATCTAATTGGATCGGACGGTCCACGAATTTTGGGCTCAAACCACTTTAGTGGCTCGCACGACCCAATTCAAGGAAGACCCGAGAGCACATATGGGCCTGTTTCGGCCCAAATTTTCCAACCCAACATCC
This sequence comes from Eucalyptus erythrocorys, assembly GCA_014182555.1. NCBI lineage: Eukaryota > Viridiplantae > Streptophyta > Magnoliopsida > Myrtales > Myrtaceae > Eucalyptus > Eucalyptus erythrocorys. Next base: position 27,457,375 of record CM024600.1, on the reverse strand, counting down.
GGCCCACTTCAAATTTTAAAAATCATGGGCCCAAAGGAAAAAGCAAGATGTACTGTGAATATTGCAGACGCCCACACCACACAATTGAGACTTGTTGGAAATTGCATGGAAGGCCAGAGAGAAGGAAAAAGGAAAAATTTCCTCGCCTTTTTCGGGTATCGGAGTCACCAATGGGGAAACCAATTACCCATGAAAAATACCAGGAGCTGATGGAAACCTTGAAGAAATTGGATCCTTCTGAAAAATGGGGCAGCTTCACAGGTACATCCTATTGTTTAATGAATTCAATTTTGAAAGGTGCATGGATTATTGATTCTGGTGCCAGTGATCACATAGTATGTGATAGAAGTTTACTTTCAGATATTAGAAAATTGAATTTTCCTATGTCAGTGCAACTTCCAAATGGAAACACCACCAGGGTTATAATGACTGGGACTGTAAAGCTTAGTCTTCATATTAGCCTTAAAAACGTACTCTACATGCCTGAATTCCAGTTCAATTTAATCTCGGTTGCTAGAGCCTGTGAAGAAAATTCATGTCATATAATTTTCCATTCTGATAGATGTTTCTTTCGGCCCCTTTGACTCGGGACTCGATGGGCTTGGGTAGAGTCAACCAAGGGTTATATCTCTGGGAGGATTTTCCATTTTCTGTTCAATCCAATAAATCTATATGCAATGCCACTGCCAAATGCTATCAATTCTCTTAATCATAGACGATTGGGTCACAGTGCATTATTTCCTTATCCAGAATGTTCCATTTGTCCCATGGCTAAACAAACACGAGCACCTTTTCCAAATAGCACTTCTTGAGCAAATGATATTTTCTCCCTCATCCATGTTGATGTTTGGGGACCCTATCATACCTTAAATCATGATGGGTCTAGATTTTTTCTCACAATCGTGGATGACTATTCTCGTGCCACGTGGACTTTTCTCATGCAATCCAAAAATCAGGTCTTTTCTCATTTAAAGACATTTATTTCCCTGTCCAGAACTCAATTTCAAAAATCCATTCGTAGGATACGCGCTGACAATGGAAAAGAATTTTTTAATGCTGAATGTGCTTCCTTATTCACTGTGAATGGAATATTGCATGAAAGTTCCTGCACTTACACTCCACAACAGAATGGAGTAGTTGAGAGAAAACATTGGCATCTTCTTGAAGTGACGCGAGCGCTTAAATTTCAAGCATCTGTTCCTGAAAAATTCTGAGGAGATTGCGTGATTACTGCGGCATATCTGATTAATCGAATGCCATCACGCATATTGAAAGGAAAGACACCTCTTGAGATGCTATATGGGAGAAAACCAAATTTGGCTCATCTCAAGGTTTTTGGGTGTTTGTGCTACGCCACAACGGTGGGTCCCAAAGATAAGATGGCACCCAGAGCAATTCAATGCATCTTCATGGGCTATCCAACATTGCAGAAGTGATATCGTCTTTATGATCCCTCTACAGGAAACTTCTTTGTTAGCAGGGATGTTGTATTTTATGAAGATGTTTTTCCTTTTTCATTAACATCTTCATCTGAAGAAGGGTAGATCAATCGACAATTCTCAACGGATGAGGATTATTCGTCAGGGGGAGCAATACTTATTCCCACTCCTCCAAGGGCAGTCCACTCTCCAGGGGCAATCAATTCTCCAAGGGCAGTCGACATCATGCCCCCTAAATCACCAACTATTCAAGATCCAGTCGAGCAGCCTCACACCGAAGATTACCAACATGAAGACTCAGTACAGTTGGATGATGCTTCATCCTCTGCCACGACACCCGTGCCAACAAGGCGTTCTCATCGAGTCACTAGACCACCAACTTGGACGAGGGATTATATATGCAATTCTTCGCGATCATCAGGTACTCGTTATCCCTGTCTCATCATATGTCTCCTTTGATAGACTATCGCCAGAGCATCTATGTTGCATGAGTCGCATTTCTGAAGAACAAGAACCTTCCAAATACAATGAAGCGAAGAATGATCCCCGTTGGCGAAAGGCCATGGAATCTGAATTGCATGCCCTGATAGATAATCACACTTGGGATGTTGTGCCAACACCCAATCATCGCAAACCCATTGGGTGTAAGTGGGTATACAAGATAAAATACAGATCATATGGGTCTGTGGAAAGATACAAAGCTCGGTTGGTGGCAAAGGGCTTCACCCAGCAAGAAGGTTTCGACTATCATGAAACTTTTTCCCCTGTGGCAAAGGATGTTACGGTTCGAACCTTCTTGTCAATTGCTGCTTTTCGTGACTGGCCATTACTTCAAATGGACGTTCATAATGCTTTCCTACATGGTGATTTGAATGAAGAAATTTATATGGAGCTTCCACCAGGATTACGGAGACAGGGGGAGTCGAAGGTATGTCGTCTCCGTAAATCCCTATACGGATTGAAGCAAGCCTCCAGACAGTGGTACGCAAAGTTCACCAATGCACTCTTAGCTGCTGGATTCAATCAATCCAAGTATGATTATGCTCTATTTACTTGGACTAAAGGTATGTCATCCATTTACTTGTTGATTTATGTTGATGACATTCTTATCATGGGAAATGATGATTCTGCCATAAAGAAACTCAAAGAGTATCTGCATTCGACTTTTCACATCAAAGATTTGGGGGCACCAAAGTTTTTTCTTGGCATTGAGATAGCTCGCTCAGATTAGGGCATCTCATTGAGCCAACGAAAATTCGTGATGGAGATTATATCGAAGGGGATTATCGGCCGCAAACCATCAATCATCCCTATTGAGCAAAATGTCAAACTAACTTCCATCAATTATGACAATGGGACATCCTCTTCTCCAGATGATCCCTTGTTACAAGATCCTTCAGGATATCAAAGGCTTGTAGGAAAATTGATATATCTCACCATGACCAGACCAGATATTTGCTATGCAGTGCAGGCCCTCAGTCAATTTATGCACAGCCCAAAGCGTTCACACATGAATGCAGCCCTGAAGATTGTGAGATATCTAAAGACTTGTCCAGTGCAGGAATACTCCTTTCTCGAAAATGCAACATGGAAATGACGGCTTATTGTGATGCAGATTATGCCACATGCCCTATGAGCAGGAGGTCTATTACTGGTTTCTGCATCAAATTTGGGGAATCACTACTCTCATGGAAGACAAAGAAACAGTCTACCGTATCTTTATCTTCGGCTGAAGCTGAATATAGGTCCATGGCCAAGACAGTATGTGAAATAGTTTGGTTGAGGGGTCTACTTATGGATTTTGGAGCTCCTGTCAAAGGACCAACTATACTCTTCTGTGATAATGAGTCGGCCCTTAAGCTTGCAGCAAACCCTGTATTTCATGAGAGGACAAAGCACATAGAAGTTGATTGTCATTTTACTCGAGAAAAGATACAGGAAGGGGTTATCGAGACAAGAGGAATCGGGACTTCAGAGCGACTGCGAGACATATTCACCAAACCTCTCTCGTCAAAGACAACATGCATATCTTCTCGAACAAGCTTGGTGTCTTAGACATATATAGACCACCAGCTTGAGGGGGAGTGTTGGAAGATATGATTAGATAGGAAATTGATCTTGTGATATAATCCAGGAAGTTAAATATACATTAGAATAGAAAACAGGAAAAAAAGGATAGACAAATTTTCTATTTCCTTTTTCATTTCTTTTCTTGTAACTATATACATCAATGTGTACAGAATACAGAATCAATGAAATCGATACAATTTTCTCCCCAATTTTACTTCTTCTGACACCTTTTGGTCAACATCTCCTTTCGTAGTTGACCAGCTTCGACGAGGGAGGGAAACATGGCCGCATGGCCGTGCATGGCTGAATTTACATTTTACTTGCATGGCCGCATGGTTGCATGGTCCATTTCCTCTCAAAATTGACCCTTAATTTATGCGCGTGTAATATGGCTGCACGGGGTCACAACAATGTACATGGAAGGTTCAGTTGGTAAGGTACACATGCGGGTAGGAGAGGGTCTCAACCGTGGCATTATGTAAAAGAAAATTTTGATGAAACGATATGTCATGCGATGATCAAATTGTCTTGGTGCGACCAAGGCGCGACTATGAAGGTATATTCTAGGATCATCGCGTAACATGACATCGGGGTCGAATGTGATGCCGATGATAACGAATTCCAATAATAATTTCGTCAGTCTGCGACGTATCATTATATTTTTCCAAGGTCAGCAAAATGCGGATGAGGTCGGTCTCACTTGAACATATAAAAGATTTTCCAGCAAGACTATAATTTACTCGACGATTGGGCCATTTTTAAATGTGACCCATCGGTCCGATGGTGATAACAAAACGATGTCCATTGTGGCATCGATAACACTGTTTGACGATGCTTCCGTCACTTAGTCACGGACCATCGCATATCCGAGGGTTGTCAAAATTTCCGGATGCCACAATTCTCTCCTCTTTAAAGAATTTCGTCCTCGAAATTGGACATCACTCATGTTCCTATAAGCAATATCTTTTTTGTCAGAAGAGGAAGCCATTTTCTCTTAATCTAAACCTATTATTTTCAATACATGGAAAATGTTTTCCATCAAGTTAGAAAACAGTGTTCTTTCGAACAAACGATCCTAAAATTGCATGTTTTTGAGATGATACAAAACTAATTAGCAGTATCGCTGAACTTAATAACCCACGTTTGTGACTAAGTGAAGGATTAACGTAATATGACGTAATTGCTGAACTTAGCTTATAGGCTTTTGCCAAGCCATAAATACCAGAATATCTGAGACTTCCTTACCAATAGGAAAATGATGAACTAACGGTACCTTTACTCACCGTTACTCTTCAAGAGTAACGGTGCCTTCTCCACGTCCAATTTTTTTACTCAATTTCTTTGAAAAATCACCAATAAAAAATCTCAATTGGGATTTGCATGAGTGGGGTTCTTCATATAAGATAAAGAAATAAAAAGACCAAATTAATCTGAAAAAGTTAACTACTAAAATTAAATAACACAAATTATGAAAATAGTATCAATAAAAAAGAGATTATTAATGTTATTAGAAATAATTATTAAATTTACAAATCACAAAAAAAAGAAAGTAGAAATGTTGTTTCTAGAATAATGACTATATTATTATACTTCACATGGCACATCATTCTTTGTGCTCAACTTTAAGTTGGTTTGAAAGGGGCTTTTTTATTTTGTGCTCTTATGACTCAGTTAAACGACTTCTCACAATTATTGAATAACCACATTAACTTAATTATCATCTTTTTCACCATTTCTTTTGGGTTTATGATTCCTTACTCACTAGCATCTCATCCGTCTCATTTTCGTCAGCATTATCTTCATCAATCACTTCACCTCATATACGAACTGCATCTATTAAAAGGATTTGAATGAAAAGAATAGAGTATTATGTTTCTAAAAATAATATTTTCACGGTCATCAACTAAATTGAAGTAAAGTATGTTACTTTGTCACAATCAAGTCAAGAAATTGGTCAATGAATGTTTCTTGCTTCAGCACTAGAAGCATTTGCATTTCAATTTGTAAACTGAGAAAGTATTTTTCATTTGTATGTTTAATGGACTTCAAAATCTTAAAATTACCAAAACTTGTAGGATACTAGAGGTTGTCATTATTTGATTGAACAACATTCATTCTCCATTATAACGTTGCACTTCAATTTCCTATAAATTATTTATTGATTGATTCTTATCACTATTTGTTCCTTTAGATAAATTAGAGAGATACTCTTTCTATTGCCCATCTCTTACTTAAACCTGTGGTCAAAATTCCGATTAAAATCCCACCGTCAGAAATTCTAGCTAACGGAAACCTTTACGCTAACACCATCCTACAAATTATTGCCATCATTGTCTCCTATGTGGACTCCTAAGTAAGAAGAAGATTTCTTGAGCTATCAGCTCCTAAAGGTGTCAATTAGGACATTTTGCAAATTTTCCATTTATTTACAATATTATCATCTCATAATCATGATTTCTTGAGATTGCTTTAATTATTTCTATTAGCAGCCTTGGGCCTTCTTAGGCCGCCTTTAGAAACACTTACCCAAAGGCCCTTGAGTAATTACTTAAGTGTTTGGTAAACACTTTCGAGAGATATACTGCATTTTGAGAGTCCTCCAAATGCCTTTTTTTCAATGCAAGTATTACCCAGCTTGGGTTTTGAGCATTTCCAAAATGTTAATACATTTCTTTCTTCCAATTTTGCCATCGCTAAACTTTTGAAAAATCACTAACGCTTGATAACGAGGTTAGATTGGTGAGCCAGATCTAATTGTTGATGGCCCTCGCGTGAGGTTGCCAGATCTAGCTTGTCAGCATCTAGTCCTTGCTTGAGCATTATTTTTTTTCCTAAATAACTAAAGTCCTATATAAGAGCAATTTTTTTCTACATAGTATTTAAATCAAAGTTGCTCCTCAATGCACTTTTAATTACACTTTACTAAACACTATTTGCATTTCCAAAACATCTTCTAACTTAAAACAATTTTCATTTCTCTAAAGGCTTTCCCCAAAGGCCCTCCCAAACATAGCCTTAATCCCCTCTACAACATTATTCTAGAAAAGCTTATGACTCCTCAATTTGATAATTTCCCCGTTTTCTTATACTTTTATACCATTGATAAGTGTTTTTGTGCTTCCATTTATATATAAATATCCACTATCACATTGAGTTGACACCCTTCCATTACAATCATATAATTTAAGCTTTCTTTATTGGTTTTTCATTCCTTTTATGTTTTTTTATTTTACTAGCTCGATGGTGGTGACTGGCCATTGCTTTTTGACTAGGCCTCTCGGCCTATATAGAATGGCTTGTTTATTGAATTTTTACTCCTTTTGTGCACTTGATAATACTTCGAAAAATTTTAAGTTTTCAGCGACTCTGCTCTTCTCGCATGCCCAGTATTTAGTCGGGGAGGACCTCTCCTTCTAAGGATTGGACTAGTCAATTAGAATTATCCGAAACGCTTCCTTTAAAGGATCTTTCTTTTCCTAGAATAAAGCTCTTCCTTTCTTTTGTGAGAAGATGGAATTGTTTGATATGATCCACTTGTCACATCGTTTAATAAATTAATGTTACAAATCACGTTCAATAGATGTTTGATTTTTTTCTAAAATACCTTAAATTCTCATAGTTAAAAATATTAATAAAAAAGTACAACTAATGGCACGTTTGGTAACGATTTTATTCCTGAGAACAAATTTTGATCAAAAATGTTTTTTCTAATTTTTGATAAAAAAAATTTTCTAATTCTACTTCTGGAAACAATTTCTAAGTAAAAGAACGTGCTTAATAACTATCCAAAATTTCTATTCCCGGAAAAGAAATACGTTTACTGGATTCTTAAATTTTTTTGTTTCTTTTAATTTTTTAATACTTTTATTATATTATTCTCTTTTTTTCTTTTCTTTTTCTCTTATTCTTCCTCCTTCTTTGTAGCCAATCGCCGGGCGAGGTCCGGCGAGCTCGCCGGCCTCAACCTTGCCAAGCCACCGATGAGGCTCGAACTCGCCCAAGCAATGCAAGGTCAAGCGAGGCCAAGCCTCACACCTACTAACGAGGCCAAGCTTTGCCATGGCTACTCAAGGATGAGCCTTGCCCAGCCACAACGAGGCTCGGGCCAACGAGCCTTGCTATGGCTCAACGTCACTAGGGGCTGGCAACACTCTCCGAAAATCACCGGCCCTTGTCTCGCCAGTCATCGGCCATGGTCGAGGCCGACAACCAACCAAAAGGAAGAAGAAGACAAGGAAAGAGAAGAAGAGAAAAAAAAAATAAGAATTTATTTTAGAAATTATTATTAAGAACAAGAAGCAACTTTTTTCTACTTCTTAATTATGTTTCAAATCTATTCCCGGGAATTAAAAAAAAAAAAAACTGATTTTTGTTTCTAGAAATAAAAAATTTACCAAATGGATATCTATTCTTTTTTTTTTGCTCTCGAAAACAAAAGAATATAATCAATTATTCCCGAGAGTATTATCAAATAGGTCTTAAATGTCTCTTTGCCATGACCTTGTCATGTTTTTTTGTCCAAAATTGAAGTGAGACGCACGTAAGAAACAGGGTCATAAAAATGAAAGAAGGTTGTTTCCTGTTGGAAGATATGTTTCAGCATCTATTTGTAGTCACAAATCGTGATCAAATCAATCATGGATTATATTGAGATAGGGAATATTGAATTGATTTGTATAATATTATTTTTCCTTTATTTATACAAATCCTGTAATATAATTATATCAGACTGTACATGACAAGAATATACAGAGATACAGAAAATTCCCTAAACCTCTACGTTTTTCCTCTGTTCTTCATTTCTCGTCACCCTGTTCTTGTCTTCTCTTCGATTTCTGACATGGTATCAGAGCAATAGCTCCTGATTTTGCTTCCGCAAGCCTCGATTGCCTATTGAAGCTCCCGATCTGCAAAATTAGATCAAAGCAACGAAGGAATCAAAGTCCCTTAGAGAAGAAAGAACCAGAAAACAATACTCACCATGAGCAATCCAAAAAATCCATCCTCCAAGGCGTCGACAACAGCGAGTTCCGAGGAAACTTCACCTGCACAGCAAACACAGAATGCCAATCCGATCCAACCACAAGCTCACCTCCAGAATCTGTCGTGGCAGTATTTCCCGGCTCAGTTAGGCATGGGGTTACCCATTTCCGGGTAGCCTTACCAATGGGTACCATATCCATGGTACGTTGGGACAGGCCCAAACACATCATCGCCGGGGTCTGGGAGCAGTCTGAGCAACCCCCAAACCGACGGGAATCCACCAGCCACGAATGGGGCAAATTCAGCTGTTAGTTCAGAGCAAGTGAGCGGTTTGAACGGATCTTTTCTCGGATCGAATCCGGGCACGTTTAATGCGGGGTTTAATTCCGGATCTGGTGGGTCGGGTACGAATCCCTACCCGAACATCACCCCCGGATATCTCCCATTCCCTATCACAACCATCACAGGGCGGCCAGAACCTGGCGACCCTTTGCACGTATCAACAGCCGATGGGCCAGAAGTGAAATTAATTAGCCTACAACTCACCGGATCGGGCAATTACTCAAAATGGTCGTAGGATTTCCGGCGAGCCCTGGTGACCAAGGATAAGGATGGATTCCTCGACGGGACGGTACACTGCTCTTCGGACGAGCGGCTGGCCGTGCACCGGAGAAAGTGCAATCACCTCGATCCGAACGTGGATCGGCAATTGCATCTCTCCAGCAGGTGGCCGCTGTGCTCCCTCCGACCGAAGATGCCAAAGCGATGTGGGATAACATTAAAGAAATGTACGGAAGTTAGATCGGGCCCAAATATTTTATCTCATGCAGAATTGACTGAGTTAAAACAGGGGAAACATGAGCGTCACAAATGCTACAACAAGCTGTCCTCCCCTCGTGGAATCGCCTTGAAGCCGTGGAAGAGAAACTTGAAGGGCCGACAGAAACGCTTCAACAGTTCAGATCTATAAAAGAAAGGGAGAAATCCACGCGATTTCTTTTGATTTTGAACGAAACTTACCAAACTTTTCGATCACAGATCTTGGCGATGGATCCAGTCCCCCCTCTTGGACGAATCTTCCAGCTGGCCATCCAAGAGGAGAGCCAGAGGCTTGCGGTACCGGAGCAAACGAGAGGAAGCGACAGCATCGCCCTCGCGATGCACGGCGTCCGGCGAGACCCAGAGAAAACCCTAGCCCGCGACAGAGAGAATCAAGAAAGGGGGCTAGGGTTGATGCAGAGCTCCGTTGAAAGGGGGCTTAAAAGGGGCATGTTGGACGGCCAGGATTACACGGCCAGATCTGACGGTGGACAAGGGATCTACCTTGTCGGTGGATCCAACGGCGGAAATCCTCCATCAGTTGGAGGATCGGACGGTGGATATTTCACGCCGTTAAATAGATCTGACGGCCAGTTTTTTCCCTCATTAAAGGGATCCGACGGCCAGCTTATTTCCTCGTCAAATGGATCGGACGGTCGGATCTTCTCTGCGTTAAAAGGATCGGACGGCCGGATCTTCTCTGCATTAAAAGGATCGGACGACCAGGTTTTTTCAGCTCCTTTTAAAAATTTCGGGCAAAATTCAAAAGGAAAAGGAAAATTATATTGTGAATATTGTAAAAGACCTCATCATACCATGGATAATTGCTGGAAATTACATGGTAAGCCAGAGAAAAAGGGAAAAAAATGTTGCAGCCTATCAAGTCACCGGACCAAATTCGGCCCCGAACAAAGAACAACCAATATCATATAGGCAAGTACAAAGAATGATGCAAGCATTACAAAAAATTGATTTGGGGAATAAAGGAGCGAGTTTTTCAGGTATTTCACATTGCCTGGTAAATTCTATTTCAAGAAAGGCCTGGATCATTGACTTAGGGGCAACTGATCATATTGTTTGTGATAGATCATTTTTTTCCCATGAGCACGAAAAATTGCACACACCCATTTCTCGTGCAATTGCCAAATGGAAACACCACTCATGTCAATTTGATGTGCACTTCAATTAAGCCCTCAAATAATTCTGCAAAATGTCCTTTATGTCCCTCAATTCCAATTTAATCTCATTTCAGTCTCTAAAGTTTGCCAAGAAAATTCTTGTCAAATATTCTTTGATTCTGACAATTGTTTTTTCCAAGCCCCTTCGACTGGGAAACTGATGGGCTTGGGTAGTATTTCTGAAGGGCTTTATTTTTGGATCGGTCATTTTAATTCTATTCCAGTATCTCAGAATAAAAATTCATTGTGTAATCTGTCTACCAATGACAAGAATTTTCTTATGCATTCTCGAATGGGACACAGTGCCTTTTTCCCTTATTCTAAATGTGAAATTTGTTCGCTTGCAAAACAGTCCCGATCTCCCTTTCCATACAGTACAACTCGCTCTACTGAAATTTTTTCTCTACTTCATATGGATGTTTGGGGACCTTACCACACCCCACATAGGGATGGTTCAAGATATTTTCTTACAATTGTGGACGACTATTCTCGTGCCACGTGGGTCTTTTTAATGCAGTCAAAATCACAGGTTGCCTCTAATTTACAGATGTTTCTGAATCTAACCAAGAATCAATTCAGGAAATCGATTCAAGGAGTTCGTACTGATAATGGGACAGAATTTTTTAATAATGATTGTAGCTCACTCTTTCTGTCCCAAGGCATTCTTCATGAGAGCTCCTGTGTTTATACTCCACAACAGAATGGGGTAGTAGAGAGAAAACATCGTCATCTCTTGGAGGTGACCAGGGCCCTTAAATTTCAAGGTTCTATTCCAGAGAATTACTGGGGAGATTGTGTCATCACTGCAGCCTACCTAATCAACCGGATGCCAACACGAATATTGGATGGCAAATCGCCTTTTGAATTAGTCTATGGAAAGAAACCAAGGTTGGATCATCTGAGAATCTTCGGATGCTTATGCTATGCCACGATCATGGGGCCTCGAGACAAAATGAGCGCCCGTGCTAGGCGATGTATCTTCATGGGATATCCCAATTTACAAAAGGGCTATCGTGTCCTTGACACAAGCACGGGAGATTTCTTTATCAGTCGAGATGTCATTTTTCATGAAGATATCTTTCCTTTTCGTGAAGATCTTACTCCACAGGACAGCTTGGACATCACAACCAACAATCATCACCATCTTACCGATGAAGAATCCTTCCCGGCTATATTTTCACAACGCCTCCCCAGGCAAGGATTCCTCCCACCTTGACAGCATCTCCTTCAAATGAACTGGAGGATGTCCCCACAGAGATTGCTAGCATGGAGCATACTTCTGAGACAACGGCGGAGCAAGAATCTTCACCTCCATCACCAACTATTTATCCACGGCGGTCGGGACGAGCTACCGACCACCAACCTGGGAGTAAAGATTATGTCCGTGCTTCCTCAACTCACTGTGTATTCGCTATCCAATATCTTCCAGCAAATCCTGTGATGCATGAAAGAACGAAGCATATAGAGGTGGACTGCCACTTCACAAGAGAGAAAATTCAGAAGTGGAGTTTTTCTTTTATCCCAAAACAAAATAGCGCCGGTGGCTCACCGATGAGGAAGAGGACAACACAAGACAGCCAAAAGGGCACTTGCACGCACCGCGCACAAAACTAAGCTTCCACTTGGGTTGCCCAAAAATGGCGAACCTGGGGGACGGCCGTGGAGGCGGCCTCCCAGGACCTCCATCCACACTCGTGACACCCCCTCCGACTTTTGAAGAATGGGTCCTTAATTCCAAGACCTCTCATGGTGACCTAGGCAACCTCTCATTGCATTTCAAATATGATCATCCGGACCAAGTCATCATTGTTGATGGCAATTGTTTGCAAATCACACACGTGGAATCCACACACTGGATCTGCACACTTCCACGCCCTTTCATCTTCCTTTGTAGGATTCAATATTCTTTGTGTTTCTGTGATCGCCAAAAATCTCATCCATATTTCTAAATTTTGTAAAATCCAACAATGCGCTATTTGAATTCATCATTGTTACTTTGTTATCAAGGATCAACGTAGGGGGCGATTCTGATAAGATTGAAAGATCTGCAATCATAAGATTAGATTAGAGTATGATTTGATTATGCCATCAGAAGATTAGATTAGAGTGTGATTTGATTATGCTATCAGAAGATTAGATTAGTAGATATGATTTGATTCGATTATTTCAATTGTAGGTAAATTGATCCAGTCAATCTGTTAGATTAGATATTCGGAATATAGAATAGAAAATCTAGTTGTCTTCTTAATATAAATAACATTATGTATTGTAGAAGAACGGTGAGTATTATAGCTTTCAGTGAAGAACATTTTTCTTCTAAGAAATTTATGTTTGAATCGTTGTTTTCTTGAATCCTCTTATTTTCTTCATGGTATCAGAGCCTTATACTGAAAGCCATAATACTCACTGTTCTTCTACAATACACAATGTTATTTATATTAAGAAGACAACTAGATTTCCTATTCTATATTCCGAATGTCTAATCTAACAGATTGACTAGATCAATTTATCCGCAATTGGAATAATCGGAATCAAATCATATCTACTAATCTAATCTTCCGATAGCATAATCAAATCACACTCTAATCTAATCTTCTGATGGCATAATCAAATCCGATAGCATAATCAAATCATACTCTAATCTAATCTTATGATTGCAGATCTTTCAATGGTCTACCAATAATATTATCAATCTTATCGATTCTATCGCAGGTGCTAAATCTCAATGATATTCGTCAACTTGCCTCGACTAAAGTACAACCGCCTCTTAACCCTTTGGCCATTATTGTTGAGGGAGCTCCTATGGTGAATTGACATTTTCAGTTGGACCATCCATCTCATTGATATTTTACAGCGCATTTGCAGAGAAATTATTTACTAGTATCCTGTCATTGAGTTAAGTTTCCTACAAGTAAGTCATGTTAATGCAATAAAAGTCAATTGTCTTTCTTTCAAATATTTCGAGGAGTCTAGTCAGTCGTTGATCATTAGACGGCTGTAGACTGATGTTAGGGACCCACGCCCATCAATTCTACTGATGGTTAGTGATTTTTTTGGTTATTTTCACCGATCATTTCGTGAAACATACTTGGTTGTATTAACCTCAATGAAAATTATCGATGTCCATGCCATTTTTGTTGGATTCAAATTGCTTGTTGAAAATCTATTTAATTAAAAAATCGTCACATCAATCTGATGGTGGACGGAAATTCAGAAGACTCGATTCTCTAGTTCTCGCAACACGGCATTACTCATGTCATTACACACCACCTTATACGCCCAAACATAATAGATTAGTTGAACACCCCTATAGACACCTCGTTCTCACCCTTCTCTCTCGCGTGTTTGTTCCATTAGCATCTTGCTCTCATGCCTTTCTCATTGTCGCATATTTAATTAATCAACTCCCTACAACAGTTTTGATTTTTCTATCCTTTCGAGGTACCTATTCATTGAACTCCTAATAATCGCAAACTTAGGGTCCTTGGATCTTTGTTTTTTTCCATTGTTAAAACCTTATGATCGCCATAAACTTGCCCCAAAGTCTTATTCGTACGTTTTTCTTGGGTACTCAACTCAATCTAACGCAAATGAGCGTTTTGAACCTGCTCCAAACAAAATATTTCTCTCAAGGGATATCGTTTCGATGAAACTCAGTTTCATTTTGCCTCTCCTATGTATCCTTCATCCAGTAGCATCGAGTTACTTAATATTAATTGGGTCCCACTTGATATTCCTTCTCCTATAGTTACACCATCTAGCCAATTGCCGCTCACCTATGGTTCCAAGAGCAAAGAGGGATCAACCCTACCTGTCACGACCTGAATTTTCACTGCGCAAGCTGCCCCATTCGTTAGGAGATCTTCGGAAACACTCAACTATACGCTGTTGTAAGGTATATGTTATTGGGGTTTTATGAATCATGTTTAGGTAAAATTAAAAAAAATACAGCGAAAACAAAGATGATATATTTTATGCATGATTCTCCGAATGCGTTGTTCGTACGTTTTAATAAAAATTACAAATATAAAAAGGGAGTTAACCGAATTATCTCTCAAAGCGCGCTTTATACGAATTGATTCGAATGTTTTATAGTTCGAGCCTCATAAACGTTGGACTTTTAGTTCAGACACACCAACAATGGACGTCGAATGGAAAAGAGAACTTTCGGATAATTACCACTAATCGTGCTAGCAATTTCATGGAGACAATCCGCCGTATCCTTAATGTTTTTAGTCACAACCTGAACAAGAGAGAATCCCTCTTTTTATCGCGTCTCAAAAACACAAAAACACACACTTTGCTCTATTTTCAGCGACCCTTTGTTTTGTCCCAAAACAGCATTTTAAAAAGAAAAACCAAACGATCAGCAACGGTTGCTGATCGTGTGGGAGGATCAGCAACCGTTGCTGATCGTCCACGCACGATTTCGTGCGTGAACGGTCAGCAACCGCTGACCCTTCATGCACGATTTCGTGCATGAATTTCGTGCATGAACGGTCAGCGGTTTGCTGACCATTCACGCTTCGTGCATGTGCACGAAGCTTTAACGTTTTCTTTTTTTTTTTTTAGTTATTAATATTAAAAAGAAAACGCACATGTGATGTCCAGCACCTTAATTAATTAATTAAATAATTAATCAATTCCCTTAAAAATAAAAATAACATAATCTTTATATATGTACATTTGGAATACATTAATATGTATTTACATTAGGTATACAAGTGCATCATACGCAAGTAGGCTCGTAATTATAATATAAATTAAATTAAATCTCATTTAATTTAATTTCATATAGACTCAATTCGATTGCAGTAATTGCAAACACATTTGCAATTTTATTTCTCTCTTATCCCACGTTATTCTAATTGTTTATGGTGTGCAACATCCCTAGGTTTATGTAGTAAGATTTGTACTGACACATTAGTGCTCCAAAAAGAATTAATTGTCCCGATTAATCTTTGGGTTATACAAGTCATGATTGACATCTAGCAATATATCATGGCTACTTAAATAATGTGAATGCTTTAACAACATAATGAACCTGTCAGTTTTGGCTACAGTGTAATTCAATCCCTCTATCTTACTATGTCCCGATTAAACAAAGACCATTGAATATTTGTCAAGTTACCAATTCAATCATATGCACAAATCTAATTGACATGCATTTTATATGAGACATAAATAGTTTATTCTCGATGACAATCCCGGCCGAGGATTTCAATGCAGTGTCATAATTAGATCGGATAGGATATCATTATTATACCTTGCATGTAACAAGGAGACAGATTCCATATTACGCACACGTGCAACTTCGTATATGAACAAATTATGACCATCAAGTATAAAGACGGATCAATGACCCGACATTACGTGCACCTGTGAACCATAGTTGTTCGACACACAAGTTAACACTGTGCCTCAGGTTTAAGGATTATTTACACAAGACCAAAGCATGAACAATTAGACATTTTAGCTTCCATGTCGCTAATCATTCCATATGCATCATGTTTAGTAAACTTATCACTAATCATTCCATCTTTGGATGGAAGATTTTTATTGGTTCCGCAAGCAAACTAAAAGTCAATTTAAGAACCATTAAAATTCATTTATGAAAATTCAAAAGCTAAAAAGTAAAATCTATGAGAACAATTGACCATGCGCGACAAGCCAAAACAAAATTCAAGAGTTAGAACCCTGAACAAATGGCCGAAAAAAAAAAAAAAAAAAAAAAAAAAAAAAAAAAAAAAAAAAAAGCATTATTCTGGGGCACTCGGTCATCATCCCAAACCCTTCACGACCCTTTGACGATCGCAAGAATGGCAAGTTCTATGTAAGACAGCTGCGTTGCGTCTCCGTTCTGCTTCGTCAACGGCGAGGTCACGCCCTTCTTCTCCTTGAACTGGCTCTCGCACGTGGTCGCATACGTACACACCGTGGACACCGAGTTCTGAACGTCTGAGAAACGCTTCTTCTGGTACGCCCCGACCGCCTCTTTTGTGGTCTCGAGCGCGTCCGAGTACAGGTCCGAGCAATCTGACAGGCACTGCTGGACATACGGATCCCACTTCTTCTTCAGCAGCTGCTGAATGTCCGCGCCCGTGCTCGCCACGCTGCTTTCTAACAGGTTAAGCGCGATGAGACCCAAGCCCTGGACGTCCGCCGTGCGGCTCTTCGGATCCGACCCAAGAGCCTTCACGCAGTAGTCGTAATTCACGTACGGGCTCGAGGCCACGGATTTCCGGCAAGTGTCCGAGACGATGTCGTTTACTGCAGATTCGACATGGAAGAGGACGAGAGAGGGGGCTAGGAAGAGGAACAAGCTGCACAGTGCACTATTCATCTTTTCTTTTTCTTTGTTTCTTTTCCCTCTCTTCTTGCTTACTGAAATCTTAACCGACGCCTTAATAAAATAAAGACCCTGTAGGACTTTTATAAAGGGCGATTAGGGGCAATATATTGTGACTCTAAAGTGATGGTTTGACAAAGTGAATATTAAATATGTGATGACATATGCATGTCATCTCATTCAATCTCCTTGTTGTCATGGAAGGTAACGCTGAATGATTTCTCAGTGGTAAATCTGAAATCTTTGACACTCTTCCTTCTTTATGTAAATCTGGCAATTAATGACCTTCTTGATTTTCTTTAGAATTTAACCTTCATAGTTAAATAAATGAATTTTATTTCGATGATATTTATCTTTAATTAAAAACCAATTAAATAAAAATTTATATATTTGAAGTCGGTTACAAAATTAAGAAATTAAAGCATACCTTTAATTGAAGTTAGTTGTGAATAAAAGCATAGATGCTTTATCATGATTTATGTAAACGAATGTCATGCCACATCGCACAATGACAAATTCTCATAACCTCTTTCTAATAGTATATCTAGCGCGATTCTATTTCTACTTCCTATATGACTAAATTCACCCATTTTTTTTACCAAAAAGAAAAATTATCTTCAATCTTTCAATTGCAATTTAAAGCAATGGCCCCAAATTTTGTTTACTTTCCTTTTTTTTTTAGCTTTTCTATATTTATGTAGGACCTACCTACCATAATTAAAAATTTTACATGTTTAGTTTTTATTTATTGTAGATTTCCATTTACATTAAAGGTACCATATTTTTTTTATTGCTAGATAATACTTCCATAAAAGTTTGTCAGTCAAAAGATAAATTTCCAAGAAACCTAGTACTATTATATGCCATCGAGCAAATTTGTGGATAAATTGTTGAGTAGAGTATAGAACAAATTTAAAGAGACAACATTTTAACACAAGTTTTTTGGTCAAAATTTTTTTTAACATATTAACTTGTTTATATGTTTTCACTTTTTTTGTGTGTTCTTCATGGAAAATCCCAAATAGAGATCTAAAATGCCTTCCTTTTATCAAAAGAGGACCTGAAGTGAAGTCTATCTCAAATAAGGACCAAAGTGGTTATTTCGTCTCAAATAAGGACCTCACTCGTCGGTCGATGAACAGATGCATCTCTCGATGCATATTCCAATAGCCCGATCAAGGGGATTTTTGTCCAATTTTTTTCTTTTTATGTTCGGTTGTCTAGTCCTTTTGGGGGGGAGGGGGTAATGCACTTCATTCATCATCTTGTTCATCCCCTATTCGTCTTCTTCTCAAGAACATCGCACTTGGGAAGGGCCGGCGAGCACCGGCTGTTGGTAAGGGCCGGTGAGGGCTGGACGCCCATCGCCAGCAATGGGCGAGGGTCGCCAAGCCCTCACCGGCCGCGGTGAGAGCTTGCAGGCCCTCGTCGGCTCTTATCAGTGGTCGATGAGGTGGGCAAGCCCTTGCCCAAGGCCAGCGAGGGGCGATCTCCCCTGCCTCCGCCCGTCGCTCCACCAACAACCTCGTCTTTTGCCAGGACTACAATTGAGATGCATATGTTGCCTTCTTCATCCCTTCCTCCCACCACCGCTCCCAGATCGACGACTTCTCTGGCTACCCTTTTTGCCCTCGAGGACCTCCTTGTAGGGCATCAATTTGGATGGCCCCCTCCCCCAAAGCCAACAAGGGCTCGATGGCCCTTTCCTGGCCCTCACTTGCTGCCGGCGATGGGCGTCAAGCCCTCGCTTGCTACCGATGATGGGCGTTGAGCCCTCACCAACCCTTACCAGTAGCTGGCACTTGCCGGCCATTCCCCAAGTCCGGTGTTCTTGATCCGGGCAAGAAGAAGATGAATAGGGGACAAAGAAAACGATGAACATGACAACCAAAAATAATAATAATAATAATAATAATAATAATAATAATAATAATAATAATAATAATAATAATAATAATAATTAGACGAAAATACCCTAATTAGGCCACCGGAATATGCATTGGAGATGCATCAATTCACTGGCCTATGAGTGAGATCCTTCTTTGAGACTAAATGACCACTTTAGGTCCTTATTTAAGACAGACTTCACTTTAGGTTCTTTTTTGAGAAAATGAGAGCACTTTGGATCCTTATTTGAGATTTTTCTTGTTTGTCGCCATCAAACCCATTCTTATCAATTTTAGAGAAAAATTCCAAATAAGAATCCAAAGTGGAGCTATTTTCCCAAATAAAGACTTGAAGTGAATGTTGTCTTAAATAAGGACCCAAAGTGGCTAGATTTGTCTCAAATGAGGACC
Source organism: Eucalyptus erythrocorys (assembly GCA_014182555.1). Taxonomy (NCBI): domain Eukaryota; kingdom Viridiplantae; phylum Streptophyta; class Magnoliopsida; order Myrtales; family Myrtaceae; genus Eucalyptus; species Eucalyptus erythrocorys. Next base: position 27,438,240 of record CM024600.1, on the reverse strand, counting down.
CCAGCTCATCAGCCAGCCAAGTGTTCTCCAACCGATGAGAAAGTGACATTTCTGACGACAGGAATAAGGACATTTTTGTTCAGAAAATTACAATTCCTAAAAAATTTAGCAAAAAAAAAAAAAAAAAAAGCAAAGCTTGCTTCCCAGCCGGTAATGCACTATTCATCATCTTCTTCATCCCCTGTTCGTTTTCTTCTCAAGAACATCACACTTGGGAAGGGCTGGCGAGCGCCGACTGTTGGTAAGGGCTGGTGAGGGCTAGATGCCCATCGCCAGCAGTGGGAAAGGGTCGGCAAGCCCTCACCGGCCGTGGGTGAGGGCTTGCAGGCCCTCGCTGACTCCTATTAGTGGCCGATGAGGTGGCTAAAACCTTGCCCAAGGCCAACGAGGGGCAATCTCCCCCGCCTCCACCCGTCGCTCCACCGACAACCTTGTCTTTTGCCAGGACTACGATTGAGATGCATATGTTGCCTTCTTCATCCCTTCCTCCCACCACCGCTCCCAAATCGACGACTTCTCCGGCTACCCCTTTTGCCCTCGAGGACCTCCTTATAGGGCCTCAATTTGGATGACCCCCCTCCTCCACAGCCAACGAGGGCTTGATGGCCCTCGCCTAGCCCTCGCTTGCTGCCGGCGATGGTCGTCAAGCCCTCACTCGCTACCGGTGATGGGTGTCAAGTCCTCGCTAGCCCTTACTAGTAGCTGGCACTTGCTGGCCATCCCCCAAGTCCAGTGTTCTTGATCTGAGCAAGAAGAAGATGAACAGGGGACAAAGAAGACAATGAACATGACAACCAAAAATAATAATAATAATAATAATAATAATAATAATAATAATAATAATAATAATAATTGGACGAAAATACCCTAATCAAGCCACGAGAATATGCATTGGAGATGCATCGATTCACTCAACAATGAGTAAGATCCTTCTTTGAGATTAAATGACCACTTTAAGTCCTTATTTGAGACAGACTTTACTTTAGGTCCTTTTTTGAGAAAATGAGGGCACTTTGGGTCCCTATTTGAGATTTTTCCTATTTGTCGCCATCAAACCCATTCTTATCAATTTTAGGGAAAATTCCAAATAAGAACCCAAAGTGGAGCTATTTTCTTAAATAAGAACTTGAAGTGGATGTTGTCTTAAATAAGAACCCAAAGTAGCTAGATTTGTCTCAAATGAGGACCTCAGCTCATTAGCCAGCCAAGTGTTCTCCAGCCGGTGAGCAAGTGACATTTCCGACGACAAGAATAGGGACATTTTTGTTCAAAAAATTACAATTCCTAAAAACTTTATAAAAAAAAAAAAAAAGCAAGCTTTATTCCTAAGAACGAGTGTCATTCTTTTTCTTCCCAGCTACTTCGTTTTCCTAGAATTTGAGCGTGAGCTCTCTAGCCTAAAATGCCATGCCGCTCAGCCATTTCGATGGACAAATTTCCACCTCCATCACCGCGCTATCGAAGCGACTTTTCCTCAAAATCCCTATGCCTTCTTGTCCTCATCCTGTTCACTTCCTCAAGAGCCCCACGCCTTCTTCATCCTCCTCTCATTCCGAGCAATCGATTAAGTGTAAGTCAATTTCTTTGCTTGGAAATTACTTGAGGTTTGTTTCTCAAGAATTTGTGGTGCGGTCTTTTTGCCAAGAAGAGCTAAGCGCGACTTATTATGCAAATGTATGTGATGCGTTCGATGAAATACCTCAGAAAAATGATCTATGAAATTTTTAGATCCAAAAACATTTCGACATAGATTGCTCATTTTCAATTCATTTATTGAGAATTTAGATCTGGTTTCAATCATATTTCATTGCATCTTCATCTCGGGATTATGTCAGTATGTCATGGTTGTAGGTTAATATTCAAAAAATGTTAATGGCTGGAGTTGAAGGCCCATGGCCATGTTCCGGTGATTGGCCATGATTGGAGGCTGATGGTGCCGATGAGAAACGACAATCGTATGTGTTGACACCTAATTTTTAGATTTTTATTTTTGGGTTTTTAATTAATTTTATTACCGATATTTTGAATTTTATTACTTTATTTTATTTTTGTCTAAAAATTGAAAAAAAAAAACTAAAAATTGAAGAAAAACAGAAAACCGAAAAAAAAACTAAAACGGAAAAACGGAAAAAAAAAATGAAAAAGAGCAAAGAAACCGAAAAAGGGGCCCGAGGGCCTTTGCCCGCGGGTTCGCCCGCCCGCGCCCGACCCGCGCGACCCGTCTCCTTCACCCGGAATCGCGTGCGCAGCACGCGCCTGAAGCGTGATGTAGAGGAGGTCGATCGAGGTGGCATACGGCGATAGCAGGAGGAATAGTGGAGCACGTGGGGGGAGGATGGAGCAGGCGGCCGACGGGACGTGCCAGATGGGATGCCGGTCCGGCCGGTTGGAGTCGCGGCGATCCCCCCGGTCGAGCCCTCGTCGGCCGGCCGTTCCTCGCCTATAAATAGGCCCCCTCCCCCATTCAATTCAACACACATCAGCACGGGAAGAGAGAAAAAGGTATTCGCAGTCCTTGGAGCCCCTCTGAGAGACTTCAGAGGGAAGCCAGGGGCTCGCGATCCTCGATCTCGACTTCGCCAGAGAGCCAGAAGAGAGAGAGAGAGAGAGAGAGAGAGAGAGAGAGAGAGCAGGGGACGAAGGAAAAGCAAAAGCCTCGCCGTCACCGCCGCAGTAGCCGCTGCGCGCCACCTTCGTCGACCACATCTCCTCCCTCCACCAAGCCATCGCCACCGTCGCCGCCGCCCTCGCCGTCGCCGTGGCCCCTTTTTTTCCCAATTTTGGAACCCTAGGGTTCCTGGTTTTCCGGGTCACGATCCGTCGGATCCGGGTCGAGTGTCCGCTAAACGGTGTCGTCTTAGGAGAAGCTAGAGTCGGGTCGCAAAGCCGGTCGGGTCGGGTCGACTGTCCTCCAAGACGGCGTCGTTTCGTCGTTTCACGGAGAGTCGGGTCGAAAACCGAGCCGAATCCGGATAGGGTTTCGCTCTGGGACCCGAATCTCCGAGTCGGACGGCTACGACGCCATTTCATATGGGAGCGGGAAAAGCGCTGTTTTGCAGGGAGGAGGGAGTCGGGTCGCTGGAGCGGGCCGTTAGGCCGGGTCGGGCAACCACGCCCGGCCACGACACCGTTTCGATACCCAGCCCCAAAACGAGGGCTCCTCCGCGTTTCGGGCCGACTCGGGGCGAATCCGACCAGTGGATCCGACCCGGTCAGGGCTTTTATAATATTTTAAATAAAAAAATTTGGTTTTAAAAATAATTTTTATTTCCGAAAAATCAAAAAATGTTTTTAAATGTTTAAAAATGTTTTATTTTCCAAAAAATTAAAAAATCAAAATAAAAAGAATTTATTTTCAAAAATGCTTAAAATATTACAAATATTTTCAAAAAAATCAAAAAATATTTAAAAATATATTTTATTTTCCAAAAATAAAAATAAAAAATATTTAATATTTTCCAAAATATCCAAAATGGCCAAAAATCCCAAAAATGCCAAAATTCATGAAAAACCCAAAATTTTCATAAAATACCTAAAAGACTTGTATTTTTCCAAAATGCCCCAAAAATCCAAAAATCCCTTTTATGTCCAAAAATGAGAAAAATACCCCAAAAAATATGATTTTTCCCAAAATACATGAAAAACCCCCAAACATCCAAAAAACCTTAGGGTTTAAACAAGATTAGGTACCGAAAGGGCATTAGTGATTAACTAGTGTAATCGGTCCCGATCTTAATTTCTCTCGGTTGCGTAGAAGCGAGTATTTCTCCCAGTACTTCGCTCGGGTCTCTAATCAACCCACCCCAAATTGATTAGTGGCAACTCCATTTTAAAAATTGATTTACAAACTAAAAATTTTAAAGTCGTGAATTGGCGGACTTGGGAGAGTCCAGGCTTTAATTAATTCCAGCCAAGCCATTAGCCTCCCTAGGCGCTAGTACCCGATCCGCCCGGGCGCCCCCGAAAAAAAGAGGTCGCGACAGTATGTCAATCTACGTATACCGATCTTTATTGGATGCAAGGTTTTTATTGGTTTCGCACGCGAACTAAAAATCAATTTAAGAACCATTAAAATTCATTTATGAAAATTGAAAAGCTAAAAAGTAAAATCCACGAGAACAATTGACGATGCGCAACAAGCCAAAACAAAATTCAAGAGTTAGAACGCTGAATAAATGGCCGAAAAAAAAAAAGAAAAACAAGCATTATTCTGGGGCACTCGGTCATCATCCCAAACCCTTCACGACCCTTTAACAATCGCAAGAATGGCAAGTTCTATGGAAGACAGCTGCGTTGCGTCTCCGTTCTGCTTCGTCAACGGCGAGGTGACGCCCGGCTTATCCTTGAACTGGCTCTCGCACGTGGTCGCGTCCGTAGATACCGTGGACACCGAGTTCTGAACGTCTGAGAAACGCTTCTCCTGGTACGCCCCGACCGCCTCTTTCGTGGTCTCGAGTGCGTCCGAGTACATGTCCGAGCAATCTGACAGGCACTGCTGGACATACGGATCCCACTTCTGCTTCAGCAGCTGCTGAATGTCCGAGCCCGTGCTCGTCACGCTGCTTTCTAACAGGTTAAGCGCGATGAGACCCAAGCCCTGGACGTCTGCCGTGCGGCTCTTCGGATCCGACCCAAGAGCCTTCACGCAGTAGTCGTAGTTCACGTCTGGGCTCGAGGCCGCGCACTTCTGGCAAGTGTCCGAGACGCTGTCGTTTGCCGCAGATTCGGCATGGAAGAGGATGAGAGAGGAGGCTAGGAAGAGGAACAAGGTGCACAGTGCGCTATTCATCTTTTCTTTTTCTTTGTTTCTTTTCCCTCTCTTCTTGCTTACTGAAATCTTAACCGATGCCTTAATAAAATGAAGACCCTGTAGGACTTTTATTAAGGGCGCTACATGGTCCGTATGAAGGGAATGAAAAGCAATTTAGGTAACAAATTCTTTTTAGAAAAGGAAAGATTAGGAGCAAATTAAGCAATACAAATAAGGTGCTCTTCCATTGGAAGCAAAGTTTCAGAGATTCTAGTATTTATGGCTGTCGATGTGTATTAATTAGAGTTTCCTCTTTTATATTTTAATTTACTAGCCCAATCTGAAATCTTTGACACTCTTCCTTCTTTATGTAAATCTAGCAATTAATGACCTTCTTGATTTTCTTCAGAATTTAACCTTCATAGTTAAGTAAAAGAATTTTATTTGGATGATATTTATCTTATAATTAAATAAAAATTTATATATTTGAAATCGGTTACAAAATTAAGAAATTAAAGCATACCTCTAATTGAAGTTAGTCGTGAAAAAAAACAGAGATGCTTTATCATGATTTATGTAAACGAATGTCATGCCACATCGCACAATCACAAATTCTCATACCCTCTTTCTAATAGTATATCTAGCGCAAATCTATTTCTACTTCCTATATGACTAAATTCACCCATTTTTTTACCAAAAAGATAAAATTATCTTCAATCTTTCAAATGCAATTTAAAGCAATGGCCCCAAATTTTGTTTACTTTTCTTATTTTTTAGCTTTTCTATATTTATGTAGGACCTACCTACCATAATTAAGAATTTTACATGTTTAGTTTTTATTTATTGTAGATTTCCACTTACATTAAAGGTACCGTATTTTTTTATTGCTAGATAATACTTCCATCAAAGTTTGTTTGTCGAAAGATAAATTTCCAAGAAACCTAGTACTATTATACGCCATCGAGCAAATTTGTGGATAAATTGTCGAGTAGAGTATAGAACAAATTTAAAGAGACAACTTTTTAACACAAGTTTTTTGGTCAAAATTTTTTTTAACATGTTAACTTGTTTATATGTGTCGCGACCTAAATTTCGGGGTACCCCACCTAAAATTAGGTTAATGGATTACTAAGCTTAGACTCAGCTTGGGCTCTCCCAAGCCCATACCAATTCGCGACTTAATTTCAAATATCTAGCATGCAAAAAGGAGTCGCCACTAATCAGTTTGCGGTAGGTCGATTAGACACCTAAGTAAAATAACGGGAGAATTATTTTACTTCTACGAACCAGAGATTTTGGGTACGGGGACTTGGTTACGTTAAATTTCTCTAACGCCCTTTCGGTACCTTTCTCTTTTAATTTTGAAAAAATGTTTTGCAGGCAGCTTGAATTGATTTTAATTCACTTTCCTAACATGTGAGGTGATCAGGCGGGGTGCACAAACCACCAATTTAACACTCAAGAAAGCAAATGAAACACATATCTCATAGCAATGAAATTATCTGCATTGTTAAATTAGAATTCATATCAGCAATCCTAAATTTGATTTCTAATTAACAAGCAATCACTCAATTTTTGGGTTCACTTTATTTAATGAAAATCATGCAGTGCATCTAATCTAACATGAAGTGTTATGGCATGGCAAAATGTCTTAAACTATATGAATGATAAAAAAACTAATCATTTTTTAATGAACATGCAATGATTAAATATGCAATTTAAATTAACAAAAATGACCTAATTCTAATGACGGGCAATTTCTAATTCAATGAACTTAATAACAACTAAATGATATGCGTTTGATATCTCTATTCTTAAAATGCAATCTATTCTAACAATTGAGTCTAATTTATGCAGAGACATATTTTACTTTATTTTTTATTCATGAAATTCGAAATTTAAGGAAAAATGCAAAAATGATCTAGCTAGATTAAGACTCCATCTAATTTAAGCTAAGGATTAAGTCATATTAAATCCTAACTTAAACTAAAGATTGTCTTAATCTAAAATGCAATTTATCTAAAAAAGATGACCTAAGATTAGAATGGAACATGCAATTCTAACCTTATATGCACAATGATTTTTTTGTGTTTTTCTTTATGAAATTTGAATTAAAACTAACATGTGATTAAACATGCAACTCAAATAAAAAACTAACAACCTGAATAAAATCCCTATTCTAGATATGCAAGTTAACAAAAAATATTCCAAAACAAACTGAATCCTAATTTAAATATTTTATGGATTTTCTTAGTGGTTTTCTAAAACAAGCAATTATCAACTAAACATTAAATCTAAACAATCAAGATATTCAACAAATAAAGGATTAAAATAATCGAAAAAATAACATGTTGTCTCACAGTCAAATTAGCGATTATTCTAACATTAATTATCATGACAAAGATATTCAAAATAATTAAAAATTTGATCCGAAATCTTACGGATCAAATTAATAATTATATTGATTGCATAATCAAAATCCTGCTAAAAAGCCCAACAATTAATATAATTAGAAAAATGACCCGATGTCTCTCGGATCAAATTCATAATTACAATAATTTCGGACAAAACCCCTGTGGATAATGCCTACAAAACTCACAAATATTAATGTTCAGTATTGCAACTTAAATAAATAAACTTAAAAAAAATACAAACAAAATAAAGTAAAAATAAACTACCTAATTTACTTTCCCCTTTTTTTTGTTTCTTGCTTTTTCTTCCCAAGCACGGCTTGTGCTCGTGCGGCTGGTCACCGGCTCCAGTGAAGGTGAATCGCAGGCGGATCGGCGCGACGGCAAGGATCGGACTCGGACAGAGCGGCGACGGTGGCGGTGTAGACGGCCGTCGCAGGGGGGCGGAATCGGGTCCGGCAGCAGCTTTGGGTGGCGCCTGTGCAACAAACGAGAGGGGCGGATCTGCAAAATCAGAAATTTCATAGTGGCTGGGGCTCGGATTAGCAGTCGTGGTGGTGAATCGTCGCGGATCAGAGGGATTAAGTCGTGGACGAGTGACAGAACAGGGCAGGAGCGGCTCCAGCGTTGGGCTTCATGGATGACGACTCAAGGGACGGCGTCGACTTCGTGCAACAAAGGGAGGCTCGCGGGTGCTGCAAGTCTCGAGGGGACTTTAGCTGCCGGTGGCTCGGGCAGCAACGCTCGAGATCCGCCTGTGACGCTGCAGGCGACCGGTGAAGGCAGGCGAACGGCTGAGGAGTGGCGGTGGTTGGCAACAAAAGGCGCGGTGGCTTGCGTTTCGCCGATGTGGGTTTTGCAGATGGAGTTCGGTGGCCTGATCGGCGGGAGGGCTGGCGCGAGCGGACCAACGAGGAAGAAGAACAGTTGTTCTTCTTTCCTTTTTTTTTTTTTCCTCTCACCCGACACTCTCTCACCTGTCCCTCTCACTCTCTACTGAATCCCTCTCTCTCTCTCTCTTTTGCCACTATACTTTTCTTTCTTTTCTCTGCTCACATCCTACTCCTTCTCTCTCTCTCTTTGACTTTTCTTTCTTCTCAAAGAACCACCCCTTCCAAGATTCGGAACCCCAGACGGCTTCCTTTCTTTTCACTTTTTCTGACTTTTCTCCTCTTTTCACTTTTCAATTTTTTCGACCCCCAGAAGCCCCCTTCTCCAATCCGTACGCCCTCCTTTTATAGGCCGAAACAAAATGTGATCTTTATATTTATATTTCGAAAAGATTGCCGATAACCTCCTGATCACAAAATATTTTATTCTCCCTATCTGTTAAATATTTTCAACTGAATTCAACTAATTTTATCTATAAATAAAAATAAGGCTTATCTGTTGCTGAAGATCATATTGCAAATCCAATTCTTTTAAAAATCTCAAATTCTCATTAATTAAAACAACGGGCTTGGGCTAAATTGCTCATTCCGCGGGCCTAGCCCGGCCTGTCGAACTAAAGCTCAAAAATATAAATTTGACCCCCTGCACCACCGGCCCAATAAAAGTTAAATTAAAATGAATGCACCTAATCCTATGTTTTATGCAGCGAACTTTTTTTAGGAATAAAACTAACCCTTAATTTTTATGCAATAAATGATCGGACCGCCAAAATTTAGATGTCAACAATATGTTTTCACTTTTTTTGTGTGTTTATCGGGAAAAATCCCAAATAGAGACCTAAAGTACCTTCATTTTCTCAAAAGAGGACTTGATGTGGCGTCTATCTCAAATAAGGACCTAAAGTGGTCATTTAGTCTTAAAGAAGGACCTCATTCATCGGCTAGTGAATAGATGCATCTCCAATGCATATTCCGATAGCCTGATTAGAGTATTTTTGTCCAAAAATAATTCTTTTTTTTTTTTTTTTTTTTAATTTTCGGTTGTCTTATCCTTTTGGGGGGGGCTCATGCACCGTTCATCATCTTCTTCATCCCCTGTCCTTCTACTTCTCAAGAACATTAGACTTAGGAAGGGCTGGTGAGCGCCAACCATTGGCAAGGGCCAGTGAGGGCTGGACGCCCATCGCTAATAGTGGGCGGGGGCCACCAAGCCCTCGCCGGCTCTTATCAGTGGCCGATGAGGTGGGCGAGCCCTTGCCCAAGGCCAGCGAGGGGCGATCTCCCCCGCCTCCGCCTGCGGCTCCACTGACAACCTCGTCTTTTGCCAAGACTACGATCGAGATGCCAATGTTACCTTCTTCATCCCTTCCTCCCACCATCGCTCCTAGATTGACGACTTCTCCGGCTACCCCTTTTGCCCTCGAGGATCTCCTTGTAGGGCCTCAATTTGGACGGCCCCCCTCCCCCACTGCCAACGAGGGCTCGATAGCCCTCGCCTGGCCCTCGCTCGCTACCGACGATGGCGTCAAACCCTCGCTCGCTACCAGTGATGGGCATCGAGCCCTCGCCAGCCCTTACCAGCAGCTGGCACTTGCCAGCCTTTCCCCTAGTCCAATGTTCTTGATCTAAGCAAGAAGAAGATCAGGGGACAAAGAGGACAATGAACATGACAACCAAAAATGAAAAAAAAAAAAAAAAAAAAAAAAGTGGGAGAGCTTTCCCCTAGTCATCGAGCCCTCGCCGCCCTGTTCTTGATCTAGGCAAGAAGAAGATCAGGGGACAAAGAGGACAATGAACATGACAACCAAAAATGAAAAAAAAAAAAAAAAGTGGGAGACAATACGCTAATCAGGCCACGAGAATATGCATCGAAGATGCGTCCATTCATTGGCCAACGAGTGAGGTCTTTCTTTGAGACTAAATGACCACTTTTGGTCCTTATTTGAGATAAACTTCACTTTAGGTCCCTTTTGGAGAAAATGAGGGCACTTTGGCTCCCTATTTGAGATTTTCCCTGTTTATCGCCATCAAACCCATTCTTATCAATTTTAGGGAAAATTCCAAATAAGAACCCATAGTATAGCTATTTTCTCAAATAAGGACCTGAAGTGGATATTGTCTTAAATAAGGACCTAAAGTGGCTAGATTTGTCTCGAATGAGGGCCTTAGCTCATCGGCCAGCCAAGTGTTCTCCAGCCGGTGAGCAAGTGACATTTCCGACGCGGGTGTAAGGACATTTTTGTTCAAAAAATTACAATTCCTAAAAACTTAAAAAAGCAAAAAAAAAAAAAAAAAAAAAAAAAAAAAAAAAAAAAAAAAGCAAAGCTTTATTCCTAAGAACGAATGTCATTCTTTTTCTTCCCAGCTACTTCGTTTTCCTAGAATTTGAGCGCGAGCTCTCTAGCCTGAAAGACCATGCCGCTCAGCAATTTCGATGGACAAATTTCCACCTCCATCACCGCGCTATCAGAGCAACTTTTCCTCAAAATCCCTGTGCCTTCTCGTCCTCATCCGATTCACTTCCTCAAGAGCCCCACGCCTTCTTCATCCTCCTCTCGTTCCGAGCAATCGATTACGTGTAAGTCAATTCCTTTGCTTGGAAATTACTTGATGTTTGTTTCTCAAGAATTTGTGGTGCAGTCTTTTTGCCAAGAAGAGCTAAGTGCGACTTATTATGCCTTTGTTTCACTCCTCAATCAAATGTATGTGATGCGTTCAATGAAATACCTCAGAGGCCCAACTGAAAAATGATCCACGAAATTTTTAGATCCAAAAACATTTCGACATAGATTGCTCGTTTTCAATTGATTTGTTGAGAATTTAGATCCGGTTTCAGTCATATTTCATTGCATCTTCATCTCGGTATTATGTCAGTACGTCATGGTTGTAGGTTAATATTCAAAAAATGTTAATGGCTGGAGTTGAAGGCCGATGGCCATGTTCCGGTGATTGGCCATGATTGGAGGTTGATGGTGCCGACGAGAAATGACAATCGTATGTCAATCTACGTATACAGATCTTTATTGGATGGAAGGTTTTTATTGGTTTCGCACGCGAACTGAAAATCAAATTAAGAACCATTAAAATTCATTTATGAAAATTGAAAAGCTAAAAAGTAAAATCCACGAGAACAATTGACGGTGCGCAACAAGCCAAAACAAAATTCAAGAGTTAGAACCCTGAACAAATGGCCGAAAAAAAGGAAAAACAAGCATTATTCTGGGGCACTCGGTCATCATCCCAAACCCTTCACGACCCTTTAACAATCGCAAGAATGGCAAGTTCTATGGAAGACAGCTGCGTTGCGTCTCCGTTCTGCTTCGTCAACGGCGAGGTGACGCCCTGCTTATCCTTGAACTGGCTCTCGCACGTGGTCGCGTCCGTATATACCGCGGACACCGAGTTCTGAACGTCTGAGAAACGCTTCTCCTGGTACGCCCCGACCGCCTCTTTCGTGGTCTCGAGTGCGTCCGAGAACAGGTCCGAGCAATCTGACAGGCACTGCTGGACATACGGATCCCACTTCTGCTTCAGCAGCTGCTGAATGTCCGAGCCCGTGCTCGTCACGCTGCTTTCTAACAGGTTAAGCGCGATGAGACCCAAGCCCTGGACGTCCGCCGTGTGGCTTTTCGGATCCAACCCAAGAGCCTTCACGCAGTAGCCGTAATTCACGTTCGGGCTCGAGGCCGCGGACTTCTGGCACGTGTCCGAGACGATGTCATTTGCCGCAGATTCGGCATGGAAGAGGATGAGAGAGGAGGCTAGGAAGAGGAACAAGGTGCACAGTGCACTATTCATCTTTTCGTTTTCTTTGTTTCTTTTCCCTCTCTTCTTGCTTACTGAAATCTTAATCGACGCCTTAATAAAATGAAGACCATGTCGGACTTTTATAAAGGGCGATACATGCTCCGTATGAAGGGAATGAAAAGCAATTTAGGTAACAAATTCTTTTTAGAAAAGGAAAATTAGGAGCAATTTAAAATAGGATTTTTTCCATTGGACACAAAGTTTCAGACATTCTAGTATTTATGGCTGTGGATGTGTATTAACTTATAGAGTTTCCTCTTTTATATTTTCATTTTCTAGCCCAATCTGAATGATTGACTGTCTATTTGAATATTGCCTTATTTACCGAATTTCCAAGAGAGCTTTCCCTATCTTTTGCGTGAAGAGAGAATTTTATGTCTTAACAAGCCATATGATCTCATAGACAAGTTCGGATTAGGACCAGCGTAATCAGTCAAACAGATTGGACATGGAATCAAAGGAAATCTAGAGAGACTGATTAATTCATTGAAATGCTCAAAGGAAGAGATGAGTTTAGATGATTTTTAGGCCATGTTTGGTCGTTCGGATTTCTAATCGGGATAAGACTAGATAGGATAAGATATAAAATTCCATAATTTTTTTATATCATTTCCATTGTTTAGTGAATTACAGTATTAAAGTCGGAAGATATGCATGAATCTTCCGATATCATTTAGATTGAGATTGAGATTGATGAACTAATCGAGATCAATTTAATATCAGCTCTAATTTGTAGAATACATTATTGCCTTTTTTCTTGTGTACACTTTATACTATAATATGGAGCATTTAGTTGAGAGTGTATGTAATACAAAAATACAAAAAATTTCCCTCACAATTTCTCTCATTCTTTCTCCTTGTCTTTGGTTTCTTGCTTTCTTTCATGGTATTAGAGCACCGGTCATATGTCTGATTTAGCTTCCGCACTCTTTGATTGTTTGTCGAAAGAGACATGCTAACTTGCAAGCTAACCTGCAAAATAATGTTAGTACTCTGGTGTAGAAATCAGTCTCTTGAAATTTAAATTATTAAAGCAAGCGAAGAAAGGAATTTTTTACCATCACCATGGCCGACGAGCAAATCCTTGAAGAGCGTTTCCCACTAATGGAATACACCTACCTCAGAATACACGAGATCCCGTACCGAATGCAGCTGCTGAAGCCATTGGAGCCCAAAGCCAGCCCATTTCGGGCATTTCTCCAATGGCAGCCCAATCTAGGGCAGCCCATTTCAGGCCAACCCACTGCGGGCCAACTATACTAGTAGGTGCCTTTTCTCATCTATTATAGGCCAAGCCCAAATTTCATTTTTCCAAGAATCTAGATTCAAGGGGAAAACGTCCAGCCCAACAACGGCCCACCAGCCACAAATGGGGCAGGCGCGTCCAATGGGTCTGGATCTTTCAATGCGGAAAAAAAATGCCACGCCATCACTACACTCCCAAAATTTCAATATAGAAGTCATTTTAAACATAATAAATTGGGACATTATACATATAATATCTCAATCTGCATGTACCGATCTATAATTTAAGGAAGGTTTTTAATGGCAAAAGACAAAATAAGAACCATTAAAACTCACCCATAAGAATTTAAAAGTTGAAAGTAAAATTCACGAGAATCTTTGATAAAGTGCAAATGATGCAAAACCACGACCGGATAAAAGAAAAATACAAGCGTTATTCTTGACGCGTCCCGTCATCAGCCCAAACCCTTCACGACCCCGCAATAACCGCAACCATGGCAAGTCCTAGGGCAATCAGCCGACTCGTGTCTCCGTTCTGCTTCGTCAACGGCGAGCTCGCGCCCGGCTTCTCCTTGAACTGGATCTCGCACATGGTTGCGTCCGCATCCACCATGGACAGCCTGTTCCGAACGTCCGGGTAACGTTTCGCCCGGTACGCCTCGATCGACCCTTTCGTATTCTCGAACGCCGTCGAGTACATCTCCGAGCAATCCAACAAGCGCCGCTGGACAAACGGATCCCACTTTTGCTTCAGCAGCTGCTGAACGTACGAGCCCGTGCTCGTCACGTTGCTTTCCAACAGGTTGAGCGCGACGAGGCCCAAGCCCTGGAGGTCCGCCGTTCGGCTCTTCGGGTCCGATCTGAGAGCCTGCACGCAGTAGTCGTAGCTCAAGTCCGGGCTTGAGGCCTTCTTGCAAGTGTCCACGACGATGTCGTTTGCCGCGGACTCAGCATGGAGGAGGACGAGAGCGGAGGCTAGGAAGAGGGAGAAGGTGCGGAGTGCCCTGTTCATCTCTTTTTCGTTGTTTCTTTTTCCCCTCTTTTTGCTTATATAAATCTTAACCAGCCTTAAATCAAATGAAGGCCATTTAGCACTTTATAAACGGTGATCCATGCTCTGTTATGGGAATGGAAAGCAATTTCGGTAACAAATTTGATTTCAGGATTTTGTTTAGGGGGAAAAATCAGAAGCAAATTGAGCAATGCAAATTAGAATATCATTAACCATTAGAAGTCTGAGAGTCAATATTAGAGTAGGAATAACGTAGAACTGACAAAAAATAGAAAAATATTAGATTCTCATTTATTGGAAGCAAATTCTCAGACATTCTAGCATTCATGGCTGCAAATTTATATTACCTTTTACACTTAACTTTGCTGGCCCAATCTGAGAGATTGGGAGTTGGATATTGGGCTTTGCTTTTAATTCGGCTTCTATTTGGATGTTACCTTGTTTACTGAAGATTTATTACTCTCCTTGCACTTGATAATACTTTGAAAGATTTCAAGAAATCCCAATTCCTAAGAATGCTTTCCCTATCTTTCGCGTGAAGACAGAATTGTTTCCGCAACAAGCTACATGATCGAATAGACAAGACCAAGATAGAGTGAGCCTTAATTCCGTTTATTTTGCGGAAAATAAATAACTTAGAAAATATTTTTTAAAATTGATTGTATCACTTAAAATAATTAGTCAATGCAAAACATTTTAAATATCAACAACAATTTATATCTAATATTTTCATGAATGATGAAAAGATTTTTCATTTATCTTTCTTTTTGTAAGCAATATAAGCAATCTTATTTTAAAAAATATATTTTAAATCACTGATTTTTGCTAAATCACATAACCTTAGCGTAGGCGAATACTGATTGTTCAACTCTCATCGTGAGAGAAAGAAGAGTAACATGACCTTTTAATAAAGAGCCATATCCCATGTTTAGGAGTAAGGGATGAAATAGAGTGGAGACTACGGGTGCGCATGGTAACGCTTCTTGGTCGGGGAACAGTTTCTTTTTAGAAATAATTCTTTTCTATTTCAACTTCGAGGAACAATTTCTAAGGAAAATAAGGTATTTGGTAACTATACAAAATTTATATTTTTAAAATAGAAAAAGAATAGAAATGTGTTTGGTACAATTTTGTATTTTTTGTATGTATTCATTTCCCGCCACCATCGCCGCCGCAGATGGCGAGTAGCTTCGGGTGGTTGGAGGTGGCCATGCGACAAGAGAAAGGAACAAAAAAAAAAAAAAAAATAAAATTGGGTTATTTCTAAAAATTGTTCTTGGATCAAGAAACTACTTTATTTATTTATTTTTTTTATTTTTATTCAAAATCTATTCCCAAGAACAAAAAAATAATTTTTTGTTCTCGGAACAAAAGTTTTACCAAACAAATTTCTTTTTTTTTTTTTTTTGGTTCCAAGGAACAAAAGAATAGAAATTGAGAAAACATAAATGTTACCATACAGACTTGAACAGAAGGAAGAAGTTCTTAGCTTGGTCTTGGTGTACTAATAATGTATTTGGAAATTGACATTATAAATAATTGGAAAATATTTTAGTTGGTGTCAAATATGATCCTTTAATTTAATTAGTTGATTTTTTATTTATTGCATCATTCAAAAAATTAATGTTACAGATCAATTTTAATACACATAACGTTACTCTATATGTTTGAAGTTTTTACTTTTTAATAACCTTACGTTTTAGTAGGTCAATTTATTGATTAACAAGTGCAATTAAAGGTCTCTTTATTGGGACCTTTACTTTGTTTTTCTTTTCTTTTCTTTTTTTTGAAAAGCCATCATGAACCTTAAACAATGCCTATTGTGATACATATACTCTAAATTTTTTTTGATATAAAAAATCTCAAATTTGTACCCATGTGACACATTAACTTAAAACGTGTAATGGTGTAACACATTTACCCCAAACTTCCTTTTTGTCGCATGAATACAAATTTAGGGTTTTGTGTCCAACTGATATAATTTTGTGGTTTTTTATTTCACAAAAAATAATTAGATATAAATATATCATGGTGAGCATAAGTTAGGGTTTTCATGATTTTTTCCCATTTGGGGGATTGTATCCTCTAAGCTTTTCAAAATGTACAAAAATCAATTTTTTGTAATATATTGCATTTTAAATTCTTTGAAGTAAATAGTAAAACTAAAAAGAAGGTAAATCATAAAAATACTATTTTTGGTAGAGAAACAAAAAGGGGAAATAACACGACTTGTTTCTCAATTTTAACCAAATATGTAATGTGGCGCTTGAACTTTTAATTTGTTTGATGTGATTTCTAAATTTAAGCTCAATTTTAAATGTCATCCTTGAATTTTAAATTTGTTCAAATGTGATTCCTAATTTTTTGTACATGTTCAATTTAGTCTCTAAACTATATGAAAAGTTAAAAGATGTTGAACTTATTGTTGAAGGAATGATAATATTGAATATTTTCATATAGTCAATGGACTCCATTAAATATGTGTCAAAAGTTCAAAGACCATATTGAATATATAAAAAGTTTAGGATCACATTATATATTTGGCTAAAATTCATGAATTATTTATGTCATTATCCCAAACAAAGACCTTAAAAAATAAAAATAAAAAAAAAAAGGGTTGGTATCTCGTCTCACAAAACCCAAACGAAATTCTCCGAAACTCAGCCTTCATCCTATTTGTCTTGTTCATTTTCCGCAAAACTAACCAAAACTTAGAGTAGACAATGACTAACTATTCAACTCTTATTCTTTATCAAAAAAAAAAAAAAGAGAACTATTCAACTCTTATTGTGATTCAACCACCAAAAAAAAAAAAAAAAATCTTAGCCAGAGAAAGAATTGTTACATGACATTTTAATAGAGGGCCATATCCCATGTGTACAAGCCAAAGATGGAAATGGAGTAGAGATTGTGTGGCGTGAGTTCCCCATGAAAATGGGTGGGCTTGAAAGTGGGGATGGTCAAGATTCATAAACTCACCAAGGTACCAGCCTGTTTGGGAACATTCCTAAAGACAATTGATTTTGTTCTTTTGCTCCTCATAACAAAAAAATAATAATAATAAAAATCCATTTAGTAAATTTTTTATTTTCGAGAACAAAAATCCTTTTTTTTTTTTTGGTTCTTAGAAATAAACTTGCAATAGAATCAAGAAATATATATAAAAAAATTTCTTGTTCTTAGGAATAATTTCTAGAATCAAGTCTAATTTTTCTTCTTATATATATTCCTTTCTCCTTCTCTCTTCTTCTTCTTCTTTCTCCCAACTGGTCACCGATCACTATTAGTCTCTATCACCGCCACCACTAGCAACAAGCTGAGCAAGGTCTGGCAAGTTTATTGAAGCCTCACTAGGCTAGGGTAAGGTCCGACGAGCCTCGCCAACCGGTGCGAGGCTAGGCCTTGTTGATGGCTAGGAAAGCCTTTGGTGAGCTCATCGAACCTCGTCCTCACCTAGCAAGGCTTTAGCGAGCTTGCCCCACCTCGCCCAATTGATCACTAACCACCGCCGTGGCCGACGACCAACCACAAATAAGGAGGAAGAAGAAGAGATTAGGAAAAAAAAGAAAAAAAAAATTAAATAGAAAAATGAAAAATAAGGAAAATATAATAAAAGTATTAAAATTTTAAGAATCCTATCAAACGCATTTCTATCTTAGCAATAGAAATTTTGAACAATTACCAAACACATTCAAAAACTTAGAAATTATTTCTAGGAACATAATAAAAAAAAAAAGGGTTAATACCTTAAAAACCCTAAATTGGTACACTTTGTGACAAATTTACCCCAAACTAATTTTTTGACCATGAAAAACCCCAAACCGGTATACCCGTGACAAATTTACCCCGATTAACAAAAAAACCCTAAACTGGTACATTTATGACAAATTTACCCTAAACTAATTTATTCGACCGCAAAAAACTCCATACTGGTAAATTTGTGACAAATATACCCTTCGCTAAATTGGATTAATACAAAAAAAAATCACAAAAATTGTAAACTATAACAAACGGAATGTAAAATCCTAAATTTGTATATTAATTAACTCTCATGAGTCATTTAAGTTAATAATTTAACGATAAAATTTAATAAAAACTAACAGAGGGTAAATTTGTCACAAGTGTACCGGTTTGGGGTAAATTTGTCAAAGTTATACCGGTTTGGGGTTTTTGGTGGTCAAAAAAATAGTTTGGGGTAAATTTGTCACAGGTGTACCAGTTTAGGGTTTTTCAAGGTATTAACCCTAAAAAAAATCATCTTGGAGCAAAAATTATGTTTACTAAACACGTCCTACATGTCCATTGACTTGAAGAGAAGCAATGTAGTTCTTAGCTTGATCTTTTGGGACTAAAAATGATTTTTCAAATTGACATAATAAATTAAATGGAAAATATTTTAGCAAGGGAATTACTTAAAAAGTCTTAAATTTAATGTGCTTGTGACAATTCAATTATGAACCTTTCAATTATGCCAATTCAATCGAAACCTTTTGACGATTTACTAATCAAATCTCAAACCTTTCAATTGTGCCTATTTAGTTCAAAATCATTTGACGATTTGTCAATTTAGTCCTTGCAATCAATTTTGACCAGAAAGCCCTAACGTGGAGGTTTAGTTAGCGTTGGCCCTCTTATGTGGCACAATAGGTACTAATGTGAACCATTTTTAATATATTTGAATTTATCATAATTATTGTCTTTTTTTTCTTTTCCTTTTTATTTCCAACTCTTGGCTATCAAGGTTGCTAGATGATACTCGTCAGCCATAGGCAAGACCCTTGCCAAGTTTGGGCGAAGACATCACAACCCTCATCTAGATTGAGCTCGTTGAATCTAGGGGAGGGTCAGTCAGCGATCTCCATGCTATGACTAGCCAAGAGTTGGGAAAAAAGGGAAAGAAAAGAAAACAGAAAAAGGAATTAAAAATTCAGAAAAATTTTAAAAAAATGTAAAATGTTATCGACGTTAGCATCGGGCATATCATTTAAGATGATTGGTGCTAACTAGATTGTTATATTAGTGTTTTCTGGCCAAAATGATTAAAAAAACAACTAAATTGACAAATCATTCAAAGATTTAAGACCAAATTGGCATAATTGAAAGATTTATAATTGAATTGACAAATTGTGAAATAATATAGGAAAATTGATCAAATTGAATGGCTTATGACTAAATTGATAAAAATAGAATATGTTTAGGATTTTCTTAATAATTTCCCATATTATAATGGGTGTCAAACATGATTCTTTTATTTAATTATTTGATTTTTTTATCTATGACATCACTGAATAAATTAACTTTGTAGATCAATTTTGATACGCATAATGTTACTCTATATGTTTCAATCTTTAATCTTTTAGGGTGCCTTTGATAACCTTTTTGTTTTTGGGAATAATTTCTATCCAAAAACAATTTTTTTAGTTTATGTTTCCCATAATAAAGAAGTAGTTTTTTTTTTACTTCTTATTTTTGTTTCAAATCTATTCTCTCGCCACATTCCTATTTCGGAAAATTGAAAAATTAGTTCACGTTATCAAATAGATTTTTATTTTTTTTATTTTATTTTGAGAAATAAAGATTAGAATAGTAAAAAAAAAAGGGCATGGTTACCATATAGACCCTTAATTACATTACACTTTAGTAGTTCAATTTATTAATTGAAAAGTGCAATTAAAGGTCTCTTTACAATGACCTTCGCTTTGTTCTTTAGGAATTTGGAGCCTGAACCATTTCAAAATGAACAAAAATCAATTTTTTTTTTTTTTGTAATTACTTCCCATTTTAAATTCTCTGAAGTTAAAAATAAAACTAAAAAGTAGGTAAATGGTAAAGATACCCTTTTCAGTAGAGAAACAGAAACCTTAAACGAAAGAAACCAAAAAGGGTTAGCAACCTCGTCTGGCAAAACCCAGGGAGGGTTCATCCCTCTCTTATTCAAAAACTAAAAAAACATGCCGGTCGCTCGCAGATAAGGCGGAAGACAAACAGCAGCAGCAGCAGGCACCAACACCAAACTCAACACAGCCGAAGCGCCGAAATGGCGAACCTGAGGACGGCCATGGACGCGGCCTTCGGGGACCTCCACGTCGCCTCCCCTCAATCCTTCGACGGCTACGCCAGGCACGTCCCCGGCGACCCCGCGCCTCCCGACGGCGCCGTCGCCAGCCGCGCCCTCCGCTTCCAGCAGCTCTCGCTCCTCCGGAACGGCTTCCCTCTGGGCATCATCCCTTCTTACTCCCCCACCCCACGCAAGGAGCTGGGCTCTTTCTCTCTCCAGTCCCTCTTCCTCCGGCCCGCCACTGCTGACTGGTGAGGAAAGAGGGGAAAAATGGGTCGACCTTGGCGGTGGGCTCTGTCTGATGGTTCGCTTTGGAGTTTTCTGTGAATTTTTTGGTCGCTTGGTAGTTTTTTTTTTTTTTCTTCCTGCAGTTTTTTGGCTGTTCAAATTTTGGGGCGACCGAATTTTAGTTTGTTTGAGAATTTGGTTATTTGGGTATCTGAAATGACCGAATCTTGTTTACTGTTCGTAGTCCTACGAGATGATAATGCCCTTCCTGGCTGCTTAATTCATTTGGGATTAAGAATTGCATTATGTACGTGATAATGCGAGGTTGATTTGTGTTCTTGGCCCGCAGTGATTGCTTGGGATTTTCCAAAGAAGGCTCTGCTAAGTTAGTGTGTGAATTTGATGTCCTGGTTTCGGTTCTTGGTTGTTTTGTGACAGCTCTTGGTTTTGTGTTGATGGTCTCTGTTGTGCTGTTCGATATACTTCTGGCTGACTTTTCATCCCGTCCTGTGCCTTGCTTGTTTAGCCTGGCTTATGTGTGAGGAGTGTTGAGTCACAGTCTCGATGTAATTTGTGAGATGGTTTCTTGATAAGAGACAAATGCTCGGTCTACTCTACAGTAGGATGGTAGTCATAGTAATTCATTTTTAGGCATGATTGGTGAAGTTGTATCCTATCGTAATCATTCGATTGTAAGGGTGATTGAGAATCCTACTAGTGTGGAGAACTTGACTACGTACTTTCTCTAGCAGGGATGTCTTAATTTCACCTTTCTGACCAGTGGTTTTAAATCACGGATAAGCTCATATTAGCTCGGTTTGCATAGGTGGCTTGGAGTGGTTGGGCAATTCCGACCAAAAAAATTGATCGATTCCATAAAAGCAGAGATTTCTAGTGTTGATGACTGGGAGCTTTCAGCATTGAAAGATGTGACAAAACATTTCTTGGATAAGTCGCTTTACTCACTTGGCGTGTGCTCACAGCTTTCTCTGTCACCCTCAACGTCAGTTCTTGTTGGCACAGAACAGCTTGGCGAGAAGGAAAGACACCGCCACAAACTGATGCTTTTTCACAAGGTGTGTGCGTCAAACTATCTTAGTTTCCTCCTCACATTGCATGAGATATGTCATATTACTTTTTTTTTTTGTGTCTACTATAGATACTAGGTTCACAATGTGCAGCTATGATTTATATAGTCACATGTGTACAAGTGTGTTTATTTTCATAGGGAAGGAAACTGCTTCTTTTTCTTGGGACCTTGTTTCACGACTCTTCAAAGGGGTTTTCTGCAGAAAAACATTTGTTGATCTAGACAATAGGAAGATAGTTTGTCTCTCTCTTTATTTTATCTCATGTGAGAAGCATTGCTGCTTTTCTGGTGGCTTCCACTGATGAAACTTGCCTATTCAGTGTGCTAGTTCTATTAAAAGAGAATGTCTTCATACTTTTTTTAATACATAATGTACTTTTTATAAACACTTGCTGAGTCACTAATCTACTTTGTCCAATACCAATGTATGTCTCAAAACATGTAGGGTGTTGACTTTGATTCAGCCACACTTTCCATTGAGGAATACAGAACTTACTGGTATGACGGCATTCCGTATAACCAGATATATGGATCTTGATATACCACAAAGCCAAGTCGGTGAAAATTAGAAATTGGCCAGTAGATGTTTTTCCATTTGAACAATAACTAGGATTATGATATTTTTGTGTCTTCTACCAAATAATTGCAAGTAAATGTATGTTGAGTCCTTGTAGCTTTATGAATTGAAAAAGTTTGTCTTGGAAATGTTGAAATTTTTTTGTTTGTTTGTGGTCTTTTTAGTTTAACAGCCATCTAAGGTCATTTGATTTGTGTGTTTGTTTACATACAGCTCCCCAATCATGATATCACGATGGAGGCTGCCTGGCCTGGGTTATTTCTGGATCATAGTGGTAGATATTGGGATGTTCCTGAATCAATATCATTGGACCTTTTGTCCCTTGTTTCTGAGTCTGGATTCAGATACCGTTTTGGAATCCACAAGAATGGTGGTCATCCCCATGCCACTCATGCCACTCATGCCACAAATGCTGAACCACCTTCTGCTTTAATGCCTGGCCTATGTGCAAAGTCTGCCTTTTCTTATGAAAAGAGTAAAGACTTTTGGCGGCAGAAGGAGACTAAAGAGGATGTTATAGTGAAGACAGAGAAGGGCTTCTTTTGGAGGCCTTCATATGATGTACGACTTAGAGAACCTCATTCTGCAGTATCTGCCATATTTGGTATCATTCCTAACCTCATTAGTTCTTTCTAATTGAATATTCTGCAATTGATGTTGTTAAGTTTTCTATCATAATCTTTTGAATGAATGGATTAATTTCATGATGCTAGGATGATGAATCAAGAGTCTCTTCAAATCTGATCTCATATTCGAGGCAGCATACTGTATATATTGTACTTGTGAATTCTAATAGATGAAAGGCCGAGAGAGGGGGGGTTACTTAAGATAACTTGCCAGTTATTGTAGTTGCTAGAAAATGTTGTATATCATGTTTATTGAGCAATCAAGGCATTAGCTTAAGCCAGCATTATCTTCAGTCATTGTAATGGTATTAGGTTGGGGGAATTGATTATACCTATGCTGCAATATCGTTGTGTAAATTACGTGCACATCCAGTAAATGGCTTCCCATCAACCCTTAGGTTGATGGAGAATGACGGTATAGCTTGGCCAGATTGGAAGAATGCACTGGGTTTGTTTTCATCTTATCACAGAATTCTGAAAGCCATTAACAGGATAGAATTTAATAAAGAGAACTATAGAGGAGTGAGGACAGACTTGACATTTTGGTAATAGACATGATTGTTCCAAATTGAATTTGAAATGACTATTGGAATTCAGAATGTATATAACTGTCTAGGATGAAGGTGGACCTCGATATTATTCCTGTCCTCTGACTACATCCATTTTGTTAAGTAGTCCCACATGGTTCAAACCTCTTCAGCCCCTCATGAGTCTAAATTCTCTTCTGCTAAAAATCAATAACAGTATGCATGTTTCAGAGAAACAACAGCAGAACGTGCTGCCTGTGTATGGTCATGATATACTGGCATATTGACTATCTGATTGAGAGAAAAGTGGAACACTTGTTCAACATTTGGCTGATTGCATGGACTTTTTTACTATATTATGATGCATTTTTCTTTCCTTTGTAGATTTAATAATTGATATCATATACAGAATTTAGTTTCTTTTTGTGAGGTTTAGCCTTATGATAAACTATGTTTTAGGTGGCAGTTGTACGGCCTGGTTTTCAAATCCAGAGTTCCCTCTTGCTGTTGAATCAAGGGAAGGTGGAACTTTTCCTGTTGCTAGTGCAAAGAGGAGTCCATTCAATGCTGATTTATTTGGTTCGGTGTGCTATACTTTCCAACATGGGAAGTTTAGAAAATATTATGGTGACCTCACCCGTATAGATGCTCGCCTAGACATATCCTCTGCATCAGCATTGGCCCAGCGAGTTTTAAATGTTTTGAGTGGTTCATCAGGGAGCAGCTTTCATAGGCCATCATCTTCTCCAAGGGTGAACTTAATTTTTCAGCAGCAGGTACTTTATAGTTCTTGAATTGGTCTAATTCCTGTGTGTATGGTTGTTGGTAAGGTACATTATCGGTTTTGTCATACGTGGAAACGCAGGGGATTATCAAAAGACAGAAATGCTGTGTGTTCCTTAGAGTACTAATCTAAGGGAAGTTGGATAGGATATTATTGGCAGATCTGTTTGTGACCCAAGGTTTTGAAAAAAAACAAGAGAAAAGGAGTCACAACTTGCAAGATTGATTATCTTAAAGAGAAAGAAAAAGAAATTTAAGAGAAGCTGTCATTTGCCAGAACCCTAAAATAATCTCTTGGTTAACACATCTACATGGAATTGAAATCAACAGATTCATTGAAGGATTGGCAAATTGCAAAATTGATTATCCTAAATAGAAAGAAAAAGATATAAAGAGAAGCTGTCATATGCTAGTACCTAAAATGATCACCTTCTTGGTTAATACATCCACATGGAATTGAAATCAACAGATTGATTACTGCATCTGTCAGCTGTGTTTTTCATGTGAACTAAGATGCCATTCTTTTACTGTTACACCGGATTTTAAGGACTGCTCTTACATGTGACATCTATTGTAACTTTGGAAATTTCTGCTGGATGTGCAAGACCAATTTCATAAAATTTTCTCCCCTAAATTGAAAACGACAAACAATGTGCAGGAATGAATAATGAAAGCAGGAGAAATCTAGAAATTTGATACTGGCAAGCTTAGCTATCTTGTTTAATGTAACATTTGTTCAGGGTCCTATTAAGGTTCTCTTAACTTGTGTTGCTTTGTTTTTCTTTTGAAAGTCCAAATCTTCTGTTGGTAGTGAAAAAAATTGAAGGGCTACATAAAGATATACATCCTTTTAGTTTGGACAGATTGATAGTAAGTGGAAACTTCGTGCGAGTCTGATTTTTGGGCTTCACTCATTAGGTTGCAGGGCCGATCGTGTTTCGTGTAGATTCCAAGTTCTCCCTGGGTTCTTTATCAGGAAGACAAGGCCCGCATGTTGAGGATTTCATATATAGTTTGAGCTACTCTCTCAGGCTTTTGAAATCTGGGAAAGTCGTTGCTTGGTATTCCCCCAAAAGGAAAGAGGGTATGATAGAGTTGAGACTGTTTGAGTTTTGATCATCATGTCTTTTGCCATAATTGTCGTTTTCTCTTCTTCCATTGAGGCTTTAATTAGTAAATGTACTATTGGCGGAAAGGGCAAGGATGTGTTCATTTTCAGGTTTCATTACCTGTTTAATGTTTCTTTTCCTAGCGTGCATGTGTCTGGAGGAGGGGATAGCAGCAGGTGTGACGGGATTGAAAGCTGATTTTTCTCGCTTTCCCTGGCAGCGCTGGGGCACATGTGCATACACACACGCACATTAAAAGGTTGCAGTTAACCCGCTTGGGTTTTATATAGCCTACTTACTCTTGAAAAAGGTGTGATCGGTTTATCTACCAAAATAGGCTTCCTCATCATCGAAAATATGGTTTAAGCTAATGCGTCATGCTAATCTGTGGACTTCCATTAAGGTTTATTTGACGGCCTGAAGGCTACCATTACAATGACATGGATTTGACAGCATTTCGGCATTCCCCTTGTAACAAGGTGTGTTATACTTGGGACATGTGAATTGTTAACATAGGCAAATTATTAACTTGTTAAAACAAAGGCGAGGAAGCAATCTTTTAGAAAGAAATCTGATTGTGGGACTCTCACTTGCAAAAAGGTCCTGTTTTCCGGCACTTGATGCTGATTACCACCGAGTGATCCAACGCTTGATTTGCAAGCTGAGAGCTCTCGATTCGATTCATCAATCTATCTTTGTCTTAAGAATATCTTGGTTAATTTGTGAAGGACAAGTTGGATTTCAGCGCATCCCCCATCTCGAGTCCTCCACTTTCTTCTCAGTGGGACAGGGCAACGAGTTCGTCCAATAAGCAATGATTCAAGCAGCCTATGGCACATAATTTGCACGTACTCGTACAAGTAATCAGTGGTTTACGGGAGTCTTTGGCTAATGACTTCCTTTGGACTACGCTATTTTCTACTTTTCGTTAAAAAGGTTATCAGCCTATGGGAAACTTTTAAGATGTTTGGAAGGCGGTAGTGGTATGAAATCTCAAATCCATTCAACTGAGTAGGATTTGTTGCTTGAACACTATTGTTCAAAAGAGAAGTCTTCCTCTACCTAAATAATGTTTTTGGAAAAGTATTAAAAAAAAAAGTCTTAAACTTAATATATCGATATTAATTCAATCATAAACTTTTAATTTGATCAACTTAGTCCTAACATTTTCACATTATAACGATACAGTCATTTGGCCAATTTAGATTGAAAATTGCTTATATGAACCTTTTTTTACAACTATTATAATTTTTTCTTTTGTCCATTCTTCTTCCTTTTTTTTTTTTTTTTTTTTTTTTGCCTTCTTTTCGCCGATGGCCCTTGCCAGCCACTGGCAATATTAGAAGGAAAGAAAAAAAAGAAAGAAAATATTTAAAAATTATAAAAATGTGCATGTTAGTACTAACTCTACCACGTAAGATTATTGGCATCTACATCATTAATTTTCAGCCTAAAGTAGCTAGATGTACTGAATTGCACAAATGTGAAATTGTTTATGACTAAATTGGTCAAATTCAATGGTTTATGATAGAATTAATACAAATGCAATATGTTTATTACTTTTTTTGCTATTTTCCCTATTGTTCTAAGCATGAGGGTCTTCCACACGCTCTTCGTTTTTGGTGCAAAGTTTCAGTTCATGGAAGGAACCTATAAAATTGTGGATTTCTATAATACATTAAAAGAAGTCAAACATGCAGCTGTTGGGATTACTATGATATCATTGTCATCCAATATGTTACATGAGGTAATTCAAAAATGCACTAGTTTTTTTATTATGTCTGTATGTATATGAGAGCAAATTCTCTTCAATTTTTTTCATTTGTCTTTGTACCATTAGTATGTGTTGGTGAAAGGTTAAATGCTACATGATGATGAAATTCTCGTGAGAACTATGTCTAGGGCCTTGTACCGTTGAGAATATAGTTATGTTGGTGGATCAAAATGAGTTTTTTTGGTATAAATATAGTTATGTTGGAGTAAGATATAAATAGTTTTCTTCTTGTAAGTTTATTAAATTCTAGTTTTGGAATAAATGAGCTATGCCTTGAGTCTTAAATGCATTTGTGGAGGCTTGATCTTTTTAGAAGAAATGTACTACTCACTAAGTTGGGGTTGCTTATTCCATTCGCTTTATTTACTTTTCAGGTTTCTAAGTTGTACGCTCTAATGTTGTAAACAACCTATTGGTTTATTGTGTGTGTGTGTGTGATGCCTTGAGTCTTAAATGCATTTGTGGAGGCTTGATCTTTTTAGAAGAAATGTACTACTCACTAAGTTGGGGTTGCTTATTCCATTTGCTTTATTTATTTTTCAGGTTTCTAAGTTGTACGCTCTAATGTTGTAAACAACCTATTGGTTTATTGTGTGTGTGTGTGATGCCTTGAGTCTTAAATGCATTTGTGGAGGCTTGATCTTTTTAGAAGAAATGTACTACTCACTAAGTTGGGGTTGCTTATTCCATTCGCTTTATTTATTTTATTGTGTGTGTGTGATGCCTTGAGTCTTAAATGCATTTGTGGAGGCTTGATCTTTTTAGAAGAAATGTACTACTCACTAAGTTGGGGTTGCTTATTCCATTCGCTTTATTTATTTTATTGTGTGTGTGTGATGCCTTGAGTCTTAAATGCATTTGTGGAGGCTTGATCTTTTTAGAAGAAATGTACATTTTGGGGTTGCTTATTCCATTTGCTTTATTTATTTTTCAGGTTTCTAAGTTGTACGCTCTAATGTTGTAAACAACCTATTGTTTTATTGTTTGTGTGTGCGTGTGTGTGTGTGTGTGTGTGTGTTGCTTATTCCATTCACTTTATTTATTTTTCAGGTTTCTAAGTTGTACGCTCTAATGTTGTAAACAACCTATTGGTTTATTGTTTTTTGTGTGTGTGTGTGTGTGTGTGTTGCTTATTCCATTCGCTTTATTTATTGTGTGTGTGTCTGTGTTCTATGTCTGTGTGTGTGTTGCTTATTCCATTCGCTTTATTTATTTTTCAGGTTTCTAAGTTGTACGCTCTAATGTTGTAAACAACCTATTGGTTTATTGTTTGTGTGTGTGTGTGTGTGTGTTGCTTATTCCATTCGCTTTATTTATTTTTCAGGTTTCTAAGGCTGCGCATGACAAAATTTCTATTGAAGAAATTGATTTCTCGCCAGAAATTGAGAAATCAATTTCTATTCCCTGGACAAATTTCTGAACAAAGAAACCCGTTTGATAACAACTCAAAATTTCTATTTCTAAAACAGAAATCCGTTTGATAACAAAAAAAAAAAATTCTATTTCTATGAATCATGCTGTCCCCATTTGGTGATGCATCCGGTTCCATTTGGGAACAACAATCCATAACAATGCAGGTCACCATTGTTATATAATACTGCCACATGGATAATGCAGCCTTAAAAGTAGTTGCTTGGATGATGCCTACCGTAGGAGTACTTATACTCGCTATTTGCTTTCTTTCTCATAGTTATCATTTAGCACATTCTAGGCATCTTGAGAGAGTGAACAACAGGCCAAGTATACCACCGCCTGCGGTGGCCGCGATGGTTTGAACTCTCTCCCCCTAACGCAAGGGGAGGAGTTCAAATCCCCTCACGGTCGCTAGGGATTCTTAAGTGTGGCGTCGGGGTGGTGGGTCCTCCGCTAGCGTCACTCCAGGGTTTACTCTCCGGCTGTCGGCTATGCGGGGGTTCCCTGGGTCACCAAAAAAAAAAAAAAAAAAAAAAAACAACAGGCCAAGTATAGCATGGAAACTAAAAACGAAAGAAATGGGTATATACTGCTAAGATGACTTCTTGATCACTTCACTTCTTTCAATAACACAATCACAAAACAGTTTTGAATAAGCAAATAAAATAATCCCAAAGTGACACAGTAACCAGACCTTGAAGTATTGAAAGAATGGGGTCTTGACCAGATCCTGGAGCAGGGGATGCAACACTTCCTCATTGAGATGGTCTACAGTCTCATATTCACAGAACAATCCTCCACCAATCCTCTACACTCATGCGCATCCTGCAAAATTTATAGGGTAGAACAGCTGAAAAAACCGCAAATATCGGAATCCACATCCATGCGTAGACCATTGCTCACTCTTGCCAAAACAGAGAAAATGAGGGATCACCCTCCCACAGAATACCCCAATTCCATCATTTTGAGCTACTCTCGCTCTATGACTATGTGGCAAACATGGCGAAACCACATGCAAAAGAAACGATGAAGAGCTAAAACTCTACAACAATGGGACACCAAAAACGGAAAGGCACGTCCTTTCACTAGCAACCCCATAAACTAGAAATGGCAAATGTTTCCTCCTTAAACACTGAATTGCGCATAAGATCAAACAAGAATCATGCAAAGACCATTACCCTGGCGCAAGGACAAGGCTTGTCATCAACGCGTGAGAAAAAATTAATCTTCGGAGCAGCTGCCCAACTTATTCCCACAGCGAGAAAGACAATGATGAGAGCACCGATCGCGCCATTGCTCCATCGATTCCTCCGCCCCTTCGCCACCTTCTCCTGCTTCTTCTTCTTCTCAATCTCCTCCACCATCACTTCCGTACAACCAAGATGCCAAAACTTCTTCAAGAAAATAGAGAACCCACCAAAACCCTTCAAAACCCTCCACCGCTCGAAAATCAGGAACACACGAGAGAGCAGGAAAATGGGTATGATGGCGATCTGACGGGGGGTTAAATTGAGGAACTAGGTCGATGAATGAGTGGACAGATGGCCAAGCTGGATTAGTTGTGTGACGGAGACTGGAGATGGGCGACGGCTACGGGGATGCGAACGGAGGAGGCGGGTCCGACGGCGACGGCGACGGCGAGATGAGCAGCGACGGTGATAGTGAGATGAGCGGCGATGGCGTCGGAGTCGACGACGAAGATGAACAGCTTCGGAGTCGCTTTAGGGTTCTTGACTGGAGATGGGCGACGGCTACTGGGGACGCGAACGGAGGAGGCGGGTCCGACGGCGACGGCGAGATGAGCGACAACGGCGACGGCGAGATGAGCGGTGACGGCGTCGGATTTGACGCGAGGAAGAGCTTCGGAGTCGCTAGGGTCTGTTTGAGGTGAGGAGAAGAAATGGGAAAGGTAAGGAGAGAGGATCGACGTTTGTTGAAGGAGTGGGTATGGGAAACGATTTCTATTTCTATTGTGAGAAATCAGAAGCTAGAATTTCTAGCTTCTCATTTCTCCCCCAAAATGATTTCTAAAGAAGAAATTCGTTTCAGAAATAGAAAAATCATTTTGCGTTACCAAACGGGTTTCTGTTCCAAAACTCTTGCCGGGAACAGAGAAATCAAGAAATTGGGAAATAGAAATTTTGTCATGCAGGGCCTAAGTTGTACGCTCTAATGTTATAAACAACCTATTGGTTTGTGTGTGTGTGTGTGTGTGTGTGTGTGTGTGTGTGTGTGTGTGTGTGTGTGTGTGTGTGTGTACGTGGTTTGTGTGTGTGTGTGTGTGTGTGTGTGTGTGTGTGTGTGTGTGTTGCTTACTCCATTCGCTTTATTTATTTTTCAGGTTTCTAAGTTGTACGCTCTAATGTTGTAAACAACCTATTGGTTTGTGTGTGTGTGTGTGTGTGTGTGTGTGTGTTGCTTATTCCATTCGCTTTATTTATTTCTCAGGTTTCTAAGTTGATTTATTTTTCAGGTTTCTAAGTTGTACGCTCTAATGTTGTAAACAACCTATTGGTTTGTGTGTGTGTGTGTGTGTGTTGCTTATTCCATTCGCTTTATTTATTTTTCAGGTTTCTAAGTTGATTTATTTTTCAGGTTTCTAAGTTGTACGCTCTGGTTTCTAAGTTGTACGCTCTAATGTTGTAAACAACCTATTGGTTTTTGTGTGTGTGTGTGGCTGAGTTCTAAGTTGTACGCTCTATTTTGTGTGTGTGTGGGTGTTGGTCTAATGTTGTAAACAACCTATTGGTTTATTTTGTGTGTGTGTGTGGGGGGGTGTTGGTTTATTTTGTGTGTGTGTGTGTGTGTGTGTGGAGATAGATAATTTTGATAATAAGTGATTGATTTTTATTTGAGGTTATGTCCTTCAGGTGGAAGAACAGTTGTGTCATTCACCATTCTTATTGGTTTTGGGCTCTAACACTTTTTCGCTTAGATTGTGAGGAAGGTGTTCGGTGCGCTTGTATTGCTTTCAAAGAATTGCATAGGTGACAAGGGAGGGAAAGAGAGAACGAGAGTGAAGAGATGGAGCCCATCTCTCTCTGAAATTTTCTCGAAACTAAAAAAGGAAGACCATGGAAAAGTAATGGAGAGGGAAAATAGGGGGACTTTTCAAAAATTGTTGACAGGTGGACCAATAAGTTCTTTTAATAGCTCTACTTTGCAATTCTTGTATAGAAATAATAGTATCAGTAGTATAATGTAGGAGAATTGTTGGCAAAGGATATTTTTTCCAATGACATTTTAGGAGATGGTGGTCAGGATTTTGCCGGGTTGAGATGTCTTCCTTTCCTCTTTGTCTTTGTTTGCCTTCTATCACAACTTGGTAATGTTGTGTGCAATTGAGGAGGAAACCCACTCAATAGAAGGCGTGAGACTAGACCCTCATCTATGAAAGATCTAGGGAAGAACTAGCTCCAATGCCTGACTGACAAGGGTTTGGGTGTCCAAAGCCTTGGGAAAAGGAAGATCCAATGCTTACCAGAAGAGGTTGTCAAGAAAGCACTCGTACCTTTGACTTTCTAAACCTCACTTATCACTACTCGCCTTCGCATATGGAGCGGGATCTACTCTGATTGGTAGGTGTCCTAGGATTAAAGGAAATTCCATTAGTGCCGATGAATCAATAGGTTCACTTTCCATCTGGTCTCTTAGGTAAATAAAGTGAACGGTCTTGTGACCTTTATCACAAGAGCTAGATCAACTTATCATTGCCCTTGTATTTGTCTCTCTAGGCAAACAGTTAAAACTTAGGAGAATGCAAATCTTCACCTCCTGCTATTGATGGAAAAACAAGTGGAGCTAGATAAACTCCATCTACATTTCAATCAATCTATGTATCAAAAGGAATATCTATCTATACCAATTAAAAAGTTCTTTCCCCCTACTATATCCAACTCTTGAATTTATATCTAAATCGAGAAAATAAGATATGGTTCACCCTTTTCCTTTTGGCAACAAAAAAAAAATTAGGGGTAAGAACAATATGAGTGCTATAACTTTTGTACAACATTTACTTGAGTGCCATAACTTTTTTTTTTTTTTTTTTTTAACTTACTTGAGTGTCACAACTTTAAAGAATCGATCACTTGAGTTTTATCGATGATTTCTTTTGTCGAAAAATCCTATATGGATGTCAGATATCCTACGTAGCTTCACTAGCACTAATATGGACAATTTTTTTTAATTGTTTTATATTTTTATATTTTAAAATATTTTATTATTTTTATAATTTTTTTATTTCCCTTTATCTTCCCCTTTTTTTAGGGCTAGTACTAGGACCTTCACGGCCAAGGGTGAGGCAGCAACAAGGGTCGCTAGTGATCCTAACTGACCCTACCAAAAAAAAAAAAAAGTGGGAAAAAGAAAAACAAAGCAAATTCAAAAAATCAAAAAGATTAAAAAAAAAAAAAACCCATGTAGGATGATTTGCTTGAATTGGCAATCAAGCAATCGATTTTACTCCAATGTGATACTTAAGTAAGTGAAAAAAAAAAATTATGGCATTCATGTGAGCGTTATACGAAAGTTATAGAACTACTGCTGTTATTGTCCCAAAAACAAAATCATATTGTTTTCTTTCTCCATTTCCAAGTAACAAAATTTCTATTTGTAACCATATAAATGAAGAGTATGAATAATGAACTTTCGTAGCTCATCCCTCATGGCCATGGATACATAATGGTTGGTTGAGGGGTTTGGTTATCATTGGCACTACTTCCATTTGATCACTTCGTATTTCACATTTGATCATTGATCAAACTCTGGGCTAGTCAATTTTCCTTCCATCTTGACCTAGCATGCACAAAAATCAAAGTTCATGACTGAAGATTATATGATGAGAGTTGAGGTTTAGCTTCATAGAGAACGGCAATAAGAAAGTTCAAGAAGGGACGGTAGAACAGGCCAACACTCATTAAAGCATAATCATGGAATCACTCAATCCCCATATTATAGATAATAAGTTCATAGACCTAATTGACCAGTTATTCATGGGTTGTTGTAGACAAGGAAGAAGTGGCCCTAGTTGCTCTTGACTCAATTCATGGCGGTGTGTATGAATGTCTTGATTGTGTATTGCCTTTTTTTGCCTTTGGTGGTAGCTTATTCTAGATAGAAGATCCTTTGTTTTGACTTTCCTTTGACTCTAACAGAAATTGTTCCTAGAGTAGAAATTGATGTACTTAAAATTAAAAGAAATTTAAGGCCCACCTTGAACAATTTAAAAAATATATATGTGGAGATTAAATTGAATATCGCATGGCTAGAACTGAGGAATCATATGACATGTCCAACTTTTTAATATAAAAAATGCATACTTCCTTGTATGGGATTCGACATGTGAACCCATGGAAATTAATGTCTAACTCATTAAATTTTGCCCATTTATTTTAAAGGGTTAAAGATCTCGGGACTTATTAATCATGATGTAGCTTTAACCAAAAGATTAATTCATGGCCCAAATTGTACAAAGTCTAAAACATGGGGTAAAATTGAAATATCACATGATGACGAGAGCTTAGGGATCACATGAAATGTTGAACTTTCTAATAAAAAAATACATATCCCTCTTTTTGCAATTTCGTATCCTACACTATCCCGGACAATCACAATCAATCACAATTAACAACAGTGTATACAACCAAAGAAAAACATGATGTATGAAGATGGAAAGAGTACATTCTCGTGTGTATTGGGTCCTTTATTAAATGCATGTCTCACATGAAGTTGTTCTTTAAGCGACGGATGTAGATATCCTTGTGTTATCTCTCTCTCTCTCTCTCTCTCTCTCTCTCTCTCTCTCTCTCTCTACTTTAGTTTAATCAAGCTATGTGAGGGTATAGATAAATGGGGAGTCCCTTCGTAGGCATCGGCATCGGGTCAACGACAATTTTCTTGTCCGGAAGCAACTTCTCCCACCTGAACCTCTTCAACAGATTGTGCATGAACACGAGTATAACTAGGCGAGCGTACTCCTTCCCTGGACACATCTTGGGGCCGCCCCTGAAGGGCATGAATGTATATGGCGCGGGTCCTACTGTCACCCATAGCCACACGACCGCTGCACGACCGCCATTTGCCACAGCATGACCGCCGCACAACCGTTGCACAACCGCCGCACAACCGCCGCACAACCGCAAACTGTCGCTACTGATCGCCACCATGGGATTACCGCCTATAGCCAAACGACTACCGTGGAGGCAATGGTCAGTGGGCTATGGGCGGCAATCCTATGATGGTGGTCCATGGCGATAGTCGGCGGTCGTGCGACGGTTATGCGGTGGTCATGTGGTAGTGGTGGTGCACCTTATGTTACTCAGAAATTGCTCCCAAAGTAGAAATAGATATACCTAAAATTAAAAGAAATTTAAGGACCACCTTGAACAATTAAAAAAAAAAATCTATATGGAGATTAAATTGAATATCGCATGGCTAGAATTGAGGAATCATATGACATGTCCAACTTTTTAATATAAAAAATGCATACTTCCTTGTACAAGATTCGACATGTGAACCCATGGAAATTAATGTCTGACTCATTAAATTGCCCATTTATTTCGAAGGGTTTAAGATCTTGGTATTTATTAATCATGATGTAGCTTTAACCAAAAGATTAATTCATGGCCCAAATTGTACAAAGTCTAAGACATGGGGGTAAAATTGAAATATCACATGATGACGAGAACTTAGGGATCATATGAAATGTTGAACTTTCTAATAAAAAAATACATATCCCTCTTTTTGCGGTTCCGTAGCCTCCACTATCCCGGACAATCACAGTCAATCACAAATAATGACAGTGTGTACAACCAAAGAAAAACATGATGTACGAAGATGGAAAGAGTACATTATTGCGTGTATTCGGTCCTTTATTAAATGCATGTCTCACATGAAGTTGTTCTTTAAGGGAGCGCATGACAAAATTTTTGTTCCAGAAATTGATTTTTGGCCAGAAATTGATTTCACAATTTCTATTCCTCGGACAAATTTTTGAGCAAAGAAACCCGTTTGATAATAACTTAAAATTTTTATTTTTGAAACAGAAATCCATTTAATTACAGAATAAAATTTCTATTTCTAGGAATAGAAATTGATTTTATAACAACATAGTAAATCCTCAAATACAAAATAATAGTTGAAATAATACTAAAACAACATAAGAAATCTTCAAATACAAAATAATAGTCGAAATAATACTAATACATTACAAAAGTTGAAAATACAATTTCATGGAATTTCCTATTACATGTGTTTACGTTTCCTATTACGTAATATTTTCTTTCGAAAAATAAACAATGTGGCAAAAAAAAATCAATTGAAATTCAATTGTAATGAATATGTCGTTATGTTTTTGCCGAAATTTCAAATAAGTCTAATGATAGCCATGATTATAATAGTCTAATCTCCTAAGAAAAGTACTAACTTCAAGTCTAATTCCAATTTCTTTCCAAATTTTGTTAAAAAAATCCTCACCATGTTAAAAAATGGTCACCAATTTTTTTTTTTTAAAATTATCAACACTAGGATTATTTAAAAATTTATTATCAAAATCTATGTTTTCATCAACACTCTTACAAGAACAACAGATTCCTTATTAGATCTCTTTTCCTATAAAAGAAAAATCAGATGAAACCCTAATGATTTGACCCCTTTTTATCGTCTCAATATGAAGTTTATGATGAAAAAAATAGTTAGCCAGATAAAGCCGTTGTCCGGCATACTACGGAAGAGTAGGTGAAAAAAGACTCGTTAGATATGAATATGGCAAGTTGACTATTACCACTCATGAAATCTCTTGCGTGCAACAAATGAAGCCTTGTTCATTCAATTCTCACCATTTGGCCCAATGGTTAAGATTTTCAATCAATATTGATTGAAATGATTATATTAAAAAATCATTAAAATGTTTTAGACTAAATTAACTATTTTTATTTCTATTTCAATATTAGTGGTCTAAAATATTTTGGACCAAATTGAAAAGTTGAGAAAAAAATTTTCTATTTTTGTTTCAGAAACTGAGAATTTAAAAATTTCAGTTTCGATTTTTCGATTTCTCTATTTCGGAATAGAAATCTGTTTCAGAAATAGAGAAATCAAATTACGTTACCAAACAGATTTCTATTCCAAACTTGTTTCGGGGAATAGAGAAACAGAGAAATTGAGAAACAAAAAATTTATCATGCGCGCCCTAAGCGACCGATGTAGATATCCTTGTGTTATCTCTCTCTCTCTCTCTCTCTCTCTCTCTCTCTCTCTCTCTCTACTTGGTCCCTTCGCAAGCATCGGCATCGGGTCAACGGCAATTTTCTCGTGCAGAAGCAACTTCTCCCACCTGAACCTCTTCAACAGATTGTGCATGAACACAAGTATAACTAGGCGAGCGTACTCCTTCCCTGGACACATCCTGGGGCCGCCCTTGAAGGGCACGAATGTGTATGGCGCTGGTCCTACAGTCACCCATAGCCACACAACCGCCGCACGACGGCCACTTGCCGCCACACGACCACTGCACGACTGTCACACGTCCGCTACACGATTGCAAACCGTCGCTGCCGATCGCTACCGCAGGATTGCTACCTATAGCCGAACAACCGTCGCGGGGGGAGTGGTCGGTGGGCTATGGGCGGCAATCCTACAGTGGCGGTTTGTGGCGACGGTCGGCGATCATGCGACAGTCGTGCGACGATCGTGCGACGGTCGTGCGATGGTGATGCGACGGTCGTGCGGTGGTGGTGCACCTTACATTACTCAGAAATTGTTCTCGGAATAGAAATAGATGTACCTAAAATTAAAAGAAATTTAAGGCCTACCTTGAATAATTTTAAAAAAAATGGAGATTAAATTGAATTTCACATGGCTAGAGCTAAGGAATCATATGACATGTCCAACTTTTTAATGTAAAAAATGCATATTTCCTTGTACAAGATTCGACATGTGAACCCATGGAAATTAATGTCTAACTCATTAAATTGTCCATTTATTTTGAAGGGTTTAAGATCTTGGGATTTATTAATCATGATGTAGCTTTAACCACAAGATTAATTCATGGCCCAAATTGTACAAAGTCTAAAACGTCAGGTAAAATTGAAATATCACATGATGACGAGAGCTAAGGGATCATATGGAATGTTGAACCTTGTAATAAAAAAAAACATATCCCTCTTGTTGCGGTTCTGTAGCCTCCACTATCCCGGACAATCATAGTCAATCACAATTAATGACAGTGTGTACAACCAATGAAAAACATGATATACGAAGATGGAAAGAGTACATTATCGCGTGTATTGAGTCCTTTATTAAATGCATGTCTCACATGAAGTTGTTCTTTAAGCGACGTATGTAGATATCCTTGTGTTATCTCTCTCACTCTCTCTCTCTACTTTGGTTTGATCAAGTTTTGTGAGGGTATAGATAAACGGGGAGTCCCTTCGCAGGCATCGGCATCGGGTCAATGACAATTTTCTTGTCCGGAAGCAACTTCTCCCACCTGAACCTCTTCAATAGATTGTGCATGAACACGAGTATAACCAGGCGAGCGTACTCCTTCCCTGGGCACATCCTAGGGCCGCCCCTGAAGGGCACAAATGTGTGTGGCGCTGGTCCTAGTGTCACCCACAGCCACACAACCACTGCACAACCGCCGCATGACCGCAAACCGTCGCTACCGATTGCCACCGCAGGATTGCCGCCTATAGCCGAACAACTACCGCGGGGGTAGTGGTCGGTGGGCTACAGGCGGCAATCTTGCGGTGGCGGTCTATGGTGACGGTCGGCGGTCGTGCGACGGTTATGCGGCGGTCATGCGGTGGTGGTGCACCTTATGTTACTCAGAAATTGTTCCCGGAGTAAAAATAGATGTACCTAAAATTAAAAGAAATTTAAGGCCCACCTTGAACAAATTAAAATATATATATATATATATATATATATATATATATATATATATATGGAGATTAAATTGAATATCACATGGTTAGAGCTGAGGAATCATATGACATGTCCAACTTTTTAATATAAAAAATGCATACTTGCTTGTACAAGATTCGACATGTGAACCCATGGAAATTAATGTCTAACTCATTAAATTGCCCATTTATTTTGAAGGGTTAAAGATCTTGGGATTTATTAATCATGATGTAGCTTTAACCACAAGATTAATTCGTGGCCCAAATTGTACAAAGTCTAAAACGTGGGGTAAAATTGAAATATCACATGATGACGAGAGCTTAGGGATCATATGAAATGTTGAAGGAAAGTTACCGTTCTAGCTCTTTTGGCCCTTGGGCATAGACGGTCTGGTGTCCATGTATGCTTATGGTGTGCATGGCTCTTGGTTGATTGCTCTTCTGTCACAGCAAATGCTGGTTTTGAATCTTCCAAATCATCCCCACAGGAGTTCCGGACCCATTTTTTTCATTGAGTCAAATAAAATTTTCACTATCGTTTCGAGAAGTTACATGTAAATCATAATAAAGTAAAGTAGGACATCACTTTCTGTTGCCGCTCTTCTCTGTTTTGAAGCAAAGAAGGAAGTGACTTGTTCAGCTGTAAACTCTGCTGTTCTTGTTTACGACTCTACTGCTATGGATGAATCCGCTGGGATTGCTCCCTTCTATGGGTGTGGCTAATTCGGCCATTTAACAAAGAAAGACGGACTCTTTGAACGGATAGCTATTGCGAAGCTTGAGAAAAGATAGGCTTTTGCCTTGTTCACTCAGAGTTATTTCTTCAACACAGAATCTCTCGGTCACTGACCTACCTGGGGATAAGAAAGAATAGAAAGAATATAACTTATTTCCCACGGCAGATCCCATAAATAACCTACATAAAAAATAAAAATAAAAATGAGAGTTGTTTCAAAGTTATTTTTAAGGCTTATACCCAAAAATGACTTGCAATGTAATGGCTGGGAGGAAACCAATATAGATGCAGAAAAAAATAATTAAAATCAAAAGAAAGAAGCAGTTGTTAACTGGGGAAAGAAAAGAGGATGGGGGACAGGGGAACTCCAACAAGTAATATAAGAGAGGGGAGGGCCCTCTAAAAGCCGTACTGCTGCTATTGTTTCTATACGAGAATTGTGTGAATTTTTTTAGCGGCCTCCTGCATTATACATTTTTGAGAATTGTAGACTAGTAGCTCCAAGCCTAGCCAAATTGTGAAGATTGAGAAGAAATGGTTGAAGATCTTGCCCCGGGATAGGGTGAAGAAAGGGGGTTTCACATCTTGAGTACGAGCCTAGCCTAATTTCAAAAAGAATTAAGTAGGAACAAAGGATTAGATTGAACATGAAGGACCCCTATCTTAATCTATTACATTCTAGTCATAAAAAATGTCCAGGCAACAATATATTCTAGTGTAGATCAAATTTTCAAAGTCAAGCTAATCCCAATATTATATGGCCTTTGATTAAAAAATGAAATCAAATTGTTGGTAAAATGTAATAAAAATATAATCAATCTAACAAAAGGAAAGGAGCATTACACTCGAACTAAGCAAAAAAAAAAAATTCAATGGTTGGTATAACTAACATTTCATTAATTGCCATATAAGATAAACAAAGGGCTCATCAGTTGAATTGAAAGGGCAACAGTGTTGCTTGCCTAACCACTAAAGCCCTTCGCACGTTGAGAAGTATGTTGATAAATGAGGTAAATCCCTAACCAAAATCTTCTTACTTCTTCACTAAGATGTTGAAGTTAAAATGTCCAGAACAAATCTGTAATACCATAATTAGATTCTATACCTAGTGGATTTGCCCAAGCCTCCATAGACTCCCTCAAAGATTTATATTCCTTCATGTTTGAATCCTCTTAGAGTCTCATAGTTCATTTGCCTGTCCTTAATATGGCATTTTTTCGGCCCATCTTGACACTTGTCTTGTTCTGAATAAGCTATCTTACTGCTGACTTGGCAAGTTTATCTTATTATTATTTTCTCCCAACATAGCCAGAAATGAAGCGCGATAGACAAAATCTCTTGACGCATTTAAAAACACCTCAGAGCCAGTGCTTTGACATTGACTAGATTTGCATGGTCTCACTTCCTCCGGTTTCTCCAAGCAAAATTAGCTTTCAGTAAGCATTCTTGAGGTTGTCACTTAAATTCATTCATTAACATTGTCGATGCATACACTGCAGCAAAATTGCCGAGTAGATTGATGCCTAAGTTGACTTAAGGAAAAAATGCGAACCTGTTAGTGTTGCCACAGCAATATAAACCTCCAAATCCACATCTGATACATGAGTCTCAGTTTCAAGTTGGTTCAGTTTAAGAAGTCCAACTTTAGAACGAATACTCACGCCTGTCCAACAGCAAATTAGCGATGCCGAGTGAAGGGACTAGAGGTGAAGGGCAAGTGTGACCCGAGCCGACAATGACCATGGCAAAAGCGATTGGATGGTTTTGTGGCCGTTGCATTGGCTGTGACAATGAGGATGAGAGAGAGTGATTTTATGGTGTTAAGCGGTGGGGTGGTGATGGTGTAGACAACTAGCATTAGTCTCAGTTTCATATATGGAGGAATCGACACAGAGGTTCAAACGATCAGGTTGCTTCTAAATGCATACAACTACACAGAAAGAGATAAATCGGAAAGAAATGCACACATAACAAGATCACAAAAGCATATCAAGATCAATTCTTTTTTCATAAAGCATGAAGAAACTGCATCAATTATTGGCCGTTCACTGCCAAAGAGATGTTTAATCAGGAGCGTCTATAATTACACCTTACAGGGCCCAAAAATTTGATAAAACATGCCCAATGCCTAACATTCGCTTTTAGGGAAATCTATTCAACCACTGCCAATAGGTCACCGGCTTTGACAAAGCAATGTTTGGCATCTCCTCCCAGATCCACCTGTGAAAATCACAACAAATTCATGAATTCGATTGCCTGAGTGTCGATAACTCAAGATACTAAGAAACCTGAAAGCCTTAAAGTGAAAATTAATGCTGCATGAATGGGAGGTGCAAGATATGCTTTAAGTCATTTGCTTCACAAGGACTAACAACGTCTACCCAGTATCAAAACCGTTTAGCCTTCACTGCTTGAAGAGAGGACTTGCAAATCCTCCCGAGTCATTCTGAATGACCAGCTATTGGTAATTCTAGAGCAAGCCATGAAAACATAGTTGCATGATGGCATCCAACTGAATATATTGTTTTCTGACCAGAAAAACGAAAAGAAAAAACACTAAATATATTGTTTAGACAGAGAAACCAACAATTTCCCTATCCAGAGACCTCTTCCTTCTGCATAGCAGAACCTCATTACGTGGCTACCAAAAATTTATGCCAACTCCCAGAATAGATTTATCAAGGATGGATTAAGGAGAAAGCTATAGTGGAAAATTCTAGAGGAACAAGTTTCTTGTCATTTGGAGTCTTCTTCAGCAGTCCAGGCAAGTTAAGGTATCCATCACACTACAGCAGTCTATGCAGATTAAATTATTGATAAGAGTATTTTGAGTAATGACAAATCTCCACTGAAGAACTTGATGCAGCAAAAGGGACACCTAACGTTCTTGGAAGGCAGGGTCACATTTGATAATCTCAGAAGAAATTAGATGGAAAGATGCCATTTGTGAAGAATCTTAAAGAGAACTGGCATACCTCGTAGGCACTTACGTCTGAGAAAAGCACCTGCCACATAGAAACATTTCTTCAGTTGAGAATTTTGATCTTTTTTTGGCTGTAAAAAGACTCATCTAATCGACTATACTTTAACGCAGTTACAAGAATGCATCGCATTGGAGCTACAGCTTAACAAGAATAAATTAGAAAGACAACTCATCCTCACCAGCACAGGGAGGTTTTCTAGATATAAATACAAAGAAAACAAAAATTCCTACAAGCCCAACAGAAGCAATTGTGCCACTCTATCTCCCTATCTTGGAACCAAAAGAAATCCAGTTTCTGACTCCCAAGAAGATGGCTTATCAGCATACGTATGCCCCCAGAGCACTGATCTCCCACAATGAGTTTGGAGAAAGCTTAAGAATTAGCATGTGAGAATTGACAAGAAATAGAATGGAAAAAGGCACTGTGAACTACGAAGTGCATATATGAGCCACACTATTATACTAATTCAGGTTATCTTGGAACTTCTGGAACCAAGTATTAAGAAAATTCCCACTCCACATACAAACGCATGCACATCCACAAAATTTCCTACCTTCTTTCCAGCATCCACAACCCCTGCTTCTGTGCCAACAGAAAGAACCTGTAACAAGGGGCATTAGGCTCAGCTAAGAGATTCTGCCAGTCATCATGATTGAAGCTGAAATAGAATTTAATTAACATAATATACAAAATCGCAGTAGTTTACTCA
Source organism: Eucalyptus erythrocorys (assembly GCA_014182555.1). Classification (NCBI taxonomy): domain Eukaryota; kingdom Viridiplantae; phylum Streptophyta; class Magnoliopsida; order Myrtales; family Myrtaceae; genus Eucalyptus; species Eucalyptus erythrocorys. The sequence goes on along the minus strand of CM024600.1, from coordinate 27,395,606 downwards.
CCTCACCCATAAGATAACGCTCGAATTTGACAGCAGATTTAGGCAACAAAACTCCACCAGCAGATTTCTGCAGCATTAAGCAAAAGATCAAGCAAAAGTGCTATGAGGAATTGAGGATTATGTCGTATATACCACAAGACATAGGTTGCAATGCATGATAATTCTTGCTGGTAAAGAACTCCATCCAGATAAACCATTGCTACTTAATTAGGACTGACATGAGCTTAGTTATAACAAAAGTCCTTCTAGATCGTTCCCCTGTATTAGTGGAGCAGAGCATCGACACACCCAAATCTTCCACTCCATCTGAACCCATCAATAAACAAGACTATAAATCATTTTTTTCCCCAAAGTTTGCATTGCTTGGAATACAACATCCGCAAAATACAAACTGCTGCTGTCTGATCCCTTTCAACAGTTCTTCAAAAAATTGCCATGAACAGATCGCTAGTCGATGTGAACTCGATCACATATCAGCATTCCCACTTGCATGACAAAATTTTCGAGGTACAGCATAAAGTGTTCATAAGGCTCTAGACATGTCGGTAAGCCACAAATTCGAAAAACAAGAAATTGACTAAAACAAGATCAGCAAAATGAGGACAACCTGAATACGCCATGAGAAGAATTTCAAGGAAATGTACCTCAGGGAGCTCCTCAAGGCGGACTAGGACCCTATCAGCTTGCGGAACAACCTACAATCAACCCCCAAAAAAATTCACCACCATGAGACTAAAACCCAAAGACCCATTTGCAGCAGTACATCGGCAATTCAATCGAACAGAAGAGCAAACAAGAAGAACACTGTCAAGAGAGAGCCCATTCGCAATTTTTCCAAACGAAAAAGAGTACCTTGGCGGGTTCCCATTTCGTGGCGACCGCATTGATCCTCAAAGAATTCCTTCGCAGCCCTGCTCGGAGCCGAACCGCAGTCATTGACCCAAGACAAAGAAAATGCCAAAGAGCGAAGCGAAAGGCGAGATAACCCATAAATGAAGAAGCTTTCTCATGGAGAGGAGAGCTGTCACTGTACCGAGGAGCCTCTGGCTGGACAAGGAGGGAGCGGCGGGCTTGATGGAGGAGAAGGGTCTTGGGAACGTGACGAACGCGGACGCCATGGATAAGGGAGATGCGAGTGCCGGTGTGCGTTTCTGCTGCAGTGGCCGCCCTTGAGAACTAAAACCCTCCTCTTTACTAGTCTCTCGAGTTCGAGGCGGACGAGGATAGCGAATGGAGCAAGAAGACTTCCGTCCGTATCCTTGGGCCGGAGTTCTAGAGAGTTCCTCAAAATTAGGGTGCATCTACTTTGGCGCTTTAGACTCATGCTAAAAAAATAAATTGGTCTTTATTTCGTCTGAATTTTAGAAGCCAGAGAAAAAAAAAAAACTTCATTTATAATTAGGAGGATAGGGCATGTAAGCACCAACACATTAAAATAAAAAATGCATCCAAATTAGATATCAGGTTATTGAATTATTATTAGAAGCCTCCATAAGAAGCTTGCTTTCGCACCCACAATATCTAGAATGAGCAGTCTAACTAATACCTCATGATTCTAGGCAGTTCCTGAAGATTGGATTTTGGACTTATGCTAAAAATTATTTTTTCACTTACCCACAGAAATTCAGAACATTAGATAAAAATTTAATTTGAAAGTAAGCAACAAAAGAGTGTGCCGCAAAATTAAAAGCAAAAGGCAAAAATACTCCCCCCCAAAAAAAACACTCAATGTAGACCCTTGAACTTTACCCAGTTTTACTATTTTACCATCTTGCATTATGTGGCTCTAAAAGATGCATTTTTACAACCCCCTCTCCCTCTCTCTATTAAAATGTCTCCATATAATCGAATGACCACGTTGAGGTTATCATGGTCATTGGAAAACCTTGAATTGAGTTAGCGACCTCGATTTGAGGTTGAGCCAGGCCTGAGGACCTTACGTAGAGTTCACCGATGCTGTAAGTGACCATGAATTTGAGGTTGACATGATAGTCGAATGACTCATTCGCGAGGGGATAGAGAGAGAATGTTCAGAGAAGATATGCCGCAACAAAGGCATTGACCAAGACGACAATGGCCTTTGACAAGTGACGAGCACGGTGAGGACGGGGTTGGCTACAAAGGAGGCAGTGTAACAACATGAAGTGCTAAGCAATTTCCAAAGTGGGTCTGGATTGTGATTAGACAAAGAAAACTAGACCCTTTGAATGGGTGGGTTGGATAAAAAATGACCTGATGTGAATTAACTCATTAAATCCGTTTGACCCATGGTATGTAACATAAATTTAGTGACTTATAATTACACTCAACTTGTTTAATAATACTTTCATATTTAATTTGACATAAGAAAATCGGTATCCACTCAATAGACCCAATTTAAGCTCTTCATGTATGTATCTTAATTGGATAAAATCAGTACTTCAATCATATTGAATTTCAAAATTTTGTAAAATTTTCAAAATTTTGTATTAATTTACAATAATAATAGCTCATTCAATTTGATAATTGTTTGATTTAGTTCATTATCACTTTTAATCATTACTTTACTAATTAAATGAGCTGGTATTATTTTAATTGTTACTCTACTAATTAAACAAGCTATTATTATTTTGAAAGGAATAAAAACAATTACCGGCCATTTCAAATAATTTAACAATCTTGCGTATTTTGTTACCAGTCACAATAGTAAAATTTTCCTCAATTTTGACATCTATTCATATTTTTTCATTTACCTTATTGAATTCTTTCATGATTTATTTAATTGAATAAATTAGAACGATGCAATTGAAAGCTAGTTGTGGTAATTTTGTCATTTTATTATACGTTATTAATTTCTGTTCGAATTTAAGACAAGAATCACACCTCTTTAGCGTGCCAACGGAAACGACGCCGTCGTCGTCGTCTCGTCTTCTCGTTTAACTTGCTTTGTCCTCCTCGCCGCCGTCGCCGCCTCCTCCTTGTTCAGGGATCGGCGCTCGCGAGCCGCGGCTGCATTTTCCGAGCCGCCGCCGTCCACCTCCCGGCGCGGGCATTACCCCGGCCGCGAAACGCCGGCAGCCGCCGCACGCCCTCCCGCTCCCACGGATGTCAGCTAGCCTGCGCCGGGTGCGCAGCCCACGAGTCCATTACCCCGCCTCCATCCCACCACCTCCGCCGAAGTCGCACTCCATAGACGACCCTGGCACGGGAGCCTCCGTTCACCTCGCGCTCCCCCGCCTCCACGAAGCCCTAGCTCCCCGAACCCACCTCCGGCGCGGCCTGTCGCGCTCCTCTTGCCGCTCCGGCTCGCCCGGCGGCGGCCCCGGCTTCGATTTCCTGCGTCAGTTCTTGCCTCCTCATTCGAGCTCGCTCGCTGAAAATTTGAACTTCCTCAACTCGCACGAGAGGCGCAGGCTCGTTGTTGGGTTATCCAGACTGATCAAGCGAAGGGAAGGGTACGCCTTGAAGGGCTTCTTCGTCGGTACGTTTTGCCCCTTTTTCCTGGCGAAGATACTGAAGGATTTGCAGTCCCGCCACACTGCTTTTGCATTCTTCAAGCTCGTGTTCCTGGGGGATTCCGAGGAGGAAGTCCGGTCGTGTTGCGTGGCCGCGCATATTTTGGCGGCCGAGGATCTCCGCCTCCTCGCGCAGGATGTTACTTCGTGGGTGATCAGTAGAATCGGGTCGGGTAGGAGTAGGGAATTGGTAGAGTTTATGTGGGAGAAGCACCGCCTTTATGAAAGTGATTTCTCTGTTCTCGATACGATTATGCGGGCGTTTCTGAATGTGGGGATGAGTGAGGAGGCGGTGGGGATTGTGGGTAGGATGAGGGAAGCGAACCTGGTGCCTAGCGAATCTGCAATGGTCATTCTTTTGAAGTCTTTGCTTAGAGTAGGTGATTTCAGTAATCTATGGAAGTCGTTTAGAGACATGATTTCTAAGGGACCCTTTCCTTCAGAAAAATCTGTAAATGTTGTGCTTCTTGGGTTTTGTAGGAAGGGTCGTGTTAGAATAGCTGAGAATTTGTTTCATGTGATGGGAAAATTTGGTTTCGAACCTGATGTTTACTCTTACAACATTCTGATTGGCGCATATTGCGCTGGCAGGAGGGCATGGGTAGCAATAAATTGGGTGTATCTCATGATTGAGAGAGGTTGCAGACCTAGCAATGTTACGTTTAATACTGTAATCAGTGCCCTATGTAAAGATGGCAATGTGGCAAGAGCAAGACAATTTTTTGACAGTGTCCCCGAGATGGGTCTTTCCGGAAATACTTTCATGTATAATTCTCTTATGGACGGGTATGTTAAAGCAGGGGACATTCTTCAGGCAAATATGCTCTATGATGAAATGTGGAGCAATGGTATACCTCCTGATTGTGTCACCTTTAATATTCTGGTTGGTGGTAATTACAAGTACGGAAGGGAAGAGGATTGTGATAGACTGTTCAAGGATATGCTTGCGTCTAACTTGCTTCCCAAGGGTTCCCTCTATGATATAACAATTGCAGGTTTGTGTTGGGCTGGTCAAATAGATGAGGCTGTGGAACTTCTGGGGGATATACTTGAGAAAGGAGAACCTGTAGACTTGACTGCATTTAACACAATTATTGCTGCTTATGGTAGGCTCGGGATGCCTGATAAAGCCTATGAGATTTATCAGTTAATGATGAGATTTGGTCTGTCACCTTCTTCATCCACATCCAGCTCTCTTCTTTTGGGTTTGTCAAAGAAAGGAAGGTTGCAAGAAGCCAGAAGTCTTTTGTATGATATGACGGAAAGGGGTTTCCCAGTCAACAAAGTGGGCTTTACAGTTCTCTTGGATGGATATTTAAAAGTAAGGGACATAAATCAGGCTCAGATTTTGTGGGATGAGATGGAACTCAGGGGTATATCTCCTGATGTCATTGCCTTCTCAGCCTACATCGATGGTCTATCAAAAGCAGGTTTTGTGGAGGAGGCTTACGAAATTTTTCAGGAAATGCTAAGGAGAGAATTAGTTCCAAACAGTTATATCTACAGCTCTTTGATTAGTGGTTTTTGTGAGTGTGGGAAGCTACATGAAGCAGTGAGGTTGGAGAGAGAAATGAGGCAAAAGGGTCTTCTTCCAGATGTCTTTATTTCCAATGTTATTATTGATGGTTTCTGCAAACATGGAAAACTGAAGTCTGCCATGGATGCATATTTGGACATGCATCGAATTGGGTTAACCCCTGATATAGTCACATATAACACTTTGATAAATGGGTATTGCAAAGCATTTGACATGACTGGTGCTGATAAATTCATGAATGAGATCTATGCCAGTGGGTGGAGCCCAGATATTACAACATTCAATATAAGAATCCATGGTTTTTGCTGTAGCAGGAAAATGAGTAGAGCTGTGATGACACTTGATGAGCTTGCTGCAGCAGGTGTTGCTCCAAATATAGTCACATATAACACAATGATGAATGCCATCTGCAGGGACATACTAGATCGTGCATTAATTGTTACTGCTAAACTGATTAAGATGGCTTTCATTCCAAATGTAGTTACGGTAAATATATTGCTGTCACAATTTTTTAAGCAGGGAATGCCAGAGAGAACCTTATGGTGGGGTCAGAAATTGAGTGAAATTTCATTTGGCTTTGATGAGGTTTCACATAGAATTATTGAGAGAGCCTATGAAAGCATCCAGAATAGTGCTGACCTGTTCAGTGGTGCCTCTGAAAAGAGACTTTTTTTGGATTCCTTGATGTACATTACTTACGACTATATGTATAGAAATAGACAGTACATTGAACCGAGTCATAGTGTGATTAAATGTATGAGTGATGGTGTTGGTGCACCATGAAGGTCAAGAATGTGATCAGTACTTGGTTCAGCTGTGAATGATGCAGCCTCTCATGCAACAGTGGACAAACATCTTCCCACTCTCAAATTTATTGAACATGCTGTATATTATTTGGCATGGAAGATGAAGGACTACTACTATGGGGCTGGAGAAATATCGTCAAGTTGATCTCATTCTGCCTCTACAGATGGAGATTTCACTGATGAGGCTAACAGGTTTGGTCTTCCTATTGCTTTAAGGTTTGTAACTATAAGTTGTGTAATAGTTCTTGCCTTGCTGACTCTTTTATAGTTGACACCCAGTTTAAATGCCAGATGATAGCAAACAGAAGAACTGTGAAATTACTGTAGAGTTGTACTTGCAGCTTACCGATTTACTATTTAGGCTATTAGAGTTCCTGAAACAAGTATTCACCAAGTTGATAATGTAATGGGCTTTCATCTTGAAAGGGTGGCGATTGGGAGGAAAGTTGACTGGCAGTTTTTGCTGGGACATCTTGTGGTTAACTGCTAGTTAAGACTAAGACTAAATGGAAAAGCACTGTCAGACTAAGACTAAATGGAAAAGTTCTGGCTGAGTGACATTGCTGTCGGATTTGTCTCTGGAAGAAGCCACAAGTTCTTTCGGCAGAGTGAAAATATGGTGTTGATTTTCACTTCTACCAAAAAAACTGTATCGATCTTAAGATTTCATCTATTACACATAATGTTTGGGAGTAAATCCCCTGATGTAGTTATTTTTAGCATCAATTGCTCAATTGGAGAAAAACCTCTAGTAATGGGGTCTCCAGAATGACTTAACTCTTGCTTTTAGTTTCTAAATCTTTTGGCGCATGCATTTTGATTTTTTTTTTTTTTTTTTTTTATATGAAACACCCGAAACTCTCAAATATATAAATGTTGGCATGTAGATACATTTATAATTTCTTTCATAATTTTTTAAAATCTAAACAATATATTTTAAATTTTGGTTTGAAAGCAAACAAGTTACCTTTTGCCTTGTTCAATCTAAAACAATTGTGTGCATCTGTTAGAAACTATCAAAATATTGTAGAGATCTCATGAAATGTAAAATGCAATCTTGTGTTGACAATAATCTGAATTTATATATTTATTGAAAACCTTCCAGAAAACAAAAAATATTCTGAAAACGCTTGCCTGATTGGTAAACTTTCGAAAATAAATGTTCTACAGGTTGGAGATTCAATCTACTACATACTGAAAGAAATTAATTGCTCTATAGATTGGAGATTCAATCTGCTATATACTAAAAGAATTGAGGAGACCTTCTGTGCTTGGATGATAGCTCTAAATAAACATGTTGCTGCTCTTGATCAGCCTTGATTTCTCTTTCTGAATCGGAGTGGTAATGTGGAGTCACGAGTGTCTGCTTGGGGAGAAACATTAACCTTGACCTCAGCCTTTGAGTTCTACCTATGAATACTTCGACAGATCAGTTAAGATAACCTTCATACGGTTGCATTGTTGAGGACATGCTGCATGACTCCTATGAAGTCTGTGTTGGTCTTTGATTTTGGAGAAAGATGTTATGCATAAAGAAGAGGCTCTAGTCTCTCGCCATTGAGTTTAATTCAACAAGTTGTCAGCTCCAGTTTGAAGTCCACCTTTTCCGGAATGCAGTTGCTTGATCATGACCAAGAAAAATATAGGGATTAGCACAGCTTCATTTCATAAAGCACTTTAAACTATTGGAGAGTGTGTGAAGGAAAAGTTGTGCTCGAAGGGATAGCTATTTTTCTTTTCCCCGATTATCACATGCACCCACAACTTAAGTGCATGTTCCTTATTTGAGCTTTGGCGGTGCATTATGTTCATCTGAAAAATGAAATGGATACTCTGGAAATGATATGTTAATGATGTTGAAGTTCCTTTTGTAGTTTTGGTTATAGAAGAAGTGCTGTGGAAATTCAGTTTCTTGGTCTTTTGGAGCATCATATGGTGCAAAGAAGCAAAGAACAAATTCAGTCAGTACTGTTTTTGAACATGTGCCTGAGAAGAGCTCATCTATGGTACATCCAGCTCCCATGGCAGACTGATATTGGGATACTACTTGGAGGAACCCAGGTATCAGCTTATCGGATCGAAGGGTTAGGAGTTCAGGTAATGTATCGAATTACTATCTTGTGTGGCTTCAAATTAATTTTCAGGCAATAATGATCGCCAATTACATTATCTTCGAGATTGATTGAAGAGTTTTTTTCTTCCTAGTGAAAGTGGCTAATTGGATGTTTGCTTTCACACACGAATAATTTAGTCTCCCCATAATGTTCATGAGATCTGGTTTCTCTTAGTCCCAGAACTGAAGCTGTTCAGAGTGTGGTTACTAAAAGCACCTTTTGGGAAATGCAGACAACTTTCATGTTAGTTCTCTGAACTCTTCTCTATTCAATCATGGCTTAGAAAGAGAGATGGCCCTTGTTTGTGATCTTCACTGTGCATGTTTTCTTTAGGTCAAATTGGTAATATATCCTTAGTGGTTCAGCATAATCTTTATTTTGATTTCAAAAGATTTCTCTGCTTAAGATCTGGAGGTGGATAATTGCAGTAGCAATTAAAATCTTGGTATCATCCTCAGTTCTGGTTACTTTTAGAGATTGTGCAATCAAGTCCTTTGAGGAGATTAGTTAGAATCCTATTCTTGGTTAACCCCCCTTGCTTGAACCGTCAGGGAAAAGGATTTCTGTTCCTGCACGGATTATCTTAGCCTACACAATTCCATGTGGGAAGAAGGATTTTGATGCCATTTATGGAGTCCAATGGTGAGAATCTATTCGTTGCAAAATGGACCTTCTAGGCCATTGAGTCCAAATTTGATGTGGAGATCAATCTGTTGCCTACTCAGTTACTTGGATGCATATCTCAAAGAACTAAGCATTAACCGTTCTGCTAAACTGCTTTATAACAACCTACCTCTCTACACTCATGTCTCTCTTCTTTTTTTATTTTCTAATTAGGTTATAATGGTAGATCTATGAATTAGATGGTTGGATTGAAAAAAGTTAATCAATTTTTCAAGATTTGTCCAGTGGAATGTGCGTGCGTGCGTGCGCGTGTTAGAGGGAGGGAGGGAGGGAGGGAGGAGGGAGTATGCTGGCTCATCGAGTGACCCATAAAGAGGTAAGAGGAAAATTAAAGGAATTAGATAGTGGGACCCATATGACAGTAAAATGGGAAATTAAAAACTAATGAAAGTTGGTTTTGATTATAAGCAATTTTCTCTTCACAAAAAATGATATCTAAGTGATTAGTAATTCTTTAAATATTGCTGCACATGCTACCAGCTGCATATCCTTGTACTTTTGGAGGGGAAAATGCTGAAATGCTAGTGTTTCCAGACAAACAATTTTGAGTGGGATCTTTTTTGACAATCTGGACAAAAGAGTGACTGTTCTGCCAAATGGTATCCTGTCAGAAGTTTCTAATATTGTAAAAAGTCCATTTTGTTTCTTTTAACCATTTAACAAACAGATATAACAAAAGAAAATTTTTATGTCCTTACAAATCTTGAATGCGCAGTTGATAAGCGTTGGGATTGTTTCAATGTGAGTTTTAGGACTTCTAGTTTGATATGACCATTCATGACTGGTTTGTGTTGTTGGTCAAGATTATTTATTGTCAGAATCTACCTTTGCCTATTACTGTTAAGAACTTATATTTCTATTTTTCTAGATTCAAAAGATCTAAAGTTTATTTAATGTTCTTTATCTCGTAGATACTTTCTGATTCTGATGCATGCAGACATCCTTCCTGCCTTCCCATAGTAGAAAAACGAGCATTCTTATCATTTTCAGCTTGATTAATTTAGGATGGTCAGTCTAGCTGAATCTAGCTACTTGCCAAAAAATAAAATCTAGCTTAATTTAGCTTTCTCAGTTTTTACAGGTCTATCACATACCATCTGTTTTGTGGTTAATGATTTGATATTAAATAGGTGATGGACTTGGGCAACAAGAATGGATGGTAATGATATCTGATTTTCTTGTGCATGTAATTGGAACACATGTACTTGAGCTTCTGATGGCGTTGAGACCGGCAGTTTAAGAACTAAGAGTGAGGTGTGGAGTTCCAGCATGGTATAGCTTGAGTGGCTTGTCTGCAGATGATCACTTCAAGGGACCCGCCCTGGGCCAATAGCTTTCAGTTTCAGTGGAAATGGAGCAGTCTATTCTTCATCATCACAATTTTTTTTTTTTTTTTGACGCGTTATAGCAGAAGAGAACATGCCCATGGCAAATGTTACATTCAGGCCTTCTTCTATTGCTTCCTTCCCCGCTCACTTCCTCACGGAATGGAAGGAACTGATTAACAAGTTGGCTATTTCGGGGCACTTAACCTGGTCTTGTATGTGGTTCGAGTTCCCGATCACAGTAGAGAAAAGTGGGCTAGAATATGTGCCGCCAATGGTCAAAAGATCTGGCAAACTTTTTTGAGAGAGAACTTGTGGTGACATGTGCAATCTATTTTCTTCTATTATCAGGAGGTCTGGTCAAACTGTAATTCGGCAAATTAGGGCCTATTTGTTAATAGGCTAAATAGTAATCGATTATATTCTTTTGTTCTCAAAAGTATATTTGGAATAGAAATTTGTTTTGTAAATTTTTTATTCTCTAGAACAAACATCCATTTTTCTGTTCTTAGTAGATTTGCAACAGGATCAGTAAGTAGAAAAAAATCGCTTCTTTATTCCCATGAGCAATTTTAGAATCAAGTCTTTCTTCTTTTCTCTTCTGTTTTCTTCTATTTTCTTTTCTTCTCTTTCTTCCTTTTGGTTGGTCGCCGACCTCGGCCATGGCTAGAGTATTGCCGGCCCTTGGTGACATCGAGCCATGGTGAATTTTGGGAATAGAAATTATGGGTAGTTATCAAATATCTTCAAATGCTAAGAAATTGTTCATGATTATAAAATAAAAAATAATCATTTTTTAGAGGAAATTGTTCCTAGAACTTTGATTATCAAATGTACCCTTATTATGATAAATTTTTCGGTCGCCGGTTAATTACAAAATATCCGGTATTTTATCCTGGAAAAGGAAAGGTAATTCTACATCCTCACCAGTCCCCTTGATTGCGTTTGGGATTGAGCTTGTTTGCTTGTTTGACTCTACTTGTTTTCACCCAAAGTGAGGCAAGAACAGGCAGTGAAAGCCAGTCATTTTCTCAAGAAATGTTGGCACATTGCAGGCCGAATCGGGTCGAGAAAGACTTGAGTGTTTGTTTGGTAGCGTTCGGTGCAACCTTGTTTTGCTTCACCAAACCACGGCTGCTTTTATACAATCTTGGGCAATATGTTTTCTCAAAACAGAATCGATAGGAAATTGAAGCAGTTTACAATCGATCTTCAAGTTTTTGGTTCGACTTTTAGGAAGGCTATCGAAAAGGTTGATGCCATACAACTTTTGGATGGAGTACAATTTTAGAATATCAGTAAGCGTCGAAACTAAAATAAAAAAGTTAAGTGGCGGCCCCCATTAATTATTTCACATTTCCAGAAACTAGCTCTAAAACTTTACCCTAAAATCTATTAAAGGAGAAATATTGACAAATACTGAAAATATGATTCTGTCGGTGTACAATAAAAAAAAATGATCGCTTTGATTGGAGAATAATCATATACATTTCATAATTTTTTAGCATATGAACTGGAGAAGTTTGCTTTTTGGGGAATCAAATGGATTGATCTCTGTAACTATCCGTGGACTTTGCGGGAGCTTCCACCAACGTCAGCAAAAAAAAAAAAAAAAAAAAAAAAAAAAAAAAAAAAAAAAAAAGTCAAAGGCATGTAGGTTGTATTCCTCGATTGGCCTTCCGATGCCCACCCAGAAGATGAGGAATGACCGACTCTGTACCTGTGTGCTTAAACTACTATTTTATAGATTATCATTTGAGTGGGCCGTCGAGATATACTCGACAAGTGCCCATCTTCACATCACACATCGATAAAAGTTTAACAAGTGACATTTGTACGGACGTTAAGGTTCAATGCACGTCTAGTCATTTAAATAGCGTTAGGTGATTCTCTCTCCAAGGAGGCGATTCCATTGGGTCTGCCTCTGGCGTGCGCTTGGATTGTTGGGTTACGGGGAACGGGTCGTTGTTAGACGTGCTAGGAGTCCACTGATTATATAAAACCGCCTCTAATCGCTTGCCCCCACTCTGTCTCGTCAGTCAGCTTGACAGGCCAAAGATTAAATGGTTTCCAATTATTTCCTTGAGGATCGATCCAAAACAAAGAGGAAATCAAGGTGTCACGTCGCCTGAACTTTTGTTTCTGCTCTTGAGATTTGTGTGGGGGCACGTTAGAGGAAGTTGCATTGACAATTGCTCTTAGGGCATTGGATCGGGTGCTGCAATCTAGCCCCCCGATGGTGGCAAACACTGACAATTAATCGTGACCGACCGTTCTTTTGAGTCGGGATTTTTTGGGCTAATCTTGGAGCGTCAATTTTTCAAATAGCATGACCCGTGGCATCCACTTCTCATAAATTTAAAGTTGATTCCCTCTCTTCCCTCATCACTATTCATGTGCCTCGGCATCTTTCATTTTCGAGGTCCAATGAAAGCCCTCGGCTTCTTGTCCCTGGGTGTGAAATCCCCAAACTCCTTCATGCATATCCTTTGCAATATACTCAGATTCTACTTAAACATATCACGCTGCCCTTCAGTCGGCTATTTCCTTTTCTTACTCCCTCTATTGCCTCCAGTATTAATTGCTCTCCCTTAGCTCTCCGGGTAGGCAGGTTCCCCTTCAACGTAGGCACAAGAGCTTTGATGAATCGGATTGACTGGCTCATTTTCGACGACAAAGGTGTCGAAAACAGTCGGGCATGCGAAACGGATTTCGGATCACTAACAAAGTGTACCTCAAACATGTTTCGTGCTCATGATGAAGTAACATTAGCACATCTAATCTTGCCCTGTCTTTCTTACATGGAGTTGTTGGCCAATGTCCATTTTCAAAGAAGAACCAAGATAGGCTTGAGACTAAGCAAAAGTATGAACGAAAATTAATGTCTTCCTGACAGAGAATTCCATTTGCTTCTTGATGATGATTGGTTATGACTGAATAACTGCAAGCTACTACCATGTCAAGGGGGGAGAATTACCAAAAAAGTCCTAAACCTATTGCAATTGTGCCAATTCAGTCATAAACATTTTTTTTGTCCAATTTAGTCCTAAACCTTTTATAATTGTGTCAATTTAGTCCATTCGGCCAAAATTGGCCAGCCGGGCGCTGATGTGGATGCCGGCGGGGGACAACTGGCCGGCGAGGTAATTTTTTAATATTTTTAATATTTTTTTTCGAATTTATAAATATTTTTTTTAAATTTTTTTTTTTTTTTTTTTTTTGGTCTTCTTCTCTTTCCTCTGGCCGACAAGGCTGACCTCACCGGCCAGCCTCGCCGGCCCACCGGCGAGGCTTGCCTTGCCGGCCACTAGCGGAGGCGAGCCTCGCCCGACGGCGAGGCGGCCATTGCCGATCTCGGCGAGCCTCGACCTCGCCACGGCCGCCTCGCCGCCCACCGGCGAGGGCGAGGGTCGACCTCGCCCGGTGGCCGCCGAGGCCGCCGTCGCCATCGCCGCCCCGCCGCCTCCCCGTCCCCGATCGTTGGCACGATCTCCCCCTCCGAGCTCAAGCGGCCCTCCCGCCATGACCGTCGCCAAAACCTTGTTCTAGCACCTCGGACCGACGAGGATGAGATCGAGCTCCTCCGCGGGTTCCTCGACTACCCCACGCAGCGCGGGGGGTCTTGCCGCTAGTGGCCGCTAGTGGCCGGTGATGCGAGGCCGAGCCTCCCAGCCGGATCGGGAGGCTCGGCCTCGCCTAACCATGGCGAGGTCGAGCCTTGCTAGGGCGAGGCTCGCCTCCGCCGAGGCTCGCCTCCGCCGGGGGGGGGCGAGCCTCGCCGTGGGCTGGCGAGGTTAGCCTCGTCGGCCCTCACCTCCGGGCTGGCGTCGGCCGGCCGAGGAAGGAGAAGAAGACCAAAAAAAAAAAAAAATTTTTTTTTTTTAAAATATTTAAAAATTCGAAAAAAATATTAAAAATATTAAAAAATATTAAAAAATTACCTCGCCGGCCGGTTGTCCCTCGCTGGCGTCCACGTCGCGCCGGTTGGCCAATTTTGGCCGGATGGACTGAATTGGCATAATTATAAAAGGTTTAGGACTAAATTGGATAAAAAAAAAGGTTTAGGACTAAATTGGCACAATTGCAATAGGTTTAGGACTTTTTTTGGTAATTCTCCCATGTCAAGGGTGTAGGCACAAGGCTTAATGTAAGAATTTGTTTGGTACAGAGCTCATACTTAAAAACCAAAAAAAAAAATGAAAAAAAAAATCCTATTTAGAAACTTAGCCCCGTCAAATATTATTCTGATTAACAAATTTAAATTCGAAAACTTAACCATGACCAATCGAGTAACTTGAGTTAGCAACTTATCAACATTGAGGGTAACCTTTCACGGAAAAAGGAAATATGGAAGTTAGTTGTCTTGCTAAATCAAACAAGCAAATTAATTTTATGTTGTTATTAACTTGTTCATGTGGCCGATAAGTTTTCAAGAGAGACTCACAATGGCGATGAAATGCGTAAGTTTCATCACAAGGACGTAGCTTTCAGCATACAGGTTTCTTTCTTAAGAGAAAAATGCCACAAATTCACTCTGAAAATTAGATTCCGGGGCAGCAGACTGCTGAAGTAAATACATCCCTGAATTCTATTCATGTCAAGAAGCAGGAACATGTAGATATATAGAAGAAAATGATAAACAAAACGATCTAATTACAATCTCTCTTCCGTTACCTGTACAAAGGAAGAGCCGAATCAAGCCAAGCCTCAAAAAAGCCTCAAGTTTATATGACATTGAGTGAAAATATTGGAGTATTCTGATAGCAACTATAAGAGTACGATTTATTGCACTTTTGTCCTCTGCATGATCAAAAATCTTCTCCTGCTAACGCCCTCGACATGCTCTCCCAATTTAACTAAATGGGCCATTCTTCTTTTCCATGACTCAGAAGTTCTGGTTTGACCAGGGTTCGATTCAGAGTCGACCAGTTCAGTCTCACTAAGCTCGGAGCTCCTATCCGCTGCCTGACTTGCATCATCTCCGGCACCTGAAACCTGTATTATCTCCTGCAAACTGTGCACCACTTGACTCATCTTTGGCCGATCTTTTGAACCCTTTAACAAGCAATTGTCTGCTAATTTAGCAATCTTGCGAGCCGCACTGACTGAGTACTGATTCTTGAGTCGAGGATCAATTATTGAATTGAATTTCTTACTATCAGCAGGATACTGTTTCACCCATTCCAAAAGTTTTTGTTCCGTTCTCGGGCGGTTCCTCTCCAGTGATCGCCTTCCAGTGAGCACTTCATACAAAACAACACCAAAACTCCACACGTCACTTTTAGCTGTCAAGTGACCAGTCTCAATGTAATCAGGAGCAGCATATCCATGTGTTCCTACCACCTGGTCCAAGAGAAAGTTACCATAAGCAATGAACGTCTAAAATCCATTTGTTCCTGTTGCAAGGTTTACTTCACATGAAAAAAACATGATTTACAATAGGCCATGCACTGAAATTTGAGAAAAAGTTCTGCTGAGAATCGAGACAAGCTATTGGTCATCTCACCAAAGCCAAACACCTTTTTCCGGTCCTATGGATAGATCTTCAAATTGGAAAAGATTGTCAAGTTACTTTCCTTATTGAGCAAAAGCTTATGAGCACCATGAAAACTTTTAGCTCAACAAATGTTACCAAGTCTTCTATAGAAGAACAATTATTGCCCCTAAACAATTGGCTACAGGGGATCGAGGATGAGTTTAAGTGTAACTTACAGCAGTTGAAACATGAGTACGGTCAGCTGTTGGCCCTTCCCGTGCAAGCCCAAAGTCTGAAAGCTTTGGTTTGAAGTCCTCGTCCAGTAATACATTCGAGGACTTAAAGTCTCTGTGTATCACCTACATGTCCAGAACAAAAGCAAATGGATTAGAATGGAGGATATATAATTCCTGACAATACCCTGAAGCTTCAAACCTCAGCTCAGTGACAAACTATGCAACTTTTTAGTACATCAAACAATGACCACAAAGATTAGCATCTGTATGCAGAAGTAATGAAGAATAGGAAATGACTGCTATCAAGTTGCTTGACTAGAACATCATATGGATCCTGAGTGTGTTGGACTGGGGAATTCTTAAATTACGGGAACAAAATCTAATAGAAGAAGAATGGAGAACAATAATTGCTTTTTCAATAGATTCCTGAAAGGGCTTCATGTCCTTGCATAGAAAATGAGTTCTTCCACATATTAGAGACATACAGATCTTATTTTCGTCATTCTTAGTACAATTTCTGAACAATCGCAAGAATGTAGCATCAACCTGATCTAGTGAGTTTTGTTAAGTCGAAGTAATGAACTCTTCAACAGTACTAAGTGAGGAACCTAGCTCCAGCATTTTGAAGAAAACCAACCAGCAATATGGTCCACTTGTCATTAACATGAACATAACACGGTCGAGTTAAATGACTTAAGTTAGATTCAACTGTCATACGTCCTACAAAAACATGTTGCAAGCTAAGAATCCAAATAAACTGATCTTTGAGGAAAAATTACCAGTGGACTACATCATCGACATGCTGGAGATATAATTCATTTAACATACATCTCCCAGTCACCAAATTCAAAAAAAAAAAAAAAAAAAAAAAAAGAAAAAAGAGGAGAGAGAGAGAGAGAGAGAGAGAGAGAGAGAGAGAGAGAGAGAGAGAGAGAGTTCAAAGGACAAAGTTGTATAAAGATCATGTATACTTGCAGCAATTTCTGTTTACTTCTTAATGTGGAAATTCTAAAAAAAGCATATAGAGAGGCTGCATCTGATCAACTTGGCTATGGTGTAATTACAATATATAAACAATCTAAGATACTGGAAAAGGATGTTGAACCACATCTCAAATATTTAACCAGGGGAAGAAAAGATAACCAGCTCACTGTAAGCTAAGTTACTCTAATGTAAAAGACCTACATCGAGACTCGCCACTTCTTCAAAACAATTTCAAATTAAAAAAAAAAAAAAAAAAAAAAAAGAGTAAGTTTGGAAGCTAATCAAAGATTTAGAAATCGAAGCTGCAAATGCATGAATGTCAATGATGATCTGTGATAGTACCTGAACTTCCAATCCTTCATGAAGATAAGCCAAACCTTGAGCTGCTCCGAGTAATATATTCAATCTAGTTTGCCAGGAAAGAGCATCATATGCTTTATTGAACAGATGATCTTCCAAGCTTTTGTTTGGCATAAACTCGTACACGAGAAGGTGCTGCATTCCTCGTTCACTGTCTTCAGAACAGTATCCTATCAGTTTGACAAGGTTTTCATGCTCCACAACGCCGAGGAATTGAACTTCTGCAATCCATTGTTTATGACCCTAAACAGAAAGGAGAAACATGACTGTAATATAGTGAAAAATTTAGCTGCGGAGCATCTACTTGATCTATCAATTGAATACACTGCAACATAAAATGTTTTCATTCAATGATGACCGCTTAAAAAATTGTTCAACAGAGTCATGCAAAAATAAAGAAGATCTTGACGTCTGAATAAGGGGAAAATAGATTTATTGGAATTTAGATCCAAATGAGGATACCACGAAAGTCATGAAATAGGTGGTCCACAGAGAGCATCAATGCCATTTAAAGCCAGGGATAAAATGTTCAACGATAATACTAAGCCTTTCCCACTTCAAGGTTTGTGACGAAAAGAAGCTAAACTTAATAGAACTTCTCTATTTTGTTCACAACAAATACTGTAAAAACTGGGAAAATATTCCTCACCTGGAACCCATCCCTGTTAAGCTTCTTAATGGCAACCTGCATCGGCTCACCCTTTCTGTCAACAGGCTTAATTGAACCTTTATAAACACACCCGAATCCACCTTCTCCGATCTTAAGAAGCCTGCTGAAATCATGTGTTGCTTGCCTGAGCTCCAAGAAAGAAAACACCCGCAAGTGGGCCTTCTCCTCATAGAGTTCCGGTATACCGCGCAGCGAAGTAGCTGAGGATGACGACTTTGTGGCTCGATCAGCAGTGGTGGCTGAATTGTCCGATTTTGTCTCCAACTCCGGCGCTGATCTCCGTTCCTTGGGTTTTGATTTGTTCTTGAAGTAGGAGAAGCACTCCATTGCATACAACTCGATGCTGTCTTCCCAGATCAAAATAAATGGACCTTGCCTTGTCCCAGTTAATCAATGATGCGATGCCTACATATCAACAGGCAAGGACTACAGATGTAAGCTCTTCCTTGTTAAGTCCTATGTTGAGGAGATGTATTTTTACAAGTCAACCGAATCACCTCCCCAACAACCAATGTGGAAAGAAAGAAACAGCAACAACTCAGGAAAAAGATCTCCTCCAAGTTAAAAACGTCTCTCCGTATCGATTTTAATAAGCTCGCAGGCAATTCTTTATTTCTGTTCTGTCACAATTCCACCGGCAATCGATAGTCAGACGCCCATGTCTAGCTAACTAGCATTAGAAAAATAAAGCCTGACAAATTGAAAAAGATTAAACAGGTCAAAGCCAATGACACCCGAGCAACTCCACACAAGAGAGGAAAGAAAAGGAGGAAAGAAGCTATTATCTAGATAAGAAAAAATCGCGCAGCCAGCTAAAAGGAACCGTTAAACACGCTCAAGATCAAAGACCCAGAAATGAAACTCACGAGACAGAAAACTTCTACAGGAAGATGCTAAAAGGGGAAGCGGAAAGATTAACTATATCCTCTGAATATCCATCCATGTGAAAAATAACAAGAAGATAAAGAATTAGCATGAGAAAATCCAAGCAGCGAGAGAAGACTTTGAACCATGAGAGCACCCACCAGAGAGAGAGAGAGAGAGAGAGAGAGAGAGAGAGAGAGACCGAGATCAGAAGTCTAGAAAACGACAGCAAAGATTTTCGTCAAATAACTAACCTACGAAAGAGGATCATAATTCTCCATGCGAATTGCCTACATGCTCTGCCTCTGCTTTCGTTCTTTGAAATGACGAATCGAAGAGGCCAAACAAGAGAGGAGCTTCTTACGTGCGCGTGATGGGTTGGTGGTCGAGTTCGGTTGGCCAAAGGAGGACCGCGGACTTTCTTGCGAGAACGGGCAACGGAAAAATCTGCGGCGTCTTTCACATTAAACAAATAACAGGCTTTCGAGAAGCACCAAGAAAATGACAAGATTTGGCGTGCTGCTGACTGTAGCTGAGAAAGCTTCCCATCATGGCATACGTTAAGAGAAGCCAGAGACCACCGTCTCCCTCTCTCTCTCTCTCTCTCTCTCTCTCTCCCTCCCCTCTCTTCTCTCTCTGTGCGCGCACACCAAAATGGACCCAGAGTTTCAACTATTCCCAGGATGGGAATGGAACCAAAAGCTTCCTGCTTTAACTCTCCTTGGCCTTTCTGAGGGGTCATGCGGTGAAGGTGCTGCTGATCTTATCACGGGCAGTTTCAACTTTTCAAGAGCTCGCGCTTTCCAATGGAACTCCTTCTTGGGTCAACCCGGATGAGCCTGGAGAGAGACGGTCGGGTGCTTTCAAGACAGCAGCATTATTGAACACTAATTTAAGGATTCGTCTTCATCATGAAAAGAATTGAGAAACAGATTACTAGGGGATATACGGTTTTTGCGTTTATTTATTCCGTTCATTGCTCCCTAACTCTTTACTTATAATATAATTCAAAAGTTGCATGTGGGTTTGCAATGGAAAATTCATTAAGGTCTTTGCTAATAAGTGGTTTCGAAGACTTGTTAAACGAAGTGGGTGAGAAACTCTTTCTAAACTCGTCAGAGGTGTTTATAATTTGGAAAGAGGATCTATTGTATTGAGTGTACAAGTTGTGAGGAAAGATTATTGGAGATTCTGATGGTTACTTAATTTGGAGCGGTATTGCTGTAAAAGGAAGTTAGGTTCTACACGGCACCAAATTCTACACCTGACAATATTTGTAAGTTAGCCTAATTTGGACTGTTAAAGCTGGAAGAGTGGAGAAGGCATGCCCAAGCCCAACCTACATGGTCTCATTTGGAATATCTCATTTGCAATTTCTCTTTCTTTTAACTCGTTAATTTCCGTTGTTTATATTACTTTTTCACTTTGTGCGTGAAAGATATAAATTTTATTGAATTTGATTCTAAAGAACCAGTTCACCCTTCTTGGTTGCTTATTCGGACCTTACAAATCTTTGACACAAAAAACTGATCTTTAACAACAACTGGCTGAAGAACTTTTGCTCAATCACCAAACTGATGTAGGACGGAAGCGGCACTGAAAGAAAGGTTTAGAATTGTTCAAAGGGGAGAAAAATATGTTAGCAAGAAAAGGAAGGAAATCAGATATAAAAGATAGAGGAATGGGAAAGAATCATCAAAGTTTGGCAATAACTTAATAATGTTAGCAAGAAAGGAAGGATATCAGATCAAAGATAGAGGAATGGGAAAGAAACATCCAAGTTGGGCAATAACTTAATAATCCCAATATTAATTCATCATCAAAAGCTAACTAAATAAATTAATTAACACCGATATATATAGTGTAGTGCAATCGATAAAGAGAGCCATAATTAATTAAAATCTTAATGAGATAAAAAAAATCTGAAAATAAGAAAATAAATTGAAAGTGTAATCTCGATATAATTTTGGTTCATATTAGTTACACTATTGGACTAATACATGTTATGACGTTTTCTTAAGTGTGATTGAGATGATTAATCATTTACTTTATACCAAAGAATACTGAATTCAAGGCGAATTGTTGTTTCCAGATCTTTGGATCACGTATAATCTTATGAATCGGGTGTAGGACTCTCATTTGAATAATCGCCCATTAACTCAGTTCTGCATTAGATTTGAAATCTAATCGAACTTATTGGGTTTGGATTCCCGATGAAATCACCCGTCCCAAACCGGCCTAGTGCACGTTACCGTCGATGGTCCTCGGACCTTTACAATGAAAAGGTGAACTTATGCAGACAAACCCTACAATATGTTTGAAATCCCTAAGAAAACTCGCACAACGATGGCAAGATTCGTTGCCCATCCAACGTATGCCGTCACATTGCTTGATATGTTGATTTCGAAAGCAACATCGTTCTTCCGTTAAGAAAAGAAAAAGAGTTTCATTAAAGAGGACAACAAGCACGAGGACTAGAAAAGCTAAAAAGTTTATTTGACTTCGAGGCTTATTAAGGTTTCATGTGGACAGCGCCGCCTAGATTGCCCTGTTGCTAGTGTGGTTTTGCTGCTTATACTAGTATTTCATCTAACAGGAATTTGGGCTTGACATTATGACCAACTATGTTGATTCAGTCTGTTCAATTAATTTTGATTAGAAATCACTTACTTGAATGTCAGTCATTTTATATAGCGTTATCGATGTTGATGTGTCCAATCCTCATTAATTGGGTGAGGCTCGACCTTTCTAGCGACTAGGCTGACGAGGCTTGACTCTCACTAACCCATTCACTAGTGGGGACGACTTCGCTTAGCAAGAGGGAGGTCGAGCCTCAATATTATTCATTTTAAGATAAAATAGTTCTTTTTACCAATTAATTCTATGTAACTCTCGTGACCATGTCTTCCCTAATTGCTTTAACATTTTTAACATTTGAGCGGTTGACATCTCTTCACCATGTCCATTTGAAGATCTAGATTTGGTCCACTTTTCTCTGTTCCATTTTTGCCCCTCCACCGCATCTCTCTCCCTCTCTCGTTCTCTCTCATCTGCAAAGTCGACAATGACTTTTTACGTGACATGACTAATTTTCACACTTTAATATTAGGTCATATCAATATCTACCTTTTTGCGGATAAACAAACATTGCATTACCAGTGACGGTCCAACTTATGTGGGCAATTCTCTTTCTAGTCAATGGCCCGTAAAGCAATTTAATTCTTCTCCCGCACACCAAAGGATAAGAACCTTTGAATTTATGGGTCCTCTCTGACGAAACATCCACACTACGTCAAAGGGATTCGACCAATTGATCTTATATATAATGAGATCTTGACATTTTCGGGTTGAAGGGCTATTGGCATCCCACAAATTAGCCTTTTCCACTTGGAAGGCAACATGACGTCATGCTTTTGTAATGCTTACAATAGTGAGCTATAATTTTGCTTTGGTAGAAATCTTTTTGACCTCAAACACCTCGATGGACCTGTGTTATGGAATTGGGCTGGCCTATCTACCGTCAGGCCTAGTGTTGAGTGATGATGGCTATCTCTCTGTAATCTTTAATCTAAAGAATCAGTCATTTATATCAGATCTGGCTAGAAAGAGCAGACCATCCGATCGCAGCTCACCAAATAATCCAATTTAATCAAAACTCAGGGTGCTATCGATCCCAAGGTTTGCATCTCCAACGGAGAAAAATGATACCATAAATATCTTAATTTTTGTACGGTACTTATTTGAATATCATTATTTATTTATTTTTTTATTTCAATCTCTGATTAGTTATCCGGAAATTTGACATAGTATGACATGTGAGATAAACATTTTTAAAAATGTCATGATACTCAAGTTATTAATTGAAAAGTAATATATACTTAAATAATTTTAAAAAAATAGAACATTCAAATTAACATCGTGTAAAAGTTAAGAGTCTTCTCGTTCTCATGTCCGGCCATCAGCGGCTATCGGAGTCAAAAGAGAAAGGATTGACAAGTCAACATTGAGTTTTGTGCTCTTGATATTTAGTGTTCAGATGGTGCAAAAAATACAAGAAGTTACAACGAGTTGCAACCATTTTCCGAGCTTGACGTCATAGTACACCATGCAATAAAGCACATTGTTTTTGTCGAATAAGCGTAAAGGATGGCGAGCATCTTCCATGCCCCACCACAAATTTGGCTAGACGATGACATGACTCGCATGCTAAATCGGCATTGACTTTATCTAGAACATCAGGGGATGACAACCAAGACGCGCGGGTGTCGATGTCAAGAATATTTCCGACGTTTTGCATTTTTCGAATAATAAACTTCTGAAGTGTTAAAATGAGAAAAGAATGATAAACTTCCGACAAAAACGAAAAAAAAGTATTAATCAACAACAGAGTGGAAATTCTGTGTGAATTATTTTATATGCGGTTCATTTGCAGTAAAATCTTGAAAAAAACAGTGCGTGCTCCTGTAAAAAATTAATTCCGCCATACTATATATAAGAAATTACAATTGCCGAAGAAAGTTGTAGGCGGTGAAACTTACTAATTGCCAAATTAGAGTCATTTCGCTCTTCTGAGAAATTGTCCAATCGGCTTCAAACATACTTTATAGATTCCAATTTAGCATAAACTTTTCATTTTTACCAATTTAGTCTTGATCCCTTGCACGAAATTCAAATGAAGTCAATATAATCAATTTTTGTCAGAAATTGTTGTCGTAAAAGTTTATGATTAAATTGATAAAATCGAAAAATTTAAAATTGATTTGACATCCGTACAATGATTTAAGACTGATTGAGTAATTTTCTCTCTTTTTTTTTTTTAGGTCAATAATGCTCATCATTATTGTTCAATTAAAATAGGACAAATATCATAAATTGCTGGTGTTTGTCGATCTTACTCTATTCTTATTTTAACTCTCACTCTCAAACTTTTGCCCTACTTTCTTGCAAGATGTAAAAGTTGAACTTGAAATTAAATCATCACCACACCAACTCCCCTGAGAAGGTTGAGATTCAAGCCACTCACCTATCTTTTCCCAAGTGGGAATGGTGGCTATTGGGCAAACCTCAATGGTTTATAACTTACTAGTTGTCCGGTTAGAATTTATAAAACAAAGAGTTAATTACCACAAATGACCCCAAATTAGTGGACTCATGCTATATTTATCTCAAATTAATTTTTGCGTTATTAAAAATTCCAAACTAATACGCCCATCTACATTTACCCCAAACTAATTTGTTCATACAATAAAAAAGCTCAAACCAATACACTCATGCCACATTTACTCTAAACTGGTACATCTACATCACATTTATCCCAAATTATGGTAAATTTGGGTACACTTATGCCACATTTACCTCAAATTATAGTAAATTTGGGTACACTTAGATTTTTGAGGATAAATGTGGTGCATATGAATTAGTTTAGGATTTTTCATGATACAAAAATTAATTTAAGATACGAGTATTAGTTTGAGATTTTTTATGACACAAATTAATTTGAGATGAATGTGGCACGAATGTATCAATTTGGGATTTTAGTAATACTAGTCGTCAAACAAGCTTGGCCAATTACATAAGTTAACAACTGTCCAAATCCCAACAAAAAAATTAAAATGGATTAGGTATTTGTTTAGAATTTGAATCCACACAAACATAGGAAGTCTGCAAAATTGTTGTGAAAAAAGTTAATGGAAATCAAAGCCTTTCGAGAACATTTTGTCCAATTAAGACCTCGACTAGCTTGAAAAAATCAGTGTTTGCTATATGATTTGAGATCGACCCATTAAATAATCCAAGGAATTGTTGCGCATGAAGTCCTGACGACAGAAAATGTCAAGTTCTCTTTAACACATTCAATCTCTAAAGATACCAAACAAAGTATTGTTGACAGCTAACAATAATTAAATTTTGGTTATTACTTGTTAGTTGATAAGAGTAGAGTTTGGTCACTGATGAACTGAAGAATCAACAACTTTCTAGTGAAGTCACTTTCTAGTGAAGTCATCGATGACACAACGTGAAGTTATCGAGAGTTTAGAAGTTTCTCGATGAAGTTTCTCGATAAAGTCATTGATTTCGATGGTCAGCAATCAACATGAAGATAACGATGATTAGTTTTGTCATATATGTTTATGAAGTAACTTTCAATAACCACTAAAAGAAAGTTATTTGTTCTTTCAAATTTGGTAAACGGGATGCGTAACCGCCATTTATAAGGGTAATAAATACCCCAAGTGTACTCTTTGTAATGCTCTCTCCAATCAATAAAATAACACAACATCCTCGCAAATTTATCCTTATCTTTACTTTTTTGCAATTTATCTTTTATGTATCTTTCAATTCTTGTACTTTAGTTGTAGTTTCAGAAACTGTCATCGATTAAATTCAAATGTTGTATCTATCTATCATCTCACTTTGTCATTGATTAAATTCCAGCAAAATGTTATATATTTCATTGGCAATTAAATTCTACCAAAGTATTGTTCCTTGTGATTCATTGAGACTCATGTCCGGAATCACCAAAGAACCTAATTCACGTTAAAAACCAAACATCTAGCCTTTGATGAAAGGTCTTTCGTCAATGACCATTTTCAGTGAAACATCTTTTTTGGCATGTCTAGTGGGACAACTTGTGATTCGATTTGAAGAAATTCAATGTTGAGAACAAGGAACCATCCAAAACCTAACAATGCTACGAGTAACAATCCTAATGGCAATGATAGGTCTGTGCACTCCGGATCTTTAGCTGTTAACTGAACAATAGAAGAAGGCCAGTGCAAGGGAATAGACTTTCCCCGATGTCTCATTGCAAATCAACTGAGAGAAGTCACACTAAATCCTCATATGTTTATGAAAAGATTGTTTGAAGAGTGGCCGATTATATCACTAGTCACATGTTAGATGTGATCAAGCCGATCATCCTTAATGGCATGAATGATGTTTTCTCAAGGCCAGGATCGTTCAATCAACCACCACTATTCAATCCAATGGTAATAGGGTACATTCTTAGTCTCTCTTCATTTATTGACGTTAAAGATATTGGTTAAAGTAGTCAATCCCCTATAAGAACTACGCAAAGGCCTTGATCTTCTAATCAATGTCACATTGGTGAGAATAATTAGGTTGATGTTAATCAAAAAACTGAATTCGTGACAATAATGTGCCAAATCAAATTGGTCAATAGGCTAGTTGATTGTCAAATGTTGAAGATATAAGGCCAATTCCACTAAATATAGATATTCCTACACCTAAAATGCCGATTAATGTTGATAATTTGACAAGACTAGAGTTACCGCTTAGGAGACAATATGGCCAACCAAACCCAAGTTGAACCTAGCACAATTTGTCGAAGAAGTTGAATAATGATTGAGGTTGGACAAGGGTATTACCATAATTGTTTTTAGGAAATTACATCCTAAATGGGTCGATAACTAGCCTCTTCCAAGAGGCTTTGAAATCCCTTAAATTTGCCATTTTTACTGGCAAAGACGAATGATCGACTAATGAACATATTTGTCCATTTATAGCTCAATGTGTAGAAGTAGGAACAAATGAGTTTTTAAGACTAAAGTCATTTCCTTTGTCTTTGTTGAAAATTGCTTTTACCTAGAACATTAATTTACCACCTAATTTTGTGTGTAATTAAGTAGAGATGGAGAGACAGTTCCATTCTAAATTTTACAAAGGTATTAATTGCTGATTTGTCCACACTTTATTAATACAATGACAAGTTGGTCGATCAATTTGTTGCTCGATTCAAAAAGGTAAAAAATATATGCCTTAATTCAAGCTTAGCAAAAGAATTCACAAGTTAGCTTTCAATGAATTGAAATTCAATTTAAAAGGAAAAATTGAAGTCCAAAATTTTGCTGATTTATTTGAATTGGCAATGAGAGTGTGCAACTATTAGCAACTACTTAAAAGACAAAGATAAAGGGCCATGTGAAGGCTTCCTGCGAAATATTTTAACCAAGATAAAAATTAGCAAAGAAAAATAAAACTGGTCGATGACAAGGGAGCACGATGACCCTTGATTATCTAATTTAAAGAATCGAATTATCATTGATCATTAGATTCTTTTAAAAGGGGCATTCTTTGACATAAAAAAATTGATTATTATTGACAAGTGATAGATCTAGTAGATAAGAGTAGAGTTTGATCACTAATATATAGAATAATTGACAATTTGAAGGAAATCGACAACTTGCCAGTGAAGTCATCAGCAACACATCATGGCGTTATCAACAGGAGTCATGAAGTTTCTCTATAAACTCATCGATAGTAATCGACACGAAATTAGTCGTTGGCTGGTTTGTCAGATTTGTTCATGAAGTAACTTCTAGGAACCACCTAAAGGAAGTTATTTGCCGTCATGTGTAATTGTTGTCTGTAAGGGTTATAAAACCCCCAAGTGTATTCTTTGTCAGCTGCTCTCCAATCAATAAAAGAACTCAAAAGTACTCACAAATTGTCTATCTTTACTTTCTGTAATTTATTTTTTATGTAGATTTCAATTCCCATACTTTAGTCATAGTTTCAAATACTTTGTAGTCGATTAAATTCCGGAAAAAGTGTATTATACTTCATATTGATTATATTGTGGCGAAATACTTTGTTCCTTGTAATTCATTGAGACGCTGAAATCACCGCTGAACACAATTCACTTCAAAAATCAAAGATGTAAACCTTGGTGAAAGGTCTTTTGTTGACCATCATTTTCAGTGAAGTGTGCACAAATCATTTCATCATCGATCTTAATGTGATCCTTTTGGAGTATGCAATTCCTTTTTCTTTCTTTATCTTGACACCTTTTAGATAGAATGCATGTGTAACCCTTAACTCAAAGTTGAGGCGACCCTTTTCTAAGCAAACTTCTATAACACCACCATTGAAGTCTATGACACACACACTCACACACACACATACACATAAATATATGTTGAGTTCAAGGTCGTCAAGCTCTAAGACATTGTCTAATCCAATAAAAATTATGCGAAACTGTGTGGTCTATTGTTCATTCTCCTTGCAACCCAATATGATGTTTGATATATCTTTCATAGCAGCAATGGTCGTGAAAAAGGAGTATTTCAGTTTTCATAACAATCTTGATGAATATCTCAAGACTGCATTTTATTTAGGAAAGTGTTAAAGCAGGGTTCAAAGTGGGTATGTACCTCGTAAAGCGAAAGTACAAATCAAATTAGGACAAGTGTCGATCTAAGACAACATGAACAGAAAAAATATTCTGTTCTCACCACATCATCATTTGACAAGGCAAGCATTTCTATCCTCATCCAATTACAGCTTGATACATATACGCTGACGTGGATGTAAATACAAAAATTAAAAATATCATTCCTCTCTTCCTCCTGCGTGAAAGTCCCGACCCCCACCACCTTAGCATGATCGTCACCACCGCTCAAGCCATTGCAACCTCCATCCTTGAGTTCTCCACGTGGCGGTCGTACCCAGCGGCGAGTTTGCAGCCTCCGCCTTCATTGTTGAAGACTTGCTATAATCGACCAGATCCGGAGCCACAGTAATGGCAGGAAGATGGAGCCAACCAAATTTGAATAGTGACGCCGCTGGCCCATGATCAGCGAGGCGGCTCGTCTACAGACACGAGCCTTGCTCGTCATGGCTGCTATGACCAAATTTGGCCGCTGGTGACACTATGAGCTCCAAAAAACAAAAACAGAGGAAGATGAAAAGCTGAAGATGAAGTCGAAGCCAAACAGACGCATGGAGGAAGGCAAAGCCAAAGACGAAGCAAAGAAGACGAAGGTGAAGACGATATCTGGAGCCATGGTGATAACGGGAAGGCAAAGCGACCAGATCTCGGCAATGGCTGAAAACGAAGATGAGCAGGCACACAAGGAAGACGAAGCTTAAGACGAATGGAGAAAGACGAAGATGACCAAACAGATGATAGAGAGAGTGGCTTAGTTTGGATGTGTAGCGGTTTAGGCCTGAATGCGACGATAGCACTGGCGATGGCGAAGGAGGCTCAGAGGTAGGGGTGATCATCGTCTGGGTTGGGCCGGTCTGACACCTAACTCTAGGACCAACCCGGACAGTGTTGGTCCCCAATTTTTGGAACCGAGGACCAACTCGGTCGAGGCTGGAACCGAGGACCGGATCGACCCTATGGGTTCGGTTCAGTTCCAGGGTCAACCTAGGATCAATCGATAATTTTTTTGTTTCATTTTTTTTTATTCCTTAAAAAGTAAAACTCATATATTCAAGCAAAAAATGAAACTCACCAGTCGAGTTGTGTTTGCAAAGGTGAGCGAACAAGGGCGAGCCGCGAGGCGAGCGACGAATGATAAGTGAAGTTCTCGAGCAAAGAGGATTTCTAATTGGGGCTTTTATTTTCTTCTGATTTACTCAGTAAAGAGCGAGGCCAGCTAAGAGAGGTAAGTAGCGGGGCCGTTAAGCGGCAAGCAGCACAGGCGTTGAGCGAGGCAAGCGAGAAGTGGCCAATGACGACAAACGGCCAACGACAAGTCGCGCGAGCGTCGAGAGAGGCAAGAGTCCAACGGCCAGCGCCGAGCGGCGAGCAAGTCAAGCGGTCAATAGCGAGCGGTGAGCAATGAGCCACGAGTGACGATTGGTGAGCGGGTGAGTGTGCACGACGAATAGGCAAGGTTGCTCTTGCTCACGAGGGAAAGTTTCGTTTTTAAGTGAATAATAAACAGGATAAAGAAGAAAGAATAAAACAAGAGACTGAAGACATTTTAAGCCATTTCACAACGCTATTCACATCGTTCACAGCATCATTCACGTCGTCATTCAAGCTGTTCAAGTGAAGAACTCACGCCGTCATTCAAGTTATTCAAGTGGAGAACGCTGGTTGAGTTTGCTATTTATAAGAAAAACATAAAAAAATATTATATATTAAATATCTAAAATATATTATATATAAATATATTTTATCAGGGTTGGTACGGTTGGACTGACTCTAAACTTCCAGAACCGATGACCAATCTGTACAGTACCGGTCCAGGAATCTTAAAATTAAGGACCGACTCGGTCTCCTTGGAAACCGGACTAGGACCAGTAAGATTGGGCCGATCCAAGGTGTGGACGGAGATGGAAGAGAGCGAAAGTGGGAAGAAAATATTGGGTCGTCTTGTCCCAACACTCAGCCATGCACCTCTCCACTCATTGATCACCACCTAACCTGGTGGGGCTCATGTTTCAGATTTTCAAGAATTATTTCTTAGTCGCCTTCTCTTCTTTTACAAACACCCCTTATTTTCATCTTCATCGTTTCCACAAAACCGCCGTAGCCATTCCAATGACCAAGCTTCAAAATATTGTTGTTTAGAGCTAAAAGGGAAAAAAAATAAATATGCCTTTGGTGATATTGATGCTCACTTTAAAGAAGCTCGTAAATGATCTTTGCAGTGATTCCAAATTTTTGGAAATATGAAAGTGAAGAAGCGACTATGTTTTTATCAATGTTGGGTAACCCACTAGCCCTTGCTCTATTAATGAATTAATGCTCTCTTCACCTAAAAAAATTATAGTGCTGAATAAACTGATTAAGCCAAGTCAGGATACCCAGCTTAATTATCCACTTCTGACCAAGGCAAAGCACGAGTGCGCGAACAAACACATGACACTAGCATTTCACTTGGTCATCCTTTCCATGTCCTACCCACGCCTTACGTTTACATATACACGATGCTCAATAACTGGAAAAGAAATCACATTGCTAGAACAAAATATTAATGTAAAGTCGAGGCAAAGAGCCATCATTCACGAAAGTAACAAATGCAATGCCTAGGATTATAGATCTATGCGTCAAAAGCTGCAACTGAGTACAAGCGACATATTTGAGTTTTGTGTGATTCGAGTATTAAAGTATAATGCAATTGAAGGGTGTTTGTGGAAGAAGAAAAATAAGTGACTTAGAAAGAGATTTTTGAAAATCTGAAATGCGAGATCCATCTAAATATGTGTAATCATTGAGTGAAGAGGTGCGTGATTGACGTGGTGATCGAAAGTAGACAATCCAAGTAAATTGTTATCTATTTTCAATTTATTCCATATCAGTAACTATGTGTCAAGTTGCAATCAAATTTAAGCGCAAAAATGCTTGCCTCGTCAGATCGACTTGGGAGGACGATTACTCCAATGAAGGGGATCAGTTTTGGTCAGCACTTCCTCGGACGAATGAGTTGGTCCACTGTACTATGATTTTCTGTCTCCTATGTTAAATAAAAAATAGGAAAAAATATGATAAATAAATAAACAGCCCCACGTGGGTCGCTTTTTGCCAGGAGGTTTTATCGTAGAACGAGCATTTCATATGACTCATTTTTTTCAGTGAGATTTTTTATCGGGCCGAGGCAGGGGATTTCTTCGATTCCCGGGTGGCTTGTGGTTTGGTTTAACCACGATTCTTTTTGTTTATGATATATGTGAAGTTTTCTCGATTTGCCACAAAGCAAAAGATGGAAAAAGAAAAAGAAAAAACCGGACATATGCTTCGAAACCTCAAAATGCAGTGCATTCATGGATATTAATGCATGTTCAACAATTAGAAATAAAAAAATTAGGGATAAGTACACTAATGGTGCCAAAAGTTGTGTACGGCGCTCACTTTGGTGCCAAAAGTTTCCGCCGGATCACTTAAGTGCTAAATCGGAGAAAAAACGCTCACTTTGGTGCCACCGGCGAGAATTTCCGGCCAAAATGATTACGTGGCTTTTTTTTTAAAAAAAACAATTCGATGGGGTTCGGTCCTCCTTAAGAAAATAACGTCGTTTTGCCGTCCTACGTGGATGGCTTCACGGAAACGACGCTGTTTAGCTCAATGGGGGTTGAAATTAGGGTTTCCGCCGTTCATCCGCCATTGTTTGTCCGCCGTTGCTCGGCCACCGTCGCTCGGCCACCGTCGCTCAGTCACCATTGTAATTGCTTGACCAGGTGAGCGAAGAGAAACTGAGATTATTCCTCCAGCAAGAAGTTGCAGGAAAAATCGGAGGCGAGGGCGGAGGAGGAGGAAGAAAAAGATGGGTCGAAAGTGCTGCTGGTGTGCTGCCGCTGCTGGTGCGTTGTTGGTGTTGCTGCTGGTGTGCTGTCGGTGCTGCTATCGCCGCCGTGCTGCCACTGTTGCTGGTGTGGGTGTTCAAGGAAGAAGAAGACGAAGACGGCATCGTTTTGCTCAATTTGGGGATTAGGGTTTCGAAGTTGGGGGAAAAGTGTCAAACAGCGTCATTTTGGTGTTTGGATGCTGACTCAACTTTCCGACGAGCCACGTCGGCTTAAAAAATTAATAAAAAAAGGCCACGTCGGATTTCCGGCTAAGTTCGTTGGCGTTGGCACTTAAATGATTGTTTTTCAAAATTTTTGGCACTTAAGTGATCCGGCGGAAACTTTTGGCACCAAAGTGAGCGCCGTACACAACTTTTGGCATCATTAGTGTACTTATCCCAAAAAATTATTTACTTAATTTCTCACACCGTATTAGCATGTCAAGTAAAATTGGGTAAGGTGCCGTAATTATTCACAATTTTTTTTTTTGAAAAATTGTCCAAAATATTATAAGCCTATTATATGACAATCAATTAAGTTTTAAATTTTAAATTTTGACCAAATTAATTTTGAACATTTTGATATTGTTCAATGTAGTCCTAAATTGTGAACATGGCGATTCAGTTAGCATCGGCTATTGTTCATGGCACATCAACACTAATGTGGACGATTTTTGTAATATTTTTCTAAATTTTTTTGATTCTTTTCCTTATTTACCTTTTCTTTACTTTTCTTTTCCTTTTTTTTGTTTTTTCCAATTTTCCCTTACTAATCCGAGCCTCAATGACAATCCTCACCTATGGCCAACAAGGGTAACCCACCCTCACTTGCTGCCAATGGAGGTCTGACCATCATTGAGGCCCTCATGATCGATAGAGAGAAATAGGGAAAAAAAAAAGAAATAAGGGAAAGAAAAGAACAAAAAAGGAAAATGAAAAAAAAGAAAAAATCTAGAAAATTTAAAAATTGCAAGAAATGTCAAAGTTAGTATCAATCATGTAGGATGGCCAAAGTCTATTTAGTAATTTCCGATCAAAATTGACTAAAATGATTATGTTAACAAATTTTCAAAATGATTGGGAATAATTTGGCAATATTAAAATGTTTAGAATTGAATTGGTTGCCATACAATAAGTATATAATTTTTTAAACAGTTATTCCATCTATATTTCTTTCTCAATTCTCATTGGACTTATTTTTGTGAAAATTGAAAAACCCCAACTTTGGATCATATCATAAGACGTAATAGAAGATCTTGCCGTGTCTCCTCGAGTGTCAACCATCGGATTAATAGGCTCGTCCAATTACGTTGGCATGTCGACTGCTTTGGTCTTAGAAATACCATTTCTTATGAAATCTAGGATGAAGAGCAGATCGATATATATTATTACTTCCAAAGTAATGCTAGAGATCAGATTTGCAAATGAAACGGGCAAACTGAACGATGTGCTAAATAATAATTAGTTAAATTAGCAGAATTGAGCTACCAACGTTAATCCGCGTCATTGCTAAATAAGCCCATTTATTTACAGTATCATTCCTAGTAAGCCCATTTATTTACAGTATTATTCCTACTTTTTCTAGATCTCTAAATGATCTCAGAGCACATTAAAGCACATCCAATCTATCTATAATCAGTGTCCCAAATTAAACTTGTTCTCGGTCATTAGAAATTTACTATTAATTTCTTCTAAATGAAAACGTTTTTAATGATGGATCATTTTTCAAAAATTATGTTTATGCTGATGATAAGATTACATATACTACTGCAGATAGGTATCGCACCCTTTCATATTTAGGAAACATAAATATATTATTTCTTTATATAATTGCTTGAATACTTATAAATTATTGTTATGGATTTATCGTAGGCTTACTCAGCATGAAAGTTGTTGTTCACAAGAATAACTTAGAATTGATGATAGTATCATGATTATTCCTATCCAATTGAGATGTTTAGAAGGATGGTCGGTCCCATCCCCTAACCTTTCTAGTGGGCTTGGTGTCAGCTCATGTACTCCTAGCATGTGGCACTCTATGATTGGTCAGTCCTATCCCCTAACCTTGACAAGTGGTAGCCTGTCTACCATTGGTTTCCTATGCCAAGATTACTACACGTTATAATCCTGTCAAGCTTTCCTTTTGATACTCTTAGTATAAGTATTTTATTAATTCACTTCATGAACTTTTTAGATGATTGAACGTCTAGACTTCAGCATTTCTATTGAGTTAGGCAGCAAACCAAGGAGAAAACTTTCTCACAAGTGACTTGCCATTCCTTACCAGCGAGTCATTGCTTACCTATCTGACGTTTGGATTCGGTAATTGCTCACTCCTCCTTTCACTCCCTTGAGATCTCTCTTCTCGACAACCACCATTGTGGTCATTAGACTTTTGGGTTGACTTCATATCTCACAGTTAGAGACTCTGGCAGGGCCTAGGAAAGTGGATAACTGATTAAGGCATCTAGCAGACCCATTGAAAGTGTTTCTCATAATCTTGACTTCCCCGAAAACGTATTTTAGTTACCAAGAAAAGTTTGAGATTTTTTTTTCTAACCGTTGGTTGCTTCACAAAGATTATTCTTAATTATTTGGGAAAAAAGGTTGTCCAATTAAATGGGTTGACCAAAAGAGAAAAATGGAAGTGTTTTTCCAACAGAAGCTACATTAATTGATATTGTAATTTTTCATTTTATGGAGTTAGTCTAAGATGAAATAGATGGTTTCTTAGTTAGTCTAATATGAAACTGATTAATGTAGGCCAAGTTGAGCTTGGCTTATAATGAGATGACATAATTGGAAATTCTATAAATAATTTTTAAGTCTCTCCTTAAATCCTAACACACACAATTATCCTCACAAAAGAGTGTTTACTAAACGCTAAGGATGAAGAGCCGTCTCATTAAGCTAGTGATATAGAGAGCAATTGATAAGAAGTTCTTGAGTTTGGATCGTCACCATTTTGCATAAAAAACGATGATCCAAATCAGGTGTATAAATCTCTTTACATAATTATATATATGTTCTTGATTTTAGTTATGGAGATCTTGGGTTGCGCTTTCGTGTCTTATATGTGGTATTAGAGTAGCCATAGCCTAGAACTTGAACGCATAGCTTTTTTTTCCCCATTTTCATGATCTTTTGTTCAATAAAAATCAATATTAATCACAAAAATGGAATAGGCTCGTTGAGACAAGCAAAATTGTTGCAGGTGCGTCGCCGGGGGAAGCTACATGCACCCCCATGCATTGCTAGGAGTCGGCACATGTCGAAGACATGCCACCACGTGCTCCCACGCTCCCTTACGTGCAACAATGACTAGCACATGTGGGGCTAATGAATGACTTCACTCGACTTGTTGACTTGACCCAGTTGACCATTTGACCAACTCGTTGATCCAATTTAGATTGAACCTGTTGCCCTGCTTGACCCAATTCTTCGTTGACTAGACTAGTCAACCGATTGGACCAAGAATTGATCAGTCGGACTGGAAGTTGACCTATTATACTGGTGACCAAACCTATCCAGGCGGCCTGTGCTTGCCTTGCACGCGCCGCACACTACGAAGGCACGTGAAAGCGCATCCGAGCTCTGATTGGGGCATTCTTGGAGTTTATGTGGTTGTATAGGGATGCTCTACATTGTGATATTTTTATTTTTATTTTGATAATTTTATAGATGTGAAAATAATTACAGGACCTTAAATATGCATTTTTTTTTTTTAAATTTTGTGTGTGGGTATTTTAAAGGTATTTTTGCGTAATTTTCTTTAATTTTGGAAATACAGGTGCAAGCTCACATATGTATCATTACATAGATATTGTGCAGAGTGTGATTCATTGATAATATATATCAATGAATAAAACAATGTAATTGGCATGATATATGATTTTAATGATAAATTGCTCCTATTATTAAAATTAAAATCACACACACATGCACACACGCGCCCGCACCCGCGCACCCGCGTGCGCACACACGCGCGTGCGTGCGCACACACACAATATGAGAAGTAAAGTTTATATCTTCAATATGAGAGGGTTCAAGGATATAATTGAGTTGTAACCGCCAAAGTGGCACACTTGATTAGGTTTGAGAAATATCAATCTCGTATAACGATAAAATGTCTCATGTTCTAATGCGTGGTCATACTTCCAAAGGAGGTGACTGCTTATTAATTCATAGAGAAATATATAACAATATGATGGAAGAGTGATATATCATAATAATTCATATACTTAAAGGTGATGAATTCATGAAAGTTAAAATATATTCTCATGACTGCTGTCATGTGGGGAATATACGACTGCAAGTAATGTATTCTGCCTAAATGTGATTATGTGATAATGTATATAGCTCTCTAGATGTGTATTTGTGCGTCTTCAAATTACACAGTACTCACGTGATGCTAATTATGCATTGCTTGTTATTTTAGTCACCTTATTTGTAATTAATAACTCCATAACTATCAAAATTCTTACTGGTTTAAACTTTAGGCAGTGAAAAGAGGATTTCCTTGGTAGATGACACTACCAATAGTACAGAACCCAAGAATGCACATTTTGCTACTTGGGAAAAGAGCAATCAAAATTGCTTGTAATCCATGAAATGTTCCATTCAAGAATACTTGAAAAGTGATTTACTAGCTGATTACACTGCCGAAAAGATAATTGAAATTGTGTTTTGTCTAATACCGAGATTAGGACATATCTACAATGACTCTTCAACATAAGGTATGATAATTTTGATAAGGATAGGGATTACATCATAAGGATGGTAGATATGAAGTCTAAAAATCATACTCATAAAGAACTCATGAAATCATCTAACATTCTAATAGTCTGGGTCCTAAGATAGAATCCTTCAAGAAGAATTGATGACTGTTATTTTTTTATAAAGGAAATGTCACATAAAGATATATTGCAGTTAGTATACAAAATTTGGTTGTCTGAGTGTAAGCTTGTAATTAATGATTCTTTGGCATTGTTTATGAATCAAATATTTATAATAAACCTATCCAGTTCTTGGTAGCTAGATAGTGGCACAACAAATTTGTTGTGTTTTCTATACGAGGATGCATAAATCTAAGGAAGTCAAATTTGGATAAATCATAGCTCACCGTGGGAAACAATGATAAAATCAATATTGGAGATATGATTTTTATTTTAGATTCTATTTTTAATATGATATTAAGAAACACATTTTATATACATCCTTTGAGATGGAACTTAGTTTCCGTATCATGTTTGTACATATGTAGCTACTTTTTGAAATTTAAAAGAAAAACAATGTTATTTTTGTTCTTTAATTCAAATAAGGTCGAGTACTACATTATAGTCAATGGATTGTATGTATTATGTTTAACTTCCAATGATAAATACATTGTGTACATGGTTGAAAATGTTGTTTCCAAAAGACTTTTGCCTAAGGAATAATCTCATGCATTAATATCTTGGTCACATGTCTTAAAAAAGAGTAAAAATGCTGATACTATTGACATTTTGTTTTACTCTTAAAAGTTACCTAAAGACTTGTGTAGATTATTGTAAATGTAAGATGACTAAGATAAAGAATAAAATTATAGTCTAAAATTCTGACCTATTAGAGGTCATTCACATTAATCTTAATGGACCTTGTATGGTAATGTCGTGTAGAAATTTCTATTTCAACACAGTCATTGATTATTTCTTTTGTACTTGATTAAGGAAACTGAAAAAAAAAAAAAAAATTGGGATAAGTCTTAAAGGTTGTCAAATGTAACCATGATTATGAGTATTTTAGGAAGTATGGTAATGCTGAATAGCTTAAAAGGTCATTTGTCAAATACTTGGAAGATCCTAGGATGGTAATTTAATTTACTATACTCGAAAATCTTGAATATAATGGTGTGGCAGAAAGGTAATATCACCTTTATGGAAATTATGAGAAGTACGATTAGCAGGACTAATTTACTCGGTTTTCTATGGAGTGATGCTTTAAAAGCGATTTTTTCATATATAAAATTGTGTTTCCACCAAAGTTGTTTCATTGAATCATTTTGAGTTATGAACTGGGTGCAAATCTAACTTAAATCATCTTAAGATTTAGAAATTATATAATCCAATATTAAGAAGGTTAGAATTTAGAACCACTTGATATTATTTAATATTTAACCCAAATCATTCAAAGAGGTCTCGATTTTATGACCCTAATGAAAGTACAAGAACTATAGAATTATAGATAGTAAAGTTTATCGAGTTCAATGTAACCACAGAGGATAAATGTTCTTAGAATATTAAGGATAATAGTATGATGGAGACCACTGTATCTTTATCTTTGCTTATACAAATAATTGTGGAATCTTCTACACAATAGATATGCTTTTAAGGTTCATGATACTATTATTAAGACAGTTCTTAATAAAGTTTCAAAAATCTCTTTAGTGCAGATTGAAGTGATTATAACTATACTCAAAAGATTTGGTAGAGAGAGACGATTAGTTATATCACTAGATTATATAATCTATTTATGAGAGCATAATTATGATATGTGCTACATAGTTGATCTAGTGACTTAAACAAATGTTGTTTCTTGCCTTCAACTAGATAAGTGATGGATGCAATGAAAGACAAGATGCAATAAATGAAACATAATAGTGTTTGAGAACTTGTTGAGTTGCCTAAAGGTTACGAGCTCATCGGCTGCAAATGGGTGCATAAGACTAAAAGGGATTCCAAAGAAAGATTAGAGAGTTTAAAGCCAAATTGATAGCGAAGGTTCCACTCTCAAAGAGGGGTGGATAGTGAATAAATATTTTTTCTAACCTTTTCTAAAGATTATTTTAGAGTGAACATAGTAGATGGATGTTAAAACTATCTTTTCGAATGGATACCTTGATAGCAAAGTCTATATGGTGCAACTCGAAAGTTTTGCAGTAGATGATTCATGTAAGTTTGTGCGTAGAAATGTCTTATTCATGGCCTCAAGTAAGTTTTTAGACAATATCATTAAAGTTTCATAATGTTGTCACTTCGTTAGTTGAGAGTAAAATAAATTAGTGTATATACTGCAAGGTCAATGGGAGGAAATTTACTTGTCTCACACTCTATGTACATAATATCTTGCTTGCAAGTAGTAATCTTGAATTACTACATGAGACTAAGCAGATATTATCACATATTTTGACATGGAAGACTTTGATGAGGCATCTGTTGTCTTTAGTACTAAGATCTATAAGGATCATTCTCACCATATATTGGGTTTATTACTGTAAGCCAGGTATTGTTTCTGTCATTAAGGGTGATGAACCAAATCTGTCACATTATCCTTATTCAGACATTGAGAAAACCTAATTGAATGGTGTATCTTGTGTTAGTACACTTGAAAGTATCATATGTACTCAAATTTGTACTAAACCAAACATTGTTTTAACAATAGGACTTCTAAACAGATATTAGTTAAATACAGGACATGATCACTAGATTACTACTAATGAGGTATTTAAAGAGGACAAAATACTATTTATTGATTTACAAATATGTTCAAGTCCTATAATTAGTAGGTATTTGGTGTTATAATATTATATATTTATATTATTCTAAATATGATCCCACTTATTGGTGTTTCCAATAAATTCCGATATTATTGCCTAATTTATTACCCATGTGTATTTCGTGATATTTGCCCGTTAATATGTTACCATAACGGTCTTGATGGAAGATATTGGTAACGTAATAAATGGTATATAAACGTCAGGTCGTCTAGTTCAAACCTATCACTACAGAAAAATACACCATCAGGTTTGAAGGGTATTGGCTAGTAGAACAGGGACGTACGAGTTCTCCATATTGCGGATTGATCGTGCTTTGTGTGGATCCATCAAAGGTTTTGAGGCTTTCCGCTTTTGCAGATTTCATCACTGGCTGGAGGTATGTTGATCTTTACGTTTCCGCAAATTGATCTCGAATTTTGCATGAATTATCTAGATTGATAAATCGGGATCATTAAGTTTTAGTTTATATTTATTCTAACAGTTGGTATTAGAGCATGTTTATAATCTCTGTCTTGGTGAAATTTTTGGAATTTATTTTCATTGAATTATATGTGAGTGAATTCCATGTTATATATGGCTTGAATCAGAATTTAGAATTCCGATCAAATTCGGGTGACCCACCACGTGATGGTGGATTTGTTTGATCACACCGTCATTAGGAAGAAAAAAATTCTTAATTTTTTGTCTATTACTCATCGTTGGAGGTTAATCGAGTGATGAAATTTTGATGGTTAGGGTTTTATAGAACATATTGTTTTTAGACCTAATTTTGGTCGAGGCAAAAAAAAAAAAAAAAAAAAAGGCCCGAAAGGAGGGCTTCGGGTTGCAGCGGGCGCATGCGTTGAGGCTGAAGCGGGCGTGTGCAACGGGGAAAGCGCGCTGCGTTGCACGCGCGCCTGTGAAATTCCTGTTCTGCCCTTCCGAATTTAGCGAAATTGCGGTTCTGCCCTGGACGCCTAAAATTCCGGTTTTGCCCCCTTTGGGACATGGAAATCTATGATTTTGCCCCTTTTGGGTGTGAAATTCCTGTTCTGCCCTTATGTGCAATTTTATGAATATTTACTCATAAAATTAAATGTCTAGTGATCCGTATATATTTAGTTAATTAAAGATTAGCCACAGCATCTTTGATTATATTAAATTATATACATTAAGAGCCTTTGGATCACATATAGTAAAAGACAATAATTGTGATTAGTCACATTAATATTATGAATTTTATCCCACAGAATTTTCAATATATTAATGTGATTAATTAGGATGAAATATTATTTTATCTTTCTTAATTTACCCACAGGGATTAAGGAAAGGAATATAATTTGATAGTTTCATCATGAAGTAATTATGAATCAATTTAAATTAGAAACTTAGCCCACGGGCGCTTTTTGATGTTATGTGATTCATATTTTATAACATGTTTTACATTGGTAAAATAAGATTTAAGTTTATTTGCCTCAAATATATTGATACATAAGTTTTATTTGATTATGATGCAGTCTTACCACCTACGATTAATTCTGGTATAATTGTTCCCGAGCTTAATGGAAATAACTTTAAAGAATGGAGGAATTAGTCATTCTTCAATTGGGGTGCATGGATCTTGATTATGCTCTAAGGTCAGATAAACCACCTGAACCTACTGAGAATAGTACTCATGCTGAACATACTCGTTATGTTCAATGGGAGCGGTCTAACCGTCTCAGTGTGATGTACATAAAGACAAAACTCTCTGCTAGCATTTGTGGTTCAGTCATTCAGCATAACAATGCCAGGGAATTGCTGGAGGCTATCGATGCAAAATTTGAGTTTTCAGAGAAGGCGCATGCCATGACCCTAATTATGAAGTTCTCCTCATTAAAGCTTACTAGTGTAAAAGGTGTGCGTGAGCACATCATGAAAATGAGGGACATTGCAGCTCAGCTAAAGAATCTTGAGGTTGGGATATCAGAATCCTTTCTTGTATACTATATCCTAAATACTCTCCCACAAGAGTATGCCCCTTTTAAGATCTCTTATAACACACATAACACTAAATGGTCAATCAATGAACTCATGACCATGTGTGTTCAAGAGGAAGAGAGGCTACTAATGGAGAAAGGAGAAAGTGCTCATATGGCAACACAGGATAAGTATAAAGGGCAAGGCAAGCAGAAGGGAAAAGGTAAGATGCCTCTACCTCCCCAAGCTGGCATTAAGAAGGAATCCAAGTGTTTCTTCTGTAAAAAGAAGGGGCACATGAAGAAGGATTGCGCCAAATTTAAGGCCTGGCTGAAAAAGAAAGGTAACCAACTCACATGTGTTTGTTATGAAACTAATATGGTTGATGTGAGTCACAACACTTGGTGGATTGATTCTGGTTCAACAATTCACATTTCAAATTCCTTACAGGGTTTTCAGAACTAGCGGAAACCAGTGGGAAGTGAACAAGGCATCTATTCGGGAAATAAGATGCGCTCGCGTGTGGAAGCTATTGGGACATGCAGATTAGTTCTCGTAGTGGTTTTGTTTTAATTTTAGAAAAGACCTTTTATATTCCTAGTTTTCTAGGAATTTAATTTCAGTTTCAAGACTTGTACCTTTGGGATACTCCTTTGAATTTTCAGATTCAACATTCAATTTATCATATAAATCTGAAATTGTTGGGAGTGGTATTTTGTCTGATGGTTTCTTTCGAATTAATTTACAAGACAATGCCATTAATAATGCGATGCACGTTCATGATAATGCTGGTATAAAATGAAGTGTTGTGAATGATGATTCCTCTATGTTGTGGCATCGGAGATTGGGACATATCTCCATGGATAGAATTAAGAGACTAGTAAATGATGGAGTACTTAATACTCTAGATTTTACTGATTATGACACTTGTGTGGACTGTATAAAGAGAAAACAGACCAACAAGTCAAAGAAAGATGCTAAGAGGAGTACAAAAATATTAGAAATCATACATACAGATATTTTTAGTCCTGATATGGACTCAAATGGTTAGAGATACTTCATTTCTTTTATAGACGATCATTCACGATTCATGTATCTCTACTTACTTCGTAATAAGCACGAAGCACTAGATGCCTTTAAGGTATTTAAAACTGAAGTAGAGAAACAATGCGACAAACAAATTAAGATCGTGAGATCAGATAGAGGTGGAGAATACTATGGTAGATACACTGAAGATGGACAAGCACCTGGTCCATTTGCGAAGTTTCTTGAAGAGCATGGGATTATTGCCCAATACACTATGCCTGGTTCACCGGATCAAAATGGTGTTGCGGAAAGAAGAAACCGAACATTATTGGACATGGTGCGGAGTATGCTCAGCAACTCCAAACTTCCTAAGTTTTTGTGGACTGAGGCTCTTAAAACGGCTGTGTACATATTAAACCGAGTTCCAACCAAGACTGTTCCAAAGACGCCTTTTGAGTTATTCAAAGGTTGGAAACCGAGTTTGTGACATGTACGTGTTTGGGGATGCCCATTTAAAGTAAGAGTCTACAATCCACAGGAAAAGAAGTTAGATCCAAGGACTATAAGTGGGTATTTCGTTGGATATGCCGAAAAGTCCAAAGGATACAGATTTTATTGTCCATCTCACACCACTAGGTTTGTGGAATCAAGAAATGCTAAATTTCTTAAGAATGACCTGATCGATGGGAGCGATCAATTCAAGGACTTTTATCCCGAAGAAGATCATTCAGATACTCAACCTTCCACCTCAGGTACTGAATTGGTTATTGCTTACAACGCCCCTTCAGTTCAACCGGTCGTTGAGCAACCGATCATTGAAGATCCACAACCTGTTGATATTGATCAAGTAGACCAAACTGTTCAGCAATTACCAGATACTGTTGAGCTTCCAGTTGAACAACAAACTTCTCAGGAGGATGTTGATGCAACATTAAGAAGGTCTACTAGAGTAAAGAAATCAGCAATTCCTAATGACTTTATTATGTATCTACAGGAATCTAACTATAATATTGGAGCTGAAAGTGATCCCGAGACGTTTTCACAAGCCATGAGCTGTGATAAATCTAATTTATGGTACAATGCCATGAAGGAAGAGATGAATTCTATGGCATCAAACGAAGTCTGGGATTTAGTAGAATTGGCTAATGGAGCGAAGGCCATTGGTTGTAAATGGGTCTTCAAAACTAAGAAGGATTCATTAGGCAATATAGAGAGATACA
Source organism: Eucalyptus erythrocorys (assembly GCA_014182555.1). Taxonomy (NCBI): domain Eukaryota; kingdom Viridiplantae; phylum Streptophyta; class Magnoliopsida; order Myrtales; family Myrtaceae; genus Eucalyptus; species Eucalyptus erythrocorys. Next base: position 27,352,295 of record CM024600.1, on the reverse strand, counting down.
AAGCCAGACTCGTTGCCAAGGGATTTACTCAAAAGGAGGGAATCGATTACACGGAGACATTTTCTCCTGTATCTAAGAAAGATTCTCTTCGTACTATTTTGGCATTGGTTGCTCATTTTGATATGGAGTTACATCAAATGGATGTGAAAACGGCGTTCCTAAATGGAAAATTGGAAGAAGTGGTTTATATGAAACAACCAGAAGGATTTTTCTCTAGTGCTGGTGAGCATTTGGTATGCAAGCTTAAAAGGTCTCTATATGGCTTGAAACAAGCATCCCGCCAATGGTACTTAAGATTTCATGAGGTCATCTCTTCCTTCGGTTTTATAGAGAATGTCATGGATCAATGTATATACCAGAAGGTTAGTGGGAGCAAAATTTGTTTCCTTGTACTATATGTAGATGACATTTTACTTGCAACCAATGACAAGGGGTTGTTATATGAAGTGAAACAATTTCTTTCTAAGAGTTTTGATATGAAGGATATGGATGAAGCCTCTTATGTCATTGGCATTAAGATCCGTAGAAATAGATCTCGAGGTATATTAGGACTATCTCAAGAAACTTATATCAATAAGGTTTTAGAGAGGTTTCGGATGAAAGATTGTTCACCAAGTATAGCACCGATTGTGAAGGGTGATAGGTTTAATTTAAACCAATGCCCAAAGAACGATCTTGAAAGGGAACAAATGAAGAACATTCCGTATGCTTCTGCTGTTGGAAGCTTGATGTATGCTCAGGTTTGCACTCGACCTGACATAGCATTTGCTGTGGGAATGTTAGGAAGATACCAAAGTAATCCAAGTATGGACCACTGGAGAGCTGCAAAGAAGGTGATGAGGTACCTTCAAGGAACTAAGGGACACATGCTTATGTATAGACAGACGGACAACTTGGAGGTAGTTGGTTACTCGGACTCAGACTTTGCTGGCTGCGTTGATTCCCGTAAATCAACATCGGGATATATTTTTATGTTTGCTGGCGGAGCTGTATCCTGGAGGAGTGCAAAACAAACCTTGGTTGCCACTTCCACTATGGAGGCAGAGTTCGTTTCCTGTTTTGAGGCCACTTCACATGGTGTGTGGTTGAAAAGTTTCATATCAGGGCTTAGTGTTATGGATTCTATTGCTAGGCCATTAAGAATATTTTGTGACAATTCAGCTGCAGTTTTTATGGCTAAGAACCACAAAAGTGGTAGTCGAAGCAAGCATATCGACATCAAGTATTTAGCCATCGAACGTGTTAAAGAGAAGAAAGTGGTTATAGAACACGTGAGCACTGGATTGATGATAGTTGATTCTTTAACTAAAGGCATGCCACCAATGAGTTATAAGGATCATGTATTTAGAATGGGCATTAGTCCAATGATGTAAATTTTTCTTATATGGAAGAATTTATGAGACTTTTATTTATTTATAATGTTTTTCTCAATACAGTTGTATACATTCAGTTATTCTGAGAAAAACAATTATGTTTGACTTGGAGTAAACATGAGGTTTATTCATTAAGTTATTTGATCACATATGAGCTGATGAAATACATTGTAATACACAAAAGACAATACTTGCTCTAAAAGGACTTATCGCCGTGATTCATGTGTTTTATTTCAGTATGAAGTTTATGTGGGTTAAGGTTAATAATTCATTTGATGGATTATTGGGATCAAGTGGGAGAATGTTATAATATTATATATTTATATTATTCTAAATATGATCCCACTTATTGGTGTTCCCAATAAATTCCGATATTATTGCCTAATTTATTACCCACGTGTATTTCGTGATATTTGCCCGTTAATATGTTACCATAACGGTCTTGATGGAAGATATCGGTAACGTAATAAACGGTATATAAGCGTCAGGTTGTCTAGTTCAAACCCTATCACTACAGAAAAACACACCATCAGGTTTGAAGGGTATTGGCTAGTAGAACAGGACGTACAGTTCTCCATATTGCAGATTGATCGTGCTGTGTGGATCCATCAAAGGTTTTGAGGCTTTCAGCTTTTGCAAATTTCATCAATGGCTGGAGGTATGTTGATCTTTACGTTTCCACAAATTGATCTCGAATTTTGCATGAATTTATCTGGATTGATAAATCGGGATCATTAAGTTTTAGTTTATATTTATTCTAACATTTGGATGTAAAGTTTGTAGGCAGTTAGGATGACATGAAGTCGATAATGGAATACATCTTTATATTAGCAGGAGGTGCAGTAAATAGAAATCTATGTCATCATCTACCTTGTAAGTGGAGTTTGTAGCATGCTTTTCGACTATTACTCAACTTATTTAGCTCCGAAACCTCATTAGGAAGTTGACCATATTTAACTTTGTGGATAGACCCATATAATTATATTAAGACAATAATTCTACAATTTTTTTTATTAACAACAACAGAAGTCTCAAGAGGTCTAAACATATAACCATCATGTTTTTGACCATAAAGAAACGGTATAGAATTGTGACGTTATAATAAAATATATTTTCACAAATCATATAACTGCAGATCCACTAACTAAAGGCTTTTGCTCTTGTATTCTTGAACGACATGTCGTTAGTATGGGTTTGAGAGCATCATGAGATGCCGTTGTTTAGTGAGAGCTGTTTCAATTTTACTCTAATAAAATTTACATATGAATTTGTTACATTTAGTAACATTGTGATATATATCAATTATTTTGCATTTAATAAAATGATTCCGAATGCATTGTTACCAAGTTAAATACATATATCTATTAAGAATCTCAATGTATTGTATAAATCTTAAGTGAAGGTTAGGTGCATCCGGTTATTAGTCTTGTGCATATATCTTGTTATATATAAAAAAAGAAGTTAATCATAAGCACAAGACATGTGGGTTCATTGAACCATAATTATCTAGCGGCACAATTTTTTATGATACTTAAAGTAATAGAATATTGACTAACAAAATGGATGACACATAAGACATTACTCTCTATAAGAGGTGTTATCCATTTGTCCCACTACTATATTGAATTCATATCAATAAAGTTAAAAGTATTCGTGAACAAAGAATGTTCTGTATGTATACATGCAGTTACCGCCATAATTCAATGTTTGAGGCTTTATGAGATATGATTAATTATTAAGAATTATCTCTAAACTAAGGTGCGCACATACAATACAATTTCAATTAATATAGCTCAATTGGAAGAATGTAAGAGTTTTTTAAAAGCGAGCTACATTAATTGATATTGTAATTTATTGTTTTATAGGGTTGGTGTAAAATAAGATAGATAGTTTCTTAATTAGTCTAATATGGGGCTGGTTAGTGCGGGCCGAATTGAACTCTGGCCCGTTATGAGAAGATCTGGATAGAAACTTTATAAATAGTACTTAAGTTTCTCCTCCAACCCTAACACACACAATTATCCTTACAAATGAGTGTTTACTAAGCGTTAAGGGTGATGGGTTGTCTCATTGAGCCAGTAATACAGAGGACAATAAAGAAGAAGTTCTTGAGTTTAGATCGTCACAATTCCGCATCAAGAACGATGATCCAAATCAAGTGTGTAAATCTCTTTACATAATTATATATGTGCTATTAGTTCTAGTTATGGAGATCTTGGATTGTACTTTCGTCTCTTATGAAATGTAGATGTTAAAAGCTGATTTTTTGTTTTGGTAAAATTACATTATTTTGTATACAAGGTTGCTTCATCATGAAGGGTTACATTTGGCACACGTATGTTCTTGGACCATCTAATGCATAGTGTGAACTTTAAACCGTGCTCGTTGAATTGATTAGGAATGACGAAAGGGTTTGGTAATTGATTCCTTAACATTTGTTCATATGACTTTTTATGTGGATTCAGTTCACACATGACGTTCTCCTCTTGGAGAGGAGATCTGCCACCGAATGCTTCTTGATCTTTGTGCTGTGAACAATATAAAACTGGGGAAGATTACAAAGGAGCCCTGCAGTTCTTGGTTATCGCAGGGAAGGCTGGTGGAACAAGAAATCTTGTTTCTTTTGCCTGTGATTGGCCCAATCCTCTTTCAAGCTTGTCCCTGCGGTTGTTAGATTAGAAGAGATTCCATGGTAAATAAAATTCACCAACATGGATTTACTAAAAGTATCGATATGACATGCAAGAAAATGGAAATGACTCGAGCAACAGCTCAGTTCTTGATTCAAATTGTTATTTTGGCAGTTTTGACATGAGATCATAACAACCGCAGGTAAGCATTTCTATATGAATTCAGAATCAAGCTTTTAGGAAGAAATTGGAAGGAAGTAAAAAAAAAATAACTATTAGGCTCCGTTCATTTCGCGGAAAATAATTTCCGGGAAAACGTTTTCCAGATTTTCCGGTGTTCGTTTAACAGAAAATGAATTCCTTGGGGAAAATGTTTTCCATCCAAGGAAAAAAGTCTTCTAAAGTAAGGGAAAATGTTTTCTACTTTTTAAAAGTGGAAAACATTTTCCGCACTTAATCTCTCTTACCTCACATCTCTACAAATCCTCACTTCCTCCTCTCATTTCTTCTTCTTCTTTTCTTTTTTATTCGAATTATCTTTTAGTTTTGTTTTTCTTTTTAATTTGAATTATTTCTAATTTCCTTTTTTCATTTTTTTTCATTTTTTCATTTTTTCCTTTTTTTCTTTTTCTTTTCTTTGTTTCCTATCTTCTTCTTTCTTGACTAGTCGTCGGACTTAATCAACCTTAAACTCATCAATCTTAAACTTGCGCTCGTCGATCTATCGAGCCTTGAGTTTGGCACTCGCGTTTGTCAATCTGGTGAGCGGAAATTATTTTCCTTACCGAACACCGGAAAATATTTTCCGAAACACTTTCAGGTTTTAGCCGAACACCAGAAAATATTGTCATTTTCTTGGAAAATGACTTCTGGGAAAATATTTTCCGGAGATGGCCAATTTTCAGTGAAACGAACGGACCCTTAGAATTTGAAATTCTTCTCTGCTTACTCTATTGCTATCCTCCTACAAATTTGTTAATTGCGAGCAAGGCAGTTGCTCATGAGCAAGCAGTTGCTCATATTATCAAGAGCAACTGCCTTGCAAAGTCTTCTTCTCTTCATCTTTATCTCCTTTCTCTCTCTCTGATTTTCTCTTTAAAACTCTCAATTATTCTTTCGAGAGCTTCTCCCTCCCTCCCTCCCCTCCCTCCTTAGTAAGAGGTCCTCCCTATCCCCTTGGTGATAGTTTTCCCCGAAAATCCAAGTAAATGCACATTTAACTTGCATAATTTCACATAAAAAATTGTTTAGCGACAAAAGTACTTCCGTGTAAGTTGTTGCGAGGATTTGACCAAAAAAAAAAAAGAAAAATTATTGGGAGTGTGACACCCCTGAACCCAAAGGGATCATCACAGTCAAACATTCTCTTATAGTTAAACCAATAAATACTTGGGCATTTTTTTTTTTTCTTATTTTATCGGTCCCGGCGCAGTTTAAATATTTGCGGAAGCGTAATCCTTTCAACTCTCCCTTCACACAAACATAAGACAAATACACACCAGCTAGACATCAAAGAAAGAAAACCGAACCATTTTATTTATATATTTACAAGATGGGTTGACCTTGGGGTAGGTACGTACAAAAGGAAGCCATCGCATATCTAGTGTGGCTTAAAACTCAAAAAGGAACTCCTCTACCCCCTTCTCACTGGTCCCAAAAGTGTGACCCATCTCTCCATGGTGTCGGTTATGTTCAAAAAAAGTCTATCAGCTCTCCAGCCTATCCTCCACACGGCAGCTACACCCACCCTGGCGCATCAGGTGGTGGAGGAGGTAACATCCCTCTCATCATCCCATCTCGGCGTACGTGGATGGAGATGAACTCCTGAATAACCGGGCCGCCGGGTAGGCCCACCTCATAGGAAACGACCGCGCTAACTCGAAGAAATGTCAACCCGGGGACATGAGGACAGTCTATCACCTCTACCTCCACATCGACATCGAGAGGGGATACCATAAAAGGTGCCCGTGTGACTGGAGGAACCGGCATCTCTAAGCTGAAATGTTAGTCCCCAAAAGGGGTGAGTACAACCACTCAGCAAATAAATAATTCCCTATGGCTACTCAAGCATCACACAAGACATCACAATTAACATCTATACACATGAAATTGCCTCATATAGCAATACATCTTCACACATCCACATATATATATCACATTTCGCCATAGGAATACATCCATCTATGTATTCAAATTCAATATCCATGCATACATATCACCATATGCATCAATTCAAGCTCATGCATACATACCACCATATGCATATTCATATATATATATATATACCATGCCATGTCCATGCATACACACCATCATATGCATATTCACATATATCATGCCATGTCCATGCATACATTTCACCATCATATGCATATTCACATATACCATGCCATGTCCATGCATACATTTCACCATATGTATACCAATCCATGCTCATGGCCTCATATCACCATACATATCATGCCATACTCATCTATGCATATTACCACATGCATATGCATCATTCCAATTTTTATAATTTTTAATTGGCAATTTAATGCATTCCCGGCACACACCATCCGGGCTTCTGGCCCCCCACATTCCGGGCATCTCACACCCTAATTGGCATCACGAGGAATCACGGCACACACCATCCGTGCTTTCGGCATTTACACTCCTTGGCCGGGTATCTCGCACCCCAACTGGCATCACGAGACATTTCACGGCACACACCATCCGTGCTTCCGGCATCCCCTACGCTCCGGGCATCTCAACTCCGAGGCCATCCAGATTTACGCACACGGGGCTACCGGGCATCCGGCATTTTCACTCCCCGCCGGGCATCCCGATACTCCCGGGGCATCGTCGGCTCACACCATCCGACGGCATTCCCTTTATCATAAGTTATATTTACATGCATGGCTCTTATGACATGTTACATGATGTTCAAGTATGCAACAGCAAGCTACATCACATGTCACCTCTCACATGACATGGATTTCACTTAAACGTGCCTCATTACATGTTCCATGAAAATGCTCAAAATTAAATACTCAATTGACTTTCAAAAATTTATGCACTTGCACAAATAATAGCCAAAACACATTAACATATTTTCCATAAAGAATTCAAGTCTCAAAAGTCATTACATAAAAAGAAATGATTTTTTTTAACTTCACAACAAACAGATTTCGGATTCCACAGCTTACACCAGTTCAGAATTCTCCTCAATTAAATAACTAGATGACCTCTAAAAATTATAAAATTAAATCACGAATTAAACAAGACTTAAAGGTTCATCTTTCATGAAGAACATTAATCCAAACAATCATCCCACGAAAAGATGTAAATTAAACAATTCAGCACTTCATACCTGGGTACACGGTTTACACCGTTTTACCATTTAATTAAAATTAATTATGAAACAAGCTTCAAAAATTATTATAATTCACCACATCATAGACAAGATACAAAAATATATTTTTCATTAAGACTTCCAAGTCAGATTCAATTTAATTAATTAATTACAACAATTAAAAGTTGCTGCCCCCAACGCTATTATATTCCTGTTAACACCCGAAGTTAACATTTAACTTTCATTAAAATTAATTAACCAATTGGCCTTCAAAATTTTATAAATTTCCATCAAATAACCCATAAGACTCTCATATAAATTTATCATGAAGATACCTTGACCAATTTCATTTTTATAAAATTTAATGTTCACAAAAGAACTTTTACTCACAAAACAGTATCCTCGGCACGTCCTTCCTCCGTATACAGTACGTAAGACCCCCTTATTGTGCTTCTTTTTCTCTAAATTTTTGATATGTTCTTGTTTAAAGGATACTCTTCAACTTTCATTAAGACCCCGAAGTGAAAAACTCAGAGTAAAACCCTCTTATAAGCCGTTGAAGCTACTGATACGTAGTACAACTTACCCAGTAAACATGGCTTCAGTAAAATCGACCTTTCCCTAGGCTATTTTTGTTTATTTGATCTCAATTTTGGATATGTTATTCCCCTTCATGTCCTTTACAATCTTCGTGAAGACATCGTTGCAAGATTCTCAATAGAATGTCAGATACAACCTCCAAGATCACTTGGATTCAACATGCAACGCCAGATCTGAGCATTTTCTTAGAAAATAGAGTTCACCCCTTAAATCTTGTCATTTTTCTCTCAATTTTTAGTATGTTGAAATTCAGAATGTGTTCTTCAAATCACATGAAGAAGTTGAGATGAAATTTCCACTCCAAGACCACATGCAAGTCCATAGAAGTTTCTGGTGCATGCAGTTTTTCACAAAACAGAAGGTAACAGCAAACAATCTCAGCTCAAGACCTCATTTCTAGCTCATTTTAACCACGATTTTTTTACCATAATTCACACAAGATCCACACTAAGACATGCAAGAGTAGATGAGGGAATAAATTTCTTGCCTTAGACTAGGAAAATCGAGCAAGGATGGGGGCGGAGGACTCGGGCGGAGGTACGGCTTCTCTTCTCTCCCTCTTCCTTCTCTCTTCCTTCTCTCTTTCTCTCACTCTCTCTCTCTCCTCTATGCCGTCGATGGCCTCAATAAACCGGTCTTCCTCTCTTTTAATTCCCCACATAGCCATCATTGCTAGTAATGATGGCCATTTACACTTGGGTTACATGCACAAATTGCATGTAACCGGTCTTCTCCCCTCCCCTTGCGTCGGTCACCCATTTAATTGGGTTATGGGCCATGGGCCGGTAGCCTTGTGGGCTTGTGGCCGGCCCACTTGGCCTGTCGCAGGCCCACTAAAATATCGGCCTAATTAATAATTAAATAAAATAAAATTTTTAATTAATTTATAATAACAATTTATTGATTAAATTAAATCAAGAACTTAAATTTAATTTGTAACATATATAACTCAATTCACATAGCTAAAGTCTTATATTCATAATACATATCCCTTACAAGCTCATGATCGAGCCTTGATACAAGCCAATTAAATTTTTTTTTTTTTTAAATCATCGCCTACATATACTTCAAGGGTTAGAAATTTTCAGGATGCCACAGGGAGGAAATGTCAAATTCTATTATAACATATTAATTCTTTCAAAGATACGAAAATGTGTTAATTTTGGAGTATGTAATAGATATTTTTCTTTCTTAATCTTGGCACCTTTTGAAAAGTATTCCTATTTGACTCTCAACACGAAGTTGAGCAGACAGTTTTCTTGATTGAAGCAAACTCTACTCTTAACACCAACATTGAAGTCTAGGCCACATATATATGGTTGGGGTTTACGCCCGTCAAGCACTTTGACATTGTCTAATTTAAAGAAGGTTATGTGAAACTATGTGATCTACTATTCGTTCTCATTGTAGCCCAATATGATGTTTGATATATCTTTCATAGTAGCTATGGTGGTGAAAAAGGGGTGTTTCAATTTTTATAAGAATCTTGACAAATACCTCAATACTACACAATGCCATAATTATATTTGGGATAAGTATATTGAAATTCCTAAAACTCGTAATGAAAATGCAACTTAATTTTTAAACTTTCAAAAAAATATAAGGGTTAATATCCTAAAAAATCCCAAATTGGTACACCCGTGACAAATTTATCATAAATTATTTTTTGACCATGAAAAACCCCAAATTGATACACTTGTGACAAATTTACCTCAACGACTATAAAAAATTATAAACTGATACATTTATGACAAATTTACCCCAAATTAATATATTTGACCGCAAAAAACCCAAAACTGGTAAATTTATGATAAATATATCCTCCACTAAATTTGATTAATACAAAAAAATCACAAAAATTATAAACTGTGACAAACGAAGCATGGAATCCCAAATTGATGTATCAATCAATAGTCACGTGTCATTTAACTTAATAATTTGACAGTAAAATTTAATGAAAACTAACATAGGGTAAATTTGTCACAAATGTACCGGTTTGAGATAATTTTGTCAAATGTATACCGGTTTAGGGTTTTTGGTAGTAAAAAAAATAATTTGAGGTAAATTTGTCACAAGTGTACCGGTTTGGGGTTTTTCAGGGTATTAACCCTAAATATAATCAAAATCCTAAAACTCGTCACGAAATGGCAATAGTCCTAAAACTTTCAAAAATATAATTAAATTCTAATTTTTTTTTAGTTGGATGGAGTTTACGGAATAGCTTAATTGCATATATTTGGTAAGTTTAGGGTTTAATTGCAATTTTTTAAAAGTTTTATGATTTAATTACACTTTTTTGATAAATTTTAGAATTTGATTTGATTTTGTAAAAACTGTAGAACTTAATTATATTTTCATGATAAATGTTAAGATTTTCAATTCAATTATCTCGTTATTTTTAGGAAATTGTTAAGGTGGCTTATCACATATCATTTGTCGACCAAAGATTACGAGGAGAGGACAAACCTGGGGGATGGTTCCTACTAAGAAAGGGGATCACATTTGGTCAGCGCTTCCTCGGACGACTCACTTGTTCCACCGTACTAGCGTCTCCTGTCTCCTATGTCCATTAAAAAATACGAAAATATATAAATAAATAAATAAAGTGTCCCATGTCGGTCGCTCGCGTGGAGTTTCTATAGTTAAACGTGCGTTGGATACGACCTAACTATTTTCGATGAGAATCTTCATCGTTGCCAACATACCAATGTTAAAAAACTAGAAACGATAAAAGATATTTAACATATGCACGTCAAGTAGTATAGTTGATATGTCATACAAAATTTGTTCTTCTCCCATCTCGTAAATAATAATCTACAATTATTCTTTTTTAATTTTTATTTTTGAGTTCTAGTAGGACTCATTGATGTGCAAGTTGCAAAACCACTGGTTTTGGATTTTCATAAGACGTAATGGAAGAAGATCTTGCGATATCTCCTTGAAAATCCACCCTCGGATTGATGTACTGTGCAATTTTGCGGGTATGTTGACTGCGTTGGTCTTAGAAAGTACCTCTATACGAGAAAATGAAATTTTCTTATGAAATCTAGGAAGATGAGCCAATGGAATACGAGATGCATCATTAGTTTCAGAGTAATGCTACAAATTCTAAGACTTGTAAGCTAAATGGGTTTGTTAGACGATGTTTTAAATACTAAGTGGTTATTTATATTAATAGACCTATTTGAGCACTCAACAGGAATTCCGTACATTATATCTCTAGCATTATTCTTACTTTTATTAGATCTCTAAACTATCTTAGAGGACACCAAAACACATCCAATCTACCTTATAACCATCGTCCAAATAAACTCGCCATCGACCATCATAAATCTACAGTTAATTTCTCAAAGATGACAAGGTTCATTATGATGGTTAATTCTATCTATATATTAATACTATCGATTAGATATATACTTTTGTGGATACGTAATTTATTCTTTCATATTTATGAAACATAAAAATATTATTACCTGATATAGTTTCTAGAATTCACAAATTGATGCTATCGTCAGGGATTTATTGCAAGCTTACTCCACGAGAGAATTTGCTATTTGCATGAATCATGAGGATTGATCGCCCAGAGTTATTCCTATCTTATTGGAATGTTTTAGAGTATTTTGGTTTGGTCGGGTGGGAGGAGGGCTTCTTAGGAATGGCATGGCCTATCCCCTAATCTTTATAGTGGGCTTGGTGCTGGCCCGTGTGTTCCTAGCACGTGATAGTCCATGATAGGCCTATACCTTGACACGTGATAGCCCGTTACCGTAGGTATTCTATGCCAATATTGCTACATGGTATGATGCTATCAACCAGTTCTTTTATTCCTCTCAATATAAATATTGTATTAGTTCACTCATTGGAGGGACTGGAGGGACGCCTTAGACGTATTAACATTCAGACACCTTAGTATTGGACCACTACAAAACCTTTCCTACAAGTAACCCATATTTCCTACCTATCGTCTAACATTTGGGTCCGTTAATGGCCCGTTCCTCCTCTTGTGCCCTTTCTATTTCATCGTACTTAAGATGCTACTTTCAAGTGATGCTAGCCCTTCCCCAAGATTTATGGATCTCTAGAATAGATGTGAGCATGGTCCGGGTTAAGCTAGTCTAGTACCTATCCCAAGGATCAACCCAGACAATATTAATCCTGAAATCTTGGGACCGAGGATTGATCCTATTGAGCTTGGGCTCGAGGACCAGATCGACCCTTTGGATATGATCCAATTCTAGGGTCAGCTCTAGATCAACCAATCATTTTTTGTTTCGTTTTTCAAATTCCTTAAAAGAACAAATAAACTATTCTAAATTACATATTTATCAACAAAGCGACATTGAACAACTAAACTATGAAGAACAATATATATCAAACATAAATATAAGATATGGTAACAACATAAATTTACACTTGCTAAACGCAACAAATCATAAAACAAACACGCAAGTCAGAGCGACAAGGCAAGCAAAGCAAATGAAGAGAGACAAGCCGTGAGGTGAGCGGTGAGCGACGTGAGCAAGGCCAAGGTGGGCAAGCAAGGCCAAGGCAAGTGAAGAGGTTTTTTTTTTTTTTTGGTTGAATTAGGGCTGTTTTTTTTCTCTAAATTTTAATTTACAGGAAAAACTAAATTGCAAAGAGAACATAGAAGGAGGCGCTAGAATTGAGAGTAAACAAAAGCATATAATATATAATACATTAGATATAAAATATATAATATGTGAAAGTGCTAGTATGAATACCTAGAGGGGGTGAATAGGTGTTTAAAATAAACTTTGGCAAATATATACGGAATAAAATAAACTTTGAGCAAAATAAAGGAGTTAAGGGAAGGGAATAAGAACACAAGGTTTATAGTGGTTCGGCTTAGTCTAAGCCTACGTTCACTCTCTCACGCTAACAGCCTTCTGCTGGATTCTACTATGTAATCAACAAGAGATTACAACTTTGAGTGCAAACACTTAGTAATAGACCCCACTATCTCACTAAGTCACTCTTTTGGTATTTCTCTCACGATCACAAACGTTTAAGCTCACAAGAGACAAGTGTATAATCGAAGTTAGCTCAGACTTTGAAATTATAAATTCTACGCTCTATCTCTTATTTGTTCATCGGTCCTTGATCTCCTTAAATACTCCTCCACTTCCAAACTAGCCATTGGACAGTATCTTGAGGATTGTCTTCCAATCTACCCATTGGATAGATCTGTATCTAGAAGATTTTGTGGCGTTGAGTGACAAAAGTAGAATTCTAAATTGATTCTAATCGCTCATATAAACAGAATCTTGGTTTCCATAAGTAGAGCTTCTTCATATAGAAAGTTCTTATCTTCAAGATCCAATTGTCAATCAATTAGATTGAGTCAATCAAATCAATCTTGATATGAAATTCAAACCAAATCACTAGCCGTTATACATCCTGTAATAAACTAAGGCTTTGAAGAATTGAAGATAAATTTGAATTGAAGATAAATTTGAATCTGTCTTCTTCTTCATTCTTCATCGTGTTCAGTCTGGAATTTGTCAGCGTGGGCAGACTTTGAATCTAAAGTCTGGCGGTCTTCAGACTTTGATAGTAGGGTTTAGAAGTTTTCAAACTAGACTTTACAATCTGAACAGATTTAGCTTTAAGGTCTGGACGCAGTCTGAATAAGTTCAGCTTCGGTATAGAGTCTGTCTTCTGGTTCTTCCAAGCATAGACCTTGATAATATCCCTTATATGTTCTATCATTTGCATAGTTTATTACTCAACCATTAAATATGTTAATAGCCTTTGATTTATTTTATCATCTTCAAAACATCATAAGGGATTTCTCTAACAATCTCCCCATTTTTAATGATGATAAAACAATCTCTGAATATGCAGATGTGTAAACACTATTTAAAAAATATTAATAAATCAAAGCAATCGCATCATAGAAGATAGCAAATACATTGAGCATAATAATATATAGAAAATAATCGCAGCTCAATATTATGCAATAAATAATATCAACCAATCAACACATATGCATATTTATTTTCTCTCTCCCTTTTTGTCATAATCAAAAAGCGATAACAATAGATATAGTATCACGTAGAGAATATAAAATGATAACAAATGTGTCTTGCATAATTTACAAAAATCAGCTTTATAAAGTAAGTCGAATATTAAAGATATGCAATATAGCTCACTTCAATCACATATATCAGCAAATATTCAATAAAAATTATGGATGCATTATAAAAGTCACTTACCCTTTTTGTCATAATAAAATGATAATATCAACAAGAGATTTATTAATGACAAATGGTAATAAAAGATTCACTAACCAGATTTTGTAGAGCTTAACAAATTCTGACACATTTACCATTTCCTTCCTTCCATAATAATTAAGATCACGATCAATTCAAAAAGATTTTTCCATAATTGATCAAAGTTCCTCCTCAATTTGTTGCCTTTTTTAGGTGATCATGATTTTTTTCCTTTTCTTTTGGATTCGCTTTCTCCCCCTGTCATCATGACAATATTTGCGAATAACACTAATTGTGGCTTGTGCACGTTGAGCAGAATATTTTTCCATTATTTCCTTCATAACAACAATATCTACAACGATCATTTGCATTTCGAAATTCGAGGCAGAAATTTATTTTCTTCTAACTCGTCTCGAATTCAACCTGTATTAACTTAACAAACTTTTGACACAAATAAGCTGTAATAATATCCACATAATGTATAATGCCATTTCTTCAAATAAATAAATTGAATAGAATTTATAAAAATATCAAATATTTAAATTCAGAGTTACGACACATCAGGAATTTGCTCAATAATCTGCAAAAACTTTGCACAAGGAAGAGAATCTTTGAGCTTCCAAAAAATATAGAATCTCCACAAATTTATGATCGAACTTTCCAAAACCCATATGGAAGATTCTTTTGCCACCTGCAAATTCTTGTATAATAGATAATAATCTTTGCAAAAATAACACATAATACCTTCATTTGATTTACAGATCAAACTTGCTATATATAAGACATCTTCTAAGAATAGTAAGAATATCCATGCATATGCAATAATATTTTTCGAGATCAAAGGGATTTCCTTGAGCATAAATCTCATATATATATATATATATATATATATTGATGCATTTCGCAAAATAGTAGATATTTTTATCACGTGCCAAATCAAGCAATTTAAAGAAAAAAATGCAATGCCTTATGTTTATAACAAAAGATATTTGCAATATAAATCATATATAATTCATAGGCAATCATCTATAATCTTCATAAAATCGAGTAAAAATTTGCAAGGCAGGTTGACAAAAAAATTCCCTTACCCAAGGGATATGCTTCAAATATACCAAAAAAATCATTACCAATCTTCGCTTGAGATTCTTTTCTTATTGCACCAAAATCTGCATAGATTTGCAATCATTCTTATAGAATTTCCTGCAATCAGCTCATTTCCTTTTTGGTATCCATCAATTTGGATCCTTCCATTTTGTTAGAGTAAAATTAGAAAATCTTCAAGAATAATCAAATTTTCTTTCTTAACTCATCATAACAAAGTATTTAAGGAAAGAATATTATTCACAATGATATCTTGAAAATGAAATTCTTGCTCAGTCAAAGCACAATAAAATCAAGGAGAATGAAATCCTTGAGTATTAACATCACGTAGAATCAGATTTTTACTTTGCTAAATATGACAAAATATGAGAGTATAGAATCAAACCAAATAAACTCATTTGTCTCTAAGTAAAATATCAAATCAATCACACATATTAAATCAAATCGCAACTCACGAATAAAAATAATCATGCGATTCTTTCTTCAATCAAACCAATCAAAGAATATAATCATTATAAAATCTAAATCAATCAAGGAACGAAGAGAATATAAATATAATGAGAATTTTTAAATTTTGTACTCAAACCAAAAAAGTACCTTCCTCACCAAATTCTCTTTCTTCTCTTTCTTTATTTCATGCAAAAATAACTCATCTTTTCTTTGGTACCTATATTTTCTTAGGTCCATGAGAGTTAGTAGAGTATGCTGCTTTTACCCAATCTTTTTAACAGGTCTCCAAACTTTAGGACCATTCTTTCTCAAAGTGTTCTGAGTTTTCACAATTTAAACACTTGAGGACATTTCGACCAACAGATTTTGTAAAGATTCTTTGAAAATGCTTCCTGTACGCAATTCTAGGAGGTCTTTGTTTAAGCCTCTCCTTAACTTTAGGAAAATCAATTAGAGAATCACTTTCCTTATTGAAACCAAGTCCCGACTTATTATAGTAAGGTACTTATATGGAAAGGATATGCTCTAATGTTTTTGAACCCTTTGAAAATTTTGTCGAAATATTTGAAAAATCATTTTTTAAAGAATCATTTTCTTTGATAAGTAAATCTCGACTTTCTTTTGTTTGTTGAAAATTTTTTTGCAAAATTTCAAACTTTTCTTTTCGAGAAAGATCTTGTTGCTTAAGCCGTGAATTCTCCTTTTTTAAGTTCGGAGATCTTTTTAAGAGAAAGTTTGAGATTTAAGCAAATCTCATTTATATACTTAAGAACTTTAGTAGGAATTCTTGAATGGCTTACCTCGATTTTCTCATCGGATTCTGAGTTTATGTCTGAGTCAGACTTTGATTATGAGTTTATGTTTGAGTCAAACTTTGATTCTGAGTCTATGTCCAAGTCAGACTGTGCCATCAAACATATATTTCCTTGCTTGTCATCTTCTTTCATGGTTTTTTCTGGCCATCCTGCTTGTATTTTCTTCTTCCACTGAAGTTCCTTCCTTTTCTACTTAGCTTTTTGAATTTCTTGATCATAAAAGCAAGTTCTTCGTTGTCCATGTCATTTTCTGAGTCTGTATCATCAGAATCAACATTAGATATTAAAGCAATGGACTTCTTACCTTCAGGATCTTCATCATTGATTTGTTCCACTTCATAAGTTTGAAGAGTGCCAATCAATTCATCGATGGAGAGTGGCATAATCCTTTGAGTCTCCCGGATTGAGATCTTGACATGGTTCCAATCTTTTGAGAGATCTCGTAAGAGTTTGTTGACCTTCATTGGGGAAGAAATTGGATGACAATGATACACCAAACTGTTTACAATTTCTGTAAAACGATCGAACGTATCTCCAATCGACTCTCCTAGCTTCATCTTGAAGGATTCATATTGGCCAAGCAGGAAGTTTACTTTTATCTCTTTTACACGATCAATCCCTTCATATGTAATATGAAGTTTATCCCAAACTTCTTTTGCTGTTTCACATGAAGAAATTCTGTTATATTCAACAGGAGACAAAGCACAATATAAAGAATAAATGGCTTTTGTATCAAGCGCTTCTCTTTTATGGCTTTTGTATCAAGCGCTTCTCTTTTGGATATCTCCATCCGAGACATAAGAGTAGGGGGTTTAGTTTCTTTGTCTTTGTCATTCTTTGATGTAGACGCAGCAGTGGGATTGATTCATTTTTCCACAACATTTCATTGCAAGGGATCTCTGAATCTTAGGAATGCCTTCATTTTGTTTTTCCAAACGTTGTATTCCTTTCCATCAAAATATGATGGTCTGGTGTTGCTTTGCCCTTCCATAAGTCCTTGTGCCAAGATACTAGCCATAGAAGATCTTTAGCTCAAAAGTTAAAACACTTTAATAAAACGGGCACTTGGCTCTGATACCAATTGATAGTGCTAGTATGAACACTTAGAGGGGGGTGAATAGGTGTTTAAAATAAACTTGGGCAAATATATACGGAATAAAATAAACTTGGAGCAAAATAAAAGAGTTAAGGGAAGGGAATAAGAACACAAGGTTTATAGTGGTTGGGCTTAGTCCGAACATAGGTCCACTCTCCCACACTAACAGCCTTTTGCTGGATTCCATTATGCAATCAACAAGAGATTACAACTTTGAGTGCAAACACTTAGTAGTAGATCACACTATTTCACTAAGTCACTCTTTTGGTATTTCTCTCACGATCACAAACGTTTAAGCTCACAAGAGAAAAGTGTATAATTGAAGTTGGCTCAGACTTTGGAATTATAAATTCTACGCTCTGTCTCTTATTTGCTCATCGGTCCTTGATCTCCTTAAATACTCCTCCACTTCCAAACTAGCCGTTAGATGGTATCTTGAGGATCTCTTCTAATCTACCTATTGGACAAATCTGTATCTAGAAGGTTTGGTAGCCGTTGAGTGACAAAAGTAGAATTCCAAATTGATTCTAATCGCTCATATAAATAGAATCTCGGTTTCCATAAGTAGAGTTTTTTCGTATAGAAAGTTCTTGTCTTCAAGATCCAATTGTCAATCAATTAGATTGAGTCAATCAAATCAATCTTGATATGAAATCCAAACCAAATCACTAGCCATCATACATCCTGTAATAAACCAAGGCTTTGAAGAATTGGAGATAAACTTGAATTTGTCTTTGTCTTTATTCTTCATTGCGTTCAGTTTGGAATTTGTCAGCGTTGGCAGACTTTGAATCTAAAGTCTGGCGGTCTTCAGACTTTGATGGTAGAGTTTGGAAGTCTTCAAACTAGACTTTACAATCTGAACAGATTTAGCTTTAAGGTCTATACGCAGTCTGAATAAGTTCAGGTTCGGTATAGAGTCTGTCTTCTGGTTCTTCCAAGCATAGACTTTGATAATATCCTTTATATGTTCTATCATTTGCATAGTCTATTACTCAACCATTAAACACATTAGTAGCCTTTGATTTATTTTGCCATCTTCAAAACATCATAAGGGATTTCTCTAACAATATGTAGTATGTACAAGGTTGGTATGGGCTAAACCAATTCTAAACTTCTAGAATTGAGGACCAACCTACTGGGTCTAGGGGCCTCGGGATCAAAGACTGATCCTATCCCCCTGAGAACTGAGCTAGGATCGACTGAGTTGGGCTAATCCAGGATTAGTCTAGGGTTGACTGTAGACCGATATTCAATCTTGCTCAAAATCTCTCTTCTCAAGAGCTACCAAGTCAGATGTCATTAATGCAACTAGGCTTTTCGATTGACTCCATATCTCAAAGGCCATGAAATGGGTCTAGAAAATCATATTTTAATCCATATTTAATGGTGCAGGTCATAAACGAGCCGCTTTAAATTTAAAAATAGAAGGCTTGCGTCAAGAAATAAATGCCTAATGATGTAATGGCCCTAAAACGGGTTGAGAACTAATCACACAAACATACACAAACTTGGAAGGGGGAGATGAGGGGTTCAAACCCCCACATTCTCAGGGAGAGATGGGGTGGGGACGCGCAAGTTTCAGGAGTGGGTTTTGACTCCCACGCCTTGCAAGAGGCAGGGTAAAAGTCTGAGAGTGAGTGTAGAATAGGTATAGAGTAGGACTGACCAAAAAAAAAAAAAAAAAAAAAAAACATACACAAACTTTACTCCTCTTATCAAATATAACATGAACTTTCAAGTATCTCCAGACTATACACATACTCTTTGTATGGTACCACTTCTGTCACGAAGTTAGCTCCCATTCAAGAGCTATGTTTTAATTATTAACTTTCCCTTTGAAGCTAAAAATAATAACAATTTTGCCATTTAGGTCATCTTTTCTTGAAAAATCTTGGTGTTTTCATTTTTTTTTTCCTTTTACAAAAACATACATGAATATACTTTATAAAAATAAAAATAACGGATGGAAAACCGAATATATCTTCACCTTTGTATTATTACTCACTTAATGGGTTGCGAGTGAAGTCCACATTCTTTTAACAAAGTCTTTTGCTAAAGTTGAGAACAACTTGGTTCCCCAGAAGGGAGAGATATTCTTGCAAAAGAGGTAGCCATATTAGTCCTTGAAAGGCTTGATTCCATTGAGAGAGGATATTAAGGAGAAGAAAACAGCCTTGACGTCCAAGATATGGGGCTGGAAATGGTTGGACCGTTTATCCTTGAACGTGCGAAAAGGGCGGCTGACCTTAGCAGTAATGATACCAATAATTTAGCCCAAGCTCTAAGACAGTCTATGCTACTAACTGCACAAATTCCAATACATATTGATGATCGAACATTTGATGAGCTTCTGACAGGGAAGAGGACTTACATACACCTAATTATCCATAGATCCAAACCACAATTTTTTCCAAGGCATAATCCATCAAGACCTGTAGCTGGTCCCAATGCTTAAGGATATATAAGTGTGTTACATTAATCCCTATGCCACCAAAAGCGGGAGCTTATAATTCAAATGCTCCGTAAGAATTATGTGAAGCCACTCTTGCGGGTAATGCTAAAGAAGTCCTAGAAGTTCTCATTATCCCGAACAGATATAAGAGACAAGATAGACCGAGATCCTCCAATGGACGGGGCATTAGCTATCATAGCTCATGCTCTTTGAAAGAGAATTCGGGGATTCTCACTTTTTACAGAAATGGTGATTAGAGAACAGTCGTTAATTGCTACAACAAAGTTACAAAATTTGTGATTGGTGTAATTTTGACAACTTAGCCTTTGATAATTTAGATATGATGAGGATAGCTTAACAGTTTGTCTCGGCAAACTTTCTTTGCCGAGCTGCCAGAGCCTTTGCCAAGAAGCGCAAAGAAGGCTTACGATTTGCTCCTTCAAAAAGAAAAGATGGTGAAAGATCTAGGAAGATAAATTTAAGTGGTAAAGTACGCAAGAGGAAAACGTACATTGAACTCCAAGTGAAGGAAGCAGCCAACAGACTTTCGAGCCTGAATAAGAGTTATTTCAGGTATAAAAGATAGCGAGACCCATGGAGAAATTAAGAGAGCAATACACTTTTGTTAATGCATAAAATTATTGGTTGCAATTTAAGTCAATACAAAATCATTAAAGAAATAAACGAGGAAAAATAAAAGATACATAAGATTTATATGCTTAAGTTTGAGCGTTAGTATCTATGTTCTTAAAGAAAGTCGGAGTTTGTAAAATTCTAAACGCAAGTGAATGTGTTGAACAAGTAATATAATGATAAAAAAGAATATCGTCCCACAAAGATCGATGATTAATAAACTAATTAAATACTAAAATAGATTAATTCTAAAATTTATCTAACATATCAAAATATAATTGAGAATAAATTAAAAACAAAATTTGGAGACTAAATGTAATAAATCAATCAGATAAATATGTTAGAGCATCCGATTTTACCATAACCACCAAATATGAATTTTAGATTGTTGTGGGTACAAGAACGATATCAAATAAGTGATAGCGGAATCTCCTAATCTAGTTATAACAAATCTACTTAGTTTATTAGTCCACTATATCTCTATGTAAATTAAAATAAACATAAGTGCATTAAAAATTATGAATATTTCCAGCTTACAATGAGTATTTTAGATCACCTTGTCACCGAAAGCTACACAAATAACGCGATATATTTCTATCCACGTTTAATTCATGGTTACATATTATAATGAGTAATTGCATATTATCATTTCTCAGTCTCAAACATGCACATAAGATCATTCAAGTGGTGACCAGTCATTCAATAGGATTATACACAATAATATATAACTCACATGAATGAAATCAATTGTAAAACATAAAAATCATGAAATTCACATTATCATGATTAGGCTACATCATAGCCCTAATAAAAGAAAATTAGAACATAGTAAAATGAGAAATAAAAATAAAAATTAAACTCAGCATCTTGAATCAAAGAACAAGAATTCCGTCACCATTTTTGTTTTCTTTTCAAAATACTTGAAAAACTTTCAGAACAATAAAAAACGATCTAACAAACCTAGCTCTCTAAGGCTCTCTATATTCTATCAGATGATCTTTATATATATATATATATATATATATATATATATATATATATCTCCCAACGCTTGCAGATTACATTAGGGAACAAAATCAAGGATTTCCTAATTTGATATCCATCTTCCATTGCTTTTTTATTATTTGAATTCTTGATTTTTACTATTCTTTCCTTATCTTCTCCATATCTCATTATTCTACATAAACAAGGAAAATTCAAATAATCAAAAGGAAATCTAAATATTTTCTCATATATATTGCATTAATTGTCGCTTAAAATAGGTCAAATAACTCTATTTTTATAGAGTTATCAACCTCCAAACTTAACATTTTGCTAGTCCTCAAGCAAAATCAAGACAACACATATTCAAGCTAAAAACCTCCTCCATGACATCTTTCCATAATTGCTCAAATTCACAATTCAAAGAAAAAACAAATTTCATCCAAACATTGAAATTGATTTATAAGTTAAGACCAACTCTAACTATGTGATCCAGGTGTGTGTGAGAGAGTCCTTATCTTTTTAGAATTATATTCAATCCAAATAAATTCACATTGACATATAACCTCTCAAAAATTCTCAATAATTATGACAAAACCTCATAGGTTTGCTTTTCATTCCTCTCTCCACTAATGTAAGCTAATTATCCAACCAAAAATCAATAGGACTTTTCTCGGTTTGTAATGTAAGGCTGGGCTAAAGGTGAGATAATGATAATTTTAAGCTCAAATCACTCATCAACACGTTGATTTCTAGGATCTAATTAGAGCCAATATCATTGTTCAATTTCACTCCTTCAAGATAATTTTTCTACTACCATATATCATCATTCCTCTTTTTTTTTTTTTTTTTTTTTTAAATTCCATTGCTTTATGGTGGAGTTTCTCCCAAAGTCTCTCCTAATATAACATGAAAAATTTTCAACCCATTAAGTATCCAAAAGGCTCACTCAATTGAAAGTTGAATAGCGAACCATAAAAGCAATGTATATATTGATAATACACCCCAAACAACCATAACAATCACTTTTTTTTCTTTTCATACTCCATCCTTCCTCCCAAATTTTTGTTAAGCTCAAATAATTTTTTATCCCAAAAAAAAAAAAAAATCAACGTGTTCATAGGGCATGGGACAATGATATAATTTGATAATAGCTAGGCTAAACATATATGGGTGTCAATGAAAAATTGGATAATAATTAAGGCTCAACGGGGTGACTAGGGATAAATAAATAGGGTTAGCTTGAAAGGCTCAATCAATCTAAAAATTGCCTAAATCATTTTCTCAGTTAGATTTAGCTTAGGATTTTGCCTCAAGAGAAAAACAAACAAATTCTAAGATTTGGGTGAAATTTAAGAAAATCACATGCTTCACATAAATGTTCTCTAGATTTACACACGATTAAAAAATTAAGGATTTTTAGTGCTCTTGTCAGGACTATTCGGTGTAAGTTCTTTTGCTTGGACAGGGCATTTAGTATATGTCGCTATTCCTGGATCTAGGGGGAATACGTTCGATGGAATAATTTTTTAGATGTATTACTGCATCCCGAAGGGTTAGGACCACTTTTTACAGGTCAGTGGAATCTTTATGCCCTAAACCCCGATTCAAATAGTCATTTATTTGGTAACTTTGGATCAACATAATCAGAATTAAAATTAACTCACATATCAATTAGCAGTTTAAATAAAATTTAAATTTTCGTAAGAATTGTAAAAATTCACAACAAGGAATGCAATCATGATAGAATAAAAAAAAGCCAAAAATTTTGTCTCCCCCCAAACTTGAATGAAGCAGTGCCCTCAATGTGAAAAAATAGCAATAGGAAGAAGAAAACTCCCCTAGTTGTAGGATAAGTTCATAGATGACCTTGATGATTAAACTCTTGAAAGGTGATTTCTAAAAAAAATTAATCTGGATAAAATAGAGAAAAATTAATCTTTTTTTTTGTGCAAAACATAAACTTAAAAATAAATAAAAAAACATAATTAAAATGCTTGGGTTGCCTCTTAAGAAGCGCTTGCTTTATAGTTTTTAGCCAAACTATTTTAGATGTCGCTATTCTGAAGGATGAAGTTCAATGGTGGTCTTCCGCTTGTTGTAACCACCTTCAAAGTCGGGCTTCAAATGTTGAACGTTCACTTTGAATGTGCCTTTAGTGTCATGCACAAATTCAATTGTTCCGTAACGGAATACTCGTGTAACTGTGAAAGGACCAGACCATCAAGACCGCAACTTTCCTGGAAAATATTTAAGGCAAAAGTTATAAAGTAAGATTTTTTGACCAATTTTAAATTCTCTTCTGTATATGTGCTTGTTATGCTATCTTTTTGTATGCTCCTTGTACAACTTATAATTTTCATAGGCCTCATTGTGAAATTCCTCCAATTCATTCAGTTGCAATAATCTTTCTTCACCTACAAACTGCATGTCAAAATTTAGAAATTTCAATGCCCAATATGCTTTATGCTCTAATTCCACTAAGCTTTTCCAAACATTAGCCTAAAAGGAGATATCCCAATTGGAGTTTTGAACGCTGTCCTGTAGGCCCAAAGTATATCATCAAGTTTTATTAACCAATCTTTTCTAGAGGCATTCACTGTTTTTTTTTTTTTTTTTAAGTTCTCTTGATTTCCTTGTTTGAAATCTCTACTTGACCACTAGTTTGAGGATGATAAAGGGTTGCAACCTAATGCGTGACTCCATACTTACTCAAAAGTACTTCAAATTGTTTGTTGTAAAAGTGTCTTCTCCTATTACTTATAATTGTCTTAGGAATGCCGAATCGGATAAAAATATTTTTCTTCAAGAATTTGACCACAACCTTAGCATTATTTGTTGGCAATGCTACAGCTTCTATCCACTTAGACACATGCTCCATAGCCATTAAAATGTATAAATTTCCATAAAAAGGTATAAAGGGTCCCATGAAATCAATACCCCAAACATCAAATAATTCACACATAATAATGTTATTTAAAGGCATCTCATTTTTTCTTGAAATATTTCTAGTTTTTTGACACCTATAACATGAAACTACATAGGAGTATGCATTTTTTTAAAGTGTGAGCCAATAAAATCCAGATTGTAAAATCTTAGCTGCAGTTTTGGTGGCACCAAAATGGCCACCTGCCTCTCCATCACGACAATGATGTAGAATGTTTGCTTCTCTTCGTCTGGAACACATCTCCTTATGACCTAGTCTGCATATACTTTAAATAAGAAAGGTTCTTCCAAAAAATAATTTTTAACATCAGAAAAGAATTTTTTTTCTTTTGTTAATGTGATAATTCAGGAGGAAGAACATTACTTACCAAATAATTTACAAAATCGACGTACTAGGGAATTTTTGTGGACTTGATGGAAAATATTTTATCACCGGGGAACTCTTCCAAAATTAGTCTCACCTCTTTCTTTGAATTTGGAATTCTTGATAAGTGGTCTGCAATTAGATTTTCAGTCCCCTTTTTATCTTTGATTTCCAAGTCAAATTTTTGCAGCAATGGAATCCACTTGATCAACCGGGGTTTTGATTCTTTCTTTTCAAGCAGATACTTAAGAGCAGAGTGGTCAGAATAAACTATAACTTTTAAGCCAATTAAATAAAAACGAAGAGCAAAAACTACCGCCAAAAGTTCATTTTCTGTTGTTGAATAATTTAATTGTGCACCTAATAAGGTTCGACTGGCGTAGTATATGGTTTGAAAAATTTTATTCTTCATTTGTCCCAAAATAGCTCTTATTGCAAAATCACTAGCATCACACATCAATTCAAAAGGTAAATCCCAATTTGGTGTTGTCATAATTGGTGTTGACATTAACTTCTCATTTAAAGTACTAAAAGCTTGCATGCATTCAAAAGAAAAATTAAAAAAAAGGAGCATCTTTTTCCAAAAGATTAGAAAGAGGTTTAGCAATTTTTGAAAAATCTTTTATAAATCGCCTGTAAAATTCTACATGCCCCAAAATCCTCTGACAAGTTTTACAGATGTTGGCGGAGGCAATTTTGCAATGACCTCCACTTTGGCTTGATTGACTTCTATTCCATTTCGAAAAATTTTCTGCTTGAGCACTATTCCTTCCAGCACCATAAAGTGACACTCCTCCTAATTCAAAACAAGGTTAGTCTCTTCATATCTTTGTAAGACCAAAGCCAAATTCTTTAAACAAGAATCAAATAATAAACCAAAAAGGGAAAAATCATCCATAAAAATCTCAATATATTTTTCAACCATATCAGAAAAAATAGCCATCATACATTTCTAGAAAGTAGCTGGTGCATTACAAAGACCAAATGACATTCTTCTAAAAGCAAAAGCACCATAGAGATAAGTGAAAGTAGTTTTCTTTTGATCTTCTGGTGTAATAGGAATCTGATTATACCCCAAATATCTATCAAGAAAGCAATAAAACTCATGCCCCATAAGTCTTTCCAATATCTTATCAATAAATGGTAAAGGAAAGTGATATTTTCTAGTGGGATCATTCAATTTTCTATAATTCATACACACATGCCACCCAGTAACTGTTCTTGTTGAATTCAATTCATTGTTGTCGTTTTTCTAAATAGTCATACCACCTTTATTTAACACAACTTGTTCAGAACTTACCTAGGAAATATCATAGATAGGATAGATGATACCTAATCAAGTAGCTTAATTACCTCAGCTTTCATTACTTCTTGCATCTTTGGGTTCAAACACCTCTAAGGTTAGATAGTGGGTATATATTATTCCTCTACCAAAATTTTGTGCATGCAAATTGAAGGACTAATTCCCTTAATATCAGTTATTTTCCATCCAATTGCACCCTTATGCTCTCTTAATACTCTGATCCTCCTCCATCAAATCTGTCAAACAAAAAGATATAATTACCGATAAAGAAGAAACTCCATCTAAATAAGCATATTTCAAATGAAAAGGTAAGGGTTTGAGTTAAAAAATTGGAGGCTCTTCAATTGATGATTTATGCTTTGTTATGTGTTGTCCCAACTCCTCAAATTTAATTGCCTTTTGCCTTGAATATGGTGGAATTGCCTCTATGAAATTTGTGTACTCCTTTATCTCCTCTCTAAATATCGTTGTCCCTTGGTCAAATCACACATGCTTCAAGTGGATCTTTTAAAATATTTTCCTGGAAAACCTTATTCACCAACTTGTCAACTGTCCCAACTCTAAAACAAGAATTATCACCAAATGGATATTTTATTGCTTTAAAAACATTAAATGAAACAAGATCATCTTGAAATCTAAAAATCAACTTCCTTTGTTGTACATCAATAAGAACTCTTCCTGTTGCTAGAAAAGGTTGACCTAAGATAAATGGTACCTCAAAATCTTCCTCCATGTTAAGAACTATGAAATCTACAGGAAAGATAAATTTGTCAACTTTTACCAAAACATCTTCCACGATATCTTTTGGATATTTAATTGATTGATCAGTAGTTGAAGTGACACTATGGTTGCTTTTACCTCGCCCAACCCTAATTTCTTGAAAACTGAATAAGGCGTTGGATTAATACTTGCACCTAAATCACATAATGCTTTTTCAAAGTAAGAATCTCCAATAGTGCAAGGAATAATAAATTTCCCTGGATCTTTTAATTTCGGAGGTAATTTGTTTTGTAGGATGCCTAAACACTCCTCATTTAACTTCACAGTTTCATAATCCTCCAGTTTCCTTTTATTTGCCAAAATCTCCTTAAAATTTTTTGCATAACTAGGCATTTGCGCTAAGGCATTTGCAAAAGGAATGTTAATGTGCAATTTTTTTAAAATACATCAAGAAATTTAGAAAATTGCTTATCCATTTTATGCTGCTGGAGTCACTGAGGGAATATTGGCGGCACATATGGCTTGGGATTATCTAGAAAAAGTTTACTCTTACTTGTCTTCTTTGATTGTTTATTGATCACCTCTTCCTTGTCTTTGAAAAGCTACACAAATAGTACGGTATATTTCTATTCACATTTAATTCATGGTTATATATTATGCTGAGCAATTGCATATTATCATTTCTCAGTCTCAAACATGCCCATTAGATTATTCAAGTAATGGCCAGTCACTCAATAGCATTATACACAATAATATATAACTCACATGAATGAAATCAATCGCAACATAAAAATCATGAAATTCACATGATCATAATTAGGCTACATCGTAGCCCTAACAAAAGAAAATTAGAACATAGTAAAAGAAGAAATAAAAATAAAAATTAAACTCAGCATCTTGAATCAAAGAACAAGAATTCCGTCACCACTTTTGTTTTTTCTTCAAAATACTTGAAAAACTCTCAGAATAATAAAAAACGATCTAACAAAAATCCTAGCTCTCTAAGGCTCTCTATATTCCATCCAATGATCTTTATATATATATATATACCTATCTTCCAACGCTTACAGATAACATTAGGGAATGAAATCAAGGATTCCCTAATTTGATATTCATCTTCCATTGTTTTTTATTTATTTGAATTCGTGATTTTTTGCCATTCTTTTTTTATCTTATCCATTTTTCATTATTCTACATAAACAAGGAAAATTCGAATAACCAAAATGAAATCCAAATATTTGCTCATAAATATTGCATTAATTGTTGCCTAAAATAGGTAAAATAACTCTATTTTTGTATTGTTATCAGTTGGCAGTAATTAATTCATTATGATTGACAAATCAAAACTATAATTACTCATATATTCGAATATTTCTCATATTCATATATATATATATATATATATATATATATATTCAAATCTCATGTTTACAAATAAATAACACCCATCTGTGGGTAGCCAAGTTGGTATTCGTTCTCCCCTACTTCGATGCGGTTGAGAATTTGAATCCTCACGTTGCTAGCGATTTAAGTGGGGGGCCCTAGCGGTGGGTTACTGGGCCAGCTTCCCCCAAGGTATAGTCGCTGTTGGGCCTCCATTGCGGAGGCCCGTGAGACCCCGAATTGGCATAAGCCGACAAGGGCATGCTCCGGCAGATCCTCGGTCACAAAATAATAAAATAATAATAATAATAATAATAACTTAATTGACTGTAAAATTCAGAGCACAAAATCTACCGCGATCTATATTTCCCTTCGTACGTCAAAGATGACTCCTTATCCGTGCGGCTCCTGCAGGCAAGAGAAAACAAAAGGACAAAACACTTGCCTTTCGTTTCCTTCTCTGACTTTTAGTTGGCCCCATGCGCTTTTTCTTTTGTATGACCAAAATATCGAACTTTCAGTCTGTCACGCCTCAATCCTCGAACACGCGCATCCCTCTTTGATCAATTAAATTTGCGACTTCCTAGGATGAGTCGTCGACCCTTTATTTTATTGCACATGTGGAAGCGAATAACAAATCTTCTGTCAATAACCATCTCGGGATAGAAAAATAGGACAATAGATTCAAAAACCAAACATGCTGTTATAGACCAATTGAGTCATATACAAAAGTCTACCATCACAAGACTTCAAAAGACCAACTCTCAAAAGGAACTGTCCTATCTAACCTACACTCTAGATCATCTCAGCTCGGCTCCAGCTCTTCCATCTTATAGTCCTAAAAAGTGAAGCCCACGACGGGGTGAGATATAAATCTCAGCGAGTTCACGCTCTAAACCCTGATTAGAAGGGTAATACGCCTAAAATATCCTAATCACACAATCATACAACTATAGAAACTTACCTTGTCTCAGATCCTAAATGCAGGTTAGTATAGTTCATATCACAACCATGTGCATATAGCAATTTCACACATCAATTGGAATGTCTAAATCAATCACTGCTCACACAAGCAAGAACTACCGACACACATCGGTCCATCAATTCAATCATAAGGGTCCTGATTATAGAGCCAAATCATTATGACACGTTCCATTTCATGCCACACAATTTTGTCCCATAATCTTGTACATCAATTTCACTCAACATGCATTCCAGTTGATTAATACTACCCACGTAGGCAGTTTTACTTGACACATATTGATCCTTTATCCACCGACACACACTAGGGATAGGTAACGTCCACCGACACATACCGAGATAGGTTACATCCACCGACACATGCCGGGGATAGGTAATATCCACCAACACACACCGACGATAGGTTCTCTTAACCTTTAACATCCACCGACACACATCGAGGACGGGATCTCTTAACCTTTAACGTCCACTGACACACACCGGGGATGGGATCTCTTAACCTTTAACGTCCACCAACACACACTGAGGATAGGTTCTCTTAACTAGCACACGATTATTCAATTCTGGCCAGCTTTGCACTCACACGCTTCAATTAAGATAACGGTATTGACCTGTTTTCTTCTTATTAAAAGTATCCGGTGAAAATATCGTGTGTGAGTACACGGTTAGATCGAACCCGAAAAATTAATATATTCCTTTTTAAAATCTCATTGTTTTATATAGTATATAAAACCATTTTTGGTGTTAAAATTCGACAACTGGGATTTTTTGAATAAATATTGGAAATTCACAAATTTTATAATAAATAACACAATTTCCAATCAGCACTTAATTTGCACAAATCAATATCTAATTGTATAAATTAACCACACTATTGCAATCAGTATAAAATTACGGTCACCGGCTATCCCGATCTAATTTCCGGAAAATAATTAATAAATAAATAATTACTAAAATTAATTAAATAATACAATTAAATACTATAAATAGGAACTTGGGCCGAAAAAAAGCCTAATTAAATACCGAGACGGGCCTGAAAAATTCCCGAATCAATCTAGATAATCAATACAACCTATTTAGTTTCTAATTAATCTAATCTAACCACTTAACATGCAAAATTGGATAATTAAATCACTAATCTAATCTAACTAACTACCTAATCCCTAATTAAATTAAACTAATCATCCCATAAACGTCATTAGCCTACTAAGTAGAGTTTAGTGCATAAAATCACCGGTTTAACACGAAAACCGGTTCATCACAACAGCGGCGCAACGACGGCCGAGACTTGGACTCACGGTGATGCCAACGGAGGCTCGGATTGGGCCGAAAACGGCCACAAAGCCCGCATCAAAGCTACTGGCTTTTGATCGATGAGGCGACAACTGCGGAACTAAGTTGAAACTTGCGGAGGAACGATGGAGAAGGCAAGGCGTTGGGCTGAAATGTGAGGCTGAGCTGAACTTACGCGGCTGCTGACTTTGTGGGTTGTTAGGCTCGTGAAATTCGCTGCTGTGGGCACGCGGCAAGGAGAGAGAAATTCGGTGGAGCAACGACAGCTTGATTCGATGGGGTTGGCGCTTGCAGAAGGGAGAAGCAGCTATTGGCATCCATGAAGGCTGAGTGGAACACGAAGGGGGAGTCAACAAAGAGGAGAGGACTTGCTGGTGTTGACCTGTGGGCTAGCGTCGTGGCATTGCTTTGGTGGGGAAGTAGCGAGCATTGTTGTTGGGCTATTCGATGGGGACGCGTGGCAGGGGATGGAGCTGGCTTCGGTCAACGATGGAGGGGGTTTGTTTGCTGGTTGACTCGATGGGGTTGTGTTGCAGACATGTGGTAGCGGAGAAGGAAAAATGAAGGGGTTCGGCTGCTGGTTGGGCAAAGACACACAAAAGAAAATGAAAAGAAAACAAGAGCAAAGTGGGACATGGTGATGTAGGGGCTTCGCATGAAGAAGAAGAGGGCAGTCAATCTTGGCATGCTGAAGAAGTTGGGGAAAGGGGGAGAAAAGTCAACACTCTTATCTCCTCACTTGAATGCTTGGTCCCCTAATACTTTCTTACAATATAAATACCCAATTAACTCAATTTTGATGCAAATGTTGCAGCCCCCAAGCCTAGATTCGAATTTACTCAATTTGGACCTCACTTTCTTCACGAAATTCTCCAATTTGGTGTCCAATTTTGCCAAGGAAAAAGCCCACACAATTTCTACAAATCCCCATCACCAAATGACTCTGTAAGGAGGCCAAAACCCTTTAATTTGGCCAATCTGAATTTTCGTTCGTTTCTGTATCATCCAAATTGATTTTTCGTAAAAATCTCGAACTCGATGAAATTTCTCCAAAAGACAAGACAACGTCCTATAAATGAACCATGACATGCTTGAACGTCTGATTCCCAAAACTGAATTCAATTTCGTGGTTAAAATCGACTGAATGCAATTTTTGTCCAATCCGACCTACTAGGTAGCTTTTAGGGATTTTATCGCGGTTATATCCCTTAACGGCTTCACCCAATAGATCAGTTAACTCATGAATGATTAGCTTAGAGAAAAAGGACCATAGGTGTGTCGATGAAAAGCCCATTTCGTTTTATTGGGACGGATAAAAAATTCAAGATGTCACACGGTTAAAGCTAGGATAAATATTTCCAACAATAAAAAACAAACACATAATTTCAAAGGCTAAAGAAGGAAAGATGACATCATCGCTGCTATAATTTTCATACTATGCTCGTTTGAATACTACAATTCTTTTCGATCATTCTAGTATCATAACTTATATACGGTGTTTATTTGAGTGTCATATAACATTTTAATTGATTATTTCAGTTTGCCATAACTTTTTTAAAACGTCCACCACAAGTGTTATGTCATGTTGGATTTTTAGCACTTGGG
Organism: Eucalyptus erythrocorys; assembly: GCA_014182555.1. Classification (NCBI taxonomy): domain Eukaryota; kingdom Viridiplantae; phylum Streptophyta; class Magnoliopsida; order Myrtales; family Myrtaceae; genus Eucalyptus; species Eucalyptus erythrocorys. The sequence continues at coordinate 27,319,999 of CM024600.1, read as the reverse complement.
TGAACGTTTTAAAAATAATTTTGCACTTAAGTGATTGATTGAAAATTATGACATTCAAGTGAATGTTTTTAAGATGTTATGGCACTCAAACGGTCAAAAATAAAGTTATTGTTAAAATATTTAAATAATAACCTACATCTTCATCTAATGACTTAAACCTTTAGAATATTGTATCAAACTTGATGATCTTCAGTCCAAATTTTTCCATGTCTCATTTGCCAAATTTGCCTCCCCAATTAAATTTTCACGCTTAATACTTATCGTTTGAGGACACGTAGGGGTCTTGAGGGGTTTCTATCCGCAAATCTATCAACAATTAAAGCTGCTCAATAGATTAGCTTTTGAGCATCCAGATTCTCTTCCTCATTTCTTCTTGAAAGCCTCCAAACTCTCTTGTATTGCTTTTCCTTGTGCTCTTAGATTTATCCGATTTATATGACTTAAGTTTTTTCCTCATTAAATTATGTTTTGAATTTTAGCCTATGTGAGAAATCTCAAGAAATTCCCTTGCCAATTCGGATTGTAATCTCCAATTATCTAACAAGGGGGCACACAAATTTTGGGATTTTTAGTTTCATTAGTGAGATAAGAATACTATAGGTGTCATGACTTTTATATAACACTCCTTTGATTTTGTTAAAATCACAACTCACTATTTTAAAAACTTAAGTTGTTTAATGAATACATGTTTTATTATTTAAATATTCCAATACTACCCCACGCTTAGTCTGGACAGCTCGAAAACGACAGTCGGTATGACATGATGATCCTACTTTTCAATTTTCCAGCCGGCTTATATGACTGGGTTCACTCATTTTGACTTTAATATAATTCCTTTAAGGTTTCTTTTCAGATAAAAAAACTATTGCTATTTAGAAAATAAAAATTATCTTCTCTGTCAATACTCTTGTAACAACTTGATCACTTCGTCGCCTGAAAGGCTCAATTTCGTGACGATGAAAAAGTATCAAATCTTGTTTATTCTTTTGATGTTAATGGGTTGACCAACCAACCAATGCTCATTGTGTATGACAGTCCTCACCATCCCACACATATACACGCTAGGTAATTGGCAAAGATAACCGACCAAAAAAAAAAAAAAAATTGGCAAAGATATATAAGTCTATGCTCAGCGTAGGTATTCGAACATGAGCCTTGAGCGAGAAGAATGAACACGCTAACCACTTGAGTAATCCCTTAGGGTTATCAAATCATTTATTTACTACATCAAGATAAATGTGATTTTTTTCCTGCTATTGGTGAGACGATCTTGAGGCATTATAGGAATATGTAGAAATAACTTGAAATAATGATGTAAAAAAGGTAAACATGTTGAGACATTTTGATATTTCTTTCCGTGAAGACTCTAAAAAATATATTAATTTTTGTCAATTCAAAATAAATGAAATTTCGTAGGCATCAATGACGATAACCAGAATGGTTTTCAATATTGACAATTACATAATGTAGTGCACGCCACATTGTTTATGGTTCTATTAATGTAGTACAAAATTCAACTAGTGTTATGGTCTCATTGACGTCACTGAGCACCATGTAATTCATCGGAAAGAGATTATTTCGGCCAAAGAAGCAATGTCAACCATCTACCGTAAGCAAAGGAAAGCAATTTCTTGCATTATTAGAGGGAAAACAGACACTAAAAACTGACACAGAAATTCAAAGTTTTGGTATATGACTGCTAATATGATAGAAGCCGAGACTAACACAGTTTGACAAGTTTAAACCCCCGTCCAAAGACTAGTTTCTTAGCAACGACGCGGGATGAAATAGATTATTGGCATGAGCTAGATGGAACGATAAGAGTGGCCACCCCAACCAAAACGAGTCGTCTTTGTCAGGCATGGCCATGATGATGAGGGGTGGCAACCACATAAAGATCGCTCTTTCTCGTGACCGTGGCCGCGAAAGCCTCGGTCATGTCAAGTTCTTCAGGAGTTTGGCCATTTGGAAGTGCCCAGTCGAAATGGTACAGCAAAAGTGCTAGTAAGAGCTCAATATTTGCCACAGCAAATGTGATGCCTGGACAGACCCTCCTGCCAAACCCAAATGGAACGAAATGGTAATGTGTCCCGTTAAAATCTACTGATGATTCAAGAAACCTCTCTGGCACAAATTTTTCTGGGTCTTCCCAATGATTTGGATCCCTTCCAAATGCCCCGGCATGAATAAGCACCCTCGATTTCACAGGTATATCGTAGCCCCTTATCTTGCATGCCTTCCTTGCTTCTCTGGGGACTAATGGTACTGGAGGGTGTAACCTAAGAGTCTCTTTGATCACTGATTTTAAGTACTTAAGATCCTCGAGATCCGATTCTTGCACTGGATCCTTTCCTTTCAATGCCATGCGCACCTCAGCCTGCGCTTTTGTCATCGCTTGTGGGTTTTTGAGCAGTTCCGACATTGCCCATTCTGCTGTCACTGATGAAGTATCGGTTCCACCACCATAGAATTCCTAAAAAGGTGCAAACGCAATAGAAACATGAATTTAGCTTGAGAAAAGGAGAATTTTGCTTTGGTAGGTACAATCTAATGAGCCAGACTTTTCAAATGACGCTGAAAGGACTTCGAAGGTGCTCGATACATTTCTTTCTACAGTGATTTGAACCGTGAAAAGAAGTACTACGGTTTTTTTAAGGTGTTTGACTAAAACCTATCACCACAGCACTTCGTAGCAACTGGTAAAAAATAGCAACAACCGACTTTATGGTGTTATAGCTTAGAAACTTGTATTACCAAATCTACTAGCATAGCTATAGGATCTAAACATACCAGGATGATATTTTTAATGTGGTCGTCGGTAAGATGAAATCCAAGTTCGTTTGACTCTTGAATCCGCAAAAGTACATGGAGAAAATCTTCCTTGACAAAGCTATCTTCCTGGGTACTTAAGTTTTCTCTCTGCCTCTTATGATCATTGAGGATATGATTTGAGATTTGATCACATCTTCGCCGAACGCTGTCTAGCCTCCATTTCCTCCCACTAATGTAACGAAGGATTCTGAGGGATGGGAAAACATCCACGACACTTAAACCGCTGGCCAGCTCGATTCCGTCTTTAAGAGCTGAAAGGTACTCCTGGCACTTGTAGCTTTCACCAAATGCTGCTTTGGATATTATGGCATTTAAGCATGAAGAGATCTTGTTGGTAAGATTGAGAGGGCAACCCTGCGACGAGTGGATGAACTGGACCAGATTACTCATCTCATGTTCTCTTATTGATTGGAAAGACCGAACGCATTTGACGCTGAGAAGTTCCAAGACACAAATCTTGCGAAGCTGCCTCCAATGTTCTCCGTAAGGTGCATACATGAAGCTTGAGAATGAGTCGAACATCATCTCTAAAGACGGGAATAGTGGCTTCTGAGCAAAGTTGATCTCGTGCGTCTTTAGGACCTCTTCAGCAATTTCAGGAGTCGTAAGAATGACCAGCATGAGCTCGCCGACCTTGAGGTGATAAATCGGACCGTAGGTTTTTGCTAGGTTATTCAGATGATGGTGTGGCAGCTCGGGACTTATCATCTGGGGCAAATTTCCGATAAGGGGCAGTTTCTTTGGCCCCGGGGGTAACTTCAAAGCATTGGAACTTTTAGCTCTGAAAATTTTGATGAGCATGAACAAAAAGAGAAGACAAGGTAGGAGGAAGGCAAAAGGACTGAAACGAAGCATTGTGGGAGACTCTGTGTTTAGGGCTCAGATGATCCAGGCATGAGCCAGAGTTCACCCCATTTATAACTTTTGGAAATATTCTTAGTTGCTCTCCGTCTTAAGAGTCAAAAATGAAACGTAACTCATGCCCCACGCGGGCTTAAAGAATTCTATCCTCAAAGACGAAGAAAAGAAGGAAATATTCTTTGTTGCTCTTCGTCTTAAGAGTCAAAAATGAAACGTAACTCATGTCCCACGCCGGCTTAAAGAATTCTATCCTCAAATACGAAGAAAAGAAGGAAATATTCTTTGTTGCTCTTCGTCTTAAGAGTCAAAAATGAAACGTAACTCATGCCCAACGCCGGCTTAAAGAATTCTATCCTCACGTATGAAGAAGAGGTGGAAGGGCATGACGTGGACCGTCTGACTTGTAACGTCTTCAAAGTTGATTTTATTAGGAGGAACAATTACGGAATATCACATCTAGCCTTGAAAATATTTTTTTTCCGCGCAAGAATCCGTTGAATTTGTTGGTAGTAGTTGTCACGCTGAATCCCAGATCTAACTGGTCCATTAGTTTGCAAGTATGGGTCTGATGACATGAATTTATTTCATAAGCTATATGGGTCCGTTTATTTCATAAAAAATAAATGATTCGAAAAATAAATTTCTAAAAAATGATCACTTATATTACTTACAAAAATGAACAAAGGAAAAATAGTTCTATCTTTCACGAAATTGTTTAGACATAAATTATTATCAATAATATAAATATTTTCTATTGACTAATTACTTCAAATAATACAAGTGTTCACTTTTAGGAAAATGTTTTCCTAATCAATCATATCCCTCAAAACAAATGTACCATATAGATAGAAAAAACAAACACACATGTACACACATTTTGACATTGAGCAATTTTAAGAACACCGAGACTCATATGCTAAATAGATTTATTGAATATTGTGACGAATATTAGTGATTATTTAAGTTACGGAGCCCCCTTGATTACCAAATAGAAATCTGTCACATGATTTAGTAAACTCATCTAGTATACAAGTTTTAGTATCTCAAGCATTTTTGTTTTTCAGGGAAATAATATAGAGCGTGAATAAAAATGGAATAAATAACATGATTTAAGAGTTCTGTCTGTAGTATGAAATTTTCATGGTAAGACTATGGTCCGTATTTTAATTAACATATTTGCATGAAATACCCATTATAAAATCTGATTAGATGTGATTAAAGTCTACGGTCTATATCTTGTGTTATCATTTTTCTAAAAACCGTGAAATCAATAATTATGACAGTTTATAAATGATTATTGTATTTCTACTTCTAAGAATGATTATGCTATCCTGAACCAAACCAACTAATAACTATATCACTTAGAACAAAGTGAGAATATAATAATAATCCTGCCAACGAAACGTGCAGCGAGAGAGGGTGGACGGCCATGGGACACAACTAAAAGACCTTTTTTCTACTAAAGTCTATCAATTATTTTGAACTCAAAATAAGATATTGCTAATTGAATATTCAGGCAAGACTTAAAATATAATTGCAATGTTAAATAATTATAAAATAATTGTATGTAAATGGACATGCTGACATTCATATATGTATGTATTTCCCTACATATTTATTGTAGAATTTTTAATCGTTTTTTTTTTTTTTTTTAGTATGAACACTTTTAAGAGTAATTCTTTGTCCCTTTTTATGAGTGCCGGACACCTGGAGTGTCCAAACTCGACATGGAGGGACACTTAAATGCCAAAATCGGAGCAAAATGAATTAGTTAAGTTTCAACAGCAAGAAAATCCGACCAAATTGCATACGTGGCATTTTCCGGCGACATGCTTTACTGACGTGGAAAATATATATATATATTTTTTTTTAAAAATACACGTGGACTAGGAAAACGACGTTGTCCCATCCACTCTGGCTTGCTAAGCTAAATGACATCGTTTTTCCTTAATGCTAAATGACGTCGTTTAGTTTATTTTGGGTTTAACTAGATTTGGTTGTCGCTTGCCTTCACACAGGATCTGACATCCTCTCCATTGTCGTTCATAGGTCACCGTTTATAGGTTGACCATTCACAGGTCATCGCTCATTATCATCGCTCACCGTTGCTGCTCGCTATCATCGCTCACTTAGGTTTGTTCTTTTCTTCCTCTCCCCTATGGTGAAGTTAGGGCTTCGACTCGTCTATTAGGGCTCCAACTTGAAATTTGGGGCTTAGCTAGGAAATGTAAGGCTTGGATGGTATTTTGATGTGAGATTTAGGGCTTAGATGTGCTAGAATCCTATTGGGGTTTCAGATTGGTAGTTTAGGGTTTGGCCTCAAAATGTAGGGCTCGACAAGGGGAAATTAGGGGTTTTATGCTATTGTGATGTGCGAAAGTAATTTTCAGGGGTTAGATGTGAAATGTGATGTGCGATGGTGATTGTTAGGGTTCAGAGTAGTTGTCATGGGGACCTCTAGGCATTTTTTTAAACTGAAGTGTTGAAATGGGTGTCATGAGGACCCGTGCTTATCTTGGGGACCTCTTTTTGTTGGTTAATATTTTAAGGGAATGCGACGTAATCAAACTAATTGTCGTGAGGGGACCTCTATTTGTCTAGATGGCATCTTTTTCGTGAATCTTGTCTGACCTGTGCATCTCTTCCCTATTTCTTCTTTTCTTTAATAAAGTCTATGAGAGTGTAGGGACCTCCACATGCAATTGTCTGTTGTCATTTGTGGATGTGGTCCCAAAAGTTAATTGTATTTTTTTTTTCTCATTGGTTGCAAAAATGTCTTATGATAAGGACTATGTTGTTGTAATTATTTGCTATGGTGGGGATTTTGCGATTGGAGAGGATGAATGGGAGTATGAGGGGGGAAATGAGGGTATTATTTTTATATTTATAAAGAAGGCATCTTATATGATGAACAATAAAATATATCACCTTTGAAAATTGAAGACAGCAAAATAAGGTTGTCTTGCTCAAAGGTGATGAATTTATTTTTGTCTCCATTCACAAATCATATGAAAGGGTTAGTATGCACACCTAGAGGGGGGTGAATAGGTGTATATAAAAATTATCATTTTCACAAGACTTCATAAAATAGATTGCCTTTGGATGATAATAATAAACTGAGTATGTAAACAACTTTGAACAATTCTATAATGCAATTAAGTAAAGCAACGAATAAGATAAGCAGTTTAGGGAAAGAGAATTGGAACACTAGGTTTATAGTTGTTCGGCTTAATTCAAGCCTACGTCCACTTTCCTGCATTGACAGCCCACTAGTTGGGTTCCACTACGAATCAAAAGAGATTATACAGCTCGTGATCTTCAACTTCCTTAGTGGAGAGTCTCAGCTAATCTCTTCACAAAGTCACACTATATGCTTCTCTCTTTTGTATACAATTTAAGCTCAATATATGAAAGAGCAAAGAACTACAGAGGTTCAAACTTAGAAATTCTTCTTTCACTCACTACTTCAAACAACTAGAGAATCCGGCTTAAATACTCTTTCATGCCTTCACGACCATTGGCACTTTCCAAAGAAATTCTTCCAATCTATCTGTTGGACAGAATCAATTAAGGTGATCTCGAGTCGTTGATTGATTGGTGAAGAAAGCCCGTCAATCCTGTTCGCCCATAAAATCATGATCTTTGGTTTCCATAAGTAGAACATTTCGAGTTTGTTTTCCTTTCAAAAGATCTCCAAATCGGAGTAGATTCCAATAAGAATAATCAATCATGTTGATGCTGTATCTAGCCATAAGGTCTTTCAAAAACCATACGAATCGAATTCTTGAAGATAATCCGTCATTTGGATAAGTCTTTATTCTTCGTCTGGAACTGTCAGTGAGGGCAGACTTTAAGTCTTGAGTTTAGTTGTCTTCAGCTTTTGACGATAGAGTCTAGAGTTCTTCATACTTTAACAATTGGGTATGGAAGTCTTTAGACTAGACTGATGGAAACGTTTTGTTAGTTTCAAAATAATAAATGAGTTTTCTCCAACAATCTCCCCTTTTTTTATGGTGACAAAACTTTTCTGCAGATTTGAAAACTTTTGTCCTGCAAAATAACACTTAAGCAAAATATCATATAAAAGATAAGTAGAATAGGACTTGGATAGTATCGATTCTACAACCACAGAAACATGTTAGTCCTACAAGATAACTATCCTTCCATAATCAATATCACGGCCTAAGTTACTACAGGCATCAAAATATCAAATCAAAGTACTTTAATAGTCAAGCAGTCCAAAGTCAAAAGTTCAATCCATAACCAAACAAAAGATAAGTCCAAAAATAAATCAAACCATCAAACCAAAAGTAAAGCATTCCAAAATCAAATCTACACCAACTTCTCCCCCTTTTTATCAATAGCAAAAAGTGGAGAACGAATAAAAAGAGTTGTTTGAAAATAGTGGGGTCAAAGTCATGGCTATTTTGGCAGGCAAACAAGTTGGAATTCTCCCATAGAATTCACTGTCTTCTCAAGCTTTGCAGGAGTCTCCTTCGGTGGCTGTAAATCTTCACCCTTCACATTAGTCTACACTTGAGTCTTTAGGGCGAGTAGTTGTTCTTCCAATGACACTGAAGTAGCCATGAAAGCCTTTTTGAGATCACTTATCTGATACTCCATACCATATTGCCGTCGCCTTAAATCCAACAAGATGTCCAACAATCTCGAAAAATCTGATGTTTGCTCTGGTGTAGCACTAGGTCCAGCCGATTCTGTTCTAGGAGTTTTGAGAATTGATGAATCTTCAACAGTCCGTCCACCATGACTAGGAGTGGATGCCTCAATGTCTACTTTAGGAGAATGAGAGGCATACATGTCCTCTGGATCTGCTGCAGAATGACTCACATCACTAGTAAATACAGGTGAAGAAATATCTCATTTTTCAGCAGCGCCCCCTGTTTGTGTGCCTACAGGTGGAGAAGTGAATTCTTCTTCTTGTTCAGCTTCAGCTTCAAAGTGATGCTTGTCTTTGTCTTACGATCCGGCAGTTCCATTCCCTATCTTCTCAGAATTGCTCGACAACGATACAGCCAAAGTTGGCTCAAAGGAGTCTTCTCGACCCTCTTCTACTTCTTCTTCTATTTCTTTTTCTCCTTCTTCTCTTCTTTCTTCCTCTTCCTCTTCCTCTATTCTCTTCTCTTCTTCACTTCGTCTTCCTTCATCTCTTTTGTCTATCTCTTCCTCTTCTCTAGTCTCTCTTTCCTCTGGCTCTTCTTTTCTCTCTTGATCTTGAAAGCTAATAGAACTCTTCAAGTTACTTAAGGTAAAGACTAAAAGAGTCATCTCATCCTCATCTTCTTCATCTTGCAAGATGAGCTTTCTCTTCTTTGTCACTGGAGCATCCATGGGCTCCTTGCCTTTCCTCTCGGCAGCAGCAGAGTCTTGTTTCACCTTTACAAGAGACTTCTCCTTCATATGCTCTAACACCTTCTTAAGCTCCTTTAGATGCATCTTTGTGATCATCTTAAATCCAATCACCATTGGAGCTATGCTTGTCAAACACAAAGGTGTAGGAATGTGAATCTTGAAATGTCTAAAAAGGTGCATGGTAAGAGCAGAATAAGGGAATTGTCCATTGTCTTTCACCACTATCTTGTACATGTGAAATAGGATGGTGTGAAGCAGAGAGAATTTGTAGCCAGCATTAATGGCATACATCAGCTTTGCTTTGGAATGAGAGACATTAGTCTTTGATGTTGATTTTAGACGGATACAATTGATCACAATTTTGTGCAGCAAGACGTTGGAGCATTCATCCTAGTGTAGGAAATCTTGCCATCAACACGCCTGTCTCATACCAATTCTAGAGTAGCGTGAGCAACGGACACACTAATTGGTTGGAAACACACTCTTTCCACCCCAATTATGTCAGCCAAAGTGTCCACGTCCACAAAAAATTATTTATCTCTGACTATGAAAGAGAATCTATTCATATCCAAAAATGATAAATTCGAATAAAAGTAAGCTGTGAGTTCCGGATAAGCAATTGTAGACTCAGAACAAAAACGCTCCAATTGAAGAAGCGTAAATTTCTCTCGCGGATTTGCTTGCATAGAATCAAGAAAATTGAAGTCAACACCAACATTCACAGCCACTCCCATCCTGGGTTGAAAATGTGAGAACATTCTTTCGTCGTCATCCTTTCCTTCAGGTTGATTAGCAGTACCCATTCGCAGGTCTTTAGGAAAATTAGTAAAGGCCTTCTCAATTGTCCCTTTAGGCGCAACGTCCAACTTTTCTATCTCTCACAGGAATAAAGTTCCATTCTCGAATCCTCTCTCTCTTAGAAACTCATCGATCAAAGACATAGCAATTCCTCCTTCTCTCAACTTAGAATAAAGCAAAAAAGCAACTCGAGGTCTCAGCATTCTTACAGGTTCAATAAGTTCCACTACTTCTTCTTCTGGTTGAGGCAGTGGAGGAGACTGACGCTGTTAAGAATGTTGTTGTTGCTGACTTGGTCGCTGCTGATGACGAGAGTCATCTTCTTCGGTTAGATCAAAATGAGTAGGATCCTCAGGCATGCGTTGTGGTCCCCTGCTTGCAATTCTCGAAGACTTTCTTGAAGATATTGTCGCTCTAAGGGAGAAATTCCTGTACTTGCTTGAAAAATATGAAATCTTTTGGATTAAACAAGAGTGAAAGTGAAAGCAAGTGGGAGTTTTGTATTCTAGGGTTTGAACAGTTTTTGAGAGTGAAACAAAGAAGATGAAAAACGATAGTACAAATAGCAAGTGAAACAAAGTATATGAATCGTCACAAAGGAAAAAATAAAAACTGCCTTTTTGAAAATGAAAAACTATCAATAATTCAAATATTGAAAAAGATAACTTCCATAAATAAAATTAGCAAGTAGTGATTCGAAATTTCAACATACCAATTTGGAAAAGATAAAATCACATGCATTTAAAAAAAAAAAAAAACTTAGTCGTAACTCTTAGTCATTCTAAGTCTGAACACCTTCAGACTTTGCCTCTGAGTCTGAACATTTTCAGACTTTACCCAATGGAAGATATGATGTTCGGTCTGGTGTGAATAGACTCAAATAGGCTTTTCTCTAGTGGTTTTGTAAATATGTCTGCCAGCCGATTTTTTGAGTTAATGAATTGTATCATAATTTCTCCATTTTGAACATGATTTCTTATAAAAAGATGTCGAATCTCTATATACTTAGCTCTTGAATGAAGAATTGGATTTTTTGTGAGATTTATGGTGCTGGTGTTGTCACATTTGATCTCGGTGCATGATTCTTCAATTCCAAAGTCCCTTAGCTATTGCCGTATCCACAAGATTTGAGAGCAGCAACTTCCAAGAGCCACAGATTCTGCTTCGGCTGTTGAAAGAGCTACATTACTCTATTTTCTTGAAAATCACGATACCAGCTTGTTGCCAAGCAATTGACAAGTACTAGAGGTACTCTTTCTGCCTACTTTGCATCCTGCTAAATCCACGTCTAAATATCCATGGAGAGTAAAGTCTTCCTCTTTGGGATACCATAGACCTAGCTTTGGAGTTGTTGCAATATATTTGATGAAGCGCTTTGTAGTAGTGATCTAAGATTCTTTGGAATTTGATTGGAATCTAGCACAGATACAAATAGTAAACAAAATGTCAGATCTAGATGCAATAAGGTAAAGAAGTGAACTAATTATGCTTTATATAGCTTTTGGTCTACACTTTTCCCTTCTTCATCATTATCCAGCTTCGAAGAACTTGACATAGGCATTTCTGTCTTTTTGCAATTCTCTGATCCAAACTTCTTGATGAGATCCTTTGCATACTTTTCTTGATGAATAAAAATTCATTCTTTAGATTGATTAACTTGTAATCCCAGAAAGAAAATTAACTCATCCATCATGCTTATCTCAAATTCATCCTGCGTGCATCTCGAAAATTTCTTGCACAAATTTTCATTAGGTGAACCAAAAATGATATCATCAACATATATTTGAACAAGTAGAAAATCTTTACCTTCTCTTTTGATAAACAAAATAGTATCTACCTTTCCTTTATCGAAACCATTTTGAGTTAGAAATTTACTTAACCTTTCATACCAAACTCGAGGTGCCTACTTTTGTGTTATCCTAAGATTTCACAACGATCTCTAGATATACTACGGCCTATGGCGAGATGATGGGAGCATTAACAGATTATATCATGATCATTAGACCTCTAGATTTCAATTTATTAAAGCCAAGCATTGAATGGACTATTGTTGTATTGGGAATGCATCCTATGCCCATGTGTGATTAAGGATTGTATTGAAGGATAAATTGATAAGGAAATTTTGTTCTTGGCCATAAGCCTTATAAGTTGGATTTTTATTGATCTATGTTACAAAGTTTTATGGCCATATGAATTTGTAATTAGGTATTTATATAAGTAAGGAATTAAAGTGAATTATTAGGAGAAGTGTGGGCTGATTTTTAAGGCCCAAAGCCCGCCCAAACCAGCCCACATTCCCCCCCCCCATTCGGTCAACCATGCTGGCCGATTGAAGCCTCCCCCTCCTTGCATGTAATTTGAAAAGTGACAAGGGGAATGGAGCAAGTGTCGCTGCCCCCATTTGCTCCACCGGGCAGCCTCCATGGAAGCTAATGATTACCAGCTAATCATGAAGGTGAAAGGAAAGAGGAGGGGTGGAGTGAGCGAGGGGGGCGTTTGAAGAGAGAGAGAGAAAATTTGAGAGAAAGAGGGAGAGACCAAGGAAGAGAGAGGTCGGGCGAGCAAGGGAGAGAGGAAGGGAAGAAGACTCGCCTACCGTGCATGCTGAGCTGCCGCCGTCGACGCCACCTAGCTCCGCCGTCGACCGTGCTGTGTTCGAAGTCCCCAAACCACCTTCTTCTTGCTGTGATTTCATTGAACTTGAGGCAAGTAGAGTCCATTGAACTATATAGTGCCATGCATGTGAATGTTATGTGCAAATGGATAAGGAATCTCGGGATTTTGATGGATTGAAGGATTGTAGTGGAGCAAGCAAAGAAATCCATAAATTTTTATGCAAGTTGTGCTACGAGTAGTCTAGTGTAAAGCCACAGACTCGATATATGTTAGGATAGCTGGTGATTGGGGTTGAATGTTGATTGAATAGAAGTTGTTCTCTAGAAACAATAATCTGTTTGTTGGAAAACAGTTTGAGCTTTGGCGACTCCGTAAATTTTCTGCAATTATCTAGTGGGAATTTGACTTCATGTTCTGATGAAAGTTGTAGACAACATCTTGAGGAGTAACATACTAAAATTTGAGAATAAATGGACAAGTATTGGTCGGGGAAAACAATTTTCTTTGACACGGATTAATCTGGAAAACTGTACCGAGAATAGGGAGAATTAAATCGATTATAGCTTTTAATACAGAATGAATTTGACTTTAATTTCTTCATAAAAATTTTACCTCTAGGTCTTAAATATGACATACTAAAATTTCAGAATTTTTTGAGTTCATTTAAGGGCTTAATCAAAATTATTTCTGAAACTGTGCATAAGTGGTATTGGAATTTCTTTTACTGTGATGCATGGACCTATGCGATTTCTGTGGAGCTTTCTCGACATGGTGTTCTTCACAAACCTGTTTCTTTAGATCTATTTTACAACATGTTAAATTTTCAGAATTTATTAATGTCGTTTACTAATATTTCCAGAATTTTCATGAGTGGAGCGCATTATGTTTTGTTCCAAAAACTGTTTTTATTTCAAGACCATTTGATTTACTCTATAAATTGTGATATCTTGGGTTATTATTCATACAATGATGTGGTGACATTCATGCATATAATATGACATCAAGAATTGATGGAGTTTTATAAATTCAATAAAACCTTTGGAATTATTGCATCAAATGGTATTTTGCAATGTGAGATTTACATATTATGATGATTATACTGTCGGAAGTGTGAGCCGACAATGCCCTGGGAGTGTTGAGATGCCCAAGGGTCGATGAGTCGATGCCGTTGGATGCCCAGAGGTGTGGCATCCCGGAATTTTGATTTAAGAACCCTTGAGATATAGGTAGGCGAAGATAATTTTGTGAATTTTTAATTGGCAATGAAAATTGCCCATGACTCGTACCAAGGCTCGGCCATGAGCTTGTAAGGAAGATATAGTAATAATACAAGACTTTGGCTATGTGATTTGAGTTTGTACATGTTATAAGTTAATTTAAATTCTTGATTTAATCTAATCAAGAGATTATTATTATTAATTAATTAAAAATTTATTTATTTAATTTAGAATTTGGGCCGACTTTGAGTGGGCCTGCGACAGGCCAAGTGGGCCGGCCACAAGCCCACAAGGTCGCCGGCCCATAACCCAAAACTATGGGCAGCCGACGCAAGACAAAAAAGGGTGAGGGGAAGACCGGTTTACATGCAATTTTTGCATGTAAACCAAGTGTTAAAGAGTCATCATTAGCAATGATGACTTAGAGAGGAAATAAAATGAAGAGCAACCGGTTTTAGAGGGCTTGGGTCGACCGAAAGGAGAGAGAGAGTGAGAGAAAGAGAGAAGGAAGAAGAGAAGGAGGAGAGGAGAGAAGAGAGCCGACCGTGTTTCTCCGCCGTGTTCGCCCGCCCCATTTGCTCGATTTTCTTAGTCTAAAGCAAGTGATTAGTTCCCTCATCTACTTTTGCATGTCTTGGTGTGGATCTAGTGTGATTTGTGATGAAAATCGTGGATAATATGAGCTAGAAATGAGGTCTTGAGCTGGATTTGCTTGCTGTTGATTTCTGTTTTGTGTGAATCTGCATGCACCAGAAACTTGTATGGATTTGCATGTGGTTTTGGAGTGAGAATTTCATCTCGATTTCTTCATGAGATTTAAATAGAACATTCTGAATTTTAACATACTAAAAATTGAGAGAAAAAGGACAAGATTTGAGGGGTGAACTCTATTTTCTAAGAAAATGTTCAGATCTGGTGATGCATGTTGAGTCCGAGTGATTCTGGTTGCTGTATCTAAAATTCTATTGAGAATCTTGCTTCGATGTCTTCATGAAAACTGTAAAGGACATGAAGATTAATAACATATCCAAAATTGAGACCAAATGAACAAGAATAGCCTAGGGAAAGGTCGATTTTTCTGAGAACGTGAGTACCGGGTGAACTGTACTGGACATCAGTAGCTTCAACAGCTTATAAGAGGGTTTTACTTTGGGTTTTTCACTTCGATGTCTAAATGAAAGTTGTAGAGCATCCTTTAAACAAGAACATATAAAAAATTTAGAGAAAAATAAGCACAATAGGTTGGTCATACGTACTGCTTTCGGAGGAGGGATGCGCTGGTAACGTTGTTTTATGGGCAGAAGTTCTTTTTTTTATATATTAAATTTTCTATAATGAAATTGGTCTAAGTGTCTTCATGAGAAATTTATATTAGAGTCTTGTGGATCATATGGTGAATTTTTATAAATTTTGAAGGCCAATTAGTTGATTAATTTTAAGGAAATGTGAATGTTAACATTTGGGCGTCGACTGAAATGCAGTAATGTTGGAACAGTGACTTACAAATGTTACACTTAATTAATTAAAATGAATCTGACCTGGATGTCTTAATGAAGAACATACCTTAGCATATTGGCTATCACGTGGTAAATTCTTGTAATTTTTTAAGCTCGTTTAATATTTAATTTTAAATAAATTGAAAAACAGTGCAAACCGTGTATACAAGGGTTAGCCGCTTGATTTATTAATTTCTATTTTTTTATGTAATGACTATTTGGACTTGAGTCCTTCTTGAATGTTGTACCTCTATGTCTTGTCCATGCTGTGGTTGAATTTTATAATTTATAGAGACCATCTAGTTATTTAAATGAGGAAAATGCCGAATTGATACAAGCTGAGAAAATCTGAATTGTCCTTTGTATATATATATATGTATATATATATATATAATTACTTTTTCACATGATGATTTCTAAGACTTTAAATCTTTTATGGGAAATAAATTATCATGTTTTGACTAGCTCTTATGCAAATCCGCAAATTTTGAAGATCAATTGAGTACTTGATTTTAAGCATTTCCTGAACATGTATATTGGAATTTTATATGAGAAAATTAAAATAATGTGAATTTAGAAAGTTGATATGACTCTTAAGTGTTTTATCATAGTACATAAATAATGATTTTTTTTTTTTTTGTATATCATGAATGATATTGGATGTGTGCATCAAGTTGTATGCCATGTATGATTTAGCCATGCATAAATTACATCTCATAATTAAATGAGAAGACTCGTCGGATGGTGTGAGCCGACAATGCCCCGGAGTTTTTGGGATGCCCGGCCAGGGAGTGAAAATGCCGGATGCCCAAGTAGCCCCGTGTGCGTAAATCTGGATGGCCTCGGAGTTGAGATGCCCGGAGCGTAGGGGATGCCGGAAGCACGGATGGTGTGTGCCGTGAATGTCTCGTGATGCTAGTTGAGGTGCGAGATACCCGGCCAGGGAGTGTAAATGCCGGAAGCACGGATGGTGTGTGCCGTGATTCCTCGTGATGCCAGTTGGGATGCGAGATGCCCGGAACGTGGGGGTGCCGGAAGCCCGGATGGTGTGTGCCGGGGGTATATGAAAAGCCGATTAAAATTATGAAAACACGGCATGGTACATGTGAATATGCATATAATGGCTTGTATGCATGGATATGAGCATGGATTGATGTGTATGCATGTGCTGATATGCATAATTGGGCATGGCATGATATGTGTTATGATATAAGACCATGAGCATGGAATGGTATGCATGTGTTAGTATGCATAAATTGGCATGGCATGATGTGTATGGTGATATGAGGCCATGAGCTTAAATTGATATGCACGTGATGTTATGTATGCTCAAGCCTGGATTCAAAGTGCTTGTAATGATATGTATATACATGAGTTTGGATTGATGCATAAAGTGAAATATATGCATGGGTATTAAAGGTGAATACATAAATGAATAAATTCCTATGGCATGACGTGACATATATATATATATATATATATATAACTATGTGATGAGGTATTTTTATATGATACAATTTTATGTGTATAGATGTTAATTGTGATGTCTTGTGTGATGCTTGAGTAGCCATAGGGAATTATTTATTTGCTGAGTGGTTGTACTCACCCCTTTTGGGGACTAACATTTCAGTTTAGAGATGCCGATTCCTCCTGTCACGCGGGGCACCTTTTATGGTATCCCTTCTGACGTGGATATAGAGGTGACGGTGATCGACTGTCCCCATGTTCCTGGATTGACTTTTCTTCGAGTTCGTGCGATAGTGTCATATGAGGTGGGTCTACCTGGCGGCCCAGTTACCCAGGAGTTCATCTCCATCCATGTGCGCCGGGATGGGATGATGCGAGGGATGGTACCTCCTCCGCCACCTGATGCACCAGGGTGGGTGTAGCTGCTGCGTGGGGGATAGGCAGGGGCTGATTGACTTTTTGGACACAACCGACACCAAGGAGGGATGGGTCACTCTTTGGGATCGTGAGAAGGGGGTAGAGGTGTTCCTTTTTGAGTATAAGCCACACTAGATGATGCGATGGCTTACTTTTGTATGTACCTACTCCGAGATCAACCCATCCTGTAAATATGTAAATAAAATGGTTCGGTTTTCTTTCCTTGATGTCTAGCTGGTGTGCATTTGTCTTATGTTAGTGTGAAGGGAGAGTTGAAAAGATTACGCTTCCGCAAATATTTAAACTGCGCTGGGACCGAATAAAAAAATATATGCCCAAGTATTTATTGGCTTAATATAAGAGAATGATTGACTGTGACAATCCCTTTGGGTTCAGGGGTGTCACAGCTCGGCGGCGATCGGGTTGGTATCAGAGCATTTGGTATATTTGGAGTGATAAGGAGCTCAATAGGAAATTGAGGAACATAATGACAATGCACACCATAGGATACTAATGGGGTAGTTGTCTGATTTTGAACAACGGGTGATGCGTATTCGCGTATTCACTCGTAGATCCCTATTAGAGTTATTTTAGGTTGTCAGTAACATGTAAGTGTTACTTATATAGCTGTGGTAATTTTAAATGGAGACAGTAAGTCTCATATTATTCTTGAGGCAAATGCTTGACAATTGCAAGAAAAGTATGGTGCGACCTGGAAGTGCCCATCCATCGAGGGCTGAAGCCTCTGCTGCAAGGGCTGAACCCCGGATGGAAGATATCCTGCAGGCATTGGCCAATATAGGGAATTTGATGGAAAGACAGGCACAAAGAACAACCTGGAGCGTAACGCCGTACTCAAGGACTGGTGGAGCAATTTTTGAAGTTAAAGCCACCTAAGTTTAGTGGAATGGGAAGTCCTGAGGAGGCGGAGCACTGGATTGATGGAATGGAACAAATTTTCAGGTTGTTGGGCTGTAATGATGCTGAAAAGATAACCTTGGCAGAGTACCAGTTGGAGGGAAATGCAAAATTTTGGTGGAGAGCTTCAAATGATATAATCTTTCCACCAGGTACTCCTGTGAATTGGGATGAATTTGTTAGAACTTTCAATAGGAAGCATTTTTCTGACTGTGCTAAGGATAGGAAAATTATTGAGTTGGTTCAGTTAGAACAAAGGGGATTGACTGTAGACCAGTATGAGGCCAAATTTTCTGAATTATCTAGATATGCCCCTAGATTGGTTGAGGACCCAGAAGAAAAGGCTAAGAGATTTTTGAAAGGACTGAGAACTAATATTAGGAAGCAATTGGTGCCTCTGAACATAAGAAATTATACTGAGGTCTATGAGAGGGCACAGCTGGTAGAGCAGGAATTGGAAAGGGAGCAGTCAGAGGGTAAGAAACAATGGTCTTTTGGTGATGTGAGAAAAGGAAAGAGACCCTATGTAGGTCAAGGACAGACCTGGCCACCCAAGAAAAAGAGTAATTTTGGGAAGTTTAATAAAGGCAAGGATAGCCTGAATATAGGAAGAATGCCTGATAGATATGGAGAATGCTTGAGGTGTGATGGAAGACATGGCCCAGGACCTTGTACTGGACAGCTGAAGTGTTATGGTTGTGGACAAGTAGGTCATCTTAGGAGAAGCTGCCCACAAGAAAGGTCGCAAGTGAGTGTAGGCTCAGTGCGACAGCCACAACAGAATGCTGTTAGACCCAATTTACCAAGAAATCCTCAAAGACCACCAGCACAAGGAAGGGTGTATGCAATCACCCAAGAGGAAGCGGAAGCTTCCAAAAATGTTATATCAGGTACGATTCTTATAAATGATAGGAAGGCATATGCGTTGTTTGATACCGGTGCTACACATTCATTTATGTCTGAACGATATAGACAGTTGAATGAGATAGAAGTTATGCCTCTTGAGACGCCTCTATGTGTTTCTACGCCTTTAAAGGATGTGATTGTATCCATGTTGGGATGTAGAAATTGTAAGATAACGGTGGGAGGAAAAGATATGGAGATAGACCTAATTGTGATGGCGATGTATGATTTTGATGTTATTATAGGAATGGATTGGCTTCATAAGCATCAGGCCAAAGTAGATTGTTATAGGAAAGTGATTCGTTTTACCTTACCTGATCATTCTAGTTGTGAATTTTTAGGAAGTCAAACTCATCTATCTATACCCCTTATTTCGGCAATAGAAGCTTGTAAGTTACTTGACGATGGGTGTCAAGGATATTTGGCTGTGATTAAGGATTATACTCGAGAGGAACCTAAAATTAAGGAAATTAGGATAATTAGTGAATTTCAAGATGTATTTCCTGAGGAATTACCTGGATTGCCACCAAATAGGGAAATTGAATTTGAAATTGAGTTGATACCTGGAACAGCACCAATATCCAAAGCCCCTTATAGAATGGCACTGGTAGAGTTGAAAGAATTGAAGGTGCAATTACAGGAATTGCTTGATAAAGGATTCATCAGGCCTAGTGCTTCACCTTGGGGTGCACCAGTCTTGTTTATGAAAAAGAAAGATGGATCAATGCGCCTGTGCATTGATTATAGGCAATTGAATCAAGTGACCGTTAAGAATAAATACCCTTTGCCTAGGATCGATGATCTTTTTGACCAACTCCAAGGGTGTTCAGTTTTCTCAAAAAATTGACTTGAGGTCGGGATACCATCAATTAAGAATTAAGGAAGAAGATATTCCTAAGACTGCATTCAGAACTCGTTATGGACATTATGAGTTCCTTGTTATGCCATTTGGATTGACTAACACGCCGGCTGCATTTATGGATCTAATGAATAGGGTGTTTAAACCTTATTTAGACCAGTTTGTGATTGTTTTTATTGATGACATCTTGGTATATTCTAGAGGGCCTAGAGAGCATGAGCAACACTTGAGGATAGTTTTGCATACTTTAAGAGATCATAAATTGTATGCCAAATTTAGTAAGTGTGAATTCTGGCTGGACCAGATAATATTTTTAGGGCATGTGATATCGGGGAGAAGGAATTGCAGAGACCCTATTAAGGTTGAGATGGTGATAAATTGGCCAAGACCGACCACACCTACTGAAATACGAAGTTTCTTAGGATTGGCTGGTTACTATAGGCGATTTATTGAAGGATTTTCACAATTAGCAGGTCCTTTGACAAAATTGACACGAAAGAACGTGAAATTTGAATGGAATGGGGAATGTGAGAAGAGTTTTCTAGAACTCAAGAGAAGGTTAACCTCAGCCCCAATTCTGACCTTACCGTCTGGATCTGATGGTTTTACAGTGTATAGTGATGCATCCCATAAAGGATTAGGATGTGTTTTGATGCAACATGGCAAAGTCATAGCTTATGCATCTAGGCAATTGAAATCTCATGAACTAAACTACCCGACGCACGATTTAGAATTAGCTGCTATAATATTTGCTTTAAAGATATGGAGACACTACTTGTATGGAGAAAAGTTTGAGATTTATACTGATCATAAGAGCCTGAAATATCTTTTCTCACAAAAAGAACTGAACATGAGGCAAAGAAGGTGGATGGAATTATTGAAGGATTATGATTGTGAGATAAGATATCATCCAGGAAAAGCAAATAAGGTAGCTGATGCTCTTAGTCGTAAATCAGCTATGGAAATAGCTAGTTTAAGAATGGCTGAGTGGAGTCTGTTGAAATCAGTGGCAGACTCAGAATTTAGGTTGAAAGTAGATTGCCTTACTGGTATGCTTAGTGCATTGAGAATTGAACCTGAAATTATCCAAAAGGTTAAGGCCTTACAAGAGTCTGATCCGGAAATCATGAAAGTAAAGGAGGCAGTGTCTTTAGGGAAAAGACTAGAATTCCAAATTTCCGAAGATGGAGTGGTAAGATGTCAAGGACGACTTTGTGTTCCCGACAATGAGGAATTAAAGAAAGAAATTTTGTCGGAGGCACATAAAAGTAGTTACGAAAGTATCCACCCGGTAGTACTAAGATGTACAAGAATCTGCGTCGCAATTTTGGTGGAATGGTATGAAAGCGATACGGCCAAGTACGTATCTCAATGTCTGACATGTCAACAAGTTAAGGCAGAACATCGTAAACCCGCAGGACTTTTAAGACCATTAGATATACCAGAATGGAAGTGGGAACATATAACGATGGACTTTGTGCAAGGACTGCCAAGGACATCAAGTGGACATGACTCTATTTGGGTAATAGTAGATCGTTTAACTAAGTCCGCTCATTTCATCGCAGTTTGTACAGATTACCCAATGAATAGATATGCAGAAATATGTGTGAGTCAAGTAATACGATTACATGGTGTTCCAGTGACCATTACCTTAGACCGAGATTCAAGGTTTACTTCGAATTTTTGGAGGAGCCTTCAAGATGCTTTAGGTACTAAACTTCAGCTTAGTATTGCTTTTCATCCTCAAACAGATGGACAATCGGAAAGAGTAATTCAGATATTAGAGGATATGTTAAGAGCTTGTGTGATTGACTTTAAAGGAAATTGGGATGAGAGACTGCATTTGGTAGAGTTTGCTTATAACAATAGTTTCCAGAAAAGTATAGATATGGCCCCTTACGAAGCATTATATGGAAGGAGATGTAGGACCCCTGTTTGTTGGAACGAAGTAGGTGAAAAGAAATTGACTGGACTTGAATTGGTACAAGTCACCACTGAAGCTGTTGAGATTATCAGGAAAAGACTTAAAATAGCTCAAAGTAGACAAAAGGACTACGCAGATAAGCGTAGAAGACCTTTAGAGTTCAATGTGGGAGATCATGTATTTCTTAAAGTATCTCCAATGAAAGGAGTATCTCGATTTGGAGTGAAGGGTAAGTTGAGCCCTAGATTTGTTGGACCTTTTGAAGTACTTGAAAGAATTGGAGATGTAGCCTATCGTTTGGCATTACCTCCAAAATTAGGAAATTTACATGATGTGCTTCATATATCGATGTTGAAAAAGTATCAACCGAATCCTAGTCACATACTCGATCATGAAGCTATCAAAGTGGATGAGAAAGTGAGGTACATTGAAGAGCCAGTACAAGTATTGGATCGAAAGGAACAAATTCTCAGGACCAAGAGAATTCCATTGGTTAAGATTTTATGGCGATACCATGATGTAGAGGAAGCCACTTGGGAAAGTGAAATTGAGATGAGGAAAAGATATCCTCACTTGTTTTAAGGGATATAAGTTCTACCCAATTTCGAGGACGAAATTCTCTAAGGAGGGGAGAGTTGTGGCATCCCGGAATTTTGATTTAAGAACCCTTGAGATATAGGTAGGCGAAGATAATTTTGTGAATTTTTAATTGGCAATGAAAATTGCCCATGACTCGTACCAAGGCTCGGCCATGAGCTTGTAAGGAAGATATAGTAATAATACAAGACTTTGGCTATGTGATTTGAGTTTGTACATGTTATAAGTTAATTTAAATTCTTGATTTAATCTAATCAAGAGATTATTATTATTAATTAATTAAAAATTTATTTATTTAATTTAGAATTTGGGCCGACTTTGAGTGGGCCTGCGACAGGCCAAGTGGGCCGGCCACAAGCCCACAAGGTCGCCGGCCCATAACCCAAAACTATGGGCAGCCGACGCAAGACAAAAAAGGGTGAGGGAAGACCGGTTTACATGCAATTTTTGCATGTAAACCAAGTGTTAAAGAGTCATCATTAGCAATGATGACTTAGAGAGGAAATAAAATGAAGAGCAACCGGTTTTAGAGGGCTTGGGTCGACCGAAAGGAGAGAGAGAGTGAGAGAAAGAGAGAAGGAAGAAGAGAAGGAGGAGAGGAGAGAAGAGAGCCGACCGTGTTTCTCCGCCGTGTTCGCCCGCCCCATTTGCTCGATTTTCTTAGTCTAAGGCAAGTGATTAGTTCCCTCATCTACTTTTGCATGTCTTGGTGTGGATCTAGTGTGATTTGTGATGAAAATCGTGGATAATATGAGCTAGAAATGAGGTCTTGAGCTGGATTTGCTTGCTGTTGATTTCTGTTTTGTGTGAATCTGCATGCACCAGAAACTTGTATGGATTTGCATGTGGTTTTGGAGTGAGAATTTCATCTCGATTTCTTCATGAGATTTAAATAGAACATTCTGAATTTTAACATACTAAAAATTGAGAGAAAAAGGACAAGATTTGAGGGGTGAACTCTATTTTCTAAGAAAATGTTCAGATCTGGTGATGCATGTTGAGTCCGAGTGATTCTGGTTGCTGTATCTAAAATTCTATTGAGAATCTTGCTTCGATGTCTTCATGAAAACTGTAAAGGACATGAAGATTAATAACATATCCAAAATTGAGACCAAATGAACAAGAATAGCCTAGGGAAAGGTCGATTTTTCTGAGAACGTGAGTACCGGGTGAACTGTACTGGACATCAGTAGCTTCAACAGCTTATAAGAGGGTTTTACTTTGGGTTTTTCACTTCGATGTCTAAATGAAAGTTGGAGAGCATCCTTTAGACAAGAACATATAAAAAATTTAGAGAAAAATAAGCACAATAGGTTGGTCATACGTACTGCTTTCGGAGGAGGGATGCGCTGGTAACGTTGTTTTATGGGCAGAAGTTCTTTTTTTTTTATATATTAAATTTTCTATAATGAAATTGGTCTAAGTGTCTTCATGAGAAATTTATATTAGAGTCTTGTGGATCATATGGTGAATTTTTATAAATTTTGAAGGCCAATTAGTTGATTAATTTTAAGGAAATGTGAATGTTAACATTTGGGCGTCGACTGAAATGCAGTAATGTTGGAACAGTGACTTACAAATGTTACACTTAATTAATTAAAATGAATCTGACCTGGATGTCTTAATGAAGAACATACCTTAGCATATTGGCTATCACGTGGTAAATTCTTGTAATTTTTTAAGCTCGTTTAATATTTAATTTTAAATAAATTGAAAAACAGTGCAAACCGTGTATACAAGGGTTAGCCGCTTGATTTATTAATTTCTATTTTTTTATGTAATGACTATTTGGACTTGAGTCCTTCTTGAATGTTGTACCTCTATGTCTTGTCCATGCTGTGGTTGAATTTTATAATTTATAGAGACCATCTAGTTATTTAAATGAGGAAAATGCCGAATTGATACAAGCTGAGAAAATCTGGAATTGTCCTTTGTATATATATATGTATATATATATATATATAATTACTTTTTCACATGATGATTTCTAAGACTTTAAATCTTTTATGGGAAATAAATTATCATGTTTTGACTAGCTCTTATGCAAATCCGCAAATTTTGAAGATCAATTGAGTACTTGATTTTAAGCATTTCCTGGAACATGTATATTGGAATTTTATATGAGAAAATTAAAATAATGTGAATTTAGAAAGTTGATATGACTCTTAAGTGTTTTATCATAGTACATAAATAATGATTTTTTTTTTTGTATATCATGAATGATATTGGATGTGTGCATCAAGTTGTATGCCATGTATGATTTAGCCATGCATAAATTACATCTCATAATTAAATGAGAAGACTGTCGGATGGTGTGAGCCGACAATGCCCCGGAGTTTTCGGGATGCCCGGCCAGGGAGTGAAAATGCCGGATGCCCAAGTAGCCCTCGTGTGCGTAAATCTGGATGGCCTCGGAGTTGAGATGCCCGGAGCGTAGGGGATGCCGGAAGCACGGATGGTGTGTGCCGTGAATGTCTCGTGATGCTAGTTGAGGTGCGAGATACCCGGCCAGGGAGTGTAAATGCCGGAAGCACGGATGGTGTGTGTCGTGATTCCTCGTGATGCCAGTTGGGATGCGAGATGCCCGGAACGTGGGGGTGCCGGAAGCCCGGATGGTGTGTGCCGGGGGTATATGAAAAGCCGATTAAAATTATGAAAACACGGCATGGTACATGTGAATATGCATATAATGGCTTGTATGCATGGATATGAGCATGGATTGATGTGTATGCATGTGCTGATATGCATAATTGGGCATGGCATGATATGTGTTATGATATAAGACCATGAGCATGGAATGGTATGCATGTGTTAGTATGCATAAATTGGCATGGCATGATGTGTATGGTGATATGAGGCCATGAGCTTAAATTGATATGCACGTGATGTTATGTATGCTCAAGCCTGGATTCAAAGTGCTTGTAATGATATGTATATACATGAGTTTGGATTGATGCATAAAGTGAAATATATGCATGGGTATTAAAGGTGAATACATAAATGAATAAATTCCTATGGCATGACGTGACATATATATATATATATATATATAACTATGTGATGAGGTATTTTTATATGATACAATTTTATGTGTATAGATGTTAATTGTGATGTCTTGTGTGATGCTTGAGTAGCCATAGGGAATTATTTATTTGCTGAGTGGTTGTACTCACCCCTTTTGGGGACTAACATTTCAGTTTAGAGATGCCGATTCCTCCTGTCACGCGGGGCACCTTTTATGGTATCCCTTCTGACGTGGATATAGAGGTGACGGTGATCGACTGTCCCCATGTTCCTGGATTGACTTTTCTTTGAGTTCGTACGATAGTGTCATATGAGGTGGGTCTACCTGGCGGCCCAGTTACCCAGGAGTTCATCTCCATCCATGTGCGCCGGGATGGGATGATGCGAGGGATGGTACCTCCTCCGCCACCTGATGCGCCAGGGTGGGTGTAGCTGCTGCATGGGGGATAGGCAGGGGAGCTGATTGACTTTTTTGGACACAACCGACACCAAGGAGGGATGGGTCACTCTTTTGGGATCAGTGAGA
Source organism: Eucalyptus erythrocorys (assembly GCA_014182555.1). NCBI lineage: Eukaryota > Viridiplantae > Streptophyta > Magnoliopsida > Myrtales > Myrtaceae > Eucalyptus > Eucalyptus erythrocorys. Next base: position 27,294,174 of record CM024600.1, on the reverse strand, counting down.
AGGGGGTAGAGGTGTTCCTTTTTGAGTATAAGCTACACTAGATGATGCGATGGCTTACTTTTGTATGTACCTACTCCGAGATCAACCCATCCTGTAAATATGTAAATAAAATGGTTCGGTTTTCTTTCCTTGATGTCTAGCTGGTGTGCATTTGTCTTATGTTAGTGTGAAGGGAGAGTTGAAAAGATTACGCTTCCGCAAATATTTAAACTGCGCTGGGACCGAATAAAAAAAAATATATGCCCAAGTATTTATTGGCTTAATATAAGAGAATGATTGACTGTGACAATCCCTTTGGGTTCAGGGGTGTCACAAGAGGTGTGTGCCGGATGTCCTCGGGAGTTTTGAGATGCCCGGAGGTGTGTGTCGGATGTACCTCGTGATGCTAGGTGGGGTACGGGATGCTTGTAGATGTGTGCCGGATGCCCGAAGGTGTGTGCCAGAGGTTCCTCGCGATGCCAGGTTGGGCGCGAGCAATATGAGGGATGCAAACACTGGTCCTTGGAAAGAAAATGAGATCTTTTTGAAAATCAAAATTGGGAATCGAATCATGCGCATGTGTGTGATGCATGAATTGCCTATGAAATTGAATTGATACCATTTGACATTGAGAATGCAATCATGAAGGCGTTGACTGGATCTCATGGGGATATATATACATGATTGTATAGATGATATGAATCATGCGCATGTATGTGCTGATAATGGCTAGTAAATACACCTAGAGGGGGATGAATAGGTGTTTATGAAATTCTTTTCAAATCTTTACCCGAAATCTCCTTTGGTATGAAAATAAATAAATCATGTATTCATAAAATAAATAGAGTAGGGTAAGAGAAAATTGACACAAGGATTATAGTGGTTCGGCTTATTGTAAGCCTACGTTCACTCTCCACGTTGGTAGCCAACTGGCTGTAATCCCTATGTAGCAAATGAGAGCTTTTACAATTCACGGGCTAGACTTCTTCAATAGAAAGTCTCTTCTACAGCTTCTCGCTGTTTCACACTATGAGTGACTCTCTTTGATACAATTTTGAGCACAAAAGATTATGAGAACAAGAGATTCCAGAGGTTCTAATTTCGAAATTTTTCTATCGGTTCTCCCATACTTTCGAACAACTTCGACGCACCTTAAATATCCTTTGTGCCTCCATAGCTGTTAGCACTTTCCAAGAATTCATCCAATCAACTCGTTGGACTGAATCAATTTAAGTGATCTTCACGTTGTCGAATATATAAGTAGAAAATAGCTCGTCAATCCTGCTCGCCCATACAATCAGGATCTTGAGTTTCCAAAATTAGATCTTTCCAAAAATTCGCTTGATCTTCAACAGATAAAATCCAAAGAAAAAATCTTCCGAGCTCACAATCACAGCCAGAGATATTCCATGGATAAGTTAGGGAAGATAATATCCAAATCTTAATTTCCTTAACCATAAAAATAACCTGCTGTCAGCTTGGCAAAATCACAAATTGTCTTTAGACTTTGATTGGGTCTGGAGATCTCAGACCGTAATTCTGGGTCTGACTATCTTCAGACGGAAATCTTCAGACCGTAACTCTGGGTCTGACTGTCTTCAGACTTAACTGACTGAGTCTTGGATTCTTCAGACTTTACTGACGAGGATGTTTTGTTAACTTCAAAACTTACAAGGGATTTTTCTTCAACAATCTCCCCATTTTTGATGGTGACAAAACATCTCGGTAGATTTGCAAATTTATAACTCCGCAAAGAAAACTCATGTATATTTTGAGGATTACTTCTGCAAAACAGAAAAATGTTAGTCCAATAACAATTATCCTCACAAATATAATGATCCTGCAAATTCACAAGTCTACAAATCCAGACATCAAATCAGTGCATAAAGTCATAGAAGTTCAAATAGACAACCCAACCAAAAGTTCAAAGTCATAAACATAAACAGTCTAAACAAACGAAACGAAATAAAAATTCTCAAATCTGCAAAACTCTCCCTCTTTTTGTCCCATTAAAAGGAGGTAGAGTGATTAAGAGTGGGTTTTAAAAAAATTCAGGGCTCCTTAGGGATGCAAACAAGATGATATTCGCCGAGCGATTGCACAATCTTCTCAAGGCTTGTAAGAGCTTCCTTTACTGAAATCAACTCAGCACCCTTCTCATTTGATTCCACTTGAAGTCTGAGTGCATTGATTTGATCTTGCATGGACACGGAAGTGCTCAGCATTGCCTTCTTAAGATCCCTCAGCTCATAATCCATTCCAAAAACCTGCTTTTTAAGGTCCAGCATAACATCCAACAGTTGTGAAAATGCTGTTGAGTTAGCATTACCTGAACTAGGACCAGCAGACTCTGTTCTTGGAGTTTGAAAGCTTGGTGCATCCTTTTCAGCCTTTCCCTTTCTGATGGAGAGGATTCTTTAATCTCCGAGAAATGAGATGCATAAATATCCTCAGCATCAGCACCTGACCTACTCACATCACTATAATGTGATAGCGATATAGTTCCTTGATCAGCAGCAACTCACCCCCTGTTTTGTTGCTAGTGGGTGGAGTCGAATATTCTTCGCCAAAATCCATTTCAGCACTGTGATGCATTTTGGTCTCCTTCCCAGAGTATTCATGAGCAAAAGATGGCTCAATTCCTTCAGCCATATCCTCCTGAGCCTTGCTCTCCTTTTCATCTTTCTTTCTTCTCTCTTCCTCTTCTCTTCTCATCTCTTCTTCTTCTCTTCTTCGTGCTTCCTATTCTTCTTTCCCCCGTCTCTCCTCTTTTTTCCTCTGTCTCTCTTCTTCTTCTTCTTTTCTCTTCCTTTCCTCTTCTTTCTTCCTCTGTTCTTCCTCTCTTCTCACTCTCTTAGCTTCTTCTTTTTCCTCTGCTTCTCTCCTTGCCCTCTCTTCAGCATCAACTCTCAAACTGACTGTGCTCCTCAATTTTGAGAGAGCAGAAAGAGTCATGGCATCGTCAAAATCTTCTTTATCATCCTCATCCTGCAGGATGACTTTCCTTCGTTTTTTCTCAAGGACAGCCATGGGCTCTTTGCCCTTTCTCTTGGTAGAAGCAGTGGCAATCTCTTTGGAGGGAGTCTTCACTTTCAACTCTTCCAATGCAGTGTTTAGCTCTGGAATCTTCATCTTCATCACCATTTTATAACCCACAAGCATCAAGCTTAGATTGGTCAGGCATAAAGGTGCAGGGATTTGAATTTTGAAGTGCCTGAACAACTTGGTGATGATAGACGAGTAAGGCAGTTGGCCCTTATCCTTAACCACAGTATTGTACATGTGGAATAGGATAACATGAGGGAGTGAAAAAGGCCTACCTTAGTTAAGAGCAAACATCAGCTTTGCTTCTGTTTTGGAGACATCAGTTTTGGAGGTTTTCTTCGGCCTGAGACAGTTGATAATGATCTTGTGCAGCAAAACATTTGAGGCATTCATCCTTGTGTAGGATATTTTGCCTTCCACATTCCTATCACGCACAATTTCAAGAGTAGCGTATGCTGTGGATACTTTGATTGGTTGGAAACGCCCTCTTTCCACCCCAATTATATCAGCCAGAGTGTCAACATCAACAACATACTCTTTGTCAATAAAGGTGAAGGACAACCTGTTGGCATCTAGAAACGACAAATTTGAATAAAAATATGCCGTCAGTTCAGAATAGGCATTTGTCGTGTCTATGCAAAACTTCTCCAATTGCAGCCTCGCAAATTTCTCCCTAAGATTTACCTTGAGTGAGTCAAGGAAATCAAAATCCACGCTCCTCGGATTCACAACACCTCTTTTCAGCAACTTAGTGTACATCCGTTCATGTTCTCTATAACGAAAAAGTATGCCTTGAGGACAAACAGTGTTCACAACCACACCCATCCGTGGCTGGAATTGAGAGAAAAGTCTCTCATCATCATCCAATGGCTGGTTTGCAGTACTATAAAGCGGATCACTAGGTATATTTTCAAGAGTTCTCTGTGTGAGCCCTTTACCAACAATACCTAAATCCTCAATCTCTTGCAAGAAGATATATTCACTCTTATATCCTCTCTCCTTCAGAAAATCCTCAATCATCTTTAGGTCTGTACCCCCATCCTTCAACCTTTTATAAAGATCATACGCAAGGTAGGGTCTTAGGGTTCTTACCGGTGCTGCCTCGGTAATTTCTTTCTCAAAATGTTGACTGTGAGTCTCCCTTTGTGGAGATTCTTCTTCGCCTGTGAGGTCCACCCTGGTAGGACCCATTTGCTGCCTCTATGGTCTCTTTCCAGCAAGTCTTGAAGATTTTCGAGAAGACATACTTGAATCGTAAGCAAAAGCTCAACTTGTTCGCAAAAAGGATGGATTTTTGCCGAGTAAAGTAATCGAACAGGGACGGTAATGGAGCTTTTTAGAGTTTTAAAAAGAGAGTAAACGAGATGGATTTTAAACGTTGTAGTGGATGAAGATGACGATTCGAAAGTATAAATAGCAAGAAAAGATAAAAAGGGGATAGTGAATCGTCACAAAAAAGAAAACAGAAAAACTGCCAATTTTGAAAAAGTAAACCGCCATAAATATGTCAAACGTCGAATAAAAAGAGATATTGATATTTCAAAAAGCAATTAAAAATTTAATGCATAGAATAAAGAATATTGAGATACGCAAATAGACTTTAAGTCAGAGTCTGAAAGTATTCAGACTTTACCTCAGAGTCTGAACTCTTTCAGACCTTACCTTTGAGTCTGAGCACCATCAAACCTTACGTTGGGTTTGAACACCTTTAGACTTTATGTTTGAGTCTGAACTTTTCAAGACTCTAGTTTTGAGTCTGAATATTGATTCAAAGTGAGCCTTTTCTAGGGGCTTTCGAATATGTCTGCCAATTGGTTCTTTGAATCAATGAACTGAATCATCACTTCACTATTTTGAACATGATCTCTAATGAAATGATGCTTGATTTCAATGTGCTTTGCTCTTGAATGAAGTATTGGATTCTTTGTGAGGTTGATTGCACTTGTGTTGTCACATTTGATTTCTGTGTACGATTCCTCAACTCCAAAATCTCTCAATTGTTGTTGCATCCATAAAATTGAGAACAGTAACTCCCAAGAGCTATGTACTCTGCTTCAGCGGTTGAAAGAGCTACTGTACCTTGTTTTTTACCAACCTGTTTCCCAATAGTTGACAAGTACCTGTAGTGCTTTTTCTATCCACTCTACAGCCAGCAAGGTCAGCATCAGAATATCTAAGGAGAGTAAAATCTCCTTCTTTGGAATACCACACCTAGCTTAGATGTAGTTGCAACATATTTAATGATACGCTTCACAGCAAGAGTCATGTGAGATTCTTTAGGATTAGATTGAAATCTAGCACAAATACAAATACTAAATAAAATATCAGGTCTAGATGTTGTAAGGTAAATAAGTGAATCGATTATACTCCTGTATAGTTTTTGGTCTATACTTTTTCCTTCTTCATCTTTATCCAGCTTTGATGAGCTTGACATAGGAGTTTCTGTTTTCTTGCAATTCTCCATTCCAAACTTCTTGATGAGGTCTTTTGCATACTTTTCTTGATGGATAAAAGTTCCTTCTTTTGATTGCTTGACTTGAAGTCCCAAAAAGAAGTTCAATTCACCCATCATGCTCATTTCAAATTCATTCTGAATACAACTCGAAAAATTCTTGCAAAGATTTTCATTAGAAGAACCAAATATTATATCATCAACATAAATTTGAACAAATATGAAATCTTTACCTTCTCTTTTGATAAATAAGGTAGTATCTACTTTACCTTTAGAGAAACCATTTTGAATTAAGAAATTACTTAGCTTTTCATACCAAGCTCGAGGTGCTTGTTTTAAGCCATACAAAGCTTTCTTCAACTTGAAAACAAGGTTTGGTTTGCTTGAATCTTCAAATCCTGGCGGTTGTTCCACATAGACTTCTTCTTGGATAATTCCATTTAGGAATGCACTTTTCACGTCCATTTGGAATAACCTGAAATTTTTAAAGCAAGCAAAAGCAAGAAGTAATCTTATAGCTTCTAACCTTGCTACCGGAGCATAGGTTTCATCAAAGTCGATTCCTTCTTCTTGTGTGTAACCTTTTGCCACAAGTTTTGCTTTGTTCCTCACCACTTTTCCTTGTTGATCAAGCTTGTTCCTAAAAACCCAATTGGTACCAATAATTGATTTACCTTTTGGTTTAGGAACAAGTTCCCAAACATTGTTGATTTTGAATTGATTCAATTCTTCTTGCATAGCTTCAATCCAGCTTTCATCTTTCAATGCATCTTCTACATTTTTAGGTTCAATCTCAGAAACAAGTGCTAGAGCACTAGATTCTTCACGCCTTTTGGATCTTGTACGAACTCCTTCATCAATGTTACCAATGATGAGTTCAGCAGGGTGATTGGATTTATGCTTCCAATTTGTAATTGGTTTGTCACTTTGATAAGATTCTGTTTCAGTTGGAACTACTGATTTGGTTTCCAATTGAGTGTCTGAGATTTGATTTTCTTCAAGAGAATTCGTAGACGCTTGGCCAGACTCATACTCTTCAAGTTGAGTCTGAATTTGAACTGAGTCTTCAAACTTCACATTCATGGATTCTTCCACAGTCTGAGTCCATTTGTTGAAAACTCTAAAGGCTTTACTTGTCATTGAATAGCCAAGGAAAATTTCTTCATCTGATTTTTCTTCAAACTTACCAATTTGATCACTAGAGTTCTTTAAGATAAAGCATTTACAACCAAATACATGAAAATAAGAGACAATAGGTTTCTTACCTTTGAACAGTTCATAAGGTGTTTTCTCTAAAATAGGTCTTAGAAAAACTCTGTTTATAATGTAGCAAGCAGTTGAAGTAGCTTTAGCCCAAAAATGAGGAGAAATATTACTCTCAATCAAAAGAGTTCTTGCCATTTCTTGCAAAGAACGATTTTTCCTCTCTACAACTCCATTTTGTTGTGGAGTGTAAGGGGATGAAAAATTATGTTGAATACCAGAGTCATCACAATATTTAGCAAAATCATGATTTTCAAATTCACCATCATGATCAATTCGAATACTTGAAATTGTGTATCCTTTCTCAATTTGAATTTTCTTTCCAAATATAGTAGAATAAGGTAAAGCTTCAGATTTATTTGCAAGAAAGAATATCCAAGTAAAACGTGAATAATCATCTACTATTACCAAACAATATCTTTTACCTCCAATGCTTTGAGTTCTTGTTGGATCGGACAAATCCATGTGTAATAGCTACAAAACACGTTTAGTGGATACCTGATTGATAGATTTATAAGAATTTCTAACTTGTTTTCCAAGTACGCAAGGAGTGCATAACTCACGCTTTTGATACTTCAGGTTAGGAAGTCCCCGAACAAACTTTTTGGATGAAACTTTTGCAATTTGCTTCAAGTTGACATGTCCAAGCTTTGTATGCCAAAGAATGGCTTCACCTTGAATTGATATCAAGCATTGAGAACTGTCAGACTTTATATCCAGCAAATAAATGTTTCCATGTCTTCGTCCAGTAAAAGATTGTGAGAGATCTTTGCTTATTCCAGAACAAGTATCTTCTTGAAAGTTGATCTTGTATCCAGTGTCACATAGTTGACTAATACTCAGAAGATTATAGTTCAATCCTTCAACCAGAGAAACATTGTTGATTGTGAGGTTTCCAATTTTCACGATTCCTCGACCAACAATTTTTCCTTTATTGTTGCCGCCGGATGAGACATTTCCTCCTTTTACATGAGAGAGTTTTGTAAAACGATTTGAATCTCCCGTCATGTGCCCTGAATAGCCACTATCCAAATACCACTTGATTTTCTTCTTGATAGTGACCTTGACATTGCTGTTTGAGTTTGAGTCTGAGTCTGAGCTTGAATCTGAGTCTGAGTCTGAGTCAGCTATAAGACAAATATTTGCATACTCTTCTTCACTTTCTTTACATTCAGCGTCACTCCATGTTTCAGCTTTGAGTACTTTCTTGAACTTTTTCTGGTTTTCCTTTCTTTTTTCTTTAATAAGGGACAGTTGAGTCTGATGTATCCCTTTTTCTTGCATTCAAAACAAATAACATCCTTATTGGTGTCTTCTTCTTCATTTGACTTCTTTTGAAATCTTTGATTGTTTTGTCTCTTTTCATTGAATCTTCTTCCTTTTCTATTTAACCTTCTGAACTTTCTAATCAGAAGTGCCAACTCCTCGTCATCCAAGTCTTCTTCTGAATCTGTAACATCAGAATCATCATTAAATTTTAAAGCAATTGACTTCTTACCTTTGGTGTCAAAGTCCTCATTGAATTGCTCAACTTCATATGATTGAAATGTGCCGACCAACTCATCTATAGAAAGAGGCATAATCCTCTGTGTTTCTCTTATGGATGTCTTGACGTGATTCCAATCTTTGGAGAGTCATCTCAATAGTTTATTGACCTTCATTGATCTTGAGATTGGCTGTCCTTGATATGCTAAGCCATTTACAATTTCTGTAAACCGACTAAACATATCCGTGATGGATTCTCCTGGCTTTATTTTGAAGGCTTCATATTGTCCAAGAAGGATATTGATCTTGGTTTCTTTGACTCAATCTATTCCTTCATAAGTGACGCGCAATCTATCCCAAACTTCTTTAGCTGTTTCACAAGATTAAATTCTATTATACTCAGTTGGAGATAATGCACAATATAGAGAATAGATAGCTTTTGCATTAAGAGCTTGTCTCTTTGAAATTTCGGTTTGTGACAATCCCACTCCATCAGCTAATTCTTTCCCTGTGGTAGATGCAGCTTTAGGAACAATTCCTTTCTCCACTACATCCCATTCCTGAGGATCTTTGGATCTTAGGAATGCTTTCATCTTATTTTTCCAAACATTGTATTCCTTTCCATTGAAGTAAGGAGGTCCGGTATTGCTTTGGCCTTCAATCAAACCTGGAGCCAAAATACTAGCCATAAATCTTTAGCTTTATAAATAATAAACACTTCCAATAAAATAAGCAACCTACTCTAATACCAATTGATAAAGGCTAGTAAATACACCTAAAGGGGGTGAATAGGTGTTTATGAAATTCTTTTCAAATCTTTGCCCGAAATCTCCTTTGGTATGAAAATAAATAAATCATGCATTCATAAAATAAATAGAGCAAGGTAAGAGAAAATTGACACAAGGATTATAGTGGTTCGGCTTATTATAAGCCTACGTCCACTCTCCACGTTGGCAGCCAACTGGCTGCAATCACTATGTAGCAAATGAGAGCTTTTACAATTCATGGGCTAGACTTCTTCAGTAGAAAGTCTCTTCTACAGCTTCTCGCTGTTTCACACTGTAAGTGACTCTCTTTGATATAATTTTGAGCACAAAAGATTTTGAGAATAAGAGATTTCAGAGGTTCTAACTTCGAAAATTTTCTATCGATTCTCTCATACTTTCGAAAAACTTTGACACACCTTAAATATTCTTCATGCCTCCATAGCCGTTAGCACTTTCCAAGAATTCATCCAATCAACCCGTTGGACTGAATCAATTTAAGTGATCTTCATGTTGTCGAATATATAAGTAGAAAATAGCTCGTCAATCCTGCTCGCCCATACAATCATGATCTTGAGTTTCCAAAATTAGATCCTTCCAAAAATTCTCTTGATCTTCAACGGATAAAATCCAAAGAAAAAATTTTCCGAGCTCATAATCACAGCCAGAGATATTCCATGGATAAGTTAGGGAAGATAATATCCAAATCTTAATTTCCTTAACCATAAAAATAACATGCTGTCAACTTGGCAAAATCGCAAACTGTCTTCAGACTTTGATTGGGTCTGGAGATTCTCAGACCATAATTCTGGGTCTGACTATCTTCAGACGGAAATCTTCAGACCGTAACTCTGGGTCTGATTGTCTTCAAACTTAACCGACTGAATCTTGGATTCTTCAGACTTTACTGACGAGGATGTTTTGTTAACTTCAAAACTTACAAGGGATTTTTCTTCAATATGTGCATATGGCATGGAACATAAATTGCCTTAATGAATGAATCTCATGGAAATATCATCATGATTGCTTGGATGATATGTGCTCTTCACATGAAATGGTTGTCTTGCCTATTGCATTGTATAGTTTGATGGATCTTTTATCGTTGAGTGGTTGTATTCACCCCTTTTGAGGACTAACATTTCAGATTAGGAGATGCCTCTGTTACTGGTCACCCGTGGTACTTTCTATGGCATACCGTTTGATGTTGAGGTTGAGTGTTCAGAGCATTCCTGCGTTAGTGTTCCTGGATTGGTGTTCATCCATGTTCGAGTCTTAGTTATGTATGACGTGGGCCTACCTGACGGCCCCGTGATCCAGGAGTTCCTGTCCGTTCATGTCCGTCGCGACGGGGTCATGAGGGGGATGCTGCCGCCGCCACCGGCTAATGCACCGAGCTAGGTGTGACTGCGCGTGTGATTGGTAGCGGTTGTCACTTTTTGGATAGCCGGTACTAGATGATGGGTTGGTGTACATGACTGATGTGGGGTCAGGTATTTTTGGTTATAGCCGAGCTTAGCAAAGCATTGGCCTTTTGATGTACCGACTCTTTGATGTCCATCAAAGCTATGTAAATAAAAGTGCTTCGGCTCTAACTTCTATGTTTATGAAGTGTGCAGTTGGTGTGCATTACATTCTATTATTTAGTTTGAGTATGGGTTAGGGAGATGTTGAATATGTTTCCACTAAATGAATTGCGCTGGGACCAATCTAAATTAACATATACCCCTAGGACTTATGAACTTATTACAAATCTATGGTATCGGAGTGAGTTTTATCAAGGCAGGTGATAGGTAAGCGAGCTATGGCGATCCTAGCGGATAGGGGGCCTTCGTGTGGTGTCACAACTTTAATCCATATAGAGCCTTTTTCAGTCTGTAGATTGAGTTTGGCTTTCTTAAATCTTCAAAACCAAGTGGTTGTTTCATGTAGACTTCTTCTTAGATAAATCCATTTAGGAATGCACTTTTCATGTCTATTTGGAATAACCTGAAATTTTTATAGCAAGCAAAAGTAAGTAATAATCTAATTGCTTCTAACCTTGCTACTAGTGCATAGGTCTCGTCATATTTTATCCCTTCTTCTTGCGTGTATCCTTTGGCCACAAGTCTTGTTTTGTTTCTGACCACTTTTCCTTTCTCGTCCACCTTGTTCTTGAAAACTCATTTAGTTTCAATAATAGACTTACCTTTAGATTTAGGAATTAACTCCCAAACATCATTGATATTGAACTATCTGAGCTCTTCTTGCATAGCTTCAATCCAGCTTTCATCATCCAAGGCTTCATCTACAGTTTTTGGTTCAATTTCAGAAACAAGTGCTAAAGCATTAGACTCTTCACGCCTTTTGGATCTGGTGCGAATTTCTTCATCAACGTTGCCAATGATGAGCTCCTTGGGATGACTTGACTTATGCTTCCAGTTGCTAGTTGGTTTGTCAGTCTGTTGATCCTCTATTTCAGTTGAATCTTCTGATTCATCATGTTGTTGAATTCCAGAAGTCTGAACCACTTTAGGGGAATTAGATTTTACAACATCAGAGCAAGTTCAGGTTCTTCAAGATGAGTCTGATCCAGTTAATTCTGATTTGAGTCTTGAAACTTTACATGCATGGATCCTTCCACAGACCGAGTCTTCTTATTGAATACTCTGTAGGCTTTGCTTGAGTTTGAGTAGCCAAGGAAAATTCCTTTGTTTGATCTTTCTTCAAACTTACTAGTACAATCATTTGCATTCTTTAGAATAAAACACTTACAATCAAACACTTGAAAATAAAAAACAATTGGCTTCTTTCCTTTGAATAACTCATAAGGAGTTTTATCGAGAATAGGCCTTAAAAATACTCGGTTAATGATATAACAAGCCGTTGAAACTATTTCAGTCCAAAAACAAGAAATAATATTACTCTCTATTAAGAGTGTTCTAGCCATCTCCTACAAAGATCTATTCTTTCTTTTCACAACCCCATTTTGCTTTAGAGTATATGGAGAAGAGAAAACATGTTGAAAACCTGAATCATCACAGAATTTTACAAAGTCTTGGTTTTCAAATTCACCTCCATGGTCTGTACGAATACTTGAAATAGTATAACATTTTTCATTTTGTACCTTCTTGGCAAATTTTGAAAAATAAGAGAATGTTTCAGACTTACTTGCCAGGAAGTATACCCATGTAAATCGAGAATAGTCATCCATGATTACTAAGTAGTATCTCTTCTCACCAATGCTTTGAGTTCTGGTTGGTCCAAAGAGATCCATATGCAAAAGCTACAAAACACGATCAGTAGAAACTTGATTTATTAATTTAAAAGAACTTCTAACATGTTTTCCTAACACAAATGGTGTGCATAATTCAGATTTTTGATACTTCAGGTTGGGTAGTCCACGAACAAGCTTATTGGAGGAGATCATAGCAATCTGCTTCATGTTGACATGGCCAATCTTTATATGCCAAAGGTTTGCTTCATCTTGAATGGATATTAGACATTGAAAGCTTTTAGATTTTATCTTCAGAAGATAAATATTCACATGTCTTCGTCCAGTGAAGATTGAGGGTGATCTTTACTGGTTCTTGAACATATGTCTTCCTGGAAATTAATCTTGAATCCAGTGTCGCACATTTAACTAATGCTTAGAAGATTATAATTCAAACCTTCAACTAAGGAGACATTGTTGATTGTGAGACTTCCAATTTTCACATTTCCACATCCAACAATCATTCCTTTGCTGTTTTCACCAAAAGACATTTTTCCTCCTTTTATTTGCACAAGCTTTATAAAACAGGTTGAATCTCCTGTCATATGTCTTGAGCAGCCATTATCCAAATATCATTTAATATTTTTCTTAATGGTGACCTGCACTCATAAAAAGAACTTAAGCTTTCTTTGGTACCCACACTTTCTTGGGTCTAGAGGAGTTAGTACGAAACACAGTCTTTGCCCACTCTCTCTTAACAGGTCTCTAGCCCTTAGGACATTCCTTCTCGAAATGTTTTGAGTCGTTACACTTTGAACATTTGAAAGCACTTCGACCAACAGGTTTTATAAAAACCTTTTGAAGGTGGTTTCTGTAAAAGGCTTTTGTAGGTCTCTGTTTGATTCTTTTCTTCACTTTTGAAAAATCAATTAAATGAACGGTTTTGGATGTCATTCCCAAACCAGATTTGTTGAAATATGGTTTTTGAATTGAAAGAATCTTTTCCAACTTCTCAGATCCCATTGAAAACCTTTTTGTGATATTTGAAATATCCTCTTTCAAAAATGTATTTTCCTTTGAAAGAGTGTCTGCATTTTCTTTCAAAATAACAATTTTTGTCTAGATTTTCAAACTTTTCTTTCCAAGAAGTTTTTAGTTGCTTCAGTATGGAATTCTCCTTCTTTAGCTTGGAATTCCTCTTAAGAGATGTTTTGAGGTTAAGACAAAGTTCATCTATATATTTTGAGACTTTAACAGGAATTTTTAAATTACTAACCTTAATTTCATTGTCTGAGTTTGAGTCTAAATCTAAGTCTGTCTCAGAATCTGAGTCCGATTCTGAATTTGCCATTAGACAGATATTGGCGTACTCTTCATCACTTTCCTCGCATTCTGTATTGCTTAATGTCTCGGCTTTAAGAGTTTTTCTGAATTTCTCTGTTTTACCTCTCTTTTTCTTCAGCGAAGGGCAGTTAGGTTTGATGTTACCCTTTTTTCTTACATTCAAAACAAATCACATTTTTGTTGGTCTCATCATCCTCATTTGATTTCTTCTGAAATCTTTGATTGCCCTATTCCTTCCAGTTAAACATTTTTCCTTTCCTGTTTAACTTCCTGAACTTCCTTATCATGAGTGCTAGCTTTTCATCATCCAAGTCATCTTTAAAGTCTGTATCATCAGAGTCATCGTTAGATTTTAAGGCAATTGATTTCTTACCTTTGGGATCTACTTCCTCATTGATTTACTCTACTTCATATGATTGAAGTGTGCCAACCAATTCGTCTACAGAAAGAGGCATGATCCTTTGGGTCTCTTTTATAGAAGTCTTCACGTAGTTCCACTCTTTTGAGAGTCCTCTCAGCAATTTATTGACCTTCATAGGTCCTGAGATTGGCTGTCCTTGATATGCTAATCCGTTTACAATTTCTGTAAAACAACTAAACATGTTAGTAATGAATTCTCCTGGCTTCATCATGAAGGCTTCATACTGTCTGAGTAGAATATTGATTTTTGTTTCTTTAACTCAATCAGTTCCTTCATAAGTGACGTGTAATCTATTCTAGACTTCTTTGGCTATTTCACGAGATGGAATTTTGTTATACTGAGTAGGAGATAAAGCACAATATAATCAATAAATGGCTTTAGCATCAAGAGCTTGTCTCTTGGTTATATCCACTTGTGTTAGTTCTTCAGCATCTACAATTTCTTTCCTTGAGGTTGATGTAGCTTTAGGAATAATTCTTTTTTCTACCACATCCCATTCCAGGGGATCTTTCGATCTTAGGAATTCCTTCATCTTGTTTTTTCAAACGTTGTATTCCTTCCCATCAAAGTAGGGAGGTCTGGTGTTACTTTATCCTTCAACCAAACCTGAAGCCAAAATACTAGCCATAGATCTTTAGCTTAAGAAGTAAAAACACTTTAGTAAATAAGCACACAAGCTCTGATATCAATTGAAATGGCTAGTACGCACACCTAGAGTGGGTGGATAGGTGTATATAAAAATTTTCTTTTTCACAAGAATTAATAAAATAGATTGCCTTTGGATGATAATAATAAACTCAGGATGTAAATCGTTTTGAACAATTCTATAATGCAATTAAGTAGAGTAACAAATAAGATAAGGAGTTTAAGGAAAGAAAATTGGAACACAAGGTTTATAGTGGTTCGGCTTAATCCAAGCCTATGTTCACTCTCCCGCGCTGATAGCCCACTGACTGGATTCCACTATGAATCAAAAGAGATTATACAGCTCGTAATCTTCAACTTCCTCAGAGGAGAGTCTCAGCTAGTCTCTTCATAAAGTCACACTATATGCTTCTTTCTTTTGTATACAATTCAAGCTCAAAGAATGGAAGAGCAATGAACTACAGAGAATCAGACTTTGAAATTCTTCTTTTATCTGCTATCTTGAACAACTAAAGAGTCATCCTTATATACTTCTTCATGCCTTCACAACCGTTGACACTTTCCAAAAAAATTCTTCCAATCTATCTGTTGGATAGAATCAATTAAGGTGATCTTGAGTCATTGATTGATTAGTGATGAAAACCCCTCAATCCTGTTCGCCCATACAATCAGGATCTTAAGTTTTCATAAGTAGAACCTTCCAAGTTTGCTTGCCTTTCAAAAGATCTTTAAATCGGAGTAGATTCCAATAAGAATAATCAATCATATTGATGTTGTATCCAACCATAAGGTCTTTAAAAAATCATACGAATCGAATTCTTGAAGATAATTCGTCATCTGGATAAGTCTTCATTCTTCGTCTGGAATTGTCAATGAGGTTAGACTTTAAGTCTTGCGTCTGGCGGTCTTCAAACTTTGATGACAGAGTCTAGAGTTCTTCAGACTTTAACACTTGAGTCTGGAAGTCTTCAGACTAGATTGATGAAAATGTTTTGTCAGCTTCAAAACAATAAAGAAGTTTTCTCCAACACATAGGTGTATCAGATAGTCTCATATCATACAGTTTCGTCGTCATCTATATTATGATTAATGGGAATCTTGAAAGACCGATTTCGTACCCTTATGATCACAACGAGGGCAATGGAGTCAATAGGGAGGAGTAGAAGCTGGAGATGGTGTAGCGTGAAAGGGGAATGCTTTTGGTTTTGCACGGTCGTAACATTTTGGCATAGGATCGTGTGATCGAGTGGTATGGATGGATGGACAATGATGAGGGCGTCTGTTAGAAGTGGCGCTAGGGAGACAAGTACCTTTTTGATTTCTCCCAGTCTGTCTTATCTCTTGATGTATATTCTACCACCCGACGTAAATAGAAGTATGGCAAATAATGAAAGAATGATTCCCTTTACTATTGGAGTTCTTAGAAGCATGTATAATTCATGTTATAAATGCTAATGTTTCGAAAATACTTCCGCTTGCATGATAACCTAAGATAAATAAAGAAAAGGGATTAGTATGTAGTGGCCTAAGACATCACACGAGCTTCGCCCACCTCTGTTGATACTCAACCTCGTTGTCACTAGGTGAGGGCAAACATCACCCAAGCATGTTGAGATGAGCCACTAGCCAGGCCACCCTCGCTAGTGGCCGGCGAGGTGAGCCTCTAGCCAATCGTAGAGTTCTAGTGATTGGCTAGAGGAAAAAAAAAAAAAAAGTTAAAAGGAAAAAAATATAAGATATAAAAATAAATAATTTGAAAATTATTAAAATATTATAAAAAATTGACCACGTCGCCGTCCGAAGCCAAAAGAGGCCGGATGGAAGGTTTAGATTTAATGAGGAAAAAGGTTTAGGATTGAATTGACACAATTACAATAGGTTTATGATTTTTTTTTGTAATTGTTGCGTTAGGTCTATTTTTCGATTAGGCTTGATGATGATTTTTGTGTTTTATTTCGGTCACCATATACATTGTTCATTTGTTTTTAGGGAAAAAGTTAAAGAAATCTCAAACTTTGCCTCTTGTGACACAATTATTTCAAACTCTTTTATGTGGCACAAAAAAATATGAACTTTGTATGTGTAACATATTTACCCAAACTTTGCTTGTGTGACACATTTATCCCAATTTTTTTTTTTTTTTTTTTTTTTTGTAACGTTAAAAATCCCAAACTTATATCTTGTGACATATTTATCCAAATTAAATTATATTAAAAAATTATAAAAAAAAAAATCACAAGCAGGAGGGGGTTCCCCCCTTTGGCTATCACCCCATCGGCGAGTGGGGTGGCGAGGTGATGGGGCAGCAACGATGGCCAATGTGGTCGCCAGTGTTTGGGAGAGGGCCCGTAACCCTTGTCGACCAAAGAAGAGGGCCAACGGGCCCTCTCTAGAAGCAGGAGAGGGCACCTTTGCGCAGGCATCGGCAACCCTCGCCTAGTGCCCCTAAATTTGGCATGACTAGAGGAGTAGAAGAAAGCTCTCCCATTTGAAACGACAAAGTTGTAGGAGGATGAATTAAACTTATCCATTCCAAGGTACATGGACAACAAATCCTCCTCCGTATCATATGAGAACGAAAGACCATCTATGGCCCCCAATGACAGTGACCCTCACCCAAATTTGGGAAGGGCTTGCTAGCCCTCACCTCTAGGCGACGAGGGTCTTGAGCCCTCATCCAGGCCTCAGTGACCCCATCAGCCATCATTGCTGGCCCACCGTCGATGAGGGGGCAGTGGCCCCTCCTGCCTATGATTTCCCTTTTTAGAACTTTAATTTTTTTAATTTAGTATAATTTAATTTAGGGTAAATGCATCACATTGGTGTTTGAGGTTTTGGTGTCATGAAAAAAGTTTGGGATAGATAGTTTACACGAGCAAAGTTTGGGATTCTTTGTAGCTTTTTCCCTTGTTTTTCATTGGAATTTGACTATAATTATTTTTCTGTAATTTTCATATGTGAAGATTAGATTTTAATTCAAAATTTCACTACATCAAATAAGTACAAGACAAAAAGAAAAAAATTATGTAAGTATATCCAATGAATGTCTTCTCAGCATACTTGCTCTTCATTTGTTGATCCCGCTTTGGTTCAAACACACGACGGCAACAAAAGACATAAATTAAACTCAAAGGGTTTTACTTGTGAATTTTATATGCTTGAATATTAACCTAAACATATAGCTAAATTAAAAATCATGCTGAGTACTACGATAGTGGGCAAGGTAACAGTGACCATGTAGATTCCTCGATCACACCATGACCGCTTAGGCCACTCAATAAAGGGTATTGGGTTAGTTATCAGTTTGAGTGGCCCGAGCAAAGCTTAGCTCACACAACAGTGGGTATTTCACCCACCCTCCTTCTCACCCATGGCGTAGAGAGTTATTATACTCCTTTACCTGGCAGTAACCAACACCGAAGGACTGACGTGGAGTCTATCTTCCCTATTGAAAAGACCCCCAAGGTCCCACCCAAGTTTCCACCCAAGCTTCTCTTCCCGGGTGAGTGGGATAAGGAGGTGACATTGTGGGGGTCTTTTGCCCCAAGGCAGATCTCTTGCCTATTTCTTTTCCCTTAAGCCCTTTAGGACCTGTTCATGTCCACTTGACCTAAACATATAGCTAAATTAAAAATCATGCTAAGTAGTGCGACAGTGGGGAAGGTGATAGCGGTCATTTAGGTTACCTCATCACGGCCATGACATGGCCATGACTAGATCTAGTTATGGCATGGCCACAACCCCAAATTTAGTCGTGACGCAGTGGGTACCGTGGATTTGGTTACAGCCGCAGGGATGCCCCCAAATTTGGTCATTGTTGGCGAAATGGTTTTGAAAAAGAAATAGGCTAAGAAACCTCTTCAAGAAGTAGCAACGACGGGCGGCGGTGACAAGTTGTGACAACAAATGATGGTGGTGACAATGAGCAGCTTCAACTATGGTAGCCATCGATGAGGGGTCGATAGAGAGAGAGAGTGGTGTGTATTTTCTTTACGTTTATTTTTAATTTTCCTTTATTTTGTTTCAATGGGCGGGAACTGCTAAGCCAACCAAATAAGAGATAATATTTTCATCTTTAAATTATTTATTCAAAAGATCAATTTTCTAAAAGGTTTGTAATCTATACTATTAATTAAGAAAATTTGACGGTTATATCAATTCTAAATTGCATGTCATATGTCATTAGATAAACTAGGATTACATAGAATTAGATTAAAAATACATCTCATGCATTGTATGTAGTTAATTTTTATAAAAAGAATATAAACAAAAAATTATTAGCTACAATTGCATAATCACTTAGAAGTCATGGTTGGGCTATGCATGAAATCTTAATTAAGATATTGTAGATATTGGGATATTAATCATAATGAAGTCATGCTTTGATTTATGTTGGGAAAACGCTTATGAAGTTCTGAACATGGTGAAATAATTAAAGACTACTAACTTATTTAATGATTGAATAATCAAGTGAAAAATGCACAAGTCATTATGCAGATAATGTCATAACAGGATTGTCTAAAGATGAGGAGTACACTATTCTAACAATGGTGAGCAAGGCATTGCGCCTAGAGCTGGAAGTACCTAAGTAGATGTAGATGGTGAATAGGCCTAGAATGGGTAGTTTAGTGAAGCTTGAAGATACCATTGATAGGTGAATCGTGAGGTAGAGCTACAACTCCCAATATACATAGAAGGTCAGAAGATGGAAGCTATAGTGAACTTGAATATCAGTACAAAATCTGATATAACTAGAGCACATGATATTGTGGAGGCTAACAATACAATCTAGATGAAGGTGAATAGGTTGTTTGAGAACTATAAAAAAACATTTATGGAAGAGAACAAGTTAAACTTCAAAAATCTTAAAAAACGAGAGCTTATAATCCAAATGCTCCATAAGAATTATGTGAAGCCACTCTTGCGGGTAATGCTAAAGAAGTCCTAGAAGTTCTCATTATCCCGAACAGATATAAGAGACAAGATAGACCGAGAGCCTCCAGTAGACGGGACATTAGCTGTTGTAGCTCATGCTCTTTGAAAGAGAATTTGGGGATTCTCACTTTTTACAGAAACAGTGATTAGAGAACAGTCGTTGATTGCTCCAACAAAGTTACAAAATTTGTGATAGGTGTTATTTTGAGAACTAAGCCTTTGATAATTTAGATATGATGATGATAGCTTAACAGTTCGTCTCGGCAAACTTTCTTTGCCGAGCTGCCAGAGCCTTCGCCAAGAAGCGCAAAGAAGGCTTACGATTTGCTCCTTCAATAAGAAAAGATGTTGAAAGATCTAGGAAGACAAATTTAAGGGGTAAAGTACGCAAGAGGAAAACGTACATTGAACTCCAAGTGAAGGAAGCAGCCAAAAGACTTTCGAGCTTGAATAAGAGTTATTTCAGGTATAAAAGATAGCAAGACCCATGGAGAAATTAAGAGAGCAATACACTTTTGTTAATGAATAAAATTATTGGTTGCAATTTAAGTCAATGCAAAATCATTAAAGAAATAAACGAGGAAAAATAAATGATACATAAGATTTATATGCTTAAATTTGAGCGTCGTATTTACGTTCATAAAGAAAGTTGGCGGTAATTAATTCATTATAATTGAAAAGTAAAAATTATAATTACTCATATATTCGAACATTTCTCCTATTTATATTATATTCAAATCTCATGTTTACAAATAAATAACTTAATTGACTTTAAAATTCATAGCACAAAATCTACCATGTTTAATATTCCCCTCTGCGCGTCAAAGAGGACTCCTTACCCGCAGGCAAGAGAAAACAAAAGGACAAAACACTTGCCCCTTTTTTTTCCTTCTATGACTTTTAGTTGCCCCATGCGCTTTTTCTTTTGTACGGCCAAAATATTGAACTTTCGGTCAAAGCTAGGATAAATATTTCCAACAATAAAAAACAAACACATAATTTTCAAAGACTAGAAAAGGAAAGATGACATCATCGGTGCTATAATTTTCGTACTATACTCATTTGAATACTATAATTTTTTTCAATCATTCTAATATCATAACTTATATACGGCGTTTATTTGAGTGTCATATAACCTTTTAATTGATTATTCTAGTTTGCCATAACTTTTTTAAAACGTGCCCCACAAGTGTTATGTCATGTTGGTTTGTTAGCACTTGGGGGAATGTTTTAAAAATATTTCTGCACTTAAGTGATCGATTGAAAATTATGATATTCAAGTGAATGTTTTAAAGATGGTAGGGCACTCAAATGGTCAAAAATAAAGTTATTGTTAAAATATTTAAATATTAACCAATGTCTTCATCTAATGACTTAAACTTTTAGAATATGGTATCAAACTTGATGGTCTTGAGTTCAAATTTTTATGTCCCATTTGCCAAATTTGCCTCCCCAATTAAATTTCCATGCTTAATACTAGGTAAAAGGCCAGACTAATCATAGGGGCTAGTATTAGAATATTTAAATAATAAACCATGTATTCATTAAACAATTTAAGCTTTTAAAATAGTCAATCGTGATTTTAACAAAATTATATAAGTGTTATATAAAAGTCATGACACCTATAGTATTCTTATCTCACTCCCCTTTATTAGATAGAGATTCCAATCCAAATTGGCAAGGGAATTTCTTGAGATTTTTAACATAGGCTAAAATTCAAAACATAATTTAATGAGGAAAAGACAATAGTCGTTATGACATGATGAACCTAGTTTTGAAATTTCCAGCCGGCTTATATGACTGGGTTCTCTCATTTTGACTTTAATATAATTCCTTTATGGTTTCTTTTCAGATAAAAAATTATTGCTATTTAGAAAATAAAAAAATATCTTCTCTGTCAGTACTCTTGTAACAACTTGATCCCTTCGTCGCCTGAAAAGTTCAATTTCGTGACGATGAAAAAGTATCAAATCTTGTTTATTCTTTTGATGTTAATGGGTTGACCAACCAACCAATTCTCATCGTGTATGACAGTCCTCGCCATCCCACACATATACACGCTAGGTAATTGGCAAAGATATATAAGTCTATGCTCATCGTAGGTATTTGAACATAAGCCTTGAGCGAGAAGGATGAACATGCTAACCACTTGAGTAATCTCTTAGGGTTATCAAATCATATATTTACTACATCAAGATAAATGTGATTTTTTTTCCTGCTATTGGTGAGACGATCTTGCGGCATTATAGGAATATGTAGAAATAACTTGAAATAATGATGTAAAAAAGTTAAACATGTTGAGACATTTTGGTATTTCTTTCCATGAAGATTCTAAAAAATATATTAATTTTTGTCAATTCAAAATAAATGAAATTTCGTAGGCATCAATGACGATAGCCAAACTGGTTTTCAATATTGACAATTACATAATGTGGTGCATGCCACATTGTTTATGGTTCTATTAATGTAGTACAAAATTCAACTAGCGTTATGGTCTCATTGACGTCACTGAGCACCATGTAATTCATCGGAAAGCGATTATTTCGGACAAAGAAGCAATGTCAACCATCTACCATAAGCAAAGGAAAGCAATTTCTTGCATTATTAGAGGGAAAACAGACACTAAAAACTGACACAGAAATTCAAAGTTTTGGTAAATGACTGCTAATATGATAAAAAACACAATTTGACATGTTTTAAACCCCGTCCAAGGACTAGTTTCTTAGCAACGACGCGGGATGAAATAGATTATTGGCATGAGCTAGATGGAACGATAAGAATGGCCACCCCAACCAACAAGTCTTTGTCAGGCATGACAATTATGATGAGGGGTGGCAACCACATAAAGATCGCTCTTTCTCGTGACCGTGGCCGCGAAAGCCTCGGTCATGTCAAGTTCTTCAGGAGTTTGGCCATTTGGAAGTGCCCAGTCGAAATGGTACAGTAAAAGTGCTAGTAAGAGCTCAATATTTGCCGCAGCGAATGTGATGCCTGGACAGACCCTCCTGCCAAACCCAAATGGAACGAAATGGTGATGTGTCCCGATAAAGTCTACTGATGATTCAAGAAACCTCTCCGGCACAAATTTTTCTGGGTCTTCCCAATAATTTGGATCCCTTCCAAATGCCCCGGCATGAATAAGCACCCTCGATTTCACAGGTATATCGTAGCCCCTTATCTTGCATGCCTTCCTTGCTTCTCTGGGGACTAATGGTACTGGAGGGTGTAACCTAAGAGTCTCTTTGATCACTGATTTTAAGTACTTAAGATCCTCGAGATCCGATTCTTGCACTCGATCCATTCCTTTCAATGCCATGCGTACCTCAGCCTGCGCTTTTGCCATCGCTTGTGGGTTCTTGAGCAGTTCCGACATTGCCCATTCTGCTGTCACTGATGAAGTATCGGTTCCACCACCATAGAATTCCTAAAAAGGTGCAAACGCAATAGAAACATGCATTTAGCTTAAGAAAAGGAGAATTTTGCTTTGCTAGGTCCAATCTAATGAGCCAGAGTTTTCAAATAACGCTGAAAGGACTTCGAAGGTGCTCGATACATTTCTTTCTGCAGTGATTTGCACTGTGAAAAGAAGTACTATGGTTTTTTAGGGAGAAGTGTTAAAAAAGTCCTAAACCTTTTCTATTTGTGTCAATTTAGTCATAAATCTTTTTTTTATGCCAATTTAGTCCTAAACCTTTTACTTAATGCTGATTTAGTCATTTCCAGCCAATTTTAGCTGGATTTCGCTGACTAGCTGACATGGCACAATCGATGCTAACGTGGCATGATCGGTGTTAACATGAACAACTTTTAATAATATTTTAATATTTTTGATTTTATTTTTATTTTTATTTTTATTTTTATTTTTATTTTTATTTTTCTTTCTCTCCCTCCTTCCTCTAGTCGGTCGCCGAACCTCGACGACTGGGCAGAGGCGATTGCTGGCGAGGTCGACCTTGCCGGACCTCGTTGACCACTGGCGAGCCTTGTCGACCACCTTGCCAGCGGCCATGAGAGTGGCCTTGTGCTAGGCGGCGCGGGTTGAGTCTCGCCGGCGCTACCTAGGCCGCAATTTGACAAGGTCGAGCCTCACTGGCCATGGGCAAGGCTTGACCTTCACCAGCCCGGCACAAGGCCAGCTAGAGGCCACCTCAAGGGCGGCCTCCCGTCGGGTTGGCGAGGGTTGAGCCTTGCCCATGGCGGGGAGGCTTGACCTCTGCCAACCCAGCACTAGGTTGCCATCACAGCCTAGGCGATGCTGGCGAGGCACGCCCTCATCGAATCTAGCGAGGTCAAGCCTCGCCAGCTCGGCGCTAGGTTGCCCTCGCAGCCTAGGTGGCACTGGCCGGCAAGGGTGAGCCTCACCGCCTAGCGTAAGGCCACCCTCATGGCCATTGGTGAGGTGGCCGGCGAGCATCACCTCTGGTTGGTCACCGAGGTCTGGCCAACGGCCGAAGGAAGGAGGAGATAAGAAAAAAAAGAAAAATAATAAGAATAAAAAAATTCAAAATATTAAAATATTATCAAAAGTTGTTCACGTCAGCTCCAATCGGGCCACATTACCCGGTCGACGCCAATCAGTAAAATCCGATCAAAATTGATTGGAAATGACTAAAGCGGCACAGAATAAAAATGTTTAGAACTAAATTGACACAAAAAAAAATGTTTAGAACTAAATTGACATAAATACAAAAGGTTTATGACTTTTTAACACTTCTCCCTTATAAAAGGTGTTTGACTAAAACCTATCACCACAGCACTTCGTAGCAACTGGTAAAAAATCGCAACAACCGACTTTATGGTGTTATAGCTTTGAAACATGTATTACCAAATCTACTAGCATAGCTATAGGATCTAAACATACCAGGATGATAGTTTTAATGTGGTCGTCGGTAAGATGAAATCCAAGTTCGTTTGACTCTTGAATCCGCAAAAGTACATCGGCAAAACCTTCCTTGACAAAGCTATCTTCCTGGGTAGTTAAGTTTTCTCTCCGCCTCTTATGATCATTGAAGATATGATCTGAGATTTGATCACATCTTCGCCGAACGCTGTCTAGCCTCCATTTCCTCCCACTAATGTAACGAAGGATTTTGAGGGATGGGAAAACATCCACAACACTTAACCCGCCAGCCTGCTCGATTGCGTCTTTAAGAGCTGAAAGGTACTCCTGGCACTTGTAGCTTTCACCAAATGCTGCTTTGGATATTATGGTATTTAAGCATGAAGAGATCTTGTTGGTAAGATTGAGAGGGCAACCCTGCGACGAGCGCACGAACTGGACCAGATTACTCATCTCATCTTCTCTTATTGATTGGAAAGACCGAACGCGTTTGACACTGAGAAGTTCCAAGACACAGATCTTGCGAAGCTGCCTCCATTGTTCTCCGTAAGGCGCATACATGAAGCTTGAGCATGGGTCGAACATCATCTCTAAAGACGGGAATAGTGGCTTCTGAGCAAAGTTGATCTCGTGCGTCTTTAGGACCTCTTCGGCAATTTCAGGAGTCGTAAGAACGACCAGCATGAGCTCGCCGAACTGGAGGTGATAAATCGGACCGTAGGTTTTTGCTAGGTTATTCAGATGATGGTGCGGCAGCTCGGGACTTATCAACTGGGGCAAATTTCCGATAAGGGGCAGTTTCTTTGGCCCCGGGGGTAACTTTAAAGCATTGGAACTTTTTGCTCTGAAAATTTTGATGAGCATGAACAGAAAGAGAAGACAAGGTAGGAGGAAGGCAAAAGGACTGAAACGAAGCAATGTGGGAGACTCTGTGTATAGACTGAAACGAAGCATTGTGGGAGACTCTGTGTTTAGGGCTTAGATGATCCAGGCATGAGCCAGAATTCACCCCCCTGCGTATTTATGGTGGCTTCTCTGTTTATGTGATTGGCCATCATGTTATATTCCAATTAAATGATGATTGAGTCCGCCTGATTCAAGTGAACACAGATTCGCCCAAAAAAAAAAAAGTGAACACAGTGGATCACATCTATTATATTATGTGAATCTATTAGGATATGCCAAAATTCGACGGGCATGGGATTAGAACCTACATAATTTAGATGCTTTTTAGGGAGGGAAAAACCCGATGTTCTATGTGGGCTCCAAGAATTTTATGTACAGAGAAAACAACGAACGATTTGACAAGTTGTGTAAAATCAGGTGGACAAATTGAATTTTCTTATTGGATCAGTATCAAATTTATTCTTCTTGACTCGTTCAAGAACGATCCACATTGGTGTCCCCTCTCTTGTTTGGCATGGGGGAGAGAACAAGAGAGCCCATCACACTCAAGAGTGGGGCTGTTTTCCCATCATCACTGAAATTTGTGAATTTTTTTTAGAGTTAACATATGACAAGTTTATCCCAAATTAATTTTTGAACTACTAAAAATCCTTTCGTTAGTTTCATTAGAGTTGGTAATGATCATTCAAATTATAAATTGGTCATGAATGGGTCACTTGTTTTTTAAAGAAATTAGTTAAATATGTTTAAAAATTGAAGTTTTGAGATAAATTGTTCTTAAATGGATTAGACTGAGAACCCATTTTTAACTAAAGCCTCACAATCTCTCTCTTCCCTTTTAAACTTTATAAAAATATTTTTTTTATAAAAATTGAAATTATAATTATTTTTTTATATTTCAATCCTTTCGTTAGTTTCATTAGAGTTGGTAATGATCATTCAAATTATAAATTGGTCATGAATGGGTCACTTGTTTTTTAAAGAAATTAGTTAAATATGTTTAAAAATTGAAGTTTTGAGATAAATTGTTCTTAAATGGATTAGACTGAGAACCCATTTTTAACTAAAGCCTCACAATCTCTCTCTTCGCTTTTAAACTTTATAAAAATATTTTTTTATAAAAATTGAAATTATAATTATTTTTTATATTTCAATTTTCTTTTCCTTTTTCTTATGCTTTTTTCTTTCATTTTTTTTTCTTTCTCCTTCCCCTTAGTCGGTGGCTGGCACGATGACAATTGGCGACTAGCCAAGCGAGGTGGAGGCCTCACTGATGTTGGGTGAGGCTCGAGCCTTGTCGATTTGGCAAGCCTCGAGCTTGCCGGTGTCAGGCGAGCCTAACAAGCTAGAAGCTTGCCTGTGGCTGGTTGCTAACCATCGTGGTGGTTGATAGCTGGCTGAAGAAGAAGAAAAATAGAAAAGAAAAATTATATTCTTAAAAAATAAAAATAATTAAAAATTCAAATTTTTAAAAAATAAAATAATGAAAGATTCTATTTTTTAAAAATAAATTTTAAAAAGATTATAAAAATTTTCCATTAAATTTGTATGGTATAAAAGTACTTTAGCAATACCATTTAAAAAAATCATAAGAAATAAGTTTTCTTAAGTTCACTTAAATGGATTTGGTATGAATCAACTATGGGTCGGTCGAATATGGGTAAAAAATTTTGCATTACGATAAATAAGTTATAAATGAGTTAAATAGGTTAATTTGGGTCAAACCACTTATGATCCGATCCAAATCGACCTAACTCACCTGTTTAATAGGTCTCATTTTTTTAAATTTTACCATCAAATTATTGAATTGTATGACATTTGACATTTGAAATATGTACTAATTTGAGATTTTGTCCTCCATATTAATTTATATTTTTTCATAATATTAATTTAATTTTATGAAAGTTAATAAAAGATATTATCAATCTAAAATTTTTAGTGATACGAACATATTAATTTAAGATTTTTTTGTGCGGTCCCGGTGGGGGACCGGGTTTCTTAGACTTCAGAGGCACAAAATACAAAGAGGTCCATCCAAACGCCAAGGATCTCTTAACTTTGCCAAGCACGTGATGAAGACTTTGGAACTTAACCCCGACGTGTCCGCTCTCACTTTGTCAGGACTCAAAGACATTCTAGTAGATAACGACAGTTCCGTACTTTCGGAATCCAGCTAGCTCTTAATTGGTGCTTGGGCTTCATAACGAATCGATTTCAGTCGTGCCTTCAGAGGCACGAAGCACAACGAGATCCATCCAAACACCGAGGATCTCTTGACTTTGCTGGGCACATGATGAAGACTTTGGAACATAATTTCCACATTGTCGGCTCTTTCACCTTTTCAGGACTCTAAAGTCATTCTACTAGATAATGATAGTTTCGTACTTTCGTAATCGAGCTAGCTCCTTGATGCTTGGGCTTCGTGGCGAATTGATTTCAATCGAACTGTGTTTGGTCATGCCAATCACAACAATCCCTTTTAATTCAATATTGCCTAGTTGCTAATGCCTCTAAAGATTTTCTTTCCTTTGGGGGAAGGCGTCAAAAAGTTGTGGGAAAATCCCAAATAGAGGCCAAAGTGCGCCTTCCTTTTCAAAAGAGACCCGGCGCGAAGTGGAGTGCATGCCGAATAAAGGCACAAAAGTGGTCATTTAGTCTCAAAGAAGGACCTCACTCATCGGCCAGTGAACAGATGTAGCTCGATGCATATTCCGATAGCTTGATCAGGATATTTTTGTCCAAAAAAATTCTTTTTTATTAAATTTTTAGTTGTCTTGTCCTTTTTTAGGGAGGGGGTCATGCACTGTTCCTCATCTTCTTCATTCCTTGTTTGTTTTCTTCTCAAGAACATTAGACTTGAGAAGGGCCAACGAGCGCCAACCGTTAGTAAGGGCTGGTGAGGGCTAGACGCCCATCACCAGCAGTTGGCAAGGGCCACCAAGCCCTCGCCAACTCTTAACAGTGGCCGATGAGGTGGGCGAGCCTTTGCCCAAGGCCAGCGAGGGGCGATCTCCCCCGCCTTCACTTGCCGCTCCACCGACAACCTTGTCTTTTGCCAGGACTACGATTGAGATGCCCATGTTACCTTCTTCATCCCTTCCTCCCACCACCGCTCCTCGATTGACGACTTCTCCGGCTACCCCTTTTGCTCTCGAGGACCTCCTTATAGGGCCTCGATTTGGACGGCCCCCTTCCCCCACGGCCAACCAGGGCTCGATGGCCCTCGCCTAGCCCTCGCTCACTGCCGGCGATGGCGTCAAGCCCTTGCTCACTGTTGGTGATGGGCATTGAGCCCTCGCCAACCCTTACCAGCAACTGGCACTTGCCAACCTTTCCCCAAGTCCTGTGTTCTTGATCTAGGCAAGAAGAAGATCAGGGGACAAAGAAGACGATGAACAAGACAACCAAAAATGGATGACAATACCCTGATCAGGCCACTGGAATATGCATTGGAGATGCGTCCATTCATTGGCCGATGAGTGAGGTCTTTCTTTGAGACTCAATGACCACTTTGGGTCTTTATTTAAGATAAACTTCACTTTAGGTCCTCTTTTGAGAAAATAAAGGCAATTTGGGTCCCTATTTGAGATTTTCCCAAAAGTTGTGGAAATGAAAAATGATTATATATAACAATTTTTAATCTAACAGTTTATTCTAAACAAATAAGAAAATTAATAATAATAAATTATTATAGAGTTTACTATTTTAAAAATTTATAACTTATAATATACTGTCATTCTTATAATAACTCAATGATTGTTATACTAATACAAAGACTGTTATGCTAATAAATAATTGTGGAAATATTGGCTAGTGGGGCATGTTTTTTGGCTGCCCAACATTCCATGCCGTTCGTTGGTAGTGTCTGTCAGACCCTGAGTCCCAGAACTGCCCCATTTGTCTATAGTTATGGATTTTGTAACATGAAATAGTTTTATGAGCTTATCTTATGAACGAACACGCACATAATGACATTTTTGCATTGGGTAATGTTAGAGATAGTCAGACTCATATGATAAATAGATTTACTAGATAAGGAAAACAAATGTTAAGTGGTCGTTAGGCCGTTTAAGTACCATATAGAAAATTTTCCAATGATTTGATAAACCCAATTAGGATGCATTGGAGAGAACATTTCCCAGCAATTTTGAGCCTCCGACCGCACTTAAACTGAAGTTTTGTGGTTTGATACTACCATTTCAAAGGCCATGGTACAAAGTTTTGCTTATAAAACGTTCAGACTTCGGCACCTCCCCACTTCCCCCAACCAAAAAAAAAAAAAAAAAAAAAAAAAGCTTTTGAGTTTTACCATTTCTGGAATGCAGGTTCGAGGGTTTGAACAAGTTTTCTTCTTCCAATTTTGCCCTCACTAGTACATTAATATTCCTATTTTAACCGCCTCACTGGATATTTTTCTTCCAATGAAAGTTTAGGGATTTTCATGAACTTGCAGTGGCTGAGGAGCTTCGCAGATGAAGTCAGGGCTCAAAAGACACCGGCAAATATTCGCCAACAGGCATACATTGCTAGCAAGCTTCACGAAGGGTCGCTTGATGGTGGAAAGCTTCACTAACGATTGCTTGACGTCAGAGACTCAGATCTAGCTCGTCAAGGGTCGTGTAACACTAGCAAGCTTCGCCAAGGGTTGCTTGACGCTAGATCTAGCTCGCACAAGGTCAGTCGAGACTAGATCTAGCATGTCGAGGGTCCAAAGCTCTGGTTTCATAGTCGTGCAGCCCTAGCAATACCCCAGCAATAGACCACTTGGAGTTCACGCGATTGGGTCGCTTGACCTCGAGTGGGATTCCTTGTTCTGTCATCTTGCCCATATCAATATCTATTCTTGTTTTGTGCTAAGAAATTGGTTTTGAATCCATCATGCTCAGAGTTTATTCAACATACATTTTCTAATTTAGATTTAGCGTAAAACCGTTTATCAATTGACTAAACTTAGTTTCAATTCAGCATTATAACCACTGTTCACTCATGACTTATAAACATATTTAGATATGAAAACTATTAGTTCGAATATTCTACTATGCAGAATGTGGCGAAGTGCGAGGCTTATTATAGTTTTTATGTTAGTGACTACGCGTGATTGGTTGATCAGCGATCATTTTAGTTGATTTGTCCATTGGAGTTATAAAAAAAAAAAAAAAAAAAAAAAAAAAAAAAAAAAAAAAACTTCATATTCAAATGTCTGTCATTTCGATCCAAATTTGGTCATTTTCATGTCGCTGGGAAGCTTGTGGGGTCTAGCTTTCAAGAAAAACTCTTAAAGCAAAACTTAGAAAATCACAATTTCTTAAATTGGATTGAAACATAATTTAACAACTATTTCGAATGGACTCGGAACGATTGTCAAAAAAGTCAGCATCAAGTGAAAGCAATTGGCTTGTGACATGGGTGGCTCATCCTTATCCTGATTTAAGTTCATCAACCTCCTTAAATCTCATTGAGTTTTGGGAGTTTGTCTGAAGAAAGCACTTGTATTTTGTCTTACTATAATTCCCTTTTATTCATTAACTAATAAGGAGAAATAACAAATTTTTTATTTTAATATGTCATTTGGGATTTTATTTTAGACCTAATTAATACAAAGGACATGTCACTACAATCAAGCGAAGACAATCAATGTGTTGCAAAGCTAGTGACTTTTACTCTATGAATAAGTCATTCTATAGAAAAAATTACAAATCGTTCAATACCATTGAAATTGAATGGCTAAGATTTAAAGACGTGATTTCTCGATATCTTGCCATCGAATTTCGGCTAATTGGGTGTTGTTGACAACCGAGATGAATGTTTCGGAATCAAGTGGCTCGGCCAGCAAATTGAGCCTACATGCCGATTGCCCATGATGAGGGAAAGCGTGCCAAAGTTCACGGCTTTCAAACCGAAATGCCCATCGGGCTTCCCTTCTTCCTCCAAATTGGGTTCTCCATCCTCCTCCTTTTCTGCAGGATATTTTGTATTCTGATCTTAAACCTAATGTAACTTCTATGCTGAGAACTTGATATATGCGCTGTTTCAAATCATTAAAAAAAAAAAAAAAAAAAAAAAAAAAAAAAAAAAAAAAAAAAGTGTCCTTTCAAATTTCTGCTGACCAGCAAGCCAATTGATGTTCAATGACAAACTTTTACATTGATTAAGATCCTTCGTCAGAAGAGATATTTAATAAGTTTCAATTGGATATTATTAACGATGGCCGAAATCAAGTGTTAAATGTATATCATTTTTCCAAGCACTGTCTCTCCCATGCCGTCATACGCACGTATAATTACTGATTTAAATAGTTAAAATTTCTTTTATTTATAATGACCCTTTTGCTGATGTAGTTAATATAAATAGATGGGCCGAAGAATTACCGTACGGAGTTTCTTTCTAAAACCGGGATTAGAAATTCTATAATCAATGTGAAGGGAAAAAAAAAAACTCAAACAAATATTGGCACGTCCATTGACATACCATTTTGTAATAATTATTAAAATTACGATAGTTTTTTAGGCTTTGCTTGGATATTGCATTAGCTATAATTTACTTAAATATAAAAAACAAATGGTACTTTAGTAGAGAACAGGTCTATATGAGACGTTTGATTGCAGATATGTCGTATCCTATGAGTTCATCAAGGGTCAGCATTATACTTTAGACCATGATCCACAATACAATAGCCTATAATTATGCTTATAACCGATAACTACGCAGATCATGCCAGTTTGAAACAGATTAGACCGGATGACTGCATATTGTAGGGCCTAAGAACCACCAATTTCTGCCACAGAAACTACCATAAAGAACGGGCATATCATGATGGTGGCTTCCTAGATCACAGACCCAAAATAAATAAATAAAGCATATTTCTAAGGGCTCTAGGAAGAAGATACAAAATGCAAAGGGATCCATAGAACTAGCCTCACTTCATGGGACAAGTCTTTGATTGTCGTAGATGATGTTATTGCTACTGTGATTGTTCTGAGGGTTCTGTTCTCCAATAAGATTCGCGCACGAAGCCGACATACACCTTCGCGTTTTGTGCCATAGTATGACTAGTTTAGTAGGAATTGAATCACATCATAATTCTGTCTTTTCTCACTTCGTCTTAGCTGAAAGAAAAGAAAAGCCGAGGCACACTGCATCTCTTCACAGAACCATTTTTTAAACAAAAGGGATTTAAGGGGAAAAAAAAACAACATGAAAAGGAAGCACCATGCATCTTGAAACACCTGTCTAAAGAAGCCAAAGTGCATAGAGCAGTACTACCCATCACCTGATGCTGAAAAGACAACTTACTAGCTGGTAAGTCACCAACACCACAAGCGGCCAACACGAAATAACCAACTCTAACCCTATATCTTAAGATTTCTCAGATTGCAGGCACTGAGACTGGACTGATTTAAGCACGTGCAACTACCTATGTTGAGATAGCATCTGAAAGGAAAAACCTAGATAAGTTTCATCCTAAGCTTGCGCCGAGCAAAAGTAACAAGCAGATGGAGATAGTGCAGTAAAAGATCGATGAAAATATAAGGCCGATGACATCTGCGGGGAGAGGGCACAGTGCCAGAATAAAATGGGTCCTCAATAATTTCTTTGTATCAAGAATTCTTGTTAGTCCCATATGGATTTATCTTGCAAGGACAATAACCAAAAGCAGGCATCGCAGAGAGGTATTTTAACGTTATGGCAGTCACCATATTGGTTCCTATTATATGAGGAACAATTTGCATCACCAGAAGCTCAAATTGAAATTCTACAACAAACCAATGGGCTTCCATTAGTTCAGTTCAGGTAATGCTTGACTCACATAAGTCTGAACTCAGCATATGAAATGCAGATGGCAATAATTTCCATGAGTAGATTATATTCGCTACACGTACAGAATAGGTAGATATCCTGGAACTAAAATGTAAGCGTACCAGCTTCCACCCTAATGTCTACCCTCTACAAGTGAATCCATTTACAGTGATGAGTCTGTACACCTAGCCGTAACCAATTTTAATGAAAACCCCGATAAATTTATCCTAAAAAGGAACTGCAGTACTAACAGATAAGCAGGTCTTTCTGAGTATATTTAATAGGCATATTTAATAGGCAAGGTAATGACTAGCAGCTTGGATGTAGCAAGAATACAGGTGCTCGCACATGGGGACAAATAAAGAGGCAGAATATGTAAGAGCTAAGAACGGCAACTGAGCAATTTGAAGGACAGACAAGTGCAGCACTTTCAGACTACAGCATAAAACAGTCATTCAATACAGCAGGATATGTAATAAATCATGGTCACTGACCAGTTAACACATGAGTCCACATGTGGAATTTCTGCCAGTGATATATCAATCAGTTGTTTAAAAGGTAATGACAATTTTTTATTACAAAAAAGTTCTGATTGATATATACACTTCCTTCAAGAAGACAATAGATAGATACAGGAAAGTGTTCCAGGACAGGGTATGATATGTTAGTAGGGTTTTAGATTTTACAGTAGACGTCGTGTCCCTGGAAACTATGAAGAATGGAAATTGACAAAGAAAAGTATACCCCAGAAAAAAACCAAATAATTTGCCGTGCATACTTGGTGTAGAGAATAAGGTAAACAAAATGGTTCAGGAAAGTATGAAAATGAGCATTATAGTATGTAAACTGACAACCCGCCAAAATGCATGTCCTACACTATATTTTTATTCGGATAAGAAGCTCCTCTAACAAATAGTTCCCTAACATAGCAGAACTACATTATCGTTCTTAACACTTAACACCATCAACTTCAAATTCGGGATTTCTACTCTCCAATTGATGTCACGTGTCTCAAAAATTCAATCAACGGCCATGAGCCTTTCACTTTTCGAAAACAGAGATCCACATTAACAAGACAATATTACTCCCACCAGTTTGTAGAGATGAATGGTAGCTCAGGATGCTGAAGATGACTAAAATTTTGCATATGAAAATTATCATCCCAACAGAAGATCATCGACAAAATGTTGCACAAACTTCTCCAAAGTCAGAGTACATCTCAAGTTCCCCAGTGTCGATGCCACTTAGATGTGGCTACCTAACTAGCTACATCTTAAAAAACCCAAAATCTCCACCATTTACAGAGTTCTCAAGAGGACCTCATTATCATCCACTAATAATTAGTATTGCTAACCACTAAAAAAGTAGAACATGCCAGCTAAAATATCTTAAATCAGGCGACTGCATTTTATAGCCCTGAGAACTACTATTTCAATCACCAAAATTACCATAAGCATGCAAATTAATTGATCAGGACTGGCTACCTCACAACCAAAAACAGAAGGAAAGAACATATTACAAAGGCTAATTAATGAAGATACATGTTAAAATGCCTGGGCAAAGGCTTATAAAGATGCACAAAGAGACCGTCAAGCTAAAATCTAGAGTAGTTGGAGCTCAATGTAGATTGAACAGCGCAACAAGCAAGATGATCTGTGCAACTAGCCTAAATTAGTAGGATGAGTCTCAGTTGTTGTTGTTATTGTTTGTTATTATTGTAAGAGCTCTGCTTCCAATATCACTCAACTACAAGGCAGAAATACATTCTGCTCATTTTATGCATCAGTTAGCATGATTAGTTTAGCAATAACTGAAGCACATCATAATGATGTATTTTCTCACTTGACAAAACCCAGGAAGGTACAGCTTATACAGAATAATTAATAGAGAAAAAGGGAAAAGAAAACAAAGAATAAGAATCACCATGCATCTGAGACATCTCGATAAAGAAGCCGAACTTTGCAATGCTGGGGAGAAGTACCCATTGCCCAAAGCAGTATAGAAGATAAATTAGGAGGAACTAACCAACCATATACATAGTGGCATAGCCACAACAAACTAACCAAATCAAATCTTAATAGTTATCTCGGATGCAGGCAGTAAGACTGATTTTTTAGCATAAATAACAACACATGTTGGAATGAGCTCCCAAAGAAAAAACCCCAATGTATTCCTCCTTAGTGTGCGGCAAGTAAATTATTAACCAAATGAAATGACATCAATAGGGGAAAAGAGAAAAAGGAAAAATAAAATAAAAAGGATATAAAAGGGTGAAGGCATCCACAGAAACAGGCAGTGCCAGAAAGGATCTTTAACTAATATGAATAGTCAATGATTTCTCAGCATCAAGCATTCTTATTGTTACTCTCCCAACAAATTTATCTCACAAGGGCATTAAATAAAAAGCAAGAATTGCGGAAGGAGTTTTTCCTAGTAACCACCAATCACCATTTTGACTGTTTCAGGTGCTGTATAAATTGAACTCAAGTCATCTTTCACTAAAAGTTAGCAGACCAATCAGCTTCCCCTAGTCTCGACAGTGCAAGATTTATATAAGTCTGAACTCAAAAATATGGATGTAATATGTACCATCCATGAGCACACAAAATGTAGATGTCCTCGCAATAAATTTAAGCAAACTAGTTTTTCATTTTTAATGCATACTCATTGCAAGTGAATCCATTTGTAATGACAAGTTTGTATAGCTAGATGTAAACCACTATTGCTTGGTTAATGCAAAACTCAGTACGTTCTATACAGAAAGGAACAGCACAAACAGATAGGCAGATCTTTCTGAGTATATTCAATAGGGAAGGAAAAACGACAGCCTGGATGTAAAAGGTTAACTGTTTTGCCCTTATGACAGGTCCAATGTATGCAACCCTTTGGCAAGTCTCCTCTACTAGGAAATTACTAAAGAAAAAGGGACTTCTAAAAGAACACTGACACAGAAAGGGAAGAAAATGGCAATCTAAGGGAGAAGAAAAGGTGCCTCTGTGGCAATAAATGAGAACGGAAAGGACTACTGAAAAATCAAGAGCAGCAACTGATTCTTTTAAAGGACAGATAAGTGCACCCGCTTACTTACCTTTGATTTGTGGCAGACACCCATCACTTCAGATATAATGGGATACGCAGGAAATCATGTTATGATCAGATCATATTGCACCCAAGTGAACAAGTCGAACTTCCAACTTGTGATTTGTCAATCAGTTATATAAAAAGTAATGACTATTTTTTAATTACAACAAAGTACTGATTAAGGATACGTGTCTTTCAAGAAGACAATAGTTAGAACAGAGACAGGAATATCTACAATGTAGGGTTTGATGTCTGTGTTTCGGCAGGATTTGCAGATTTTACAGCTGACTGTCCCTGGAGAACTAATAAGAAACAATTTTGACAACGCAAAGCATCATACCTTATGGAACTGATTAATTTACCTTCTGTTCGGGGTATAGAGAGAACGATAGATAAAATAATGGACAAAGGCAAGAAAATGGAACATTCATGGAAACCTACCAAAATGCACATTCAAAGCTACATTTTTATTTGGCAGAAGCTCCTTGAACATGCATAATACCCACACATAGATGACCTACATTTTCGCTCTTTACACTTTAGACCATCAAATTCGAATTTTGAGTTCTACTCTCCACGTGTCATCATACAAAGGTTCCCTAGATGTCACTTGTATGCCATTCTGTTAGACTTCTTCACTGTTCTAAAAATGAACCACACCAAGAACTTATACTTTTTCCTATCAGTTCATTGACAATAAGAACTGGATTGGGAATCTGAAGATATATAATGTTGAATATGAAGAATGCAACCCAAAGAGAAGATCATCAACAAAAAGTTGCAAAAATGTTGAAGTTGAGAATGCTGAAATGTTAGTTGAGATTTCTGAAGTATGTTGTGTCAGATTTAGGGACAAAAAAACCAAATTTTACCCATAAAGTAATGGCGGGAATAGTAGCCTTGCAGACAAAAAGTCTAATAACCAGAATAAATTGCAGAAACCATAACGTAAATATATTATCAGATCGCTTGTGCAATGCAATAAATACATCGATCTGAGATTACCACATCAACTATCTAATGATAATTCACAGCAAATTATTGATGTAATCACCCATCTAGTACATATAATTGTTTCAAAAAACAAAATTCTTAAGCCATATACGAGGTTATCAAAAGAATACCCTTTTCAGGTCACATAATGCGGTGCCCTGGCAGCCATGCTCGCAACCTGAGCTTGCATCTGCACCGCTCGGACCTTAATCCCCGTCGCCCTGTGGAAAAACTGCTCGCGGGACAACAGCCTCACACTCCTCAAGTACTGATCGAATGGGATAGCCCCTTCCTGCGCCGCCTTATCCATCGAGTAAATCACATCTTCTATCGCCAAGTCCGCAGCTGTGCACTCGAGCATCTGCTTGGAGAGCGCGTCGGTGCACTCGAACGAGTCCTCGGCCTCCAAACTCCCCGGCTTCTTGCCTGCATTCTCCCTCAGCCACGCCTCGAGCACATCGCTGTTCATCAACACCATCTGCAGCTGCTGCTCCAAGGCCTCCTTCTCGTCCAGCATCTCTTTCACTCCCCGGTTCAATACCTCCTCCCTCTGCCTCAGAACCGCCTGCCCATTGAACAGCCCTTCCATCTCTCCCTCCCGCGCCTTCCTCAGGGCAGCCATGTCCCCGTGCACCGTCTCGATAAGCTTATTCACCGCGTTCCTCTTATAAACCTCGCTTGGATCCTCCGTCTGGATCCGCTGCTGCGACGCCCCGCCCGCGGGGACCGCCCCATACGGCGAAGCTGGGAAAGCGCGAGGCGGGATCGCAGGCCTCGGCGCATAATTCCCGGAGCCCGGGCTCGGCGTGAGGCCGAACCCTTGCCCGGGGCTAGGCCCAGGGCTAGGGCTCGGGGGTGGGGGCGGCGGGGCGGCGGTGGGAGTAGAGCGGGGGCTCGCGGGCGAAGACGAGGCTCAAATTGCGGACGAGGTCGACGAGGTTGGAGCTGGGGTAGACCCAATTGTGGAGGTAAGGGACGGAGACGAGGCCGGAGGGGTTGACGTGGGGGGGGGCGCTTGATCACCATGTCGCGGGTGGGGTTGACGTAGACGCAGGGCGGGTGGCGGGGGTAGGACTCCATGAGCCAGACGACGACGGGGATGTTGTAGGTCACGCCCTGGAAGGGCATGGGGACGGTGCCGTCGGCCTGGAGGAGGTTCACGGTGCGGCCGTCGTTGTGGGTGAAGGACGCGGTCTTGGGCTCCAGGGACGGGTAGGCGGTGACGAGGGCCAGGAGGTGCTGCCGGATCAGCCACTTGGTGTCCTCCGCGTACGGCAGCGCCGAGGGGCCGCGCTGCGAGAGGACGGAGCTGAGGAACTGCTGCGTCAGCTGCGGGTTCGGCGGCGACGGGCCCGGGTGCACCATGGCTTTCGGAAGGCGGGGGCAAGCTCCGATCGGTCGATCGATCGGGATCGCGCGGAAGGGGGAAGGGAGGCGGAGGGGCGGCGGCGGCGGCGGCGGCGGCGGTTGCTTGATCGGAGAGGAGAAGTAGAGAGAGAGAGAGAGAGGCGTATGCGATTGCGCATGGGTGGGGCGACGACGGTGGAGACGATCTTACGGAGGTGTAGCCGAGCCAACCGAGGAAAATTCTTTTAATCTTCGACTTTCCATTTTTTTTTTTGGGAGGAAATTACAGAACGAACCCTCGAGTAGGGCGTTCTTTCGAAATTTCACCCTCGGAGCCGGTTTCCGTCTCAAAATAGCCTCCCGAGGCGGTGGGTTCGTCTAAATAGAATTGTCCAATCGTATATGATCTTGAAAAAAATAAAAAAAGAAAGGCATAGTGATCTGAATTAAAAAAAAAAAAAAAAAAAAGGTCGATATACGATGAGTTGGGCCATTTATGAGTTAGTTTAGGAAATTGATTATGATGAGTTTAAACCGTGAAGTCCAATAAACTAAATTCTTCTTCGTTCTTGGAAATGTCTTGCAACAACGTTTAACACTATTTCACTTTATTAGTGCTAAAAAACTATAGAATGTAACATTTCGTCAATATCTTTCCTGGTTTAAAAGTGCTTAATCAGCATGGGCAAACTATTATTTCATAAAATATAGAATACAATATTTCGTAAATACAATGAGTGAAATAGGTAATATGAATGTCTTTTAGTAGTATTTGTCGAGTATGGGTACAGGTACAAGTTGAGTCCGAATAGGATATGAATAAATGAATTTATATAAAATATAAATAAGTCAAAACGAATTAATTCTTATTGATTTGGATCAATTATCTTTGACTCAATTTAATCCATCCATTTGACGGACCTATTCAGTGATGATTGACATTATCAAAAGTACTTGAATCAAACCGAACCACATTAAACATTAAAGAGAGAAATCTAAATGCCGAATTGGGGGGAAGCATCGTGGTAATTTTTTTGTAGGTTCTTCGATTTTCAGAAAGTGAAGAAAATGGTACAGAGAAAGAGAGAGAGAGAGAGAGTCGGCGTCATTGCCTGTTGGATTCTTGGAAGCTTCGACCCGACACGGATGGCGACCGCGTTCGTGGATGCAGAAATTGAACCCTAACTTCCAAAGTTCTGCCACGCGAAACAGCTCACCATCGACCTTTGCGA
Source organism: Eucalyptus erythrocorys (assembly GCA_014182555.1). Taxonomy (NCBI): domain Eukaryota; kingdom Viridiplantae; phylum Streptophyta; class Magnoliopsida; order Myrtales; family Myrtaceae; genus Eucalyptus; species Eucalyptus erythrocorys. Next base: position 27,254,455 of record CM024600.1, on the reverse strand, counting down.
CCTTTGCCGGAGCCGCGACCATGGTTGTCCACACTCGAACTCTGCTTCTCTCCTCCATGGTCGTATAGACCTCAACAACATCGGCAAATCATGGATATCACGTGCGTATCACATGCCATTATCCGAGCCATGAACAGGGCATTTTTTTGGTCCGAAATTGTAACTTTGATTTCCTAATCCCAAAACCGGTAAACTTTACCCCAGCCCCCGAATTTTCCAAAGTTTCCTTTATTTCTATGACCAAATTCCAACATGCGATTTAAATGAAGCCGAAAACCTGGCAAAAATCTCTCTATTCATCTACCCATTTTGCTAAGCTACCTTTAACTCCCATTGCTTAGGTTCCACTCCGTTTGAAATAGCACCAAAATGTTATTTCAATTGGACTTTTTTAGCTCCAATTATGGAGACTGCCAGCCATCAATGAGGCCCAGCAATGATTGACAGAGGAAAAATTTTTTGAAAGAAATATTTAAATATTATTAAAAATTATATCGATGTCAATCGTGTCACGTAAGATAATCAACGTTCATGTTAGTGATTTTTTTTATCAAAATTAGCTAGATTAACTCAATTAGTAAAATGCGAAAATGTTTATGAAAATGTTTGCAAATAATTTTCTCGCTTTTATTATCTATGATGCCCTTATCCCTTTATTTTGTTAGAAAGAAAGAGCAGGGGAGCATGGCCTTTGTGATTTTCCCTCTGGAATTTTTTTTTTTTTTTTTTGGTCAGTAAAGCTTTCTTTCATTATCAAAATGTCAAAGGTCCCAAACAAGGACAATTTAAAGACAAAAGAGCCCATAGGGCTTGCGGTGGCGCACAAAGCCAGTTTTGTGGAAGACGGCTTAGTCTAAGAGATTTGGCAGCCCAGTCAGCACCTCTTTTTGCAACCCCAGGACAATGGGCTACATTAAACTGTGGATAGGCCTCCAAAATTTCCAAACGATCCAAGATAAGTAAGCGTTCTTCCCAGTTGCAGCTGTCTGTGGGATCGCTTATCAAAGTGCTTATCAAATCCAGCCGATCTAATTCAACACAGATCACTTCATGCGAGACTTTACTGCACTTACTGAACTGAAGAGCTTCGTGGATGGCTAGGGTTTCCACCTGAGCCGCTGAAGTCGCCTTCACCAGTTTAACAAACCCAGTAATAATATTTCCTTTATGATCTCTACATATGCCAGCGGTCGCTCCATCTGTCGAACCTTCGATGAATAAGCCATCAACATTGAACTTTAGGGATCCTTCGGCTAGAGAGATCCACGATTGCGAAACAGTAAGCGTTTGTTTTGGGGTTGTTTCTGTACTCTAGGTGTTCCATCTCTTGAAATTAGCATGCAAAATCTCAGCCGATTCCATTGTTTCCACTGTGTCTAATAAAATACCTCTAAAAACAGAGTTGTTGTGGGATTTTCAGATGCACCGGAGAGTTGTTGCCACCAATTCCATCCGAGGTAAATTTGCTCCTTTAACCCTGAATGTCATTAACCAGTCATCAAGACATGAGATTTCCTAATTATTGATTTGGATTTTCAAGCGAGGGTCAGTCCATACAAACTGCATCCAAGGACAAAGGAGAAAAATATGTTCAAGCGTTTCAACTCCTTGCTGGCATAGAGAACAGATCGGGTCAGGTAATAACTTCCTTTTCCACAAATTTTCCTTCAACGGAATGGCATTAATACATATAGACCATAGAAAAATCTTAATTTTGGTAGGGATCTGCATGTTCCATATTTCGTGCCAAAGTGCTTTAGGAGTCTGATAAGAGGATGAGGCTTGTTCACTTTTCTGCTTTTGTTCGATATCTTCTCTAATTAGGTTGTGCCCATTCTTAACTATGTAACAACCTGATTTAGTCTCTGTCCAAACTAATTTGTCCTGTGCATTGAGGGGTCTGACTTGGATGGTAAGGATTACCTACACTGATTGCTCATCAAAGAGATCGTTAAGTTTCTGAATGTCCCATTATTCTGTTTCAACAAAAATTAAATCTGAAACAAGAATAGGATCGTTCCTATTTGTTGGTCCACCTATCCGGCCTCGTTTAAGACACCTATCCTCCCTAATTGTCACTTTTTTTTCCATCATCGATCAACCACATAATAGAATGTGCAATAGCTTCTCTTCCTAGTAGCAAACTTTGCGGGAAAATTACCTAAAAAGTCCTAAACCTATTGCAAATATTCCAATTCAGTCCTAAACTTTTTTTTTCTGCCAATTTAGTCCTAAACCTTTTGTTTTTGTTCCAGTTCAGTCCATCCGGCCATGTATAGTCGGAAAAATCTGACGTGGCATCCTACTCATCGCCGGTCGACGTTGGCGATGCTGACATGGCACCGAAGAGCAAAACGGTGACGTTTTGCTTTAAAAAAAATAAAAGCCAAAAACAAAAGACAGAAGAGGAAAAGGCGTGAAGAGAAAAGGGCATGGGTTGGCTAGGTTCTATCCAAAATCAAGTAGGGAACCCTAAATTGAGAGGATCTTCCTTGATTCATGGTCGCCTAACATTGATTGTTGGTGGATGCCTCCGTTCAACACCTCTGTCGAAACCCCCTGGCCTCTGCTTGCCCAACGCCTCCGCTCGACACCTCCATCCAACCCCTCCGGCCAACGCTCGCCCAACGCCTCCATTCGACGCCTCCGTCCAACCCCTCTGGCCAACGCTCGCCCAACACCTCCGTTCGACGCCTCCGTCCAACCCCTCCGGCGGACGCCGCCCGAGGTCTCCATCCGACGTGTGCATCGGCCCAACGCCTCTGTCCGACGCTCAGCTTGCCCAACGTCTTCGTCCGACGCTCGTCAGACGCCTCCATCCGACGCTCGCTCAGATTCGCCTGGCGCTTGCTTGATGCTCACTGAACGCCTTCATCGTCTTCTTGAAATTGCGGTGCTTTATTTTTATGTTGTCTTTATTTCACATGAATTTTATTTTAAATTTCGTTGACATTGGTTTGTTGTAGTAATGGTTTGTGGTTGTTGAACTGGTTCATTTGAAATGGCTAGGCAAATTGTTGACATGGGTTTGGTGGATGGTCTTCTCTATCTCGCCTAGAATTTTTAGTATTGTTGCTGCTTTTGGCTCATTTGGGAAGAATATATTACTTTGAGTTGCTGCCTCTGGTTCATATCAACAAAGTTTGTTAGGTATATGGAGTTCCTAATATACTCCTCGTTTTGATTTCCCAAAACTCGTCTGGATCACCTAAATCTCATAGCAGTTGCAGCAATTTTGGCCTGCCTATGTTGTGAATTTTATATTGTACATGGAGGGATTCTGTATATATCATCCATGAGCACATCAATTTTTTTTCACGACTCGAACCAAATATGATATGCATATTCGGGATTGCAACTTCAAAAAAGTAATTGAAAGCTGAAACTTTTTATTTTAATTTTTCATGATGCAATTCATGAAACATTGCAGTTTTTTTTTTTCCTTTGCATCTAAAGCTCACCATTGTGTAAGCTTGAGATTTTACTATTTGATTATATCCTTAGCGATAGAAGTTGACTTATAGAAAAAAATCTAGATCAGATTCACACTTTCTCAATATAAAATGCTAAAGATATTACTAGGTTACTGCTAGTGCATTGTTTTAGCTAAATTAGACTTCACTCTAATGTTGTCTATTTCTATATACCGGTGCTCACTCTTGTTTATAGAAATAAGACAAAATGTTAACTATACTGCTGTTTTATTTATGCTGAAAATGCAACTCTTTTTTTTTCTTTAAAGCTTTCAGAAAAAAATTGGTACGTACTCCCATACTCAAAATTAATCCCTCAAACATTGCACGCATCTACTTTAAAACCTTATTGTCTTATTGAGCAAATAAAATTTGGCAGTCAAACCCGACAGCTCATTTTTTTTCTATTTCTTGCCCAACAACCCTTTTTGAAATAGGACAACTCTTTTTTTTTTTTCTTTAAAACTTTCGGAAAAAAATCCGTGCGTGCTCTTGTACTTAAAATTAATCTGTCAAACATTGCACGCACCTACTTTAAAATCTTATTGTCTTATTGAGCAAATAAAATTTGGCGTCCAAACCCGACACCTCGTTTTTTTTCTATTTCTTGCCCAACAACCCTTTTTGAAATAGGGCAACTCTTTTTTTTTTTCTTTAAAGCTTTCGGAAAAAAATTCGTACGTACTCCCGTACTCAAAATTAATCCGTCAAACATAGCATGTACCTACTTTAAAACCTTATTGTCTTATTGAGCAAATAAAATTTGGTGTCCAAACTCGACACCTCATTTTTTTTCTATTTCTTGCCCAACAACCCTTTTTGAAATAGGACAACTCTTTTTTTTTTCTTTAAAACTTTCGGAAAAAAATCCGTGCGTGCTCTTGTACTTAAAATTAATCTGTCAAACATTGCACGCACCTACTTTAAAATCTTATTGTCTTATTGAGCAAATAAAATTTGGCGTCCAAACCCGACACCTCATTTTTTTCTATTTCTTGCCCAACAACCCTTTTGAAATAGGGCAACTCTTTTTTTTTTTTTAAAGTTTTCGGAAAAAAAAATTCGTACGTACTCCCGTACTCAAAATTAATCCGTCAAACATAGCATGCACCTACTTTAAAACCTTATTGTCTTATTGAGCAAATAAAATTTGGTGTCCAAACTCGACACCTCATTTTTTTCTATTTCTTGCCCAACAACCCTTTTTGAAATAGGGCAACTCTTTTTTTTTTTTTTTTCTTTAAAGCTTTCGGAAAAAAAATTCGTACGTGCTCGTACTTAAAATTAATCCGTCAAGCATAGCATGCACTTACTTTAAAACCTTATTATCTTATTGAGCAAATAAAATTTGGCATCCAAACCCGACAGCTCTTTTTTTTTCTATTTCTTGCCCAACAACCCTTTTTGAAATAGGGCAACTCTTTTTTTTTTTCCTTTAAAGCTTTTGGAAAAAAATTCGTACGTGCTCCCGTACTCAAAATTAATCCCTCAAACATTGCATGCACCTACTTTAAAACCTTATTGTCTTATTGAGCAAATAAAATTTGGCGTCCAAACCCGACACCTCATTTTTTTCTATTTCTTGCCTGAACAACCCTTTTTGAAATAGGGCAACTCTTTTTTTTTCTTTTTTTAAAGCTTTCGGAAAAAAATTCATAGATGCTCTCATACTTAAAATTAATCCGTCAAACATAGCACGCACCTACTTTAAAACCTTATTGTCTTATTGAGCAAATAAAATTTGGCATCCAAACCCGACAGCTCATTTTTTTTCTATTTCTTGCCCAACAACCCTTTTTGAAATAGGGCAACTCTTTTTTTTTTCTTTAAAGCTTTCGGAAAAAAATTCATACGTACTCCCGTACTCAAAATTAATCCGTCAAACATAGCACGCACCTACTTTAAAACCTTATTGTCTTATTGAGCGAACAAACCCGACACCTCATTTTTTTTTTCTATTTCTTGCCTAACAACCCTTTTTGAAATGGGTTAATACCCTAAAAAACCCCAAACTGGTACACATGTGACAAATTTACCCCAAACTATTTTTTTGACCGTAAAAAACCCCAAACTGGTACACTTATGATAAATTTACCCCGACTGACCATAAAAAACCCTAAACTTGTATATTTATGATAAATTTACCCCAAATTAATTTATTTGACCATAAAAAACCCCAAACTGGTCAATTTGTAACAATTATACCCTCCGCTAAATTAAATTAATACCACAAAAAAATCACAAAAACTGTAAATTGTGACAAACGGAGTGTAAAATCCCAAATTGATTTACCGGTCAACTGTTACGTGTCATTTAACTTAATTAAAATTTAATAAAAATAGCAGAGGGTAAATTTGTCATAAATGTATCAGTTTGGGGTAAATTTGTCAAAGGTTTACCAGTTTAGGGTTTTTGGTGGTCAAAAATAAATAGTTCGGGTAAATTTGTCACATGTGTACTTAGTTTGGGGTTTTTCGGGGTATTAACCCTTTTGAAATAGGGCAACTCTTTTTTTTTTTTTTCTTTAAAGCTTTCGGAAAAAAATTCGTATGTGCTCCCGTACTCAAAATTAATCCGTCAAACATAGCACGCACCTACTTTAAAATCTTATTGTCTTATTGAGCAAATAAAATTTGGCGTCCAAACCTGACAGCTCATTTTTTTTTTCTATTTCTTGCCTAACAACCCTTTTTGAAATAGGGCAACTCTTTTTTTTTTCTTTAAAGCTTTCGGAAAAAAATTCGTATGTACTCCCGTACTCAAAATTAATCCGTCAAACATAGCACGCACCTACTTTAAAACCTTATTGTCTTATTGAGCAAATAAAATTTGGCGTCCAAACCCGACACCTCATTTTTTTTTTCTATTTCTTGCCTAACAACCCTTTTTGAAATAGGGCAACTCTTTTTTTTTTTAAAGCTTTCGGAAAAAAATTCGTACGTGCTCCCGTACTCAAAATTAATCCGTCAAACATAGCATGCACCTACTTTAAAATCTTATTGTCTTATTGAGCAAATAAAATTTGGCATCCAAACCCGACAGCTCATTTTTTTCTATTTCTTGCCCAACAACCCTTTTTGAAATAGGGCAACTCTTTTTTTTTTTTTCTTTAAAGCTTTCGGAAAAATTCGTACGTACTCCCGTACTTAAAATTAATCCGTCAAACATAACACGCACCTACTTTAAAACCTTATTGTCTTATTGAGCAAATAAAATTTGGCGTCCAAACCCGACACCTCATTTTTTTCTATTTCTTGCCTAACAACCCTTTTTGAAATAGGGCAACTCTTTTTTTTTTCCTTTAACGCTTTCGGAAAAAAATTCGTACGTGCTCCCGTACTCAAAATTAATCCCTCAAACATTGCACACACCTACTTTAAAACCTTATTGTCTTATTGAGCAAATAAAATTTGGCGTCCAAACCCGACACCTCATTTTTTTTCTATTTCTTGCCTAACAACCCTTTTTGAAATAGGGCAACTCTTTTTTTTTTTTTTTTCCCTTTAAAGCTTTTGGAAAAAAAATTCATAGGTGCTCTCGTACTTAAAATTAATCCGTCAAACATAGCATGCACCTACTTTAAAACCTTATTGTCTTATTGAGCAAATAAAATTTGGCATCCAAACCCGACAGCTCATTCTTTTTCTATTTCTTGCCCAACAACCCTTTTTGAAATAGGGCAACTCTTTTTTTTTTTCTTTAAAGCTTTCAGAAAAAAATTCGTACGTACTCCCGTACTCAAAATTAATCCGTCAAACATAGCACGCACCTACTTTAAAACCTTATCGTATTATTGAGCAAATAAAATTTGGCGTCCAAACCCGACACCTCATTTTGCATATTATATGCTTTTCATTATATACGCATCTTTTGGAATTGTTTATCTTCTATTACAGCTGAAAGTTTCTTGTTTTCTTGGGAGAATGGTTCGTTTTAATAAGTAATAAAAGTCGAATCCTTTTGGTGTGATTGAATGCTTCCCCCTTGACATTGAAATGTCTTATAACGAGGAGTTTTCTAGTAAGGATGGTTTCTTTTTTTCTTTTAAATTGAAATAGACTTTTATGTAAGGCGCTCACAATTGCACCACATCCCGGAGAAGTACTCATCCATAGAGTATAAAAGAGCAAATAATGGCATGCGCAATCTCATTACTTCACGAAAAAACACTAAGTATACATTATTCAAGTAAAAAATAGATGAATAAACCCATTTTACTATAATAAGATGGTTCAAAAGCATATTGTCTCACTGATTTTAACCATTATACAAATGGCCATATAAAACAAATCAAAAAGATACATCCACAACCCACTTCATTGATGCCATCATCAATGAAAAGAACAAATTGATCAACACCGCTTCACTGAACCCATTATCACAAAAAAATATTATCACAACATGTCAAAACTAAACATTCCCAAATGTTGTCGCTTTTTTCTCTTTGAATAACTTCTAACGCTTGTGCTCTTGACATTAGTAGAATGATCCATACTAGTATTGCCACCGGCACTTCCACTTGCATTTTTATTTGTATGTCTCTGAACCTGCAAAGAGTATATGCTTTTAAAATATTATTGACGAAACAAGCATGACATAATAGAAATAGAAGTACTAACCGGAATTTTTTGTCTTGAAAATTGTGTTTGCGAAGATGCAGACCTAGTCTTCTTAATTGGACAAGTTGAACTATTGTGTCCCGTCTTTAAGCAAGTTTGACATGTCATCTTCATTCCTATCCTCGACATCCTAGTTCCACTTGCCACCTCACCTTCCTCTCTTGATCTTTTCTGTTTACGTCTACCGCACTTTACCTGGGTTGGAAGTGGTTTAGGCGGCTCCCTATGAGTCTTTTTCCAAAATCTCTCTCCTCGAATTGGCATCATCATGTTTTCATACGCAGCTAAGAACTTGGCCTTCTTATAACATTCATCAACATAGTTATATACATCCTCTTGCCTATGATTTATCGCAGAAATGGCATGAGGACAAGGGATGCCAGTAAGTTGCCATTTTCTACAAGAGCAATCTCTCTCGAATACATCCACTACAAATTTGTCACCCTTATCCATTACCTCATATTCAGCATCACTATTCCATATCACTTGACAGTATATTGCACAAATTCTATTTTCTTCTAATTTTTTTATGATTCTTGGACCACAATCTCTTTTCCACTTAGCACATGCATCCCTCTGTCTATGCATCCTTGTCATTATCATTATCCGCATTTCCTCCAACATACTATATATGGACTTACACCTAGCATGTATAATTGTTCCATTGAATGCCTCATATAAGTTATTGTCAACAATGTCACATTTCACATCAGTATTAAAGAAAGCCTTACACCAGTGTTTTGGCTCTGTTTGCACCAGATCATGATATGCACAAGGACTAATTTTCTTCAATACCTGAGAGTGTTCATCATACTCCGTCATAGTATTGCTCTTAGCACATTGCCAAAATAGTCTTTGCATTTGTATTCCCTTATGTTTCTTGCCCCAATTAGCATAGATGTGTCTAGCACACATCCTATGCTCAGCTGCAGGCAGTAAATCAGCCATAGCTCCTATAAGGCCCTGCAAAGTATGATTACAATGTAAAACATATCTTATAAATGTGACTATCTAAGAAGTATAACAAATAAAAATTAAATAAAGAACTTACCTTTTGTTTGTCGCTAATTATGACCCAACCTCGTCCATATGTATCAAAAATATTAAGATCATACATCAAACTTCTTAAGAACCACGACCAGGTGTCGCTATTCTCAACTCTGACAACCGCCTAAGCAATTGGGAACATCTGATCATTTGCATCTCTTCCAATAGCACATAAGATCTGACCTTGACAAATTCCTTTCAAGAAACAACCATCCAACCCCACAACTTGCCTACATCCATTGAGGAATCCTTTCTTACAAGCAGCAAAGCAAATGTACATTCTTTCAAACAATGCCTTAGAGTGCATATCTGGCTTTTCAACCTTCAATGTAATAGTACTCCCAGGATTTTTCTCCCTAAGCTCCTCTGCATAATCCCACAGTTTTGCATATTCCTTCTTATAGTTTCCCATCAACACTTTATAAGCAAAAAACTTAGCCTTCGTACATTGAGCTATGCTTACATCTAAACCCAATTGTTCCTTGATTAATTCCTTGAAAGCAATAGCTTTAATAGTTGGCGTTGCTTTTATTGTAGGAAGATAATGATTTGGAACCAAGAACTTGTCACCCTCCTATTTTTGAAGCAAATGCTACAAGTATGCTCTGAATGTAAGGTCTTGACATGAAATGATCCAGTACGAGTATCAACAGAACCAGAAATCTTCCAAGGATAGCTCTCATCAATACATTTTGCTCTAACAAACTTCTTATCATTTTTTGTAAATTTTATCTCTCTACGTTCAACCACTGAGTACTTTTTCAAAGCATCTTTGAATTGGCTACTACTATCAAATGTCATAGCCACAGTAAACATAGGCACATCACAATTATGATTATATCTTGGAAACCTACTTTTCTTTCTAGTAAAATCATCATTTTCTCCCTCTACATCAGACCCCAAACTGTCATAGGCATCTGTATCATAATACTCCGTCTCGTAACCAGCTTCAGCATCAACTCCACCAGTCACATCTAATGGTTGAGATGATACCAATGCTGTGGATGGTTCCCCTATAATCAGATCCTTTGTAACCCTCCCACGAAACTCAATTATATTCTTCCTTGCTTCTAGATGCTCTTCATTATCAATATCATCATCATCAGTCCAAAATCTTACATCGCCAAGAAAATTTGTCTCATCATCATTGTCGTCATCCAGAATATCCCCCTCTATGTCAATATAATTACCTTCATCAACTAAGTCATTAGGATCTAAGTCATCCTCTTGCTCAATAATTGTCTCATTAGCTAAATCAATATCATTGCGAGCACCCACACTAATTCCTTGACCAACACCCTCACTTGGGCAAGCATCCTCACCTTCACCACCCCCATGACCCACACCCTCACCCACACCCACACCTTGACCATCACCCTCAACTGCCTCATCAATTGCAAAATTTTCTCCATATATCTCAATTAACCCATGATGCAAATAACTGAAGAGTAAATCAACGACACTGCTCTCATTCCATATATATCTCAACCCATCTTCTAGAGACTTTCCAGAAACTTAAAATAAATTTTTCAAATTTACAATTTACCCCATTCTCAATATCTCTAATGAAGCTTTCATAGCTCCTTGAACCGATATCAATTTTTACCAAATCAGTCTTACCCCCAACATATTCAAGCATTGGGCGAAGGTAAAAATTTCCACCATGGAAAAGGCAAGCCCATGCCGACTTGTCGCTCATCTCGACCCTACACAAAAGAACGCAATATTTATTGTAAGAAGCCACATAATGGAGATTTTTACATGAATGGCCAAAAGTGCTAAATAAATATAAAGAGTTTGACTTGAGCATAAGTGCAAAATCCTTTTCCTCTCATATTTACAAGTGAAATTTCTCTCTAGTTTATGAGAATTAACTAGGTCAATTAATATCTAGTATCTATGATACGAGAGTTCAAGGTGAATAGTGGCATATAATTAGTTTTTTTATTTGGTTTGTATAGCTACTTGAAGCCGATGCCAAAAATCTTAGGATTGATAAAAGAAAATTTTCTCCTATAGTATACGTGATCCTTTTTTTTTTTTTTTTTTTTTCTGCAACTAATGAAGGAGAAAAAAAAAAAAACCAATGTATTATCTCATATTATCTCAATTCTTTCCTACCATCACTTCCATGGATATTGTTGGTTCTCTGTCTTTTGGCTTTTCAGGATTTTTACAATAGTTTCACTGTTTAGGCGGCGGAAGAGTGTACTTCTATGCTTAAACTTTGAAGTTGATTTGCTTAGAATAACTGATCTACTCGACCTCTCCTTGCTTCTCAATCGTCTCTATGCAACCCTCCTCTCATCAACATGGCTAACTTGTTGAAAACACAAGCCCTGTTGAACCCAGAGCTCTTAAGGCTTGCTTCGACCATATTGTTGCTCAAAAATGAAAACCCATATCTGCTCCCACAAAATAATCTGCAGGAGAACCAAATCTCTGATCCGAATGCTTTCCCATTGTCCCACTCCAATCAATTTCAAGTTCAAGCTTAGTTTAAAACCAAAAGGTTGGTTTGTTCAACGAACGAATTTGGGAACACGACAAAAACAATTATAAAGACAAAATAATTTGGGAACACAACAAAAACAAACATAGAGACAAAACATAGTTTAGTACCACGGTGATATACCTTTTGATAGATTTTGACTGACTTTACAACCACCCACCACGTAGCTCACCACTTGCCGACAACACAATCAAATTGGGACCACCTCACTTGCTTGTGTTTACTGTGGACGAACGAATCGGGTCAAGTTGTGGCCAAATCGAGTCTTCGGGTCTTCGGGTCTCTTGTCTTCTCAATTCAGGCAAGTAGTGACGAACAAATTGGGTTAAGTTGTGGCCGAATCAGGTCTTTGGGTCTTCAGGTCTTCTCGGTTCAGGTGAGAAGCGACGAACAATGGCGTTGGCCAAAAAGGGGCTTGATTCACGAAGGATATTGATGGAAAAACTACTTGGGTTGAGGAAATCTCAAGACGAGATCAAATCAACTCAAAATCTGCAAAAATTTTGGAGGAGATCTCACTAGGGTTTTTTTAGAAGATTTTGGGAAGATATAAAAAGTATCTGCACAATCCTTACCCAACCCACGCCTTTTCCTCTTCTGCCTTTTGTTTTTGGCTTTTATTTTTTTTTAAAGCAAAACGTCACCGTTTTGCTCTCCGGTGCCATGTCAGCGTCGCCAACGCCGACCGGCGATGAGTAGGATGCCACGTCAGATTTTTCCGACTATACATGGCCGGATGGACTGAACTGGAATAAAAACAAAAGGTTTAGGACTAAATTGGAAGAAAAAAAAAAGTTTAGGACTGAATTGGAATAATTGCAATAGGTTTAGGACTTTTTAGGTAATTTTCCCCAAACTTTGCCATCCCCAAAAAGGTCAAGAACCTTGCTTAGCCTACCAAAAGTCTTCTTGGTTGAAATAAATTCCCTTGAAGAGCTTGCTCCAAAGAGAGTCTAGATTTTGCAACAATCTCCATGCTTGTTTTCCGAGCATGACTTTGTTCACTGAAATCAAATCTCTAAAACCCATACCACCCTTGTTTTTCTTCAACTTCAAGATGTCCCATTTCTTCCAATGAATTCCTGTCTTAGATTAGCTGTTCTTCCACCACAATTTGGCAATTTTTTTCTCAACAGCTTTGCACACCAAAATAGGAATTTTAAAGATCGATGTGGCATATTGTGGAAGGGCCTGGACAACAGCTTTTCATAAAATTTCATTTCCTGCTTTCGAAATCAAATGCTCCTTCCAACCCTCTAGTTTAGCATTCACTCTCCCTAAAATTTAGGCGAACATATTTCTCTTCGAAGCACCCCAATTCGATGGAATAGCTAAGTATTTGCCAATATGGCCAATCTCAGATATTCTTAGTTCACTAGACATGTTGTCTCTTAACAATTGGGGCCATCCCTTATTGAAAAATATGCCAGACTTGTTTAAATTTATAACTTGGCCTGAAGTGTAACAATATTGATGAAGTGTGGGTGAGACATTCTGACATTCCACAATGGTTCCATCCAAGAAAAAAGATGGAATCATCTGCAAACAATAGGTGAGACAGAGTTGAGCAAAATTTGTTCGACTTACTGCCTCTTATGTTCCCATCCTCCACTGCTTTGTCCATCAAGAAATAAAGGCAATTAGCCACTTAAATAAATAGATGGGGGAGAGAGGATCTCCCTATCTAGTGCCCGTAGATGGGTTGAAAAAAGGAAGAGACTCCCCATTGAATTTCACATTGAGTGACATAGTCATTACGCACCGCATAATCCAACTAACCCATCTTTCACTGAAATCCATTGTAATCAAGCAAGCTTCCAAGAAATCACACTCTACGTAACCGTAGGCCTAGAGAAAAATATTCATATTTAAGTTTGTAGAGAGATCGTCACATGGCATGTATGACCCATTTTGCAACTTGTTTTTGATTACGCAATGTTTCTAAAAAAATTTGAGAAATTCACTGATTATTTTTCAACAATAATTATTAATTTAGCAACTAATTCATGGTTGATATGAACTTTTACTTTTAACTTTTGAAATTTACTACAAGGCTAGCAAATCTCAAATAACCCATAAAGGATGACCTACTCAAAATTAGTTTTTATACGGGAAATATATTAACCATTACAAAAAGTTGCTAATGAATTTGGAAAGTTTAATGAGGAAAACTCAGTAAATAATATGAAAATTTCAGTATACTCCCGACCGATGGGCCAGTGACCCAAGAAAACGAAAGAGTCTGTTTATATCGAAGTGAGTTCTCCTCTAGGCTCATGGGCCATTTTGACTATTGACCCACGCTTATTGGGCTGCTCGAGGTAAATGAGGAATCGAAGTTGGGCTATGAATACTTAAGAAAGCCCAACGGATGAATACTTGACAAAGCCCAACGGAGAAGAGCGGCGGTTTTGTCATTCCGTTGCTACTGTGCGGATTTTCATTCTTGGGTCATCACCACCCTTCATTTTAGAAGGAAGCAAGGAGCACCGCTAGATCAACCAAACTGAAAACTTGCAATTTATGTTTTTAAGTATGTTACTTGACAAATGAGTAACATTGCATTTAGGGGTGTGTACGTTTGTTTGAGGGAAAATGTTTTTCAGAAATTAATTATTTGAACTTTCACCTGATTGGTTTGCCAAAAATGATTAGTTAATCGAAAATACTTTTCAATCAAGAAAAATATTTATGCATAAAATTAGGAAAGTGGAATTCCTAAATCTAAGAAGGTGAAAATACTTTTTGGAATTGTTTATCTCAGTTTTTAAATAATTTTATTTTTTCTTTTATTTAAAAAATCATTTTTAAATTTTTTTCCTTTTCTTTTTATTTTTCTTCCTCCTCTGTAGTCACCAACCACAAGCATGGGCTAGCAAGCGCTAGCCTCACCATGGCGAGCTCACTAAGACCTAGTGAGTTTGACCTCACCCGAGGCCCATCAGGTCGGCCCTTGTTAGGCCTCGGCGACAATGCTAGTGCCTTGTCATGGTCATTGCTGAGGCCGAGCAATCAGCAAAGGAGGAAGAAGGAAAAAGAAAGAAAAGAAGAAAAGAAAATTAAATAAAATATAAAATATTTTTAAAAATGATGTTTTTGTATAAATAAAAACATGAGATTGAAATTATTTTTCAAATGAAATTCAAACATTATAAAATGTTTCGATTACATATCACCAAATAAAGAATAATTAATCATTTTCCTGAAAATGATTTCTCGAAGGTATTTTCCTCTTTAGCAAAATTTTCCCCTCAAATGATGCATCTATTAATTACTAATAAATCGCTTCCACAGCTTGCCCCCTTAAAACTGTTAATGATATGTGTATCATGTTTAAGGCATACTCAGTGTAGATAACAAGATTGCACGAGAAAAATGGCTCTGCTAGGGTTTCCTTGTCACCTTCCTCGCTTGTAGGAGCTCTTTTTACGATCGATTAACCTATGAATCCTAAAACTACTTTGCCTGCCCCTCCTCCTTCGCACGACGATCAGGATGGAAGGGAATATCTTCCACTACAGCTTGGTATCAAATATTTTCGAATGTTAGACGACGACTCCAACGAAGGATTTTCTTGTCGGGAGTCTTTTAGGAAACAATGCTTCACAACCCCGTTCCAAAGCAGCATTTGAGGATTCAGACGTTGAAGTCTTTGGTGATGGTCGTAGATGAGCGACCAACGGGTTTTGAGGATGTCCGAATCCTGAAGTAAAGCAAGGAAGAGAAGAAAAAATTGTGTCAACCTTGGCGCCAATCCTTAATTATCAAACTGATGGGTCAAATCGGGGGATGCAATTTACTTTATAAGAAACTTTTGCAAATTTGGTCTCCAATTGTTTGTAGGATATGGCCTAACTTGGTCCCACAACAATGTTTGGATGAATTTTTTTCAATGAATGTGAATCAATGGTCCGAAACAATTTCTGCTGGTCAAGGGCGTTCGAAATTCGATCAAGAATGGATGACAACTTTTTGAGCGAGTGTTTGGTTCTTATGGCAATGGAGAAACAAGACACTCTTCCAAGATTGCTTTGTTTTTCTTGCAAATCCTATACAAATCATTTGGTTACACGTGCAAGAAATCATGAAGGCTTTGACTGTCCACAATTTAGCGATAATGAAATTTTTTTATTGATTAATTAGTTTAAATAATACGAGCGATGATTTTTAGAAAATATTTTTCCAATGATTCGCTTTTCATAAAATAAACAGAGTCTGTGCCACTTTTTTTTTTTTTTTTCCCACTCATGCATTCCCATTATTTTTAGTTTGTACCAACGAAAGAAAAACCTACAGAGGGGGAATACTAAAAACATACAGAAGTACTGATCATATAACATGTATGATGCTGAATGGATCACTTCAAACTGAAGCACGTTTCAGGATGTAATTGATAGTCAAATTAGAAACAGTATCATTTTTTAAGTAAAATCAAATCAAGGACTTTTGGAGGATGCAAGCCAGCTGAGTTTTTTTCCTACAAGGAAAGGTCAGTTGAAAGATGGCATCCGAAATCTTTGATGAAATCTATGAAAGTCACGCCAGTTTTGTCTTCAACGAAGACACCTATTATCAAAATTTGGTAGGATATCTCTAGGGTGTGTGTATATAAATATTTTATTTTCCTTGGTGTTATCTTTACTTCAATATTATTTATATTTCTCCTCTGCACCAGATTTCCTATTCTTGAGAATTTAGAGTTATTTCGCTAGATTGATATTCTGAGTCATCAACTCGAGAATCCTGCTCAAGTGAACCGTGTGGAGTTCACTTATAATGGCAAAGTCATCTCGAAAGATGCGCAATGTTAACGTGACAATTGCACCTATAGCTCTTGCGTAATACCTCCTATTTAAATGAGGTGAATTTAGGGGTGAGCATGGTCCGGGTTGGTCCGGGCCACCCCCTAACCCTAGGACCAATCCGTACAATGTCGGTCCTTAATTTTTAGAACCGAGGACCGACCCTATTGAGCCTAGGACCAAGGACCGGACCGACCCAATGGGTTCGGTCCGGTTCCAGGATCAACCCGAGACCGATCGATAATTTTTTTCGTCTTATTTTTCATACTCCCTAAAAAAGAAAACCTACAAATTAAAATTACACATCCATTGATAATGTGGCATTGTGCAACTAAACTATATACACCAATACATATTTAGCAAATTTAAGATGACACAATAATAGAAATTTCGTACATGCTAACCGCTCATCGAGATATGGGACAAGATGGAAAGTTCTTATAATCATCTATCTTTAATATTCATAATACCATATGCAAAAGCATTTTCTTGCATTTGATCACTAGAGTTCACTCAACCAAAAAATGAGCTTCACACCACATGACTAGCAAATCACCGTAGCAACTGCAGTACTACTCTACTCTTCAAAAACTTCTACCATTTGACACAAATTGAAAAGCAAAGTGCAGCTGAAATTCATTAGTAAAATACAATTAAACCATAAAAAGTTCAAAATATTTAATATAAACCATGAATATATAACTTCACATCTTGTTAATTCACTTTAACTTCTAGACACTTGAAAACAAAACAAACGACACATAATTAATACTCAACAAAAGTTTTAAATTGAAATTACTATTAGTGCTATTAATAGAATATCTCAATATAATATAATATAACATAAATTTTACTTAGGTTTGAATATATAAAATTATAAATAATATAATATAATATAATATAATATAATATAATATAATATAATATAATATAATATAATATAATATAATATAATATACAGGGTTGGTCCAGGGTTGGACTAACCCAAAACTCTTAGGACCGAGGATCAACCCGCACAGTGTTGGTCATGGAATTTCAGGACCAAGGACCGACCTTAGTCCCCTTAGGAACTAGACCAGGACCGGCAGGGTTAGGCCGGTCCAGGGTCGACCCTAGACCATTGCTCACCCCTAGGTGAATTGATTGTGCATATTAATTAGGGGTAAGCATCATCTAGTGATTCGAATCCAGAATTGGAATCAACAACTGAACTGGAGAAAATGGTTCTAGAAGACCTTTGTAACTAAGATGGAACCAAACCGAACCGAACCAAGTCCCTTTCTTATTTCCTTTTTTTAAAACAATTCCTTGATTTTAGTGGAAATGTAGAGGTTACAGGAGAGGCAAAAATAGGCATGAGCCTAGAGCGAGGTGGGGCCAAGTATCGCATGCTCGTCCTTGCGCCGCGAGGCAGAACTTTGCCTTGCCACTAGCCCTAGTCCCCTCGCGAGGCAAGGCACAGAGTGGCCCGCAGGGGACCATGTCCTGTGTGGGGAGAATTTTTCATTAATGTTTTTCAAAATGACATGTAAAAAAAATATTACTAATTAGAATTTTTATTACCACGATGAATTATACTACTTTAAAATTAATCATATTCTATAAGCAATTATTAAAAGTATCATAAACTCATAAATGAGATTCACGATCTCATAAATACGAATTTATTATTTATATTAATTGTATAACATATGTATTTTATTTTTTGTTGGTTGTAAACTAAGTGGGTAATAAATTATAATGAGTTATATCTATACTAACCCGTATTTTAATATATTACATATAACTATTATATGTTAACAATTCAACAAATTTAAATTGGGAGAATTAAATGGATTTTTTTTTTCGTTTCTTAGAGTTTTATAGATGTTAATAAACCTAAATAGTCCCGACCAATTCAAAATCATTCTACCCAAGGACCAACCTAGCTAGTTCAATTTTTGGGTAGAATATGAGTTCAACTCTCAACTTGGTAATCGAACTTGGTTTCTCTAGAGCTGTGAACCTACGTGATTCTTTGCGAGATCAACTTTGAACCAAACCAATTGGGCCAGTTCTTAAGTTGAATATGGACCATTTCCGACTCCTAATGTGATTGGGCAAGGTGGGCCTAGAGAAGGTATTGGGAATTTTTGAACTCCAAGGACTTTTGTTTGTCTAATTTAGTTATTGAATTACATTGACCATTTATTTTGGACCCAAGGACAATGGGAAAATTTCAAGTACAATGAAGGTATTGTGCGTTTTAACTCTGAATCTATCATTGCACTACACAATTCCAGCATCTCATAATTGGCACAATCCAATGTATAATCACAAGGAAATCGAGAATAAAAGTAAGAAAAAGAAATCGAGATACAAGGTTTTATCCTATTTCACCCTTAGGTTAGGATTATATCCAATAGATGATTCCAATATAATTGTTGCGACCAAATTTTCGAGGTGTGAACTACCTAGGGTTTGGCTAATGGATTATTAAGCCTAGACTTAACTCGGACTCTCCCAAGCCCATACCAATTCGCGACTTAGGTTTGAATTCTTAACATGCAAATAATTTTCAATTGGGAGTCGCCACTAATCTATTTTTGGTGGGTCGATTAGAAACCCAAGTAAAGTAATGAGAGATTTACTTTACTCCTATGAACTAGAGATTCTAGATACAGGGACTTGGTTACGCTAGATTTCTTTAACGCCATTTCGGTACCATTCTTTTATTTTGAAAAAATGTTTAGCAGGCAGCTTGAATTGATTTTCATTTTTCTCCCTAATATGTGAGGTGATCATGCGGGTGCACAATCCACCAATTTAACACCCAATAAAATAATGAATAAGGTTAAGGGACCTACCTTGTAGCAACGAAGGCATCTGCATCGTTAGACCAGAATTCACATCATCAATACTAGATATGATTTCTAATTAACACGCAATTTCTCTTTTTTTGTTTTCACTTGAGCTTAATCTATATGCAATGTATGCTAATAATCTAATATGACATGACAACATGACCTAAATTACATGACATGGCAAAAGTAGATCCTAAAGAAATGCAATAATTTAAATAACAACTTAAATGACCTAATATGCAAATTTTAATTAAATGGCCCTAAAATGCACCTAATGTTTTTTTGGATTTTTTTTTACCTAAAATTTTGAATTAACAAAAGTCCTAATTAAACTACCCTAAAAAATGTGATTCTAAAAAAGAGTCTAATTTACTAGCCTAAATGCTTTATTTACTAAATCTATATTTCTAATTCTACATGCTCATACAAGATTTTGATTTTTTTTATTTTATTTCATGGTTTTTATTTTTGTAAAAATTGCAATTTATCCTAAAAAGGTGGAAGTAATTTATCATAAGATATTTGAATGAAATTCCTAACTAAATTAAAATTCTATCCTATTTAAACTAGGAATTAGGTCATCCTAATTTAAATTAAGACATTGTTTTAATTTAGTAATTTCTAGCCTAAGATGCAATCTATCTAAAAATTGATCTAAGCTTAAAATTAAACATGCAATTCTATTCTAAAATTCTTGATGATTTTTGTTTGCTTTTCGCTTTTTTTAATTAAAATTTAACATGCAATTCAACTAGCATCCTAAGTGAATTTTGCTTTCTTTTTTTTTTTTTTATGACCTAAAATAAAATCCCTAATCTAAATATGCAAGACAATAAAAAAACTAATCCTAATTTAAGATTTTTTTTGAGTTTTTTTATAATTTTGAAATTAACAATTCCTAAACATGCAACCTAAACCAATTAATTTGATTTTTTGATTTTTTATGAAATTTCTATCCTAAGCATGCAAACCCCTAAAACTACATTTTTGATTTTTGATTTTTTTTAAAAAAATTAATTTAAACAACCCTAGCAAATCAGGCAAAATCGATCCCCCAAATTGACGAACCGTATCTCGCGCATGAGATCGGGTTGGCCAATTTTACGAAAAATCACAAATCGGATCTCGGGCTGGAGATCGGATTGGCAATTTTTTAAGTAATTGCGAGTCGGATTTCGAGCGCGAAAATCGGACTGGCAATTACTAATTTCACGACAAATTTATCTCATAGAATTTCACTAAAGGTGTTAAATGGGTTGTGTAACCCATTTATGGACACATTTATGGTTAAATGGGTCATTAATGGGTCAAGTTTTATTTCATAAAGCACCCATAATGGGTTTTAATGGGTCAAGACTAAGATATATGGGTTTTAAATGGGTCAGCTCTCCAACCCGTTTATGACCCATTTATCCACCCATTAAAAATAAACCCATTTATTTTCACTCAAAACCTCACCATCTCTCTCTCTTCTCTTTAACTTTACAATTTTTTTTTTTATAAAAACCGAAATTATAATTATTTTTCTTTTTTTTTCTTTCTTCCGTTTTTTTTTTTTTCTTTCTTCTTCCTCCCGTCGCCGGCACGGCAATGGCCGGCGACCGACCAGGCGAGCCTCGCGTGTGCCGAGCGAGCTTGAGCTCGCTGGATCTAGCGAGACTTGAACTCACCGGCGTCGGGCGAGGCTCGAGCCTCGCCGGATTCGGCGAGGGGCGAGCTCGAGCTCGCCCGACGTTGGCGAGCCTCGCCGGATCCGGCGAGGGCGAGCTCAAGCTCGCCATATCTAGTGAGCCGTGAGCTCGCCGACGTCGGCGAGAGAATCTAGCAGCTTGCCAATCTTTTCTATCCATCTTTTTTTGACATTGTTGGGTCGGGTCGGGAAGTGAGACGAGTCGTGTCGTTTGACACGACCTAGAACTCCCCAGCTCGTTCTCGTGGTCGCTCGTCTCTATCTTCTTCTTCTGCTACTTCTTCTGGATAACCTTAAAATTTTTTTCCGGGGGACTAATGGACAATCTTAATTAAGACGTCCTTAATTGCAGATTTTCCCGGCTTTTAGTGCACTAATTATCCATAGCCCCAAACGGAAAATTTTCGCTCGGGTTGCTCTGGCACTCGCCCACAAAATTTCTATTTAGGAAGGAACGAACCTCAAGAGGCCGCTCCAATCTCAAGAATGAGCAATCATCTTCTAATCCCTGTGCTTCAAGAAATAAAAAATATAAATAATTAAAATTCGATTTTAAAAATAATTATTTAAAAAATTATAAAAATTGTCCAATGTATAAAACTATTTTAGTTTTTAAATATATATAAGAAATAATTTTTTGTTGAAAAATTATAAAAAATTGAAAAATTATTGATTGGATATGTATTGCTTTGAAGTTTTTTAGTAATATAATCTTTAAAAAAAAAACGTAAAAATAAGTTTTCTTAAATTTGGTTAAATATGAAAATATTTTATTAATATGGGTCGGGTCGGGTATGGGTCGAAAAATTTACATTAGACATAAATGAGTCATAAATGGATTAATGGGTCAATTTGGGTTGACCCATTAATGACCCGACCCAAGCCTGACCCGACCCACCCGTTTAACAGGTCTAAATTTCACCTTAACATTAAATGGACAATTACTCCTAAAATATCATATAAACAGAAAAATAAATAACATAAAAGAGTAAAAATAAAAATAAGAATAAAAAAGAATAAACAAAAATAGAATTTACCTAATTTTCTTTTGGGTTAATACCCTGAAAAACCCCAAACTGGTACACATGTGACAAATTTACCCCAAACTATTTTTTTGACCATAAAAAACCCCAAACTGGTACACCTATGACAAATTTACCCCGATTGACCATAAAAAACCTTAAACTTGTATATTTATGACAAATTTACCCCAAATTAATTTATTTGACCATAAAAAACCTCAAACTGGTCAATTTGTAACAATTATACTCTCCGCTAAATTAAATTAATACCACAAAAAAATCACAAAAATTGTAAATTGTGACAAACGGAGTGTAAAATTCCAAATTGGTTTACTCCAATCAACTGTCACGTGTCATTTAACTTAATTAAAATTAAATAAAAATAGCATAGGGTAAATTTGTCACAAGTGTAAGCAGTTTGGGGTAAATTTGTCAAAGGTTTACCAGTTTAGGGTTTTTGGTGGTCAAAAAAAATAGTTTGAATTTGTAAATTTGTCGCAGTGTCTGGGTTTGGGGTTTTCGGGGTATTAACCCTTTTCTTTTTTGCTTTTTCTGTTTTTTTTTTCTTCTTCTTTTTTTTTTTTTTTCAGGAAAAGGAAAAAGGACCGATGGGGGGTGGGGGAAACGAGACCGCCGGTGAGGGTTCCGGCAGGGCGGCCGTGCGCGCGGGTTCGAGGGCCGACGGCGAGGGCTGCGTCGGGGCTTCGGGGGGAGACGGCGTCGCCGGGCGGAAATTTGAGCGCGGCGCGATGCTTCGGCGTCAGGCGGCGTCAGGCGGAGACACTCCAAACCGTAGCTGCAGCAGGGTCGCTACGGGTCTTCGCGGACGCGGCGGCGAGCGGGACAGCGGCGCGGGAGCACGGAGAGGGGCGGATCGGTGGCGGTGCAGCTCCGGGTCGTCGGGGCTGCCATAGGCGGGAGCAGGAGCAGGGGCGCCGGTGCTCGAACAGAGACGCAGATCAAGGGTTACGCGGGCTCGCGAGGAGGTGCGGGTACTCGGACGGTGCGGGGATCGTCGTCGGGGGTGCCGCAGCAGCGGGGGGGTCGCAGAGGCGGCTGGTGAAGGCGGTGCCGACGCGGGCCCGAGGCTTGCGCAAATGGGAGGCCGGTTTGGACAGGGTCTTCGCGAAGAAGACGACCCTGTAGCTACCCCTCTTTTATTTTCTTATTTTTTCTCTTTCTCCTGTCTATTCGCACGATCTCTGCAAATTTTTTGACCTTTGCTGACTTTGACCTTCCCCTTCTTTTCTTTTAACTCCCCTTTTCCTTCTGCACTACCTCACGCCTTCTCACCTTTTTTTTTTTTTTTTTTTTTTTTTTTGCCCACCGAAGGGAACCCTTCACGTACAGCTAGCTCTCTCTCTCTCTCTTCCTTTTCACCTTTTCTTGCTTTTGAAAAAAAAAAAAACAACCAAGAGAGACCCCCCCCCCCCCCGCGGCCCCCTTACGGACGTACGCGGCCCTTTTATATTCCAAAAATTATATCTTCGTTGTATATCTTATTTCTAAATTTATTTGCGTGCGATACCTCTCAATATATCATTAAAATATTTTTGTATATTCTATCCAAAAATTCCCTTTTTTGCGCAAAATCACATCTTCCATTACATATTACCTAAATCTATAAAAATCTTAACAAAATAAGACAAAATATGATAAAATCAAAATAAAATCTGTCTAAACTATATGTCATGTATTTTTTTTATTTTTTTATTTTTTAGCAAAAATGAACCCCCAAAATTAGGTGTCAACAATAATTAATACCCTTAAATCAAGGACCTCCGGCCTTCCCATCAATGGGAAGTATGAACCGCACTCTAATAATAATAGGGTCACACACAAACTAACAGGTTATATATGCAATATAGTATATTGGTGACTCTTTTTCAAATTCATCTATGTAACTAAGACTCGCTTTCAATAATTCTCTAACTTTTACTCCTCAAGTTAAAGTTTGGTACTCCTTTACGCTACTGCAATTAATTTCCAAGTTTAGCTTGTTTTCCTATTGGTCATGCATTCAAATTAGTTCTTCAAAATCCAAGATAAATAGGATTTCGTTTCCTGGCAGCACGAAAGCGAACTTAAAATCCACATGTAAACCACTGGGATTCGCCCCAGTGGTCACCCTTCCAACATGGAAGGGGGAGGTGAGGGGTTCAAATCCCCACCTTCTCAGGGAGGGATGAGGTGGGGACGCGCAAGTTTCAGGAGTGGGTTTCGACACCCACGCCCGCAAGAGGTAGGGACAAAAGTCTAAGAGTGAATGTAGAGTAGGTATAGAGTAGGACTGACCAAAAAAAAAAAAATCCACATGTAGGGCCCATCCTTGCTATTATATTTAAAAATAGTTGAAGATTTGTCTAAAGTTTACATGACAGGAGATCCATCACTATTTGCTTTCAAAATCACCCCCGGGTAGAGGGACCATTGGACCGCCCGTATATACACTTTTCCTAGGTGTATCTCTACTTCAATATTATTCATATTTCTACATTGCACCGTATTTCCTATTTCTTGAGAATTCAAAGTTATTTCGCTAGATTGATGTTGACCCACCTTACTTTTGTTATGAGTCACAAGCTCTGGAATCCCGCTCAAGTAGACAATGTGGAGTTCACTTGCAATATTAAAGTCATCTTGAAAGATGCACGATGTTAACGTGATAACTACATCTACAGCTCCTGCATAATACCTCCTAATTAAATGGGGTAAACTAATTGTGCATGTTGATATGGGTTAAGCATCATCTAAGGGTTGTTTGGTAACTATCCAAACAGTACTCGATTATAATTTTTTTTGTTCCCGGGAGTAGTTTTGGAATAGAATTGTGTTTAGTAAAATTTTTGTTCTCGAAAAAATTTTTGTTCTCGGAAACAGATTTGGAGTAGAATCAAGAATAAAAAAAAAAAAAAAGTTGATTTTTTGGTTCCTGGGAATAATTCTAAAACAAATCTACCTATTTTTTTCTTTTCCTCCTCTTTCTTTTGTTTGTCTTCCCTTTATGTTGTTCTTCAAGTGTTGCTACCGCCACCATTGCCGTTTGCCGCCGCCATCGCCCATCGCCACCGATCGTTGGAGGCTCGCCTAGCGGCTGACAAGGCGTGGCGAGCTTGCCGACGCCTCACCCAATCACTGGCGAGGCCTAGTGAGCTCGCCAAATGCTCGCCCAGCTGCTGGCAAGGCGGGCCTCCCCCAGCCATCGGCGAACCTCGCCTAGCTGGGCAAGGCTCGGCCTAGTCGCCGGCGGGACTCCACCTTGCCAGGCCATCGCGAGGTCGGCCGGCGAGCTCGACCTCACCGGATCTAGGTGAGGTCGCTCACCTAGCCAAGGCTTGGCCGAGCCTCGCCTAGCCGCCGGCGAGGCACGGCCTCGCCGAGGGGTTGCTTGGTTGTCCCAAGGTGGGGATCGGCCACCTTGAAGAAGAAGAAGAAGAAGAAGAAGATGGGGAGGAAGAAAGGAAAACAAATCAAATTATTTAAAAAATAAAAAAAAAAGATTTGAAGTAGTAATTAAAATTTTTCTATATATATAATACATATTTAATTTTGTATTTTAATTTATTATTTAGTATTTATATTTATAGTTTATACTATAGTTTATTATTTACTATTTAATAAAAATTTGATTAGTTAATATATTTATTACTTAATATAAATATAATTAATCAATAGAATTTATAGATTTGATAAAATTTTAAAATCGGAATAGAAATTTTACGTAGTTATCAAATACATTTATGTTCTTTTTCTATTTGAGAATCAGAAATTTTATACGCTTACCACGAAATTGTTTCGGGAATAGAATAAAAAAGAATCTTTTATGATCATAAATTGTTCTTGGGAACAGAATTGTTACCAAATGTACCCTTAGTGGTCCGGATCCAAAGTTGGAATTAGCAATCGAACTGGGGAAATTGGTTCTAGAAAACCTTGGACCGCAAAGGCCCTGTTTGGTAAACATTCAAACGGGGCCAAATTTTGATTTTTTTTTTCTTGGGATCAGTTTGAGAACGAAATGCGTTTGTAAAATTTTTGTTCTTGGGAACAAATTGTTAGTAGAGTCAATACTAAAAAAGAAAAATGTGATTCTTGTTCCAGAATCAGAAAAAAGAATCAAAATCAACTATTTTCTACTCTTTTCTTCTTCTTCAATCGTGCGGTTCCTGTTCGTCACCGTCCGCCGCCGTCCATCACTGTGGTTGCGACCGTCTGCCACCGCCGTTCGCCGGCAACCGGTCCGGTGAGCTCGCCGGAGGCTCGCCAGGCCAGGGCGAGGTCCGACGAGCTTGCCAGAGGCAAGCCTAGCCATCCTCACCGGGGCTGGGCGTCGCTTGTTGGGGTTGGGCAAGCCTCACGACGCTCAGCCCCACTGGTGGCCAATTGGGCCTCGCCTAGCCCCGTCGGTGGCCAAGCGAGCCTCACCCAGCTGCTGGTGAGGCTTGGCCGATGAGGGCCGGCCTTGCCGAGGGTCGGTGATGCTCTGGTGAGGTTGTTGGCCCTCGTCTGACCGGTTGCCGGTCCGGCAACCAGCCAAGAAGAAGAAGAATAGGAGAAAAAGGAAAAAAAAAAAGGAAAAGAAAAAGAAAAGAAAAAAAAAGGAAAAAAGTATTAAAATATTTAAAAATTAAAAAAAATTAATTTGAAACATAATTAATGAGCACGATACTAAATACAATTCTATTCTAGAATCAGAAATTTTGGACAATTACTAAACAGCTTAAAATGCCTAGAATTAGCTTCCAGGAACATAATGAAAAATAATCATTTTTTATCGAATCTACTTCAAAGAATAGAATCGTTACTAAACGCACCCAAAATGTCCGCCCCTTTAGAATTGATTTGAAATCAAAATCGAACCGAACCCGTTTCTTTTTTTCCTTTTCTTTGAACAATTTCTTGACTTTAGCAGAACTACAAAGGTACGAAGAGAGGCAAAAGTAGGCATGGGCACAAGGCAAGGTGGGCTCGGGCATCGCATGCCCTGTCCTCGCCCCACGAGATAGAACTTTGCCTAAAAAAATGCATAATTAATTAAAATTTTCATGGCCATGATGAACTATACTACTTTAAAATTAATCATATTGTGTAAGCAGTGATTAAAAGTATCATAATCTCATAAGTGAGAGTCACGATCATATAAACATGACTCTATAATTTATATTAATTGCATGTGTTAATAACATATATATTTTATTTTTTGTTAGTTCTAAATTATATATGAGTTATATCTATACTAACCGGTATTTTAATATATTAAATGTAACTAATATATATATCACCACATATTTTATTCAACAAATTTAAAGGGGGCTAATTAAAGTGGATTATAGTTTCTTTTCTTTTTTTAAAAGTTTTGTTAGAAAATAGTCTGGACCGGTCCAAAATTGTTTTAATATAGAACCAACCTGGCCAGTTGGATTTATGGGTAGAATATATGAGTTCAACTCTTAACTTGGGAATCGAACTCAGTTTCCCTGGATCTATGAACCTATATGGTTCCTCGTGGAACCAAATTTGAACCGAACCAATTAGGCTGGTTCCTAAGTTGAACATGGACCGTTTTTGACTCCTAACGTGACTGGGCAATTAGGGCCTAGAGAAGGTATTGGGAATGTTTGAACTCCAAGGACTTTTGGTTGTCTAATTTAGTGCTTGAATTACGTCGCCCAATTTATTTTGGACCCAAGGATAATGAGAAAATTTCAAGTACCCTGAAGATTATTGTGCAATTTATCTCTCATTCTATCATTGCACTAGACAATTCCAACATCTCATAATTGGTACGATCTGATACATAATCACAAGGAAATAGAAAATAAAAGTAAGAAAAAAAATCAAGATATAAGATTTTATCTTGATTCACCCTTAAATTAGAGTTACATCCAATAGATGATTTCATTATAATTAGCAACCTTAAATTGAGGACCCCAGTGCCGTTTTATCAATTGGGAGTAAGAACCGCACTCTAACAATAATGGGGTCACACACAAGCTGACGGGTTATATATGCAATAGAGTACATTGGCTACTCTTTTTCAAATTCATCCATATAACAAAGACTCACCTTCAATAATTCTCTGACTTTTACTCCTCAAGTTAAAGTTAGGTATTCCGTTACGCTACCGCAATTAATTTCCAAGTTTAGCTTGTTTTCTTGTTTGTCATGCGTTCAAATTAGTTTGTCAAAATCCAAGCTAAATAAAATTTCGTTTCCTGGCAGTACAAAAGCGAATTTAAAAGATTTCCGCAGGTGGACTAAACTGCTAAAGGGCCCATCCTTGCTACTATATTTGGAAGGAGTTGAAGATTTGTCTAATGTTCACATGACATGAGATCCATCACTATTTGCTTGCTTTTAAAATCACCCCTAAGGTAGAGGGACCCTTGGACCGCCAGATCTACAGTCCTAAATGTTGTATCCAAGTGCATTTTGTGGTGCCTTCTACTTAAAATGCAGTATTTCATTCACACTTTAGAAAGTTGGAATGAACGATCTGTTCTTTTGTGATTTAACCGTCACCGACTGTCGCGGATCCAATCCTCGGAACTTGGTAGAAGAGTCCATTTCTTGTCTATCCTTGAATGAAGGGCGGGTTCGCCGCACCAGGCTTTGAGTGGCTCAAAGGAATTAAAGACGGAATCACCATGGATCCAATTCCAGCAAACTCAGCACCATGTTGATATTTCGGTTGCATTGGATGGGATTGGCAAGAGAATGCAATTTACTTTGAAAACTCGAAAGTGATTCAGGCAACTTTGAGATGCTTAAGAGTCAAAACCCATTCACAGATCACATTTAAAACAGACGCCAACTATTTGAGAAAACGATGTTCCAACAACTGGAAAGATCATGTTGCGCGCGCGGAATATGGACAAGCGAATCGGATAAAATAGTCAGAATGAAGGAAAGGAAATCGGACATCGGATTTACGTGGTTCGGTCCGAATATCAGAACCTACGTCCACGGGGAGAGTAGTACGGAATTCTACTATAGAAACAAGCGATACACCGGAGATTACAATCATTCGAGCACTCAAACACACTCTCAGTGTTTCCTAACTCCAAATTACACCCAAATAACTCACACAGTATTTAGCCCCTCACAATTTCTAGTGAAATCTCACTCAAAGAATTAAACAAATTCTATTCGCAAGAATTTAACTGACTAAAATACTCGGGTGTAATTTCAACGAGAAAATTTCTCTTTGTCGAGAGCTTCTGAAGCCTCACGACTTCTCTCTTCAGCTCTTCAGCTCTATAGCTCTCCCTTGCTTGTCTTCTCTGATCCTCCTCTTATACGAGAAATAAGACAGAAATGTGAACTCATTCGGTGCTCGCAGTCAGCACTGACGCCCACCGAAATTCACGGGCACGCATGCATGCATGGGACGCATTTAATAAGGCAGAACATGCGCCAATAATCTAAGCATAAAAAAAGGATGGCCGCCGTCTTCCAAGACCATCTCCACGGCGTTGAACTCCTTCAAGTAATATTTTATCCTTTCTTTCCTTCCGTTGGTTTCAGCTGAATAAACAAATGGCAAAGGAAAGAAACAAGGAGAAAGAAGACTAAACAAGCCTACAAACTTTTACTTTTGCTTTGGTCTTCAACGTCCACTTCTTGCCATGACCTGCATGCAATTAAAGAGGTGGAATAAAATAATGGACTTCCCCTCTCTCGCGGCTGCACACTCCCTTCTGGCCTCATTCTTCACGCTTGCGGCTCATAGATCTGCATGCAATCTTCTTCTGACTATTTCGGCCAATTCACATGCTCTGCTGACTCGCATATGGTCAAGTTCACGTATTCTCGTTCAACGGGCTCAAATCGAGACATATTTTCAACAGATCACATGCCAACCAGTGGATGACAAAACACGATAAAAGAGCCTCCAATGCATGCAAAACCTTCACCAAAACACAAGAATTGCCTTTATCCTTTCAGTGCTTCGAGAATGCTTCAGCTCTCTGTCTTTTCCTTTTTTCTTTTATTGCTTCTCTTCTTGTTCTTTCTGATTAGAGTGATCTCTAGCAGTCATGGAACAAAAGCTTGCAATCCTGCCTCCCGGCCCAAAGAAGTTGCCACTTCTAGGGAATCTGCACCAGATGTTCGGCGAACTACCGCCCCATCGCCTAACCGACTTAGCAAAATCATACGGACCGGTTTTCTATCTTCAACTCGGTGAGCTTCCCGTCATAACAATTTGCACTCCTGAAGCAGCCAAGGAGGTCCTCAAGACCCAAGACCTCACTTTCGCCGACAGGCCGCCATTCCCAGCCGCTGAAATGACGAGTTATGACGGCTCAAGCATGTTCTTCTCCCCATACGGAGAATATTGGAGGCAACTCCGCAAGATATGCGTTCTGGAGCTTCTGAGTGTCAAGCGCGTGCGGTCGTTCGCCTGGGTGCGAGAAGAGGAGGTGGGCAATCTCGTTAAGTACATCAAATCCTCGTCAGGTCTCCCTCTCAATCTCAGCGAGAAGATCTTCGCCTGCATGAATTCCATCATTTGCAAGGCAGCTTTCGGCCAGAAGTGCAAACAGCAGGACGAGTTTATCTCATCGCTTCAGGAAGCCATAAAGCTGTCAAGCGGGTTCGGCCTAGCCGAGCTTTTCCCTTCCCTGCGGTTTCTAATTTACATTAATGGGATGAAATTTAAGTTGGATAAGATAAAGCGAAAGTACGACGAAATCTTGAATATTATTCTTGCTGACCACAAAATGCAACGAGAACGATGCTTAAATAGGCCAGAAGATACCTCGGGTAAGGAAGATTTAGTCGATGTGCTACAGCGTCTCCAAGAGTCCAACGAGATCGGGTTTCGTCTTACCACGGACAATATCAAAGGCGTCATCTTGGTACGTTACAGA
Organism: Eucalyptus erythrocorys; assembly: GCA_014182555.1. Classification (NCBI taxonomy): domain Eukaryota; kingdom Viridiplantae; phylum Streptophyta; class Magnoliopsida; order Myrtales; family Myrtaceae; genus Eucalyptus; species Eucalyptus erythrocorys. The sequence goes on along the minus strand of CM024600.1, from coordinate 27,223,574 downwards.
ACTATCTCTTATAATTACATCTCTAGTTCTGAGTAAAAATTCGACTAGGTAGATCCTCTTTGATTTGGTCATATCAAGTTGTGAATCGTAATTTTCTTTCCTCATATTCAATTTCCAATAGACAATCCTTACGCAAAAATAGAAAGACATGCATTAACAGTAAGGAGAAAAAAATTTGCTCCGATGTAGGAATAAGAATATGGCTCGAACATAATCAAAAGAATGAATCTACAGAACCTAGAATATAACTGACGTATGACATGATATCAGTCAATGCAAAAGGTCAACAAAAAATAGGGTTTGTTCTTACTAGATTTTTTTGCGGTTAGCATTGCGCAATTATTTGGGGAGATATTATAAACTCACGTTTCTTAAAAGCTCCTTGCACGACTCCCCTTCCTGACTTGCAACTACCATCATTAACTTCTTGTCAAATCCTATTACAAAGACAAATCATGATTTTGTACACCTTCAGAAAAAACGTTCCGTTAAGGAACATGAAAGTCAAAGTCGTTAATGGATGGCACATTACGTATTTCCCAAAATATGTGGCCCATAATGTAAAAAATATATACTTACACTATATTACAAAGTATTATTTGTACGGTATTATTTGATCTTAGAAGCTCATGCACAGCATAACCAATGTTGTGATGCTCGAGGGAAACTATATTTTTTGAAATAATAGCTGTCGAACAATATTCCCATCCAACTTTTATGAGAATAAACAAGTCAAATACTAAATAACTTATACTAACATATTGTTTTAATATCCGTAAGCAACTGCCTTTTAAATTTATATGCTTATGGTGGAATTGAACACGTTTTTAGCAATTTTTTTTTTATCTTATTGATACCTCATATTAAATATTAAAAATGAAACAAATTTTCACCTTACTTCCGCGCAACAACTGCTCAAGTACCACAAAAAGCAATAGACTAATTATAAATAAGTTTTATTAAAACTAAACATAACATTTTAATAGAGAAACTTGTCAGCCTCACGAGCCAATGCATTGTAATTTTTTTTTTTGTTTGGTCGGTCGCCAATGCATTGTAATTTACACTTACCAAAGTCGAGTTTTTATGAAGTGTTTCCAATCTCTTACGATATTCCATGAAGCATATTGAAGAATAAGAAAGCAACTTAACAATGAACGAATTTCACATCAAATTCATATGGCTTTAGTAATTATAAAATTGAAATTTTATTATGATATTTACATTAATTTGATTATGGTTCGGTATTCCAATTTTATGTGTATTTGTAGCTGTCCAGTTAAAAACAAGATGAAACGTAAAGATTGAAAAGCTGCTTTTAAAAGAAGATATCTCCATTTAATCTCTTTATTAATAAGTCCATTAAATTATCTTTGTTATTTTTATTTTACAAAAATATGGGAATTTTTGTTCAAACTTGTTTGCCATTAAATTTTGTCTTTGAATGAACCATGTCAAGAGTGCAAATAACACCTTGCCTAGAAATCACCTCCTTCTACAACTGCCTCATTATAGGTTCAATCACTATTAGACTCCTCTTGCTAGAATATTTAAATAATAAGACTGATCATTAGATGAAGATGTGTTTTGTTATTTAAATGTCCTGACACTTCCAAAAGTTGTTCTCACACCTTGTCCATGTGACATAGTACACTCACTCCCAAGACCATAAACTACACCTCTGAAGTGCATACAAAGTGTTTCCCGCACGCTTTTTCTCACTTAGGCAAATGTCCTCTCTCTATGTACTACCACCACTTACCTTGTATGTTTATAAAGCGGGTGGATGCTCTTGCTAGCTGTCCAGATGAACACTTAATCGACTGCAATGCAGCAAGGGAGAGACAAACTCAAGAATTCTCTAAAAATGCTTCAAATGTGAACCCTTTTAATCAACAAATGTCTTCGCTCTAAGTAATACCACACATCTCGTTTGGTCTTCTTATAGGCATCAAATTTGAACGTTAAGCATGGATGTAGTAGCCATTATGTCCATCCGTCTACAGGTAAAAGAGCTAAGAGAAATTCGCTCAAAATTTTAAGTGTAGAACCTTCAATCAATCTGGCCAGTCAGACAAATTTTCCAAATATGGCAGGTTTTATGCTCGTCATTATATCAAACTCCTTATCAGAATAGTCCCGTTCATTTTATATCAAATTCATATAATTTAGCTGCATACTCGATCAAATCCATTAAAGACTCAAATGAGTTTTACTATTGTCTAATCATTTCCGAGATGCTCTCAAAAAATTATATATAGTGGGGTATATATGCATGATTCTCACAGGATATAATCGCCGCGGGAAGTGAGACATCATCGACGGTGCTAATATGGGCCATGTCAGAAATGCTCAAGAACCCGAACGTGATGGCCAAGGCGCAGGATGAGACACGGCGGGTTTTGAAGGGAAAGGAGCGCATTCAAGAATCCAACATCGAAAAGCTCAGTTACCTGAAGTGTGTTATCAAAGAAACTCTAAGAATGCACCCGCCGGGACCGTTTATCCCCAGAGCACCAACGGAAGAATGCAAGATCAATGGATACGATATTCCTATGAACTCGAGAGTCCTTATCAATGCATATGCTATAGGAAGAGATCCAAGATATTGGACAAATCCGGAGAAATTCGAGCCTGAGAGGTTTTTCGAATCTTCAGTGGATTATAAGGGGTTGCACCATGAATTTCTCCCATTTGGATCTGGTCGGAGGATCTGTCCGGGCGTTTCATTCGCCACAGCCAGCGTCGAACTTATACTAGCATCACTGTTGTATCATTATGATTGGAAACTGGCAAATGGGCAAACGCCGGAACAACTTGACATGACTGAAGTTTTTGGTGCTTTAGTCGGCAAAAAGGATGATTTGTATGTAATTGCTTCGCCGTGTTCTTTGATTTGAGCTTGATAAAGAAGGCATGTGGGAGACCGTCATTCATTGAAAAATGTATCATTTAATGACTTGGTGTGAGATTGAACTGAAATAAGATTGACGTCGTCTGTATTTCCGAACCAAAACTTTTAAGCGACATCCAACCCGTCTCTTTTATTCGAACGTTCATTCGTCAAAAGGAAGAAAATAACATCAACCCACTTTAAAATGAGAGACCAGGGGGGAGGATGAGGGTAGTAAAACCCAATCAAAGCTGCACATCCTCCTTCTCGTGTCGACAGCAACGCAATTAGCACATTAGCTTACATCTCTACCGATTGGATTGAACCGGATGTTGAGAAGACTTTCTAATGAATTTTGAAGTTGACAAAGCTATCAAGAGCTGAAATCCTTTGCGAATTCCCGATTGTCTTCGAAAGTGACCAGAGTTGTCCAGTAGCTAAGCTCTTGAGGACGTTACGAATCTGTTATACATGTCCGCCACATCCATGCATCTCTACTTCAATCTCCTCTCCTGCTTTATTTTAGCTAGAGAGAATGCCGCTTTAATGGACGTCATCGCCTTGCCTAACCCAAAAATTAAACCTAAATCGACCAAAAACTTACCTAGGGCGGCAAATTTTTCATTGCCTTTTGGTGCCAATTTGGCCTTGTCGCGACCCCTTTTTTTTGGGGCGCCCGGCCGGATCGGGTACGAGCGCCTAAAGGAGGCTAATGGCTTGGCTGGATTTAATTAAAGCCTGAACTCTCCCAAGTCCGCCAATTCACGACTTTAAAATATTTAATTTGTAAATCAATTTTTAAAATGGAGTCGCCACTAATCAATTTTGGGCAGGTTGATTAGAAACCTGAGCAAAGTATTGGGAGAAATACTTGCTTCTGCGCAACCAGAGAAATTAGGATCGGTGACTTGATTACACTAGTTAATCACTAATGCCCTTTTGGTACCTAATCTTGTTTAAATTCTAAGGTTTTTGGATGTTTGGGGATTTTCCATGCATTTTAGGAAAAATCACATTTTTAGGTGTTTTCCTCATTTTGGACATAAAAGGGATTTTTTTGTATTTTTGGGGGATTTTTGAGAAAATACAAGTCTTTTGGCATTTTATGAAAATTTTGGGCCTTTTATGGAAATTTGGCAATTTTTGGGATTTCTTGACATTTTTTGGATTTTTGGAAAATATTTAAAATATTTTTGATTTTTTTTTGATTTTTTTTGAAAATAAAAATATATATTTTTTATTTTAGATATTTTCAAAACTAATACTATTTTTATTTTGATTTTTGATTTTTTGGAGAAGTAAAACATTTTTTTGATTTTTTGGAATTTTTGAAATTTAAAATGATTTTTAAAATCATTTTTGGAAATAAAATATTATTTTTTGATTTTTTTGAAAATAAAAATATTAAATAAAACGACCCGGTTGGATCCATGGGTCGGATCCTCTCGGGCCAGCCCGAAACGCGGCCGAGACCCGCGTTTCGGCGTCTGCCGCCACAACGGCGTCGCGGCCGGGTGGGGATACCCGACCCGGCTCGACAACCGACTTCGACGACCCGCCCTTTTCTTCACGAAACGATGTCGTGTTTGAGTCTCGCGAAACGACGCCGTTTCGCTATTCGCAAAAACGTCGTCGTGTCCGGGTGACTCGAAACGACGTCGTTTCGCTCGATAGGCGACCCGGCTCCAACCCAACAAAACGACATTGTGGCCGACCCTTCGGGAACCCGGCCCGATCCGCGACCTGCTTGACGACCCAACTTCGACCCGACTCCGAGCCGTCTTAATCTTGCAAAACGATGCCGTTCCATTGGCTGCCCGACCCGAATTCGACCCGCTCATGACCCGACTGCAAGTCACCCTTTAAACACGAAACCCTACCCGGGTCCGACCCGGTAACCCGGAATCGCGACCCGAAATCGGAACCCTAGGGTTTCGATTTTGGGGATGGCCGAAGGCGTCTCGCGGCGGCGACAGCCCCTGGAACGACGGCAATGGCGGCGATACTGGACCGAGGGGGGCAGCGTCACCATAGGGTCACCTGCTCACGGCGGTGGTGTTGGGCTGCGACGGCGAGGATGGCGGCGACGGCAGGGTTTTTGCTGCTTCCCTCTCTCTCTCTCTCTCTCTCTAGATCTCCCTCTCGATTTCCTTCTCTCTCTCCGGCCGACCTTAGATCAAGTGTTGCTCGTCCTCGACCCCCCTATCTGAAGTCTCTCAGCTGGGAGGATTCGAGGATCTACAGCCCAAGACCTTCGCCGCGCCTCTCGTGCTCTAATGTCGTCGGGGGAGGGGGGTATTTATAGGCGCGGAGGCCCGACCAACGGAGCTCGGCCGGGGGAGAACCGACGTGGCTTTTACCGGCCGAACTGGTGTCCCATCGGCCACCAGCCTCCTTCCGGTCACGTTTCCTCTGCGCGAAGTTGCTCACCTGCCCTCTGCTCGCCGTACTTTGCCGCCCGTCGAGTCCGCTTTGGTGTCACGCCCTCCCGCGTGTGCTGTGCACACGATCGGGCGAAGGAGACAACGCCCGCGGGTCGGGCGTTGGGTCGGGCTGACCCGCTGGCGCGAGCGCGGGCTTTGGACCGCGAAGGCCTTTTGGGCCGTTTTTTTCCTTTTTTTTCCGTTTTTTTTTGTCCGTTTTCTGTTTTCCTCCATTTTTTTTCGGTTTTTCCGGCTTTTTTGCTTTTTTCATTTTTTCCTTGTTTTTATCAAAATAAAGCAAAATAAAATAAAACTTTAAAGAAAAATAGTAATATTAATTAAAACCTAAAATTGAAATCTAAAATTAGGCGTCAACAGGCCTGAAGATTGAACTAAGGCGACGAATTTTTATCGCCATAGCGACAAAAATGAGTTTGCTAGTCCATGGCGACAAAAAATGAGTTTTGTTGCCTTTGAGTAAGACAACCTTATTTTTTGAACTTTGCTTTCTAAAGGCGACTAATTTTATTATTTGTTGCCTTTGGCCACCGAAGGCAATGAATTATTGTTCGTCGCCTTTGATGGCTACAGCAAGAAATAGGTATCAAAGGCAACAAAATAAAAAAGATTTTTGTCGACTTAGGTAAAATTGAGGAAGCAAATGCAACAAACAGTTTGCAATAAAAAATTGTTGTCTTTAGTTAAGGGGACAAAGTAGGGTGTGTTTAGTTCAACATTCTCAATGAACTTTCGGCCTTCAAAGTCCTTTGAGAAAATGTTAGACCGTTCGACAATTATTTTGAAAAAGCTTTCATTTGAAAATCAGTATTGAAAAGGTTGAAAGCTCAATGCTAATGGAGCTTTTAGCGTTTGGGCAAATGCTAAAACTTATTTTTCCTTCCAAAACTGCCATCACCAATTCTTCAAATTTTCAATTTTATCCCTCATTACTTTCTTTTTATTAGAAAAGAACCAAACCCTTTGCTGGACCAGCGAAGGGTTTGGTCTCTCTCTCTCTTTTTAATTATATATATTTGATTTTTTTTTTTATTTTTAAATAAATAAAAATTAAAAAATCAATATTAATGACCAAAGAGTGTTTGAAATGTTTTTTCTACCAATTGGCATTTCTTTCAAAGTTACTTCTCAAAACATAATTTACCAAACGGTCTTTTCATTTACTCAAAACCCTTTAGGCTAAAATATTTTATATTTTCTTAATGAGCTTTCAAAATACTGAACCAAACGCACCATTTGTCTCCTTAGCCGATTTTCTTTAGTGAAATAAGGACTCAAATTGAAGTGGTGAAAATGTATTGAACCTAATTGATGTTCTGCTTCTTAGGGAACAGAATTGTCAAAGTTACCTTATTAAAATAGGGTTGCGGTCCGACCCTATAGCAGTAGCGCAAAAGCTTCTGCTTTAGAGAACAATAATCTCCATTCTATATTACATACTGCCCTATCTAATATATTTCTAACAAATTCCTCCGCTTTCCAATTGTTAGTAAAACTTTCCATACGATGGTCAAGGTTTACCCTTCACTAAAGAATTCTTCATTACCTTAGTGGGTAAAACGTAAGGTAAATAAGATTAAGTGAATATATACTCCAAAATGCAAAGACAACAACCCAATTATTGTACACATAGAGGTCTTTCTCATGTTATGCCATTTATGACGCCAACTCATTTATGTTAAACGAGAACCTATCAATGACATGCTAGTACAGTACAAATGGGTCCTGTCAAGACCTATTGGCCCCAAACAGATTCAGAGAAAAGGCTCCTAAATAGAAAGTGAAACATATTCATTATGAAGATAAGAACAGCCGAAACTTCACTATGGGATGTCTGAGGAAAGTAAAGAGAACATAGATTTTAAATGACCATATCTTTACCACACAACTTAAGGGAATCATATGTGCTCCAGTTTACAAGCATTATGTACGCTTGCTTGTTGGATAGAGAATACAAATAATGAATACTTCAATAATCATCTAGCTAGGATTCAAGGTTTTGCGTGAATTGCTGAAAATGGAATAAAGATTCTAGTCCATTAAATGATTAATCGCATTAAAGGGATTTTATGCCTATTTTGGAAGCATAACCAGCCTCTAACAACTTTAAATTGGAAAAAATTAGGAGTGTGTAACTGAATCAATTCTACTTAAGAACCAAACTGAACTATCTTGAAAATAGGTCTGACTCTTGATTCCAAAATTTTGGGACCAGTAGGAAACGGTCCAGTTCCCAATTCCAAATGAGGACCCACCCATGAAACAAACTGGTTTCAAAACCAAATTCATAAAATTTAAACAAAAAAGGTAAATAATCTAGTTTCTTTGTTTCTAACATCTAGGCTAAGGTTTTATATCAATTTAACTATATTGTTTGTTTTGTTTTCAGGTAGTTAGAATTTGGAGCAATATTTTAATGGATGAAAATAGGTTCTTGAATAAATTCTAAAATAGGACCGGAAAAATAAGATAGATTCCAAAATTGATTCCGAGACATATACGATAGATTCCGAGTTCCAAAATCTAAGAATAAATTTTAATAAGGTAGGTTTTAGGTTCCAAATATGGAACCTACCCATGTCAATCTTAGCAAAATCCACTAATTATTAGTGTTAAAATAATTGATCCAATTTTCAGAATTTTCTGAAGGATATGTGTAGAAGAGTCTGGCGTACACAAGAAATTTCTGGCAACAGTCTTGATGTCTGTAGTCCTACGTGGGAAGCAAGAAATGTCAGCTGTATAAGTTTAGGTGGAATTGGTCAAGAAGGTTACCTTGTTGTCAGACGTTGTAAGCAAGAAGAGTCAATTAATATCTGCAGAGCAAATCTTGAAGCGTAAACAAATGTCTAGCGTTACCTAGCTGTCTAAGTCGGTCAAGAAAGGGGCGGTGACATACGCCTATAAATAGGACGGTGGACGTCCGCTCTCTCTTGTAGAAGACCAACTACCAAACCTCTCCTCCTTCCTTTGTATTACCCACCAAATAATAAAGCCTTTCTCGTTGTTCCCTTGTGCTCCATTGTCAGCACTCTAAAAAATCGAGAAAAGTGTTGAAAAGGTTATAAATCTTTTTTTTTGTATCAATCTAATCCTAAACATTTTTGCTTTTTGTCAATTCAGTCATTTCTAACTAATTTTGGCCAAATTTTTTGATTGGATATCTATTGACTGACATAGCATGATTGGCGCTTACGTGAATAATTTTTAATGATATTTTAATATTTTGAATATTTTATTCCTTTGCTTTTGCTTTTTTTCTTTTCTCCTTTTCCTCCTCTTTTCTCTAGTTGGTCACCGAACCTCGGCGACTGGTCAAAGGCAACGGACCTCGGCGATAGGCCAAAGGTGACAGTCAACGAGGTAGAGGTCGACCTCACCAGCCACTAGAGAGGCTCGAGCCCTCGCTAGGGGCCGCGAGGGCAGCCTCGCACTGGACGGTGGCCACAACGATTGCTTGATCGGAGGGGAGAGTAGAGAGAGAGAGAGAGAGAGAGAGAGAGAGAGAGAGAGAGAGAGAAGCGTATGCAATTGTGCATGGGTGGGGCGACGATGGTAGAGACGATCTTATAGAGGTGTAGCCGAGCCCACTGAGAAAATTTCTTTTGATCTTTGACTTCCCTGTTTTTTGGGGAAATTATAGAAGGATCCCTTGAGTGGGGCATTCTTTTGAAATTTCAGCCTCGAAACTGGTTTTCGTCCAAAAATAACCCCCAAAGCGGTAGGTTCTCTAGGGGTGTGCAAAAGAATCGGGAACCGCTTGGACCACCCAAAATTGGACTGGACTAAAACTGGCGATTTCCATGAGAGCTGGTCCAATTCTTGATTCTAGTTTAGTGAAATCAATGATTGTTGATCCAATTCCCGATTCTAGGTGTAGAATCGCCAACCTACTAGGATCAGACCGATATATATATATATATATATATATATATATATATCAAAAAAATATTTACTTAATTATTTTGTAGTTTTTTGACCATATATATTTGTAGTTAGTTGATATTGTTGACTAATTTTGTCTCCTGACTTTGTAATAGGATTAACCCCTTACCTTTCTTTTTCATTTTAATAATCCATTTACTTACTTTTCTCAACCAAAATAAAATAAACAAATGTGAAGAAAAGAGAGAATCGATCAGAGATGTCTTTAAGAACGAATGGCTCATTTTAAGAGTATAATTAGATCTTTTCTTAACCATTCTCATGATTAATTAGGTTGACTTTGAAAAAAAATAAATCAAGCGAATAATATTTTAACTTTTGTGTGATTAGGACTTTTAATGTGGAGTCTAATTCTCCATATATTTCTTGTGTTGGGAAACCTTAAGAGAACCACACCATGATCTTTTATTAGCTAACGAATATTGTCTATTCATTTTACCTTATAATTTTCAATTCTTAATCAAAATAAATGGCACATAATTCAACTTGAATATAAGGCTGAACAAGCTTTGTAGGGATTGAAGATTAGTTCCATGAACCCACTCAACAATTGGACTGAATTGGTGGTTTGATTCTCAAGTGAATGCATGGAATCAACCGACGAGTCTCAGTTTCAATTTTTCGAAACTTGTCCTTAGTAGACAGTTCATGGTTTTAAGGTGAGAACTGCTGATTCAAACAATGCTCACCCGTAGGGTTCCCCCAATAGAATTGGCAAAATAGATTAAAAACCCAATTTTTTTTTCATCATATATGATCTTTAAAAAACCCATATGCGATCTGATAAAAAAAATCGATACATGATGAGTTGTATAAGTTAGCATAATTTTAGAGAATTGGTTATAAGAAGTTTAAACTGTAAAGTCCAATAAAGTGGGTTCATCCTCATGCAGTCCCCTCTTGAAGTTCGCTCGGTCCTCCCTTCGCGCTCGCTCGCTTCACATTTTCATTTTCAATGAGAGGGTTCTTTCTCGTTCTTGAAAATGTCTTGCAATGACGTTGAACACTATTTTACTATATTAGTGCCGAAAATATAGAATATAATAATTCGTCGATATATTTCCTGTTTTAAAAGTGCTCAATCAGCATGGACAAATATTATTTCATAAAATGTAGAATATAAATATTCCCTAAATACAATGATATCTTGGCACTACTTTACTTTAATTTTGCACTTTTACTTAATTTAATAACTTTTCTTTGTGTTAATTTACTTTGTTTTAATATGATATGAAATTTTTATCCAAGTAATATATGTACACAATAAAAAATTTAATTATGTTAAATAGGTAATATGAATGTTTTTTGTGGTATTGATTGGATATGAGTCACTAAATTTATATTGCATTAATAAGTTAAAACGGGTTAATTTTGTTGACCTAATCTAATTCACTCATTTGACCGACCCAATCACTGATGATTAGCATCGTCAAAATTACCCGAATCAAACCAAATTAAACATTAAGGGAGAAATCCAAACACTGAATCGGGGGGAAGCATCATGTGATTTTTTTTTTTTTTTTTTTTTTTTTTGGTAGGATCTTGGATTTTAGAAAGTGAAGAGAAGGGCACGGAGAAAGAGAGGGCGAGCGGGGTGTCATTGCTTGTTGGATTCTTGGAAGCTTCGACCCGAAAGCGATGGCCACCGCGTTTGTGGATGCAGACATTAAACCTTAACTTCCGACGTTCGGTGGCACCTCCTCCTCCGGATCAACGCGAACAGCTCACCACCGACCTTTGCCGGAGCGGTCGTCCGCAGCCGTTCAAGTCCTCATGGTAGTCCAGCTCTCCATACATGCACGTCCAAATCTCCAGGGCTGTGTCCATTGTCGTCCACACCCGAACTCCGTTCCTCTCCTCCGTGGCCGTCTAGACCTCGACAAGATCGGCAGTCATGGAGCCTCATTGTCTCCAAACATAGCCTTACAGTTCGGGTCACTAGAACAAATATAGCGTTCGTGTTTCGCGGCTTGTACGGGTATTAGTAGAAACCCGAACTTGATTGGCCCATTAATACCCCTACTGGCGACTCAAATCTTCCCTGAAAGACAACCATGTTCGCATCATGTGCCATTATCCGAGCCATGAATGGGGCATTTTCGCACGAAATTGTAACTCAATTTCCTAATCCCAAAATCTCTAAACTTTACCCTAACCCCCAAATTTTCCAAATTTCTCAATTCCTCCGACCAAATTCCGCCATGTGATTCAATCGAAGCCAAAAACCCAACAAAAGTCTCTCGGTAAACCGAAGGCTGTCTCGCCTTGAGTCGATCCATAGGGAGGCGAAGCTCGGAGTAATAGCGGGCGGTCACAGAGCAGACGACTGCCACTACCTTTTCAAGGCGATGCCTATTGGAGATTCCGACATCGGCAAACCCACGCAGCTCGAGACTTCTGGCTGTAATATGCCTCTTCTGCATGTGCGATTGGGGCTCATTCCTTGCTAAGTCTCGTCTCTGCCCAAGCTAACGTTTCAGTAGGATCAATGCCCATGGGATGCTAAACTACCTTTTAACTCCAATTGCTTGGGTTCCACTCTGTCTGAAATAGCACCGAAATGTTTTTTTTTTTTTTTTTTTTTTTTTTTTTTTTTTTTTTTTTTTTTTTAAATTAGACTTCTTTAGCTCCAATTAGGGAGGCCGCTGGCGGCTGGCCATCAACCACACCCAGCAATGACTGGAGGAGGGAAAAAGGAAAAAAAAATCGAAAAAATATTAAAATGAATGAGTTCAGAAATAATTTTACAACTTGCTTTTGACTTTGGGACGTTGCTAAGAAAGTTGAGAAATTCACTGATCACTGGTATTTCTTTAAAAAAATTTATTGACCTAGCAATTAATTCATGATTGATATGAACTTTTACTTTTAACTTTTGAAATTTACTACAAGGTTAGAAAATTTCAAATAACCCATAAAGATGCAATTTTCGAAATTAATATTTGTGTGGAAAATTTATTAACCATTACAAAAAGTTACTAATAAATTTGGAAAATTTATTGAGGAATGCTCAATAAATAATATGAAAATTCATTTTACTTCTTACCGATAGCCAGTGACTCAAGGAAATGAAAGAATCTATTAATGCTGAAGCAAGTTCTCTGGGCCAAGCCCATTGTGACAACTGGCTCACACTTAATGGGCTGCTCAAGGAGTAGGAGGAATCGAAGTTGGTCTATGAATACTTAAAAAGCCCATCGGAGAAGAGGATTGGTTTTATCGTTGGATTAATATGACGAAAAATAATAAATTATTATACTTATGACAAATTTATTTAAAATTAATTTTTTGACTATCTTAAGCTTCAAATGAGTACACTTGTGATAGATTTACCATAAATTAATCTTTTGATCACCAAAAATCACAAATTAGGATTTTCCAAGGTATTAATCATATTTAATAAAAACTCACAAAGAATAAAACAGCCATACCAATTTGAGGTTTTTAAGTAAATTTACAATGCGGCATGATTATCCATTCATTCATGTATTCACCCTTCATCCTGTTACATTCCCTACAAACTCAAACAGTTTTTCAGGTATGTCTTCTATAATCTCTCTATAGCAATCAAGCTTCCCACTACTGACATCCATAGGATGGCTCGAAGATGGGAAGAAAGCCATGAAGATCCTTATTTCTAACATCTCGCGGAAATGCTACAATGGGAAGAAAGACATGGAGAGTCCAGTTTGAATTATAGCTACAATTCATAAAGAGAAAGCATAACTTTCTAGAAGAGGTGATCCAAACCACGGTTTTCACAGATGATGGTGTTACCTGTCACCTACAAATCTATTCCTTGTCCCTAGGTCCCTAAAACTAGAATACCTAGGCCCTATAATTTCTCTTGCCAGGATCCATGATTCTTTTGGATGCAGCATTGCCGACCTTGATGGGCCATACAAGTAATCGAAAAAGTCCTTTTTGAAAAGAACTACGCGATTCCCATAGAAATTTGACCAAATGCCTACAATGATAATTAATGTTCACCCACCAAGGGGGCTTGTAAGTAGGGGTGAGCGGTTTCCAATTCCGGTTCGGTTCCGTTTGGAACCTGGAACCTACCCTCGAATACAGGTTCATCAATTTTTGGAACCTGGAACCTACCCATCAAAACCGAGAACTCGGAACCTACCCCCGTCGCGATTCCGGGGTCGGTTCCAGGTTCCAACAGGGTTTTTTTTTTTTTTTTGTTTCATTTTCGTAGTGGGTGCGAATATCTGGAAGCCGAAATAATTCAATAGTTAGCCCTTCATTTTCGTACACCCAATACACAGCAATGTGAATCTTTTACATCCAAATAGACAACTAAATTCATAGTTTTCTGGAGAAAACATTGTCTAATGTATAATTTGGTGATTCCTTATGGTTAATGTGTTTCATAATAATAACTACGGCATGTTGTATGAGCATAGGCTCTTGGCATTTTGCTCTTGACCAGTGAGCTGTCTTTGCAATTTACCTATCATTCGGGGAAGAGAACATGAGCCCTCAACTGCTCCTTTCTTTTTTGGATCTGACATAGGAAAGCAGAGAAGCAAAAGAAATTCAGAACAAACTGAGGTTAACAAAATCACAAACACAAAGAACTGATTACACAAAAATGCTTTGGAGGGCTTTTCAGTTCGCATTCCAAGTGTACTCATTTGCTGGTGGCCACGATGACCATGCTGAAAAACTAAGCAAAGAATTAGCTCACGAGATTGAGACCAGTTCATAGCACCATCAATCATTCGTGCAGAGTCGCATATTGGTCTCAAGCAACATACCATATGGAAGCATCTCCAACTAGTTCTGCCTATACAGTATATTATGGGAGAAGCAATTGCATGGACTCTTATAAATACAATTCATTTTGCAATTAGCACATCACACATAATTGCAGTCACAGAATATCAAAACATGATACTTTATATCTTCAAGTTATCTCGTATGCTACTCAAGATGAACCATAGCTCTATTTCATCAAATCAAAATCAAACATGAGGGAAGATAACGGGGGAAAATAATCTTAATCAAACATGAGGGAAGATAACAGGGGAAAATAATCTTTCTTCATTCTCTGGTATAGTAGCCAAACAAGCGATAAAAGTTCATCGTTATCGCTATCACCTTGCAGCCTTTGATCCAGCTAATAGAATGATCCACAGAATAGCATAGTATCACGTCAGCTCACAGATCCGAAAATAGAGAGCTTCTCTTTTACCTCATTTAGCTCGTCTCTTAATTCCTCTATGCGAATCTGGCAATCCACGACGAATCCGTCCTTCTCCTTCTCCGCCTCCTCGAGCTCCTCCACCTCGCACTTCAACTCCCTAAAATCAAGCATAAATAAGCCATAAAATGCGACCAAAATCTTATGATGACAAGTCTATGCTTCACCTCAGTCGCTGCATATTGTTGTTGTTGGATGTTTGCCCTAAAATGATTAATTAATTAATTAAAGTTGAAACGGTCAGCAATGATTGCTGTTCCCATGATTAGCAACCGTTGTTGATCCGAGAAAAACCGTCCAATAATTGCCGCAATTAAAGGGATTAATAATCGAGAGTGGTCAGCAATGATTGTTGTTACCACGATCAGCAACCGTTGCTGTTCCGAGAAAAACTGTCCAATAATTGCAGCAATGAAAGGGATTAAAATCGAGAGTAATTCAGTGGTTTTATATTTATTGTCTTCGCAAGAAAGATAAAAAGACATACCGTGTGTGTGGGTGTGTTCCAAGAGAGACGCAAGAAAGAAAAGGGTTTTCTCTCATCCGGGCCGTGACTATAATATATAGAGGATAAGACGGATTGTCTCCTGGGGATTGCTAGCACGATCATAGTGGTGGATATCCGAAAGTTCTCTCTTCTGCTCGACTCCATTGTTGGTGTGTCTGAACTAGAGGTCCGACGCTTGTGGGGATCGAACTGTGGAATATCTGAACCATTTCGTATAAAGCGCGCTTCGAGAGGTAATTCGTTTAACTCACTTTTATATATTTGATTTTTGATTAAAACGCACGAACAACGCATTCGGAGAGTCATGTATAAGATATATCATATTTGTTTCTGCTGCGTTCTTTTATTAATTTTATCTATACATGATTCATGAAACCCCAACAGTGGTATTAGAGCCAACCTTAGGCGTTCTTTGTGCGTTTAATTGATTTATGGTTCAAAGAAATTTTTGCGTTCTAATGGCCAATTTATTTTTGTTAAGAGAATTGGTTCTTGTCGCGACCTAATTTTTCCGGGTGCACCACCTAGAGTTTAGGTTAATGGACTGCCAAGCCTAGACTTAGCTCGGGCCCTCCCAGGCCCATACCAATTCGCGACTTAGGGTTCAAATTTTTAACATGCAGATGAATTTTATCTAGGAGTCGCCACTAATCATTTTTCGGTAGGCTGATTAGACACCTAAGTAAAATAATTGGAGAATTATTTTACTCCTACGAACCAGAGACTAAGGGTACGGGGACTTGGTTACATTAGACTTCTCTAATGCCCTTTCGGTATCATTTCTTTTTATTTTTTTGAAAATGTTTTATGCAGGCAGCTGATTTATTTTAACCGAAATTACTATCATGGAAATGTGGTGACCGCACGAGTGTTCATCCATTATTAAAACATTCAAATAAATAAATTGCATCACACAAAGCAAGCAATCATTTTTTATTTTTCTTGAAATTATGATTTTATCACATGACATGCATTTTAACTAAATGACTAATTTCCTAATATGTAAATTCTAATTAAATGACGATATTATGCAAATTAATTAACATGCACCTAATATTTTTGGACTTTTTATTTGAAATTTGACATTAATAAAAACCTAATTAAGCTATTAAAAAAAAAGGAATAATTTTCTAATTCATTTTTGGGATTAATTTGACTTAAACCCTATTCGTCTTAGAAAATTATTTTTTTTATTTTTTATTTTTTAATTAAAATGACAACTTTTCTACAATTCTAAAAGAAATTATCTAGGCCCAATCCTAACTTTTTTTTTTTTTTTAAAAGGTTTCTAAATAATATAATCCTAAAAATGCAATCATGATTTACTAAACCTAAAAAATGCAATTTAATTTATTAAACCTACATGGCTAATGCAAGATTTTGATTTTTTTTTTATTTTTTTAGTTTTTAGTGTTTTTCCAAGATAAACAATTATCAAATAAACTTTACCAAAAAAGAAACAATTATCAAATAAGCATAACGTCTAAACAATCCAGATATTCAACCAATAAAGAATTAAAATAATCGAAAAAATAACCCGTTGTCTCACGGGCCAAATTAACGATTATTTTTAACCCTAAATATCACAACAAATCAAAATAATTAAAAATTTGGTCCGAAGTCTTACGGACCAAATTAAGTAATTATTGTGATTTAACAATTAAAATTCCACCAAAGAGCCCAAAAATTAATATAATTAAAAAAATGATCCGACGTCTCTCGGATCAAATTAATAATTGTAATAATTTCGGGCAAAATCATAACGGATAATGCCTACCAAAATGCACAAATATTAACATTGACAAACCATATTATGACTTAAACAAAAACAACAAAATTTAAAACACAATAAAATAACATAAATAGGCAAAAGAAAGAAATAAAAATAAAACTAAAAAATGAACTACCTAAAGGAAAAATGTAGGGAGGCAGCAACGTGATGGGGTTGGACGCACGACGGTAGGGGCGCGTTTGGAGCAAGGCTCAGGCGGAGGCGCGGGTCTGATGTCGCGGTGGTGCACGGAGGCGCGGGCGTCTGCGGTGGGAGAGCTGCGGGCGTTGCTGGTGCAGGCGCGGGTCTGCTGCAGGTGCTCGTGGCGCGGGTTGCTGCAGGCCGTGGGTTGGTGATGTCGAGGCTCACCGGTGCGGCGCGGCGGTGGTGCGGGTTGCTGCGCGGAGGGAGCGGGTGCCGGTGCGCGGAGGGAGCGGGGAGCAGCAGGTCGTGGCTTCGGCTGGGGGAGAGGCTCCGGCGCGATGGCGAGCGACGGGCTGAACTCGGCGATGGGCGGGAACGCGAGCTGTGGCAGTGGCGCGGCAACGATGTTGTGGATGCCCGAGCAGGGGATGGATTACGGCGAAGCAGGCATCGGATGCTGGCACGGCAACAGAGCTTCGGTGTAACGATGGGCAGTGGTGTGACGGTGGGCTGCTACGGCGTCGACACTCGTGGGTCGCAGGTGGAAGCGCGGTGGTACTAGGTGTCGCGGTGCCGGCGCAATGGCTGGCGCGGCACGAACTGGCGCGACCGAAAAGGGGTGGCGGGCCTCCGAAGCAGATGACACCGTAGCTCTTTTCCTTTTCTTTTTTTTTTCTTTTTTCTCACTCTCTCACGTCACTTCTTTTCTGCAACTTTTCTCTTCTTTGCTGACTTTTCCCTTTCTTTTCTCCTGTAGATTGTCAGAGGGGAAGAGAAAACTCTCCTTGCACGACAAAAAGGTGGGGTTTCTCTCTCTCGCACGAATTCCCTCTTTGCACCAATTCTCTCAATTTTTGGAAAACGCCCCCGGAACTCTCTCTCTCAAAAATTTCCTCTCCCCCTGTTACGAAAAATGGACTTCTCTTTTATAATGATTCCGAGCGGCCGCTTTGTATGGCATTTTCTGAGTTTCCATCTCCGGTCATATTAAATCAGAGCTATAAATCAGAGCATGATTTCGCAATTAGCTCAATTTTGCTCGGATTTCTTCCATTTTACAAAAATTCTTGCCCCTTATTCACTTGATTTCAAAATTGTTGCTGCATTTAACAAAAATCTGAACTCATCAGAATTTCAAACTTCCATGCTTGAACAATCAAATCAATTTCCCCATTTTTTCCATTTTTTCATTTATATGTCCAAAATGCAATTTTTTTTTTCAAAAATTAGGTGTCAACAGTTCTCTTACTCTTATGTGGCCTATAGAAGTTGATTAATTTATATGATAAATTTGATCAACTAACTAAATCAATTTTGAATCAAAAATCTGTAACTTGTTATACTTTGTGTTTATATTATGTGAATATTTTGTGATTGTGAATTTAAAGTTAACAACGCAACTTCTATTTGAAATCACGCTCGTGAAATTTGTTCCATCGACTTTGATTTCTTGACGTGGTTTGCGTTGTTCGACTCTAAATTTGATTAAATGTAGAATTTTATATATGTCTTCCGGAGCTTTAAATTTTAAATTTATGGCTCATAAGGAAGGGTGGTGATCATGGAAAAATCCCTAATCATGATGATTATTGTATGGATGAATGTATGATGATTACATGTATTCATTTTTTTGGGAATGTAATTATTAAATGGAGGCTGCGTCCTTCGTTTTATTTTATTTTAATTTTTCATGTAATGTAATTTTAGCATATCAATTGTTGATGTAAATGCTACGAGAGAGGAGGAGCCATTGGAGGAGCCATTAAGCCGGTGAGCTCTATGGGCCCGGTCTTTGAAGAGTTCAAAGATTGAAGAAAAAGCAAAGAGCAGGTTCATATTATTAAAACATTAAAATGGCTAAATGGGTCTCTTTGGCTCGAGACCCATTAAACCATAATTCCATGATCACCATGTAGGATAGATGTTTATGTGATATCTATTTATTTATTGTGTTTATGTTATCATGTATGTTAAATTGGTTAATGTGCAAAGTGAGACCATTAATAATGACCAAAATCTCCTTATTAATAAATATTAAGTCGAAATGGGTTTTAGACTCGTGGCCTTCCATCGTCGTGGTTTGATCCAATATTATAGTGGTTAATTAACCAGTTATGGATACATAAGGGTTAATTACCATTCATAATATTGGACCACTCCATTATGCATATGATGCTGTGAGGTTGGAGCCAAATGATTTTCTAATAACTGTCAGGTGAGGAAATCATTTGTGTTTTCAATACTTACATGAGACGATGGGCTAGACTTAACTATGATCATGATGCCAATAATTGTTAGGTGAGGCTTTCATGGTCTAGAGGCCGAAGTTATGATTGGGACTCGCATATGATGCGTTGAACAAGTTGGTTCACTCACTAAGTTCATAGAACACCAATAACTGTTAGGTGAGGTGGGCTTTGGGCTAGTGGGACTCCAATCCCCACTAGTAATCTTTACCCAACAAAGATTACCGCTTCCCATCTTAAGGAGTATGGGATTCGAATATAAATTTAGTGGGAGGATCTATTTCATTTAAAGGCCAAAATGAAATAGTTATTATGAAAGATACGACGTCTAACAATTTATTTTCTGCAACAGATATTTTATTACTCTGAAAATGGTGACCACAAACTCACTCGCTTCTATACTTGACAAGAATTGTTTGACTGGACTCAATTTCACCGACCGGGTGAGGAATTTGAGAATTGTTCTCAATTCAGAAAAATTGGGTATGTGCTTGATGAAAATATGCCAACCTCCTTTCCCGAGGGTGGGACCCAAGAGGAGTGTGTCACTTATGATAAGTGGCGTGATGATGACTTAAAAGTTAGGTCATATATGCTTGCTTCGATGAATAATGAATTACAAAAGAAGTATGAATCTAAGGAAGATGCTAAGTCGATCATTTTTCACTTAAAGGAATACTTTGATGAGAATGGTCGAACCTCTAGATATGAGATATCTAAGGCATTGTACCGTATGAGGATGGCTGAAGGATCATCAGTTAATGATCATGCTTTGAAAATGATCTGGCACATTGAAGAATTGGCTTAGGCTGAATCTCGTTATGGACAACGAGTTAGCTGTGGATTTGATCCTCCAATCCCGATTCCTTCTTTGGTTTTGTCCAAAACTTGCACATGCATAAGATGGAGAAAACTCTCGCTGAGTTACATACCATGTTGGTAGTTTATGAGAAGGAAATGCACAACACGAGACCAAATGTAGTGGCTATGGCTAAGGCTTCTTCTTCAAAGGGTAAGATTGTTTTAAAGAAAAATAAATGGAAGAGGCCTGCCAAACCTATTGTGCAACCAAAACCCAAGATTGATAAAGGGAAATGTCATTATTGTGGTGTCAAGGGGCACTGGAGGAGAAACTGTAGGAAGTACCTCGCGAGCTTGAAGGTCAAGCCCAAGGACCAACCTTATGAAGGTATGGTGTCTATGCTTATTGAAACTAATCTTATGGTTAGTGTTGAATCCAGCTTATGGGTTCTAGATTCTGCTGCAACTTCACATATTTGTATGTCTTTGCAGAATCTGGAAATAAGCGAGATGCTAGGGCGAAATGAGATTGTCCCGACATTTGCCAATGGAGCAAGAGTTGCTGCGTTAGCTGTAGGGACTTTTCGTTTATGTTTGCCTTCGGACATGTAATGGTTTTAAAGAACTGTTTGCATTATAAGAATGCTGTTAGGAACATCATCTCTATACCTCGTTTGGGTAAAGAGAATTATGAATTTTCTTTTGCGGATGATGTATGTTCTATTTATCATAATAGAAGATGTGTTAGTTCTAGCTCATTAACCAATAATCTTTATACTATTACAATGTCTGGTAATGCGATTACTGATGTCAATAAGCAAAATATAATTGATATAAATGCCATAACTAATAAACGCCCTAGAGATGGTCCAAATAAAAAGTATGCTTGGCATCTCCAATTAGGTCATATTGGAGAAGACAGAATTAACAAGTTGAGTAATGATGGGTATATTGATTTATCAAATTTTAACTCATACTCAACTTGTGAGGCATGTCTTCTAGGAAAAATGACCAAAGCGCCATTTGTGGGACAAAGTGCGCGAGCTGCTGACATATTAGGATTAATACATATAGATGTATGTGGACCAATTAATGAAACTACTAGAGGTGGTTATAATTACTTCATTACCTTCACCGATGATCGGGTCACGGTATGGTTATTTATACCTCATGAAGTATAAATCTGAATCCTTTGAAAAGTTCAAGGAATTTAAGGCTGAAGTTGAGAAACAAACAGGAAAATGTATTAAGGCTCTTCGATCAGATCGAGGAGGTGAATACCTTAGTATTGAATTCCTGGATTATCTTAAAGAGAATGACATTTTATCACAATGGACACCTCCTGGAACTCCAGAGCATAATGGTGTATCTGAACGAAGAAATCGTACTTTATTAGATATGGTGCGATCTATGATGAGTTACATCGATTTGCCAATATCCCTTTGGGGATATGCCCTTGAGACAGCTGTATATATACTTGAACAGTGCCATCCAAATCTGTTCCAACTACGCCTTATGAGATATGGCATAGTAGGAAACCTAGTCTGAATCATATTAAGATTTGGGGTTGTCTAGCTTTCGTGAAAAAGCTGAAAATGGACAAATTGGAGGCAAGATCTGAACAAGCCCGCTTCATTGGATATCCAAAGGAAACTCTTGGATATTATTTCTATTTTCATTCAGACCAAAGAATTTTGGTGAGCAAGCACACTTCTTTTTTGGAGAATCAGTTCATCCAAGAAGGTGGTGTTGGGCGAAATATAGTCTTACAAGAAGAAAATAATGAAGTACCAAACAATCGAGTTCAAATACCAATATCTGATTCAGTGGAAGCTTCTGATACACAACCTCTTAGGAGAAGTGCGAGAACGTCTCGCCCACCTGCTCGTTATAGACACTCGGTTGATCATATTGAACCTTTATTCATTGTGAATGATAGTGATCAACCTGGTGATCCTAAAACCTATGAGGAGGCGATGTCAGACATTGATTCTGGTAAATGGCTATAAGCCATGAAATCCGAAATGGATTCAATGTATTCCAATGAGGTTTGGACCTTAATTGACTTGCCTGATGGTATTATACCAATTGGCTGTAAATGGATCTTCAAGAGGAAGATGAATGCTGAAGGTCAAATTGGAACTTACAAAGCACGGCTGGTGGTGAAAGGATATCGTCAAAAAGAAGGAATTGATTATGACGAAACTTTCTCACTTGTGGCCATGTTAAAATCCATTTGGATTATGTTGGCTATAACTGCACACCTTGATTATGAGATATTCCAGATGGATGTCAAAACAGCTTTCCTAAATGGTTGTCTTGATGAGGACATCTATATGGAACAGCCACGAGGTTTTGAATCCAATAGTGAAAATCGGAAGGTGTGTAAGCTTAAGAGATCCATTTATGGACTCAAACAAGCCTCCGAAGTTGGAACATCCGTTTTGATGAGGTAGTCAAATCGTTTGGCTTCATAAAAATCCGGATGAACCTTGTGTATACAAGAAGATCGGTGGGAGTGCAATTGCATTTCTAGTTTTGTATGTCGATGATATACTCTTGATTGGGAATGATGTACCGATGATATAATCGATAAAACTATTCTTGTCACAGAAATTCTCCATGAAAGATTTAGGAGAGGCAACCTATATTTTAGGTATCAAGATCTATAGAGATAGATCAAGACAATTGATTGGCCTCTCACAATCTACGTACATAGACAAAGTGCTAACACGTTTTAACATGCAATGTTCCAAGAAAGGATCATTGCCTTTTAGGCATGGGATCCATCTTTCTAAGAAGATGTGTCCCAACACTCCTGAAGAAAGAGAGTGGATGGCGAAGATACCATATGCATCCGCTATTGGAAGCATAATTTATGCGGTACTAGACCTGATATTGCGCATGCTGTAAGTATTACTAGCAGATATCAGTCTAATCCAGGAGAAGAGCACTGGATAGCAGTCAAGAATATTCTTAAGTACTTACGAAGGACTAAAGATTTATTCTTGATATATGGAGAAGGAGAATTTAAAGTTGTAGCATATACTGATTCCGATTTTCAATCGGATCCTAATGATTATAAGTCCACATCTGGGTTTGTCTTTACATTCAATGGTGGCGCAATTAGTTGGAAAAGTTCCAAACAAAGCATAACTGCTAATTCCACCATTGAGGCAGAGTATGTAGCTGCTTCTGAAGCAGCGAAGGAAGCCGCTTGGATGAAGAAGTTTATTTCTGAACTTGGAGTCGTTCCTTCAATTAAGCAACCAATTACATTGTTTTGTGACAACAATGGAGCGATAGCTCAAGCCAAGGAACCAAGGTCTCACCAAAAGTCCAAGCACATTGAGAGACGCTTCCATCTCATTAGAGAAATTGTTGGGAGAGGTGATATCACCTTGCAGAAAATTGCCTCAGTAGAAAACATGGCAGATCCCTTCACTAAGGCCTTACCTCAGTCTTCTTTTGAAAGACATATTGACAAAATGGGTTTGAGGTACCAGACAAGTTGGCTTTAGTGCAAGTGAAAGATTGTTTGATGTATTCCCTAAAGCTACTATGTAATAGTTACATATTAGGGATTTTAGTTGTATTTTCATTATTATTATTTAATTAATGGCAATGACGTATTCATTCATTTGTCCAATTATTTTATATTTATGAATGATTCCATAAGATCAGTTGTAACTAGACCTATTCTTGAGACGTTAGGAATATTTGTGACGGGTTCATAGTTAGACTGAATCTTTAAATTGTTCCCGGTCGATGGATTATTGAGTGGATATTAATAATCCTGTTGAGACCGGTGTGTTAATAACTTCACCATTAAGTATTGGATACTTAAGGGAATGATGAGTCACAAGTCATTAGGTATTGTGATGCCTGAGTTAAGAACACAAGTGTTTGTATTAGACAAGTTCACTGAACGTGATGCATATGAAACGATTAGCAACATGGAAGCTTTTAGCGTGGTCAATGTCTAATTGTTCATGCTTTGGTCTTGTGTAAATAATCCTTAGACCTGAGGCACAATGTTAACTGGTGTATCGAACAACTATGGTTCACAGGTGCACGTAATGGTGGGTCGTTGATCCGTCTTTGTACCTGATGGTCATAGTTTGTTTATATGGACTCGTTGCATGTGTGTGCAATATGGAATTTGTCTTCTTGTTACATGCAAGGTATAATAATGATATCCTATGTAATCTAATTGTGACACTGCATTGAAATCCTCAGCCGGGGTTGTAATCGAGCATAAATTGTTTATGTCTCGAATAAAATGCATGTCAATTAGATTTGTGCATATGATCAAATTGGTGACTTGACAAATATTCCATGGTCTTTGTTTGATCGGGACATAGTAAGACAGAGGGATTGAATTACACTGTAGCCAAAGCTGACAGGTTCATTATGTTCATAAAATATTCATACTATCTGGGTAGTCATGACATATTGCTAGATGTTAATCATGGTTTGTAGGACCCAAAGATTAATCGGGACCATTAATTCTATTGGGAGTACTAATGTGTTAGTACAAGTCCTACTACCAGCTTAGTGATGAACCTTTGGGATGTCACACACCATAAACAATAAGGATAATGTGGAACAAGAGAGAAATATTGTTGCAAATGTGTTTGTAATTACTACAATCGAATTGAGTCGATTTGAAATTAAATTTAAATGAGATTTAATTTAATTTGTATTATAGTCACGAGCCTTCTTGCATATGATGCACTTGCATGCCCAAAGTGGATACATGTTAATGTATTCCATTTGTACATATAAAGATTATGTTCTTTTTATGGCTTTAGTGCAAGTGGGAGATTGTTGGATGTTTGCCCTAAAATGATTAATTAATTATTTATTCATTTAATTAATTAATTAAAGTTGAAACGGTCTGCAATGATTGCTGTTCCCACGATCAGCAACCGCTGTTGATCCGAGAAAAACCGTCCAATAATTGCCGCAATTAAAGGAATTAATAATCGAGAGTGGTCAGCAATGATTGTTGTTCCCACGATCAGCAACCGTTGCTGTTCCGAGAAAAACCGTCCAATAATTGCAGCAATTAAAGGGATTAAAATCGAGAGTAATTCAGCGGTTTTATATTTATTGTCTTCGCAAGAAAGATAAAAAGACATATCGTGTGTGTGGGTGTGTTCCAAGAGAGACGCAAGAAAGAAAAGGGTTTTCTCTCATCCGGGCCGTGACTATAATATATAGAGGATAAGACGGATTGTCTCCTGGGGATTGCTAGCACGATCATAGTGGTGGATATCCGAAAGTTCTCTCTTCTGTTCAACTCCATTGTTGGTGTGTCTGAACTAGAGGTTCGACGCTTGTGGGGCTCGAACTGTGGAACATCTGAACCATTTCGTATAAAGCGCGCTTCGAGAGGTAATTCATTTAACTCACTTTTATATATTTGATTTTTGATTAAAACGCACGAACAACGCCTTCGGAGAGTCATGTATAAGATATATCATATTTGTTTCCGCTGCGTTTTTTTGTTAATTTTATCTATAGATGATTCATGAAACCCCAACAGTTGTCATACTCAACATCAAGAGCGGCAATCTTAGATTCGAGAGCCGAGATCTTCAAGCTCTGCGAAGCCAGGCTTCGCTCGAGCCTCAAGCACCTCTCTTCCATCGACCTGATGGCCATGCACTTCGACTCCAGGACCAGCGATTTGGTGGCTTGCAGCTCTCTCTCCGCCTGCAAAAATTTCCAGCACCTCTCATCCGCTACCGATCCAAACCGATCGCCTTGCGAAGAAAAGTTCGAGAGATCGCGTCGCGGTGGAGTAGATCTAGAGGAGAGAGAGGCGCTAGTTCCTGGTCCGGTCCAACTGTTCCAGCCGCTTGCCGAACGCCGCGGAGGGTGACATTTTCGTATGGACCATAACCTAATCTCAAGCGACGGTGGCTCACGGCGGCGAGGGGCGCGGCGCGTATAGTGCGACAGCTCGTCGGGCTCAACGGCGAGACGGCTCGTCGGATGAGCGGTGGGCGGTGGTGGTTCGGTGGCCAAGAGGTGGTGGTGAGTAGGGCGTGGGGCGGTGGTGTGGTGGTGGGTTAAGCAGCAGCCAGCGAGAGGAAGGAAGAAGAAGAAGAGGAGGAGGAGGAGAAGAAGGGGGGCTTCGGCCGAGAGAGGGGGAAAGAGAAGAGAGAGAGAGAGAAGAAAGAAAAAAAGTTGGGGGCAAGGAAGTGACATGAGGAGGAAAAAGGGGAGAAAAGAAAGAGAGAGAGAAAGAAAAGGGAAGGGGGAAGATTTTGACAGAAAGGGGGATCTCACGTTGGGGGAGTGAGGTGCTAGGATTTTTTTTTAAAATTTTGACCGGTTTCGGTTCTGGTTCCGGTTCCGGTTTTTTATGGGAACCTGGAACTGGAACCGGGAACGTCGGTTCCCAAAAAAGAGAATCGGGAACCGGAACCAGGTTCTGTGGAACCGGGAAACGAACCGGACCCTCCTCTGGTTCGGTTCCGGTTTCCGGGCAACCCGGGAACCATGCTTAGCCCTACTTGTAAGCCCCATAGAGTTCAATGCAAACCGACAGTTCTTATAGCTAGGCCAATCGACTCAAGGAAATTTTGAACCAAATCTTTGGAGAGGACTATTGTCATAAGGCCTGTGGGATTTTGCAAGCCTTCTAATAAACATGATGATTAATGTTCCGACATGTGTAGTACCATCATGTGAAACTCGTGACACCTCCACTTGGCCTCAACCAATAATGCTTACAAAAGCAATTAATGACCCTAGTCGTAGCACCAGTAGGAAGAGACTACAAATTGACTATCATGTCAAAGAGATTGTTGGTATGTAGGTGGAAAGGACATGTACCACTTGTCATGTCAAAGATGCAAGCGGAAAGGACATGTACCATTTGTCATGTCAAAGCACTTGGTGCTAGATGTCAGTGAAAACATTGGGAACGGAATCTCAACTCAACCATGCACGGTAAAATGATGCCATATTGGAAAAGTAAAGAGCATAGCAATTTCATGATTCTGTCAAGCACATAGATTTTGTCATTGTAACAGGGCGAAATTACTTCTTCTTATTTCCTTTGGTCTGGTGAATTACTTCTTTTAAAATGATGCATTTTTTTCATCTCTACATCCATAAAACACAAATTGCAAATCAGATGATAATCATTCCAGGTAAGAAGTTCAAAGAACGCAGAGACAATACGTTTCTCAAATAAGTTCTCACCATAACAACACAAGTTCCATGGATAAACACCTCAATAATCATGTACATGCTACGTGCCGATAAGCTAGGAACTTGTCGGTGCCCATCGTTGCTAAGGCCACCTGATCTCTTGGTGAATTTTTTTAGCCTATTTCTTTGCGAAAACTTTTCATGGCCGCAGCTACATTTGTATCTGGTGTCACGGCCTCAATTGCAACAAGATTTGGGGTTGCGAATTTTCTATTGATAATTAGTTCTCTATGCTGCCAATTTTTTATTGATCATGAGTTCTACACGCAAATTCTCCATAGACTATTGATCATGAGGATAAGTATATTAGAAGTGCTAAAAGTTGTGTACGGCGCTCACTTAAGTGCTAAAAGTTTTTGTTAGCTCACTTAAAGCATGTTTGATAACCATTCTGTTCCGATGAACAATTTTTTATCAGAAATGATTCTTTTTTATGATGCTCTCGAGAACAATTTCTAAGCATTTTAAGACATTTAGTAATTATTCAAAATTTATATTCCTATAATAGAATTGCATTTGGCACCATCCTCAGAATTTCTACTCCAAACAATTTTCTTTTAAGTTTTTAATAATTTTATCACTTCTTCCTTTTTTTTTTTCTTTTCTTCTTCTTTTCTTTCTTTCTTTTCTTCTTCTTCTTCTTCTTCTTCTTCTTCTTCTTCTTCTTCTTCTTCTTCTTCTTTAAGCTTTGGCCCACGATCTCGTTGGTGCGTCACTGGCCCTCGGCAAGACCGCACCTCGCTGGTCGAGCCTCATCGGTAACTAGGTGAGGCTCAACCTCGCCCAGGCATTGCTCAAATAGGCTTGGCCATCGACCGGCTAGGCGAGGCTCGCCGATGGTTAGTGTGAGCCTCTAGCAAGCTTGTCAAACCACAGCCAACTGGTCATCGGTGACCAGCGGCGATGGATAGCAACAGCAGCAGCAGTGGAAGAAGAAGAGAGAAGGAAGAAGAACAAGAAGAAAAGAAGAGAAAAGAGAAAAAAATGGGTTGACTTAATTCTAGAATTGTTCTCAGGAATAAAGAATCAACTTTTTTTTTACTTCTCAATTCTACTCCAAATCTATTGCTGGAAACAAAAAGTTTAACAAATACATTTCTATTTCAAATCTACTCCCGAGAACAAAAGAATAGACATTTTCACAATTTGGCCGGTTGTCAAACACGCCCTTAAGTGTCAAATCGGAGAAAAAACAATATTTTAAGTACTAAAGGCGAGAAATTTCAACTAAATTGATTACGTGGCATTTATAATTAAAATTGTAATATGACTTAGCAAGTTTTTTAAAAACTTCATGTTTCCATGCAGCATGGTTGACATTAAAGTGATCGCTTTTTAAACAACAACTGGCACTAAAATGATCATTTTAAATAAAATTTGGCACTTAAATTATTACTATTTACAACTTTGAGACGACATCATTTAGGGGGTAATATGCTGATTAGGCACACTAATGAGCCACGTAGAATTGAGAAATCAATAAAATATAGCCATATCAGATTTCCGGTGACTCAAATTTAAATTAACACTTAAGTGATTTTTTTTTTTTTAAAAGTGACATGTAAGTGATTCAAAAAAATCTTTTGACATTAAAGTGAGCATTGCACATAATTTTTTGCACTTCTACTATACTTATCCCATTGATCATGTGTTCAACATGCTGAATTTTATATTCTTCACTAGGTATTTTGGATGAAATAATGTGGTTCCATCTTTCATTAACTTCTATTCTTAAAGGGAGCACGTGAAAAGAATTACTCATATTCTGTACTATATAGTAAAGCAAGCTACAACAATAGATAATGACCTCTAGGTAATTTGTCAAAATTGAAGAGGGAGTAAGAGATGTTCAACTTAGGAATTAGGAATTACATGTTGAAATCCTACCAACCGCGCACAAGTTATTATGGACTATGTTAGAGACACCTCCGTAGGTCAAAGAATTCGACCTTAGCTTGTTCAAGAAGTTTGCCGTGTGTTTGTGGACCTCTAAGTAGCGAGCCTCTGGGTTATTAAAAAACAAAGTTAATTATTAAAGAGAAACAGATTTTCCAACAACTATGTATGACTTGTCAAATCAGTGGATCCTATAAAGAGGGAGGCATAGAACTGATGTTTTTGCATACAATTTTATTTCCAAAGCCCAACATCTACCAAAGTTCGAAATAATGCTTCAGTTCTCCGCCTTTTCCTTTATCCTTTCTACATCTCTCTTTTTGTTAATACTGATTTATAAAGTGACCTTTAACCGACGTGCAACAAAAGGCTCAAATCTTAAGCTCCTCCCGGTCCAAAGAAGTTGCCGGTTATCGGAAATCTGCGCCAAATGATTGGTGAATTGCCACACCATCGCCTATACAAATTGGGCAAGATGTATGGACCAGTCTTCTATCTTCAAGTCGGTGAGGTTCCTTTTGTAATAATCACAACCCCGGAAGCAGCCAAGGAGGTCCTAAAGATCCAAGAGCTCGCGTTCCCGGACCATCCACCTTATCCACCCAATCAAGTGACGAGTTATGAGAACTCAAGTATCTTCTTTACTCCATACGGAGAATTCTGGAGGCAACTCCGAAAGATCTGTATGCTAGAACTCCTTGGGGTCAAAAGTGTGCGGTCATTCAAATCAATAAGAGAGGATGAGGTAAGCAATGTCATTAAAAACATTGAGTCCTTGTCCGGTCTTCCTTTCAATCTCAGCGAGAGGATTAGTGCATGTATGAACCGTGTTGTCTCCAAGGCATCTTTCGGCGACGCGTGCAAACAACAGGATGAGTTCATTGCATTACTTCACGAAGGGTCGAGTCTAGCAAGCAGGCTCGACATAGCCGAGGTTTTCCCTTCACTCAAATTTCTGCGTTACCTTAGTTGGGTGAAACTTAAGCTTAATAGGGTATACGGAAAATATGACAAAATCTTGAGCGCTATTCTTGCTGACTACGAAATGCGAAGAGAAAACTTAGGTGGCCAAGCAGGTGTGCCGGATAAAAAAAGATTTAGCCGATGGCCTATTACGTCTTCAGGAATCCAACGACAGCGAATTCCATCTTACAACCGATAACATTAAAGGCGTCATCTTCGTAAGTTATCTATTTACTTCTCAAAACATATCACTGGCTCTTTAATGAAAATTTACCCTACTTCTGATCCTTTCGATGTACTTCTCCATTGAACCAAATCTTTGCAGGAAATTATTAGTGCTGGAACTGACACGTCATCGGCCACGTTAGAATGGGCAATATCTGAATTGCTCATGAACCCAAGGGTGATGGCCAAGGCACAAAATGAGATACGGAGGGTTTTAAAAGGAAAGGACCGCGTTCAGGAATCAGATATCGAAGAACTGAATTACCTGAAGTGCATTATTAAAGAAACTCTCAGAATGCACCCCCCAGCACCAT
The DNA here is from genome assembly GCA_014182555.1 of Eucalyptus erythrocorys. Lineage (NCBI taxonomy): Eukaryota > Viridiplantae > Streptophyta > Magnoliopsida > Myrtales > Myrtaceae > Eucalyptus > Eucalyptus erythrocorys. The sequence goes on along the minus strand of CM024600.1, from coordinate 27,192,982 downwards.
TGATCCCCAGAGCACCGAGCGGAGAATGCAAGGTCAACGGATACGATATTCCTATGAACTCAAGATTCCTTATCCATGCATATGCTCTAGGAAGAGATCCAAGATATTGGACAAATCCGGAGAATTTTGAGCCAGAGAGGTTTATCGAATCTTTGGTGGATTATAAGGGGTTGCACTATCAGCTTCTTCCGTTTGGATCTGGTCGGAGGATGTGTCCAGGCATGGCATCTGGCACAGTCAGCATTGAGCTTATGTTAGCATCACTGTTATATCATTTTGACTGGAAGCTAGCAAATGGGCAAACACCAGAACAACTCGACATGACTGAAGCTTTTGGTTTGTCAGTTAGAAGAAAATATGATTTGTATGTGATTGCTTCACCCTGTACTATGGGTTCAGCTTGATATAGTAGGCATGTGGAAGACCTACTTCAATAATTTGTTATGGAACAATGTATTATTGAAAAACTTGGTGTGAGCTTGATCTGAAATAAGATTGAGGTTATTTGTAATTCTGAAGCAAAATTTTTTGAGCAACGTTCAACCTGTCTCTTTTTCTGAGCATTGAAAGATTCAATTGTTGAAAGCAAGAAGAAAACATCCACTCACAATGAAATAAGAGACCAGAAGGGACGATAAGGGTAGGAACACCCGATAATAGCTGAACATCCTCTCCTTGTATTGACTACAACCTAAGTAGCACCATTGTAAAATAATGCAGAAGCTAATAGATCCTACAATTCAAGTCAAACACAAGAGAACAAAATTACCAGAGAAATCAAGAATGAACTATAATAAACATGATAGATTACGTGGTTCAATCTGGGTATCAACACCTACTACAAGGAAGAACTAACAGTAAATAATCTATTAATCAGTCAAAAAGTTACAAAGTTATAGTTGCTCGCATGTTCGAGTTTCTCAACCTTAAATTACGACACCCGGACCCTTGGAGTGCCAAAAGTTGGCACAGAGGGAAACTTAAGTGCCAAAAGTTACGAAAGTAGCACTTAAGTGTCAAAATTGGAGCAAATTGAATTACTTAAGTGCTATCGGTGAGAAAATTCAGCTAAAATGCTGACGTGGCAATTTTCAGGTGAGCTACGCACAAAACGATATCGTTTTGCATGCTGATGTGACTAAACATTGTCAAAAACGACGTCGTTTTGGTATAATTCGAAATTTAATATAATAATTAATTTAATTAAATTTCAAAAAATTAATTAATTAATTTAAAAGAGGGGGGAGTAGTTGGCGGCCGAGGGCTCAGCCCTCGTTGCTGCTGCCTCCCATCTGTCATCGGGAAGGTGAGGGAGTGTCGGTTGGGGTCGCCGAGCCTTGGCCGGCGGTTGGTGGTCCCAGCCGATTGGTAGCAAGGGCCTATGTGTCCTTGCCCAAATCTGGGGCCGTCGGCCCCGGCCAGGCTCCGCGGCCCCGGCCGACACTCCCCACCTTCTTGGCAATGGAGGGAGGTGGTGGCGGTGACGAGGGCTGAGCCCTCAGCCGTTAGCTGCCTCCCTCCTCCTCCTCCCCCATTTTTTTCTTTTTTTTTTTTTTTAATTAATTAATTAATTAATTTTAAAATTTAATTTAATTAATTATTATATTAAAATTCAAATTATACCAAAACGACATTATTTTTGTGTGTGTTTTGTTGAGTCAGCTTGTCGACGAGCCATGTAAGCGAGAAAATTAATAAAAAAAATGCCACGTAGGATTTTCGGTGAGGTTCAAATGGATGTGGCACTCAAGTGATCCATTTTTTTTTTTTTTTTTTTTTAAAAAGTGGCACTTTCGTAAGTTTTGACACTTAAGTATCCCTTTGTATCAACTTTTGGCACTTGAAGTATTCTTTTGCCCATAAATTACACTTAAAACCACCGTGTTTAGCTTGAGGTAACAGTTTGAATCATGGCCACTTGTTGAAGTCACGGCACATACACGCATTGACGACAGCACCAATTGACAAGTGAATTCTCTTTTGACCAGCCAAATAAGAACCCCACAAACTCAATAATATATGTGTAGAAAATGCGAGCCCCAAATCAGGATGTTGGCGGAATCTGAAAGGCAACTTACTTTGTTAATTCTTTGAAGATTATTTGGCCGACTAAATAGGAGTTGATTTTCTTCTTGTTTTTCACGCACCAAGGCAACAACAATCCGGACTTTGCTAATTCATTTCGAATTGCGTTTTTTCAATGGCTCAAATTCAAAGGATATATTCTAACAAATCTCTACCTTAGTACTCAGTGTCGTGACCTCTTTTTTTCGGCGCCTACAATCGGGTACGAACACCTAAGGAGGCTAATGGTCGGCTGAAATTAGTTATGCCCGGACTCTCCTAAGTCCACCAATTCACGACTTTAATAGTTTAAGTTTTTAACCTGCAAATTAATTTGTAAAACAGAGTCGTCACTAATCGATTTAAGGTGGGTTGATTAGAAACCCAAGCGAAGTATCGGGAGAAATACTCTCTCCTGCACAACTAGAGAAATTAGGATCGAGGACTTGATCACACTAGTTAATCACTAATGCTCTTTCGGTACCTAATCTTGTTCAAACCTTCAAGTTTTTTGGATGTTTGAGGGATTTTCCATGAATTTTGAGGAGGAAAAACATTTTTGAGTCATTTTTCTCATTTTTTGGACATAAAAGGGATTTTTGGATTTTTGGGTATTTTTGGAAAAATACAAATTTTTGGCTTTTTCTGAATTTTTTTGGCTTTTTTTATGAATTTTGGCATTTTTTGGATTTTTGGCATTTTTTGGAAAATATGAAATGTTTTTGATTATTTTTATTTTAGGAAAATAAAATATTTTTTAATTTTTAATACTTTTTTGAAAATAAATTATTGTTTATTATTTCTTGATTATTTTGGAAAATAAAACATTTTTTAACTTTTTAAATATTTTTCGATTTTCTGAAAATTAAAGTATTTTTAATATTTTTTTTGAAAATAAATTATTTTTGACCCTTGTTTTTGAAATAAATTATTTATTCATTTAAAATATTATTCAAAATAAAAATAAAATTTAAAAAGCCGACCGGGTCAAATTCATGGGTTGGGTCCGACTCGGGCCCGCCCCAAAACGCAGACGGGCCCGCTATGGGGCCCGACTTTTCTTTTTTTTTTTTTTTTCAAAGGATGAAACAATGCCGCGGCCGGGCGTTCGGGGACGCTCGGCCCGGCCCAACAACTCGCTCCGACAACCCAGTCCCCCTGGCGAAACCTTACCCGACTCCCGCCGCCCCCGTAATTCATGGAATCCCTACCTGGTTCCCGATCTGGGTCCGACTCGACGACATGGGATCGCGACACGAAAAATCGGGAACCCTAGGGTTTCCGAATTGGGGGCGCCGAAGAGGTGCAGCGGTGACGATGGTGAAGATGGCGGCGACGGTGACGATGACTGGGCTTATGGAGAGGGAGATGGCGACGGCAATGGCAACGGTGCGATACCTGCTCGACGATGGTGCGACGAGGGCGAAGACGGCGGTGACGGCGAGACCCCACACGAATCCCCTCTCCTTCTGCGTCTCTCTCTCTCTCTCTCTCTCTCTCTCTCCCTCCTCCGGCGAAGCCCAGATCCGAAGCCGCAAGCCCTCGGCCCCCCTGAAGTCTCTTAGTGGGGTGTCCAAGGGTCGTGACCTCGATCCCTCTCCCTTTCTCCTTCCTTCGACCTTCCTCCGTGTGCCCTTCGACAATGGAAACGGAGGCCTATTTATAGGCCGAGGGGCAGCCGATTGACGAGGCTCGACCGGCGGCTACCACGGCCCTCGCTGGCCGAACCGGCGTCCCATCCGACGCCAACCACCCCCTCTGCTTCACATCCCGTCGCCGCCTGCTCCTCCCTGCTCCACGTTCGCCATCACTACTCCCCCTGCTCCGGCGTCGCGCCTCGGGTGCGTGCCGCGCACCCAGTAGGGCGAGGAAGAAGGCGGCGGGCCGGGTCGCGGGTCGAGCTGCGGAGGCCCAGGGGGCGGTTTTCTGCTCTTTTTCTATTTTTTTTTTTTGCATTTTTTTTTGCATATTTATGTTTTTCTTCGTTTTTTTCAGTTTTTTTCAGTTATTATTATTATTATTATTATTATTATTATTATTATTATTATTATTTTTATCCGAAAAAAGATAAAATAAAATAAAAAAAAAAAAAATAAAAAAGATAAAATAAAGTAAAACCTAATTAATTAAAAGGAAAATTTAGGCGTCAACACTCAGCAACCATGTTGGCTCTCCCAACACCCGAATGGCCACTCATTCTACGCAAACACCAATTCAGCTCCAAGGAACAAGCTTCATCATCATATTTGTCAAGTTCTTCGTTTCCGTGATCTTATTCACAAAAATATTTGAAAATATGTCTCGAGTTTGAATACGTTTAAAGAGTTTTCTATTGATTATAAGTACACTTGGAAGGGGTTCGATAGAGAGTTATAGCATGATCAAGTTTTGCACTCAAGCTCCGCATTGCAAACGACTTAAATGATCGCTTTAAGTATGGGATTTATTTGCCCATAAGAGTCATTTCGTTAGCGATTAGACATAATATAGCCGTTTCATAATTGAGGTGGCATTATTTCTCAATTTCAACGTTGTTTCTCCCTTATTTGATAGAATCGAGATCAACAATTCGATTAATGTTATTAATTGGTTTTGGGGCATCCCCAGGTGAGTGGTATCTTCTTTGGTTTTGGTAAAACCCATGTACTGAGGTAATAGTAACTCAATATATACATAGATATAGAAGTAAGAACATATTTGTTGTATAAAGCTGGATGGAGTGTTTGGTACTTTTGAGTTATTATGGGATGGTTCAAGAAATCTTTCCTGAAGGGTTACGCATACTACTTTGTGCATTTGATTTATGAGATAACTCTTAGAAGATTTTATGTTTTAGGTTGAGAAACCAATGGTAATATGAACTAGTAAAGAATCAAGAGTTAAATGCTACATGGTGACTTGAGTCATGTGGGGCCCCTTCTAGGATATTGTACTATTGACATGAGTAGTAAAGAACTAAGTACTATATGATAACATAACTTTGTGGGAGTCATATCTAGGGCCTTGTACTATTGATATACGTTGGACAAGGACTAAGTGCTACATGATAATGTAAAGCTATGAGAGCCATCTTGAGCCTTGAGTTAGATATTGAGCATGGAATGAACCATGGACATGAGATATGATGAATTGGATTATTGAATTGAACAACTGATACTTGTTTAGATATTATGGATGAAGGGAAATTCTTGACGCAAAAGCATTTGACTAAGCTCCATCAACCAACTAGACACCAACAATGCTCATTCAACTAAGATAGGATTTGGGCATAACGTGCTTTGATGGGTCTAGAGAATGGAGTTATTGATAACATGACGCTACTGAGAAGACGGCTATTAATGGATTACCGAGCACTATAGAGTTACCAACGAATAAAGAGTTATCAATACTCCTTAGTACACCATATTAGTTGTTGATTTTGAAGTTTATCAATGACCTATCAATGAGAGGCTATTATGGACAACTTCCTTGGTTATTTGAAAGTGTCTTGACTTATTTATATTTTGGTCAAGGTGGGAGTATAAATTTTGCAAATTTGAAGAATTAAGAATGCAAGTTCCCAAGTCATTTAATTGCATCTCAAATTTCCTATGCGTTTTTAATGTTATGTACATTTCAAGAGTCAAAGTTCTATGTCCCCAGGTTTGTAATTATTGTCTACTCTCCAATGTCTTTAATGCTTTCGTAATTCCCTAGATGTCATTTCTACTATAAATAGAGGAAGACTCTCCCTTGTAATGTTGACTAGACAGTTTTGATGAATGAGAAAATGTGATTTTCTCTGTGAGAGTGTATCTTCGGAGAGTGGATAACCCTCATTTCGGTCTCTTTATCTTTGAAGAGTGGATTACTCTTAGATGGTAAGCCAAAAAGTACTCCATCCTCGGCTGATGGATTTTCCCTTAAGCCTTAGTGGTGAGCTTCTCCTATCCCAAAGTCCTTTACCCTTGGCGAGTGGCTTGTCCTTAAGCTTTGGTGGTGAACTTCATTTATCCCAATCTTCTTCCTTGGTTAGTGGCACGTCCTTTATACCTTAATGGCGATCGTATTCTATCCTGCAATTTATATTTACCCTTCAATAATCATCCCTAAACACACCATTCCCATACACTTAAATCAAAAAAATTCCCCGTATCCAAAGTCACTCGCCCACGCATGCATCAAATTGATATCAAAGCTCAAGATTCAACTCATTTTGAGTGATTATTTTGGTTATCTAACTAATATTCAACATGGATGATCCTATTTCAAGAGTCTTGATTTTGGAGAAAGCGTACAACAAAAGACAAGACTGTGCTATACAGAATCTACAATAATAAATAGAGTGAATCCTCACTCTTCTAGAAAATTTGGCAAGACATGGACAACTAGAAAGACGTCCTAACAATCGTCATCGACATGATGATTCGGATTCTCATCAAAGTTCAAGTGGTTATTTCGATTCCACTGGAGGTAATTCTAGTGATTTAAAACATTGAACCCAGAGAAGAAGAGGGAGGCATATGGAGGATGATCATGAAATGAAAGTGGAGGTGCCTGAATTTGAAGGAAGCCTCAATCCTGATGACTTTGTTGATCGGCTACATGCAACTGAACGGGTTTTTGACTTCAAGTCCTACTTGGACAAGAAGAGATGTAAGGTTGTCAACCTTAAATTGATGAAGTAAGCTTCTCCTTGGTAGGAGAATCTAAAACATCAATGAAACAGATAAGGAAAAGGTCGAATCAAGTCTTGGGAAAAACTTAAGAAGTTGATAAAGAAAAGGTTCTTGCCTGACAATTATAAGCAAGATTATTCCTCAAGCTCAATTCCCTAAAATGACAAAGGATAAGTATTAAAAAATACATTAGAGAGTTTGAACAATTGAAGATGAGATGCGAAGTTCCAAAAGTTTCGAAGCAAACCATCGCACAATTCCTTGACAGAATGAATCGAAAAATTGCTAACTTGGTTGAATTTCAACCTTATTGGTCCCTCGAAGGCATACGTAAGTTGGCCATGAAAGTTGGAAAGTAATTGAAGAACAACAAGATGTTTTATTCCAGATACTTAAAAAAATGGACTTCCTACCTAAAGGATGCTTCCTCTAGCAAGATCGAGAATATGTTGACCAAAGACAACGGTAAGGAAAAGTTTGTAGGGTCCTCCAAATAATTCCAAAAGAAATCAGAAGGTGATGCGAGGAAATGCTTCGAGTGCCAAGCTATGGGCATTTACAAAATCAGAGAGTTATGACTCTTCAAGAAATTGAGAAGATAGATTTGGAACTTCAAGAGGCTGAGAACAATCCGGACCAAAATGGTTCCAAATCTAAAAAGGAAAGGGAGATTGTGAAGAAAGCTGATGATGGCGACTTATTGGTTATGCGAAGAGTATTACATGTGAAAGTTTCTCCAATTGTGAATGAGAAAAGGGAGAACATCTTCCACCCCCGTTGTACCATCAACAGGAAGGTTTGTTCAATGATTATCGACAGTGGGAGCTGCACCAACATCACTTCGATAGCCTTGGTCGACGAAGTGAAACTTCTGACATCTAAACATCAATAACCATATAAACTTCAATGGCTCAACAAAGGGAGCAATCTCAAGGTAATCAAATGACCTCTCATATCATTCTCAGTTAGGAAGAATTATTGAGATCAAGTTCTATGTGTTGTGATTCACATGTATGAATGCCACTTGTAATTGGGAAGACCTTGGCAATATAATATAAGAATAAGTGTTGTAGAAGTCCTAAAACTTGTAACGAAAATGTAATTGAGTCCTAAAACTTATAAAAAGTGCAATCAAATCCTAAAACTTATCAAAATGGTTCAATTGAGCCTTAAAGTTAATATCGTCAGTCTTATTGATGTAAAATGCTAATGTGGTATTTTAATTTTTTTTTTTTTTTCCATCTGGCTTTTTAAAATAAATTTTTATTCAATTTTTTAAATTTATATTTGAAAACTAAAATTCATTTTTAAAAAATTGTTAAAAAAAGAAAAGGGCAACTCTTCCATCGGCGCCGACCCGCCCATCACCGGACGGGCCGGCGACGATCGTCGACCGCCGCCTAACCGGGCGAAGCCTTGTCGGCCCTAGGCGAGGGCCGGCGACCCTTGCCTGGCGCAGGCAAGGGTGCCCAAATTTGGGCACGCCGGCCTCACGAGGAGCCGGCAACGTCACTAGCCCTAGGTGAGACCCCCCGTGAGGGCCGACGTGCCCAAATTTGGACGCTCACGCCCGCGTCCGGCGAGGTCACCGACCCTCACCCTGGTCAAGTGGCAGCCGGAGACCGTTGCTAGCCCCTCCGACAATGGGTAGCGTTAATGGAGGAGCTGCCCTTTTCTTTTCTTTTTTTTTTTAACAGTTTTTAAAAAAAATGAAATTTAGTTTTTAAATATATATTCTTTTAAAAATTGAATTAAAAATTATTTTAAAAAGCCATGTGGAAACTAAAAAATCATTTAAAATGCTACGTTGGCAACACGTCAGATTTTCCATCAATGAGATTGACGGTGTTAACTTTAAGACTCAATTGAACCATTTTGACAAATTTTAGGACTTGATTGCACTTTTTGCTAATTTTATGACTCAATTGCATTTTCGTGACAAGTTTTAGGACTTCTATAGCACTTATCCCTATGATATAAATGCCGTGCATGATGGCAAGAAAAACACATACTCTTTTCACAAAAACAAAATTGTATTACTCTTTTGCCCTTGAATCCTACCATGATACATAAAAATCAACCTGGGAAGAGAAACACAAGTAAGGAAAATCTATTCTTGAGTAAAACATGGGTTGAGAGAGCCATTAGTAAATAAAGTAATGTATTTGCTTTGCTTATGGTTGAGAAAAGAGTAAGAAAGAGATACCTCTACACCCCAAAATGCATTCCTTGTTGAAAGAATTTGTAGATGTATTTCTAGAGGAATTGCCATCTGGATTACCTCCCATAAGAGGTATTAAGCATCACATTGATTTGCTACCTAGTGCTCCTCTACCCAACAAACTAGCCTATCGATTCAATCTGGAAGAGATAAAGGAGTTGCAAAGATAGGTTGACGAACTTATCGACAGAGGATATGTCTGAGCAAGCATGAACCCATGTTCTGTCCAGCTCTACTTATGCCCAAGAATGATGGTTCATTCAGAATTTTTGTCGATAGCCAAGCCATCAACAACATTACCATTAAATATAGGTACCCCATACCTAGATTTGACAACATGCTTGATGAATTATATGGTTCTATTATATTCTCAAAGATAGATATGCAGAATGGACATCACCAAATTAGAATGCGAGAAGGAGATGAGTGGAAAACGATTTTCAAAACTAAAGGAGGTCTTTATGAGTGGGTGGTTATGCCATTTTGATTATCAAATGCTTCGAATACCTTCATGAGAATTATGAACGAGGTTCTTTGTTCTTTTATTGATCAATTTTTGGTTGTGTATTTTGATGACATTATTATTTACAACAAGAACGAGGAGGAGCATATATCCCATTTGAAGTGGGTTTTCAAAGTGTTGAGAAAACAAAAACTCCATGCCAAAATTGAGAAATGTGAGTTCTTCTCTCCAAATATTGTATTCCTTGGCTATGTGGTTTCTAAAGATGGAATCTTCATCAATGAGCTTAAGGTGGAAGTTATGAAAGCTTGATCAGTTCTGAAGTCCATTTCTAATGTAAGAAGTTTTGTCACGCCCCAACTCTCCGAACTCGTGGCCATCCCTGCTTGGTCGATATAATAGAGATGTGCCAAGCCGCATCGTCAACCCATTCATTTTAATATACGCATGCGCAAGCAAATATAAATTCCCAGACAATAAAACAATGGGATAGGAAAGCGGGGTCATAAAATTTCAAACCACACTTATATACATATATAACATAACTAGTTATATATAATACAAGTCGACCCAAACTTTGTTTAACCAAACACACAAGGTTTTAACAAATAGTGGTGAGGGCCAAACAGCTATGGCTCCTCATCACTCTCAATCTCCTTTAGCTCTATCTCCTCATCACTAAACTATTCCTGATCCAGCACCTCGTCTTCATTGGAGCCATCCACCAAGTACACCGAGGAGTCAGAATCACCTGCTAGTCCTGGATCCTTTGCATCCTCCATTGCTCCACTTGCAAGGTCTGTTGTATCCTTAGCAAAAGCCTTCTCCAAAATGTACAAGGGTACACTAGACTCTGGTATAGGACCATCCCTTCGTCCATCCCGATAGTAACGATACCAAGACCGATACTCATGAGGCACATGGGTGGGTCTACCTACGTCAACCCATACAGTGGATTTCGCCAAAACATACTCTAATCCCTCAGGGTGATGATGTACCGGGATATGATATGCTATCTCAAAAATATCCTCCGGTATGCCAAATTGCTCGAGAGGAGCTGGAGGTGCTGCCATCTACGGACCTGAAATGTTGTCCCACAACGGGGTGAAATTACGTCTCAGCAAGTTCTACCCCCTAAGATTCGACTAAGAAGCCAATATGCACTAAGGCTACCTAAGCACAACACGAATCAGGAGACTTACTTTGGCCTCAGTCCCTTCCTGCAAGTCAGTTCAATTCATAAATGCTGACAAACATAACACTCAATCAAAACAGATTGAATCATTGATCAATCGACCTAATTGATTACATGTCAGTCAAACCATTTCCCGGCCATTTTAAGTCATACTATGCATTCTCCAAGATGATATATCTAGTCTCCGAGCCACGTGCATTCTCAAAGGCGATGTACTTGATCACTGACCCACGTGCATTCTCCAGGATGACATACCTATTCATCGAGCCATGTGCATTCTCCAAGGTAACGTATCTAATCACCGAGCCATGTGCATTCTCTAAGATGATATACCAAATCACCGAGCCATGTGCATTCTCCAAGGTGATGTATCTAATCAATGAGTCACGTGCATTCTCCAAGGTGACACCCTTGGTCATCGAGCCATGTAATATAGCATTCTTTCTCACCTTTTATCATACTTAATAAATTAGCCGTGTGTGGGTACACAATTGGCCTTAGCCAAAAATATAATTATTTTACTTTCACAATTCTCGCCACTTTATATAGCCCATCGACGTCCGGTAATTTTCCACTCAATTACCAAATTTATCCAATTTTTGGAGTAATGGCCACAACCACTATTTACACTCAATTTGCATAATCCGATACTCAATTAAATAAACAGAGAGCACCGCAGCAATCAGCACGAAATTCCGGTCACGGACCATCCTAGTTGAATTTTCGGAAAAGAAATAAATAATAAATAATCATAGAAAATATTGAATAAATGCCAAGAATTGCAATAAATCCAACTTAGGCTCGTTTTAGCCGACTTGGACACTAAACGAACCCAGAAAAATTTCGAGATTCGTTTAATAAATACTCGAGTCTATTTACTCGCTAACTACATTGACTAACCACCTAACATGCATCATTGTCTAATTAAATTTCACTAATTACATCTAAGTAATCACCTAAATATGCTTAACCTAAACTAATTATCTCGCGTCATTAACCTACTAAGTGAGGTTTAGTGAGTAAAACTCACTTGTTTAATGAGCAGTTTGATGCAAAACGACGGGAACATTGCGGGGCTCAACTTTCCTTAAGGTGGGCCTAGCAACCAAAGCTTGGGACCACCTCAAAACAGGCCTAAAAGCTGCCTGGAAACCCACTTGCTCAGCCTCTATTTTGGGCTGCAAACAAAGAGAACAAGGGCTAAACAAGGTAAGTAAAACTGGTGAAGGCAACGGCAAGGCCGAGCGGCCAACAACACGGACTCACGGTGTCCAGAAGGGCTCATGGCGACCTGCTGGGCTACGAAATAGCCTGTTGGACCGGCGGACAGAGGGCTATGATGGCGAGAGGTGCGGCAAGGCGTGACGGTGCACAGGCGGAGTCGTGAGGAAACGGCGATGGCATGCGGCGGTGTGGCTGCTTCTAGCAGCTTGCTAGCTATTCTCTACAGTTAGAAGTCTCCAAGGCACGCCAAGGAAAGGGATGGAGGTCGCACAGCAAGGAGGGGAAGAGAGGAATGAGAGAAAGGGAAGAGGGGGCCACATGCCTTGTTTTTCTTTTCCCTTGTCCCCCACTCTTCATTTACAGCCAAGCAAGTCTTCCTTGGCTCTCCTTAGGCCACCAATGCTCCCCCTTGGACACTTGAAATGGTCTATTTTGGCTAGGCATGGGAGGAAGCTACGAATTTTAACAATTTTTGCTTCCATTGGACACTTAATCATGCATAAATCAATCCAATTTGTCCTCAATAAATTAAATTGACACCTCAATTATCAAATTGGTATTTTTCCTCACCTATCGATCCATCTTACATCCCAAATGCACAAGCAAAAATGATCTTGGCCTTTTTCTAAAAAAAAGGGTCCTATGCCAACTTTTTCCCAAAAATTCTCAAGTTGTAGAAAAATCTTCTAAGACTAAGTCGATGTTCCTAGAATTTATTGTGACATGACAAAACCTTCAATTTCTGAAATCAAATGCAAATTCGTGGTTAATTTCAATTCGGCGCGTTTTTAGCGTGACCTAGGCTATTGGGTAATTTTCAGAAAATTTTCAATACAAATGACTTGTGGTTGATTTTCTTCGAGCCACAATGAACCTATTCGACACATTGGCAACTCTCGGTTGTTGTGAAAATATCAATGATTCAAATACGGACACAGGGTACTAAAACGATAGAAAAATCAAACTAATGCCAGTCGACGAGAATTTTTCAATTCAGTAAAGTCACCCACGATCAACCACACATTTCGGTTGAACCAACCTATCTCTGATCTCAAATTGATTTTTAACTATGCCATAATGGCCTTTAAAGATGAACACGGTCCAGAAGCCAATTCCTAGTCGAATTCTCAAGTCTATTGCCTTAAAATTCCTTAATGGCTTCCATAGATAGTCTAGTTATCTCGAGAGTGATCAGCTCTGAGAATAGCCCTATAGGCATGTAGATGAAATGTCTGATTAATTTTATTAAAAGCAGAAGTGAAAAATCCAAGATGTCACAAGTTTTTATGGACTTGTTTCTTTTTATCGATGATTTGTGAAGGATTTTAGCACTATCATGGGTCCAATCACTGAATGCATGAAGAAGGGTTCTTTTGAATGGATAACGGGTGCTCAAAATGCCTTTGAAGTAATCAAGCAAAAACTCTGTGATTCCCCTGTTCTTACCCTTCCTGATTTTGACAAAGTATTTGAACCCAAGGTCAAGCAAGACCCATCCATAGCCCAGGGTGTACTTCCACTTGTGAATATGTAATCATGAGCAAACCATGGAGAATATCACAAGAACAAGTCATAGCACAACCGAAACACACAAGCACGGTTAAGAATACAATTAGCTCAAGCAATGTATCACAACGCCCTAGTCAAGAGTTAGGGGATCCACTTGCTCATACAAAGACATGACTAGCATGTTCATAGTCAAACCTAACAACGTAGTATGTTGCCCTAACCAAAGATTAGAGATTCTACTTACCTTGATGAACCTCAAGAGCTAGAGAGGCAATTTGGTGAGGGTGGGTGTATGTAAGGTCAAGAGAGGGAGAGGGAAAACATGCAAGGCAAAAGAGGAGGAAGGCTTTAAAGGTGAGAAATGAATGGGTGATGCCTCTATCTATAGGCAAAGCTCTCATCATTGTTTGTCCAAATGGCCCAATCACCTTCTTGAAATGGCACACTTACTTAGTTGAGGTGGCACGCTTATTTTCATGCTGCGGCATTCTAGTGGCCTATGGGAATGATTAGAGGTTTATATATTTCTCTCATATTGGTCCACTTAAGCATGAATCACTAACTTCTTCTCCAAAGCAAATCTTTTACCATCATTACCAAATTTTCCTATGGCCACCTAAAGGGGTGATTCATCCTTTTGGATTTAATGACCTAGCATTCTGAAACCTTCTCTTATGTCATCTTCTAAAGAACATAGCCAACATGGAAATGAAGTCATGGTGCAAGAAGAATCTTAAATTATCATTACATAATTTTAGATTGGACACTTAAGCATGGTGACTCATCCTTATATTTAACGAGGTGTTCTAGAACCTTCTTTCCGATTAGGACACTTAAGCCATGAGTCCTTTACTTCTTCCACAAGGCAAATATTAAGCCGTCATTACCAAATCTTTAAGTGAACACCTAAGAAGGTGATTCATCTCATGCATTTAATAAGGTGCTCTAGCTTTTCTTTTTTGTCTTCTTCCCAAGAACATAGCAAACATGAGAGTTAAGCCATTTGAAGCGCTAACGGGATCATGTGAGGACTCCTCGCATTTATCCACAATCGAAAATCGCAACCCATCCGAGATTCGTAGCCAAACCACCATTATCATAATTGGTCGCAAGCAAAAATTACCTATCTCGACTAAGTCGGTGGGCTAGTGCATGGGCCTAATGACCGACACTTTGGTTAGCATGGATCAAGCAGATCGAGCCTGTGACTGGCGTCGAGCCTATCATAAAGCCAAGCTCAGTACTTAGCACTTGCCTGTCCGTGACTTGTTAATGCGATCCATGGTCCTCCCTCAATTGTCACGTGGCTAAGTGGAATCGATCGATCCATGGCCAAAGCACGATTGAATGGGATTGAGTAATGGTCATCCATGGTCAATACGTGCCCAAGTGAAATCACCCATGAATGATGCACGTCCACATGAAACCGATCCATGATTACTCCTAGCTCCATCGTAGCGTGCGATCGTCCCACGACCAACCATTAAAGTCGAGTGGCCAATCCATGTCCTGATGCAAAGCATGGTGCCCTTGTGCATAGGCACGTTGTAAAGCGCGATGCCTTTATTTATGGACACGAGATAGGTCATGGTGTCCTTGACCTAAGCCAATCCCTACTATCGACGCATCGATTCCATAGCCCCTTTTTCCCATAGCTTAAAATTGTGGATGTTACACTATAAAGGATGCTTGGAACTGAACTTTTATTCAGCATTATTTGTCATCCCCAAACTGATAGCTAAACGAAGGTAACCAATCATACCCTTACCACTCTTCTTCGAAGTATAGTGAGTGAGTCTGTGAAAGATTGGGATTTGAAGCTTGCACATGCTAAATTTGCTTATAATTGACCCCCAAGTTATACTACCGGTCGGATCACCTTTGGAAGTTGTGTATGGAATTAATCGTCTTACACCGATGTCTTTAATGCTTCAGTAGTTTCCTAGATGTCATTCCTCCTATAAATAGAGGAAAACTCTCCCTCATAATGCAAACTAGACAATTTTGATGAATGAAAATGATTTCTTTGTCCTTAAAGAGTGGATTACTCCTTAATAGTAAGTCAAGAAGCACTTTATCTTCGGCTAGTAGATTTTCCTTTAGGCTCTAGTGATGAGCTTCTCCTATCCCAAAGTCCTTTATCATGGGTGAGTAACTTGTCTTTAAGCTTTGGTGGTGAACTTTGTCTATCCCAATCTTCTTCCTTAGTTGGTGGCACATCATTTATACTTTGGTAATGATCATATTCTATCCTGCAATTTATATTTACCCTTCGATAACCATCTCCATACACACCACTCACATACACTTAAATAAAATATATTCCTTGTACTCAAAATCACTCACCTGCGCACATATCATTTTGCTATTGATATAGCCAGGTTAAAGTGATATAGAACTCTTTTTTTTTTTTTTTTTTTTAAAATTATCGTAAGTTGTTATATTTAGATGGGCCTAAATGAGTCGTGTCTTTGAGTTCTAAACATGTAATGTGGAGGCTTGATCTGCTTAGAAGTTATGTACTATTCATTAAGGTGTGGTTGCTTATTCTACTCGTCTTTCATGTTTTCAGATCCCTCGATTAGCGGCAAGTAAGAGGAGAGCACTATTGATGAGAAAATTTTGGAAGTTGCATTTTTGGGTATGGCTTAAGAAAGTTGTGTATATAGTTGTTGTAAATTTGTTGGGTTAACTAAGTTCTAGCTATACATATTCTTCTTTAAAACTCTAATGTTCTAACCAACGTATTGGTTAATCTGATATGTGTGCGCATGTGTATAGCTAGAGATATATATTTTGATATCATGTTGTTGGTTATATTTTAGACTACATCCTTTATATAGAAGGATGGCCATGTCACCCCATTTCTTGTACTTTGGGTGTCACATATTTTATCACATCCCGATCCTCGGACACACAACAACCTTCAATTATTTTAGGCCATTTGATTACAACACCCCGCGAGACGATGCTTACCCATTTGTGTTATCATTTAATCATATGCAATCATAAGTAAGAATAAAATCACCCAACCATTCAGAATAGGGACAACATAAAACAAACTTGTATACATTCATAACATCATACTTCCATACATACTTATGCATCACCCACTGCACACCACTTCATACACATTCCAAAAGTGTGGCTATACATACTTCCAAAAGGGGTTTTGGGTTTAAGCTTAACACCTCTAGTACTATGAGGGCGACTTCAAAAAGTGATGCATCTCGCTAACCCCTAGCACCTTATAGGCTCCTTATACCAAGGCTCTAGGTCGGTAATTAGGTCAAGGTTGACCTTTGGGCCAGACATCGCCTTATCGGGCACGTCTAAATCATCGGGTCCCTCATTTGGTTCCATAGTCCTGCACTTGGAGGCCTGTCAAAGCCTCCTATGGGGCCGTTTAGGTCCTCGCCAACCCATAAATACTAGGCCATGAAACAATGGAGCACTAGGTTCTAAGCCCCTCGCCTGTCCAAATCATAGTCACATAGTGTTTGTAGTGGGTGTTCATCCCTACTATTGAATATTCGGTCACCTTTTGACTCTATTCAACGAGGACCCCGAACCAAACGTGGTGGAAAGGTTCAGTCATGCTTAGGACCCAAAAACATTTAAACAACAACAGTGAGATAAAACTCAATAAGTAAACTCCCTAATCTTCACATAGAGAGGTAATTCAAGCCGAAGTTGCCCTAAACGTGCAGCTTATCTATCAATAGCAGATCAATAACAAAATTCTTGATTTGCCTTGTCGCGACTAAATTTTCGGGTGAACCACCTAAGGTTTGGCTAATGGATTGTTAAGCCTAGGCTTAACTCGGGCTCTCCCAAGCCCATACCAATTCGCGACTTTAGGTTCGAATTCTTAACATGCAAATGATTTTTATTTAGGAGTCGCCACTAATCTATTTTAGGTGGGTCGATTAGAAACCCAAGTAAAGTAATGGGAGTTTTACTTTACTCCTATGAACCAGAGATTCTAGATACGGGGACTTGGTTACGCTAGATTCCTCTAACACCCTTTCGGTACCATTCTTTTTATTTTTGAAAAATGTTTAGCAAGTAGCTTGAATTGATTTTAATTTATCTCCCTAACATGTGAGATGATCATGCGGGTGCGCAATCCACCAATTTAACACCCAATAAAGTAATGAATAAAGTTACGGGACTTACCTTGTAGCAACGAAAGCATCTGCGTTGTTAGATCAGAATTCACATCATCAACCCTAGATATGGTTTCTAATTAACACGCAATTTCTCCTTTTGTCTTCACTTTATTTAACGAAAATCATGCAATATGCAATGCAATATAACTAAATGACCTAATTTTAATGTCATGCAATTTCTAATTAAATTAATCTAGCAACAATCATTAAATGACGCGCACATGATTTTTAGTTTTCTTAATAAGCATGCAATCTACCCTAATATGCAATGACGTGCAAAGAATGCCCTAATTCTAATTTTTTCTTTTTCTCTTATGAAATTCGAAATTAAAATTGCCACATAATTAAACATGCAATTTAAAATTTAAAAATGAAAGTCTAACATCCTAAATTTATGTTTTTGGTATTTTTTATTTAAGAAATTCAAAATAAATAAATTTACTATTTTAAACATGCAAAATAATCCTAGAACATGCAATATTCTAACATGAACTTAATCTAACTCTAATATATTTTTTGTTTGTTTTTTTCTTTTACGGGAGCCATCAAAATAAGACACCAAGAACAGCATGTCAACAAATCAGGCAAGATATCGTCCATGTCCATGCGATTGCGAGTCGTATTTCGAGCGTGAAATCAGACTGTCAATCATATGCATGTTGCGAAATTAGGAAAATTTCCTAATTTATGAGGGATCAAGAAATCTCTTAGATGTGGCAATATCGATCAAATATTCAAACGACATCACAATTCTACGGATTGGGCAACAATAACGAATTAATCAAAATTCTTACCTGATCCACAGTATCAGGCGGATAACGCTTCCAAGTTAGAACACGTTGGATGGTGGGACCAACGATGGATCGTGGTGGATGATTCATAGTTGATGTGCCAACAATGGTGGTTCAACGAGGTGCCTGTGGAGATGTTGCGAAATCATGACATGCTCGGCAAATGTGGTGGTGTAGCCGATAATGAGGTGAGCTGAATTAGCGTCGAGGAATCTCGCATCGTTGGGCGTCCGATGATGACGAAAGAGATCGCTGAGTTGCTGAAAGTGTTGGAGACGAGACAGACGATTGGCTGCACTTCGGGAGTTAACGGGTAGCTTGGTTGACGCTTGAAGGTCCGAATACTCGCTGGAGAGGCTGAGGAGCAACGGTGATCGAGGATGAAGAACCAGGCTAGTATAGAAAATCTTTCTGTGTTGTTGTGCGGCAAAATTCAAGGGTCGAGAGAATCATCCCAATGAATCAACAACCCGGCAGCACAAAAACTCTTGGATCTCAGCAAATCGTTATCTTTAGAGAGACTCGATAGATAGCCATGGCAAGTGCGGTAACGATTCGTTGGCCACGGACAGGTCACAGCAAAAACAGCAGCTTCGTGGCTAGTCCAGGCACGGCAGCGAGTCGTCACAGCTGGGCTCAAGTCACGACAGGCCAACAACAGCAGGTCGAATTCTTCATTGAAACAGAGGCCAAGCACCAAGGGAAGAAGAAGGCTCTTTTTTATCACTTTTTCCTCCTTGACTTTTGTGTATCCCCTTGTCTTTTCTGGCCTGAGTCCCTGATGCTCTGAGCGTGTGTTGTTGACTCAGAAGAATCTCTTTTGGGCTCTCAAAAGCGTCGCCCCTCTTTTGCCGTTTTCGTGAAAGACCCTCTCTCTTACTTTCCTTTAACGAACCCTCCCATGAAAACTCAACAGCACTTAGCCAATTTCTTCTCCCTAGAAACCAAGAGAAAAACCCCGAAAAATAGAACTCTTGTGCAGCCGTATACTCAATGTGTGGCCGTTGGACCTTGGCGAAACGGCCAAGGAGGACTTGTGACGCCGGTGAGGCGACTGGTGGACGAGCTGGACGCCTTTAGTTGTTGACTTCAATGTGATTTGCTACGTGGCTTTTACTGAGTTAGAACGCAACCTGCCCAAGACGCCTGGGACTCTATGTAAGGACCCGCTTAGAGACCACCACGAACGGCCGCCGCGAGAATGAATCAAGCTCACTGGAACGTCATGGTTGCTGAAGCGGATTATCGGCGAAAAGGACCGGTGTTGCTGCGTCTGGGCGGAAGACTCGGGCAGCAGATCACGGGCGGCGCAGGAGAAGTGGTGGCCGGAGGGTGGCAGGTGAAGGCGGGGCAGACGGTGGCTGGCTGGGCGCGAGGATCGTTGACGGAGGCCGTCGGTGGGGAGAACACGCCTGAAGAAGACTTTTGGGCTTTTTTTCTCTCTCTCCTGTCTTCTCACATCTACTCTCACGTCTTCTCCTCTTGTTTCACGTTCTGTAGACTTTTCTGCTTTCAGAGTTTCAAAGCTCCAGTTTTGTGTTTTCTTTGACGCAGGAAAAACCCAAAAACCCTATGAAGTCATTGAAAGAGCCGCTCCCCTCATGAATTGTGGCCGTGTATGCAATTGTGTGTCCTCCTTTGGGTTTTTGCTTCAAACAAAATGAGCAATATGAGACAAAATATGCGAGAAGATTCTCGCTCGCCAATGTTGCTCCATGCGATGATGTTTAGCCAAGGATGGGTCGTCAATGAAGGGTAAGCAGCCCGGCCAATCAACGAGACTTCATGGGTGCTTGATGAGTAACCGGTCTTAGCTTGACCGGCAACAACTCAATGTCGATGGCAACGATGGACAGCAAGCAGGTGTCGTCGGGTGCCGCGGTGGAGCAAGGACAGCAAGGCTCGGCTCACTTTAGTGTAAGGCATGGCAGCGGGCCGCAAGAGGGACGTTTCGGCCAAGGCTTGGCCGAGAGCTCCTTTTCTCTCTCGTGTGTTCTCTACGTATTTCCCCCTGCACTTTGTCAGAGAAGAAAGCAAAAGAACCCTCCTTTAGTTGACTTATTGACCAAGAGAGACTAAAGAGAAAAAAAAATCCCCCCTTTTTGTGAATGAACAGAGCCCCCTCCTCCTCTTCGCTCGATGGTTTTTTTTCTCTTTTTATAAGCCACTTAGGGTGCCTGCTCGTGGAAAGAGCCGAAGCGCATATTTTCTTTCCTTATTCTCAATATACAAACATATTTGACCTGATTTTATCCATGCCCATGGATGCCTAAATATGGTCTCAAATATTCCCGCGTTGACCGATTCCACTTTCCTCCTCAAAACTTGCCGATCTTCTTTCTTTGATTTTCTTGGTCGGCACGTTTATATCTACTGGCTCGATCAAATCCTCAACGATGAACCTCCACGTATATATTCTTAAAATCTTCCCAAATATAACCGGGTAATGAAATCTTTCGGAGTGTGGCCTGTCGTGCAAAAATCTCAACCCCAATAATGAATGGCTTGGCTAAATTCTTTTAGTTCATGTCCCTAGTCTTTCATTTGAGTCCACCTCGCTGCTAGACCAAATTAAAATGAAAATATGAACTATGTAATAAACGCTTCTGATGCAATTAATTAATATTTTTGCTAGGGGTCGGGGGCGATCCCTAATTTTCTATGTAATGAATAAACGATCGAGTTGCCAAAATTTAGGTGTCAACATGCCTTATCTATTAACAAGAGACAGATAACTCAACCTCTCAAATCATCAATACATAAGCACATAGACAATTCTCACAATGATTCACATACTCATAAGGCATGAATAAGAACGTACAATATATCATAATCATATGCAAGAATTCCATTTAACAATCTAGATATAATCAAATATCAATCACATGCACATTATACACATATATATCGATATTATTATGGTCACTACAGACCACGATCAACCCGAAGATTAGCAATCTTCTAGTATAACTAGGCATTATCCCACCCCATTGGGCATGGTATTGTCCCATGTGTGCATACATTTTAGGATGGCATTCTAGTTGAGAAGCTTCATTCCAAAATCCATCCGCGAACGGCATGCTGTTGAGGTGAATGCATCCAAACTTAATAAGGTCTCGTCTCATATAATCATACATATTAGAATGGAACTATTACCCCATCTAATCATGCACATCATGGCATTTATGTGATCACATGAACATACCACCATTCAAGCTCATTTCTTATCTTCCTTATTAGCCAATGTAGGAGTGTGTAATATTCATACCACATGCAATAGTATTAAGTGCACACAATCGTGTTATGTTGTCATGCCACGTGATCACATCCCAAGTATGCATTCATCAAAGTAATCATAACCCTATCCCATAACATATTACAACATAATGTCACTTAAACACTTCAACAATTTATCCTTCCAAACAATTTTACATACATTCTCATTAACCACACTAATTGAATGCCATAGATACTTACCATTTTCCACACTAAGGATTGCATGAACATATATCATATTTAAAATTAGCATTTAACAAGCACTAATCATTTTAAAATTCATAACACAGAGAGTATGCATCCCGTGATAACCTATAACGATAACTTATCATATTACGTTATAAGTTATTACTATAGCTTATCGCATATTAGTATGACCTATCACGATGGCATATCACATATTATAATAACCTATCATTATAACCTATCACAATTTAGTATAAATTATTGTGATAACTTAATGCAACTAACTATCACTTATCACGATAACCTATCGCCACTACTTATTGCCTATCGAGATGATCTATCACTACCACTTATCACCTAACATGATAGCCTATCACTTTAATCTACTTGTCACTTAAACTAAATACTATTTATCCTTAATCTAATACTAATACTAGTCCTACGTGCAACCACAACCCTAAATAGGGTTTAAAAGCCACTCACGCCCAAATCTTGGCTTGACAAGCAATAGCTGAATGTGGCGGCAAAAGGGGCTAACGATGGTGATGGTGCAAAGAAGAGGCTGGATAGCCACCAAATAGTCCACAATAAGGGCTATGGATAGTAGTAAGGGTGATGAACGGCGACGGCAAGGGGCATGCAGCCTCCAGTGGCTCATGATAGTTCCAACCAAAGGGAAAAAGAGAGAGAAAGTGGCAGCACGAGGTGCTAGACGGTCATAGCTCACGACCAAAGCTTGGCACGGCGGTGAAGACGATGGCACGGGAATGGTGGATGGTGGATGATGGCCAATAAGTGAGATCTGAGAAGGAAGGTGAGTGAGAAATGGATATGAAATGAAGATGGAAATGGAGGCAAAGAGGTTCGGCTAGCAAGGGAAAGAGAGGGAACGAGAGAATGAGAGAAAGCGAGAGAATTGAGAGAGTGTGGGGGTGGTTGAATGAGCTAAGGAAAGAGAGAGAGAAAGAGAATGAAAGATAGGAAATTAATGAGATTGTACCTACAATTGTCAGGCCCCGATCCTCGAAGACGCACCCATCATTCAACTTGGTCGATTTTAAAGTGCGATATCCCAGGACTATATATCGTCGACCCCTTTCATTTATTATACACATGCGGAAGCAGTTATACATTCCTAGACAATAAAACAATGGGATAGAAAAGTAAGGCCATATTTTTCATACTGAAAATCCATAACCACACTTTTATACACATCAGTACACCAAGTAAACTTCACAAACTATTCACAACCCTTCAGTCTCACCCTTACTACACATAGATAGGGATTACAAAAAGAGGATAGATTCTCAATCCTCATAAGGGTTGTACTCAAGATAGACTCTCAATCCTCATCAGGGTTGTACTCAGGATCATCTCGATCCTCATCCGACTCCATAACAGTGTTCTCCTCCTCCTCTGGATCTTCAAAGGGTTCATCCAGCAGATAAGCCTCCTTAGGTTCTTCTTCAACCGGCTCCTCCTCAGCTATCCCCCGCTCATCGTCCTCCTCTGGGCCTTCCACTTCTTGCTCCATGATCTCACCTCCCTCGATCTCAAGATTCGCATCCCCTTCAAAAATACGGGGAAGATGGCTCACTTACAAGAGTAGGATCTCTGGCATCCACTACTGACCCATCTTTAGGGTTTGCTGTTCCCAACCTAAATGTTGCTTCTAAAATACACAGAGGTACATCTTCTTCAGGGATGGGACCCACTCTTCGTCCATCATGATGGTGACGATACCAAGATCGATACTCGTGAGGCACCAAATCATCACTGCCCACATCAACCCAAACCTTAGACTCTATTAACACGTACTCTAGTCCTGCAGGCGGAGTAAGCATCAGAAAGTGATACTCTTCTTTGGTAATCTCTTGTGCAACCCAAAACTATTTAGGAGGAGGGGGAGGTATGGGATCTGCCATCTAGGGGCTTGAAATGGTTATTCAATAACCAATGAGACTACGTCTCAGCAAGTACTACCTCCTAAGACCCGATTAGGAAACCAATACACTACCAAGTTGCCTAAGCACAACACGGATCAGAGGACTTACCTTGGCATCAATCCCAACTTGCAACTCAAGGTTATGCACACATGCCTCATATATTGCATCAAACAGTAATCAATTCACAACAATCGGATCAGATCATTGATCAATCGACCTAGTCGATTACATGTCAACCAGTACCATACATTCCCTACGATGGAATATCTAGTCGTCAAGCCCATGTGCATTCTCTAGGATGACATACCAAGTCTCTGAGTCCACGTGCCTTTTCCAAGACGACACACTTACTCAACGGGCCCACATGCATTCTCTTAGGCGACCTTTTCGCCAAGGTGATGCATCAATTCACCGAGTCCACGTGCTCTTTTTACGATGACTAGACCCACGTGCATTCTCTCAGGCACAAATTCGCCAAAGTGATGCATCAAATCACCGAGCCCACGTGTCCTTTTTATGACACCCAGGCCCACATGCATTCTCTCAAGCATAGATTCGCCAAAGTGATGCATCAAATTTCCGAGGCCACGTGTCCCTTCAAGATGCCAAACGTACTCTCTGAGACCACATGCATTCTCCGAGGTAATGCATCAAATTACCGAGCCCACATGTCTCTTTCAAGATGCCATACTTAATCACCGAGCCAACATGCATTCTCCTAGGTGATAGGCCAACTCACCAAGCCCACGTGCCTTCTCCGAGGTGATATGTAACCTACCATTGGTCCACTATAAACAACATGCCTAATCTCCTAAATGACATACTTAGTCATCGAGCCAGCATACATCATGCATATTCACTTTCATTCCACAATCTCTGCTATAACCAGTAGTCCACCACAACACTTTGGCACTAATAATCTATACCCGATTATTCATTAATCAATTACCAAAATCAACTCAACTTAGGAACAA
The DNA here is from genome assembly GCA_014182555.1 of Eucalyptus erythrocorys. NCBI lineage: Eukaryota > Viridiplantae > Streptophyta > Magnoliopsida > Myrtales > Myrtaceae > Eucalyptus > Eucalyptus erythrocorys. The sequence goes on along the minus strand of CM024600.1, from coordinate 27,168,303 downwards.
TTCCTAAAATTCCACAATTCATTCAATTCCATGCAACGTAGAGCTCAAATAAATAAATGGACTGCACCATGACGATCAGCACAGAATTCCAGTCCCCGGCCATCCTCGGATAAATTTCCGGAAAATAAATAAATAAATAAATAATTATTTAAAATTAATAAATATTATAATAAATCCAACTCAGGCCCGTATTGCCTAATTGGAGCTCGAAACAGTCTAAGAAAAATACCGTGATGCATTCAATAAATAGAAGTACCCATCTACTTGCTAATTGCATAGTCACATTGTCTAATATGCATCACAATTAATTAATAATCACTAATCCACTCTAATCTAACCACCTAATCCTACTTAATTAACATCAATCAACCTTTATGCATCATTAGTCTACTAAGCGAGGATTAGTGAGCTAAACTCATCGGAATAACGTGCAAATTGGCTTAAACCGATGGGAACAGCGCAAAGAAGACTCTACTCCAAAGGCGGGCCAACTTTCGAAATCCGAAACCACCTCAAAACGGGCTTAGAAGCCGCTGCGATACCCACTCTGTTTCTATTCTGATCTTGCTGGAAATTGAAGCAAACAACTCAATTACGCATGGAAATTGACCAGTAATGAGGAAATAGACCAAACCGGGCCATGGCGGGCCTTTACCGGTGAAGAAACACATAAAACCAACCCCGGCGAGGCTCCCACAGACCATGGACAGCAGCTGGACGCACGGTGAAGCGGAGAGGGGTGCGGCCAAGAACATGCATACGTGAGCGGCATGCGGAGGAGCGAACAGCGACGACGGCGGGGTGGTGCACGGTGGCTGCTGGTTTTGCACAAAGGAGGGAGAGAGGAGGGTCTTGGATGGTGGAAATGAGAGAGAAATGGAGAGGATTGAGTTGAGGGAAGAGATAAGAGAAATGGTGGGCCATTGGCTTGATATTTCCACCAAATATCTTCAAGAATCAACCTAGGCTAAGCAATACTCCTTGGCTCACAATGGGCCACCCACACACTCCTCACAACCTCTTGAAGTAGTCCATTTTGGCTAGGCATTGGGGGGGGCTACGAATTTTGAAGAATTATGCTTCAATTAGCAATAATTCATTCTTGATTCTCTCTCAATTGGCTCTCACAAATTCAATTGGTCAACCATTGATCCTCTTAATATTTTTTCCTCACTTATATATTCATCTTGCTTCTCAAATTTACAATCAAAATAAGTCCCCGGCTTCAATTGCATAAAAATGGTCCGCCGACGACTTTTTCTCAAAAAGTGTTGGTTGTCAGAAAAAGATAAGGGTCCTAAAATTTATTGTGACATGATAGAATTTTCAATTTTTGAAATCGAACTCAAATTGACGGTTAATTTCCCTTCGGCGCATTTTTGGTGTGACCTAGACTATCGGGTAGTTTTTAGAACTTTTTAGGGTAAATGACCCGTGGTCGATTTTCTTCAAGCCACATTGAATCCACTCGACACATTGGTAACTCTCGATTGTCGTGGAAATCTCAATGACTCAATTACAGACACAGGGTACCAAAACAACAATAAAATCAAATTAGTGTTGGTCGACGAGAATTTTCCAATTTAGTGGAGTCACCCATGATTGACCACACATCTTAATCGAATCAACCTATCTTTGATCTTAAATCGATTTTATACTGTGCCGTAATGACCTCTAAAGATGAACATGGTCGAGAAGTCGATTCCTAGTTGAATTCTCAAGTCTATTATCTTAAAATTCTTTAACTGCTTACCCAGCTAGTCTAATTATCTCGAGAGTGATCAGCTCTGAGAACAACCCTATAGACGCGTCAATGAAATGCCTGATTAATTCAATAGAAAACAGATTGAAAATCTAGGATGTCACAACAATCCCCCAAAATCCTCATGCCGATGTAATTATTTGGAGGAGAATGGTTCTTGAAGATTGCAAATCCAAGGCAATTAATCTTGGATATGCACATATGAGGGTTAGGGAATAGGCTAGGCTTAGGTGGTGATGTCACCTTCTCTCTCCTCTTAAGTTTGGGCACCCCCCTCTTCATGCTCATCTTTCTTGTCTTATTTATCTAAAGCTTCTAGAAGAGGGTTAGGATGGTAATTACAAAAGCACAATACTATTCAAGCACATGAGGTTATTAATGTTGAATGTTGCTGTAGCGCCCCTGAACCAACTGAGATTGCCACAGTTACCTATCTCTATTTCAAAGTTAAAGTTAAGCCGTAAATACTTAGGCATTTTTTTTTTTTTTGTTAATAACGGTCCCAACACAAAATCTTACAGCGGAAGTAAAATTAACATTTTCTTTCCTTTCCCCTGACAATCATAATACAATGCACATCGACTATTTCATCAGAGTAGAAAGTCAAGGCCTGAACACTCTACATAGTAGGAGATGGACATCGGGTGAGTCGATACAACAAAAAGCCTAAGCTCCTAATAGGCTTGGCTATAACCAAAAGTACTCGACTCTAAGGCCTTCGAACAAGCTGGTCCATCATCCTGTGTCGGCCATCCAAAAATGTGTTAGCCCACACCAGTCACACGCTCTCTTCACACCCAGCCGGGTGCATCGGCTGGCGGCAGCGGCAACATCCCTCTCATCGTCCCATCGCGGCAAACATGAATCGACAAAAACTCTTGTGTCACTAGGCCATCAGGGAGGCCCACATCAAACATAATCAAAACACGCACTCTGAAGAAAACCAATCCAGGGACACCTAAGCAAGGGTGCTCCACGCACTCGATCTCTACATCCGTAGGAATACCGTAGAACATACCACGTGCGACAGGTGCTAGCGGCATCTTGCTAATATGAAATGTTAGTCCCCAAAATGGGTGAGTACAACCACTCAGCAGGTAAAAGATCCTTTTAGCTACTCACGCATCATACAAGATAATCAAGGTATCATGGTATAGTACATATCATTCATGTATACAAGCACTACTTACCTTGCAGCCATACATATGTCATCATACCTTATATGTATGCGCCATCATGCACTCATCATCAAGCATCCATGCATATACCATCATGCCATAGGAGCATATACATCCATGCACTCATCATCAAGCATCCATGCACATACCATCATGCCATAGGTGCATATACATCCATGCACTCATCATCAAGCATCCATGCATATACCATTATGCCATAGGTGCATATACATCCATGCACTCATCATCAAGCATCCATGCACATACCATCATGCCATAGGTGCATATACATCCATGCACTCATCATCAAGCATCCATATATATACCATGCATACATGTCACCATACTATGCATGACTCAATTTCAATTCTCAATTTTTATTCTTTTAATTTGGCCATTGCATTTCTCTTTCCCGAGATCAGGAATTTCATTTCACATTTATTGCTCGCACCCAACCTGGCGTTGCGAGAAAAACACACCCCCGGCACACACCTCCGGGCATCCGGCACCCCCAACGCTCCGGGCATCTCGGAACTCCCGAGGCCATCCAGAATTACGCCACTAGGCCACTGGGCATCCGGCATTTACACTCCCTGGCCGGGCATCTCGCACCCCAACTAGCATCACGAGGTATCCCCCGGGCATGTATTCAAAATACAACCGGGCATCCGGCACCCCCAACGCTCCGGGCATCTCGAAACTCCTAAGGCCATCCAGAATTACACCACTAGGCCACTGGGCATCCGGCATTTACACTCCCTGGCTGGGCATCTTGCACCCCAACTGGCATCATGAGGTATTCCCCCGGCATGTATTCAAAATACAACCGGGCATCCGATATTCTCATTTATCATAATTTACATTAACATTTATGGCCCAATTTCATCATGGCATATGGTATGATGGTAACAAGATTATTTTTAGCATTTAATGACTATATGAAATGCCAAATGTCATAACACATGCAGCATGATTCAATCACTTAAGACTACATCATCCATTTTGTTCGTGCAACTTAAAATAGTCCACACATCATTTCCTTTGAAACTTACAAAATCCAGCATGCCTAATTTTTGAAAATATATAAATTGAATGCCAAAACGACCTTAAAAAATTATGAGATTTTCACACGTGATAGTCGAGACATAAAAACACACTTTTCATGAAGAATGCATATTCTAAAAATCTTCACACAAAAAGATATAGCTCACACATCACAGCATACAAATTTCGGACATACCAGATTGCACGGTCTTAGGATTTTCCCAAATTAAATATCCAAATGGCCTTTAAAAATTATGAAATTTTACCACATAATAGTTAAGATATAAAGGCACAAATTTCATGAAGAACGCATACCCAAAAGATCCTCGTACGAAAAGATACAGCTCAGGCATTACAGCTCACAATTTCGGACACACCAGATTGCATGGTTTTAGGATTATTTCAAATTAAATACACAAACAACCTTAAAAAATTATGAAATTTTACCACGTGATATTAAAGACTCTAAGGTAGATTTTTCATGAAGACATTAAGGCCAAATTCATCCTAGATAATTAACTATAGTAGATGAAGACCTCTTTCTTAGTACCGAAACCTCCAGGCTAAACCATCACCGAAAAATCACCATTTTACCTACTTATCTTCATTCTTTTCTTCTAAATTTTTGATATGTTTTAAATCAAGGTGTCTACTTCAACTTTCATTAAGGAGTCAAGGTAAAATTTCCAAAGGAAAATCGTCTTATTGTCCCTGAAGTCACTGGTGTTCAATAGAGCTTGTCCAGATCCAACGTCTTTAAGAGAAAATTCTTTTCACTAGGCTATACTTGTTAGTTTTACTTCAAATTTGAGTATATTGATCTTTAAGATGTCCCCTACAACTTTTATGAAGAAGTCGAAGTGAGATTCTTAATAAAAAGTTACATGCAACACCTAAAATCACCAAAATGTCAACATGCAGTTTCAGATCTAACCATTTTCGTAGAGGGTTGGTTTCACCCCTCAAAACTCATCCATTTTACTTCAAATTTTAGTATGTTATACTTTAAGATGTGATCTACAACTTTCATGAAGGAGTCAAAGTCAAAATCCAACTCGAACATCACATTTAAGCCCTTACAACATTCTGGTTCATGCAGTTTACTCGAGAACAGTCTACTACTTCAAACAACACTCTCCAAAGCTTTGTTTTTTCACATCCTAGGCACACGAAATTCATCACCATACAACAACACATTCAAAAAACAACATGCAAGAGTAGATCAATGATCTAACTTGCCTCTATATCAAGCAAAACAAACGGAAAAAGGCGAAGCACGGCGAGGACGGACTGCTTCTTCCTCTTCTTCTCCCTTCTTCTTTCCTTTCTCTCCTTTCTCTCTTCCTCTCCTCTCTCTCTCTCTCTCATGGTCGAAGCCTCCCCCTAAACCGGCTACCCCTTCCTTTTATTTCCCCTTAATTGCAATTATTTGCAATCATTAGTGGCCGCCCAAAATGGCCAATAGGATAGCCCCTCTTTTTGCCACTTGGCAAGCCTCATGCAAAGATGGGCTTATGGGCCTCCTCCCCTCTTGTGGTCGACGGCCCATGATGGGCTTCTTGGGCCGGCCATTCGGCTCACTTTTAGTCCAACACTTCTTGGGCTTAAAGTCCAAACCTAATTAATTCAAGAATTTCCTTAAACAAGCCCATATTTAATCTTAATAATTTATTTTAATTCCCTCTTTTTCAATTACCAAATTTACAATTTCATATGGCCATAAAACTTGCTACATTAAACTATAAAAATTAAATTTAAGAAGTGCTTAGCCAAAAACAAATTCTCCTTATCAAATTATCCTATAATACTAACTCTAATAAGCCGTGAACATATGATATATTTCTATCCACATAATACTTGGCCTTAAAAGAAAATCAATGGCTAAAGCATAAATCAAAGGCAAATTCCATTACCTAATCATAGACTTTAATATCTCTAGAGGTTGCCCTAAATTTTTGGGATGCCACACTTGCATTGACCAAAATGGGCTTGGATGGCCCATGACCCTCTTGGGCCACCCATGCTTTGGCATGAGGCTTATTGGGCCCACGTGGTTCCTTGTTTGTAGTTCATTTCTACTTTTTCAAATTTCTACTATCCGTCGATGAAAAATCAAGTTTTTGCCCCAAAGTGGCCTTCTTGGCGTTTTCGTGATCTATCGATCCCCATTGTAATCCTGCTCCATTTATTACCTCTTTGTCATCATTGAGCCCTGCATTTGCCGCCATTTTCCACCGCCGCCTACATTTTAGGCCTAAGGAGTTTGATGAAATCACACACACACACACACACACACACACACACACACACACACTCTCTCTCTCTCTCTCTCTCTCTCTCTCTCTGTGCAGCGACCATTATCCAAATGTCGAAGTTTGCACGTCTGTTGTTTTGGGTTGGTGATTGCTAGATTAGGGTTTTAGTTTTGGGCTTCTCTTGGTTTGCTACGAACACAATTATTATTAGGTTTAGGGTGTTGGTTGATTCCATATCCTCCTCTTCACGACAGACAAAGGGGAAAATAAGTGAAAACCGTGGTAAATGTAGCGTCTAGCTGTGTGGATAGGACAGGCCATAAAGTTTGCGTGCTTGGATCCGATCTATGTGGTGTGTTTTGCAGTACGGTTGTGATTTCAATATGTTTTGTTGAGTTTCCAGGACTGTTGTATTCAATTCATGTGATATGTATGGATATTAATGGACTTCTAAGGTGTAATTGATTCAAGATTGTGCATGTTGTGCTTCAATTTCAATGAAGATAGATTAGTGTTCTAGTTTGATTTGGATAAGAATATTATATCAACTAGGGAAGTTAGTGAGTTACATGCATAAAAAGAAAACAAAAATGTAAATCTTTTTAATGATCATATGCATGTTCTATTTATATGTTATTCCGTGGTTTGATTTGATAGTTTACTTGCTCTTCATTTTTGTTTGATCAACCGTTGCTGGATAACTTTTACATTCAAATATTACAGTTTGGTGCATGATAGAGTTTGGAGTTGAATTGAAGAGGTTGATGTAGTTGAATTGTGGCTTTCTAAAAATCAGATGATGTTGTCCTTTATCTATGGTTCTAGCGTGTTATTCTGCACTTGGGATGTTAGTAGTGAGGTTTGATAGGCGAGTTTGTGCATTTATCATTGCTATCTAGTGATTGAATTTTTCTGGCAAAACCAATGAGATGTGGCTTTTGGAGGAGTATGTCAAATGCAAAATCCAGTGCTTGAAAGAGAGAGCAATAGCTGTGTTCATTTTCATGCAAATATACAAATCTGTAGTTTGAAGTGGCAAGGTTTCTCATTGAAACCGAACTTAAATATTCCTTAGACTTTGATGGGAGTCTTTGGATGGTTTGTTCTGAAAAGGGTCCATGCGGTTATTCACAACACTTAACCTATTCCTTTAGTTTATTAGTAGTAACGGCATTCATAATAATTGCTAATTTAGCAAGCATACGTTGTGTTGGGAACCATAAAACAAAAACATAGATGAAAATCATTTAAATGTTCTACTTTTGCCATTCTATAGACATGACAATTAGTGCGATTAGGCCGCCATCCATAAGGTTATGTTCTTGTCTAATTATGCTCGATGCTGATTTTCTAAAGAATAAGAGAAGAGGAAAGACTATTAATGGAGAGAAATGTGTTTATGTTCTTGTCCTAGGCTTGAAATTTGTTTTTCTATTTTGTAAATGTTTGATCTTTGTTTTGAAATTTCTAATTATATTCATTTGTTGTTATGTATATGTAAAGTTGATGTATCAAGATAATATGTCAATGGAGGTGGATGAATGTGAGGAGTTAACTCCAATCACAGAATTGAAATTATCAAACAATGAAAGTCAAGAAGAGTCATCTCCTACCATGATTGCGACAACCAAGATACTCGATTCTCAAAGCCATCTCCTACCATGAGTGCGACAAAGAAGGGACTCTGTTTTCATCTTCCTCCTCATGATAAGAACTATATATTTGATCTTAGAATCATTATGCGAGAATCAAATATGAGAACAAAAAAAATATGAAGTGAAGTGTACTCATTGTGGATCTATGTATAAGCATGGTGTTGCTAATGGTACCTTGTTGCGTCCATTTTCATTTTGCTTAACTAAAAATGAAAAAAAAAAAAATGTTAAACCCTAGAACTGATCCTAGATTCCGTAAGAAGTTTCAAGTTCCACATTCAAATGGATAGGTTCTAGCTTCCTAATATACGAGAAATGTGTACCTGAGGACAGGTTCCTGGTTCTAGGTAGAATCTATAAAAATTTGAAACCGCTTACCTCTATAGGTAAGTTCTTAAGAAACACTGAGAAAGCTCTTCAATTTTAGTACCAAGAATGGACTGACAACCTAAGTAGCACTAACACTAATACGCAACACACGACATGACACGTCGACACATCAAATTTAAAAAAAAAAAAAAGAATTTTAATACATTTGGACATGTTATATATTAAATGAATATTTTTATATAAATTAATTTAAATTAAATATATAAATAAATAAATAAATAGAAAAAAATGCCTAAAATGAATTTGGGCTCCCTCCTCCCCACCGTGGCCGCCGTGCTTTTTGGCAATTCATTCAAACACACACACGTCCTCATATGCTGAAGAAGACATGAATTGTTTTACATTTTCTTCTATAATAATATGTTAATCCAATGATTAATAAAAAATACAAAGTTAAAAATCTACTCAGACCACCATCTCTCTCGCCCTCTCTTCCTGGGGTTCTTTGCCTCTCTTCGTCGTTGTCGACTTCATCTTTCAAACCAAGAAGCTCGCCCTGAACCAACAGCTGTGGACTTTAATCGTCAAGGGATGCGACGGTAGCCCCAAGTGAAAGCACGGGATGCCGTTCGTGACGCTTGCATGCCTTGGAGAATTTTAAAAAACCTCTACAACTAAAAATAGCTGCATTATGAAGTTTCACACAATTGGCAGTGGAATGTTGTCGTTGCTACTACGGGGATAGATCTGTTTCTGGACAACCTTCACCGCTGCAACTCAAACTGCATTGCTGCCCTATTAGATGCTGCGACAGCCCTATTAACCCTTTCGTCAACCTTGGCCACATCATAAGCTCTATCCGCTGCTCTTCGTGCTTCCTGATCACGAGAAACAGACAAATAAATCAACAATTACAACGTTTTCACCAGTTTAGCAAACCTAAGAGAAACAAACTATCAATAATTATACAACTTTAAAACTGCTCAGCAACTAGAAAACACAAATCAAAATGGATCATAGGATAACATGAATATGCAACTCATCTCCCTGAGCTATGTAAGACTCATTCAAGTAATCAGGATTTCATTTTAACTTCAGTAATTTTTCTCTGTGAGCAAAATTATATTCGAGAGGACCATGGCCATCAAAGACCCAAGGTTATGACGATGGACTTTCAAAAAATGTTCAGAGTTTTCCATTTCAACAACTGAACATATACCTCCGCCCAAAAAGGACCAACCTCCAAATATAGGCTGACACAGGATTATTTCATTTTTCCAATAATCAGTATCCACTCTCTTTTGCAGCAATCATGAAAAAAGTAAAACCATCAGTTCTCATCAATGACATGCTCAAACTGTAAGCATGATTCCACCTAAACATCAAACAGTCATCTACCATCTGATAAAGAATAAATGGCACAATTCAAGCATCAGCCCAACAACTTAATTGTATGCACTTGATATAATCTCTTTTCAGTGGGACTGTCAAACTAGTGATCCAACTCCTAAAAACTTCAAGATTGATATTAGCTAGAAAAGGCAAGAAAAATCCTTAAAAAAGAAAATCTAGCTTAGGTGGCAAAGAAAAGTGTAGAAGCACAAATGTAGAAGTCTCTAGAAGAAGAATGGTTAAACTACAATTTAGAATTTCCTAGATGAAGCCTATGTGGACAGCATTCTACATAAATCTAGAATGTTGTACTTAGTGGGTGGAGCACCCTATAAATAGAAAAGATGGGAAAGTGTAGTAGAATAACAAAGGTAAGCAAGCTCCTCCCCTTCCCTTTGTACTACAATAACTAAATAAAGAAAGTTCTTTTTGTTCCCTCATACTTCTCTTCTACCGCTCTCTTTTACACATTCCTATTATTACTTTGCCCTTGCCCACTTTGTTCTTAGTTCTTTTGCTCTCTTGATAATTCACATACAAAACACTCCCTTGCACACATATCAAACACATGCTTCCGCAAATACCAACAGAGACATAATGCAATCTTATTATGTCTAACAACCACTGCATCATGAAAAAGCTGCTTGGTTGCTGAAACTCAAACTTTTAACTGCCCCTTTTCCTTCTTATTTTTCTTTCGCGAAATAGGGGCTCTATTATCAGTAAAACCATCTCTAATAGTGTTCGATAATTAGCTCATTTTCTCTACATGTGGCTAAATTGTAATGACACCCCACGCATTTAACAAAATCAAATCTCCCGGTGTCATGCAGAATTGATGTCATTGAGTGATCCATTTGAACTTTGAACAGTGGATACATGCTTAAGTGATGTTTTTCTACGTTCAGATCACATCGAAATTGATAAGCTGGTCATTATCTTGAAAAGATGGAGCATTGCTAAATGGATTGCAAACAGTCAAACACTCCAACTAGACCAGATCGGTAAAATTGCACATCAACTGGATTATTTCTTTAATAAAATGCCAAAATATCAAAGTAGATCAACCAAAAAAATTTTGACTTCAAAGCAGTGCCCAACACCATCCTACAAAAGGTCATAGTTTTTTCAAATTTTTACAAGCAGTGGCACAAGCATTATTTGATAGGGAACTGTGTCTGTGCAAGTGATCCCAAATTGAGATATGCTAGAAATCAAACTCTCAAGAACTAGATGACATAACAAAACTTATAAAAAATCGCAGAACTTGACAACGCATAACCAAAATGCAGAAAATGAAGAGTATCTCCCGCTAGTTAAACATACTATCATGAAGAGCATGTTTATTATGATTGAATCAGCATGAAATGGAATGCCCACTACAAGTCTGATTCCAGTTCCTATGTCTAGCGCAAGATTAGAAATAGTAATGCCCATTCCTTCTATTAATGGAATGTCCAATACGATAGCTAATCTATGGAACGGCCATTCCCGTACATGAGTTATTATTTCTTTGAAGTAAGTCCCAAAAATATTGTCAATACACTTGGGAAAACTTTAAAATTACCCCTCATCCTTCCATGTCTGTTAACTTTGTACTACAAATATTGTGACGATCATGTTCTCTAACAACAATTGTCAAAACAAGGGGCGGCAGCGATAGCACATCATCCACATTGCAGTTCCTCCTAGCTTTCAACATCCCCCACCTGATCACTTCCTACTCTAAGTCCAACCATTAAAGGATTTTGCACCAAACTGAAAACAGTTTTGCATTAAAAAAGTTGGTAAGACGAACTTTGAACTGAAGACTAATTGACTAAGACCCGTTGTAACTTGGACGAGATGTAGCAGTCCACAAGACTTTCAGGTACAGTCTATTCTGTCATTGAAGTTCAACAAATGATCTTGATTACCACAACATTTAAAGTCAGAGCTTGAATTCTTAAGGTGGAGCTAAACATATCTTAAAATGCCCAATACATCTGCCAACTCTCCCCACAGCTAGAAAGAGAATCCAAAGCACATGTGCTCCAAGCCTGAGAAGCATATATAAGGTCTAGGTCCGACCTGGGAATCCTATAGGAAAATCAATTTTAATAGGTCAGATTTTCTATTACAGGCATGTTTCATCTCTTCTTCCTCCATGGGAATTCATATTTCAGCCTTAAACCGTGTCAAAAAATCTCACGAAAGTCATTTCCTTTGTCAAGTAAACTCTCGGACATTTTGTTGTCCATGCATTATAATCAAATATGATTTTAGGCACTTTGTGTTGTCTTATCAATGCAACAGGCTAATAACCTATCCGACCGACGAGCGAAAGACCATTTCCTCAAAGACCACACACAGATAAATGGGAATACAATATGTGGGCATTCAAGAAAGAGTTAAAAGGGGAAATAAACCTTTAGACAACCCCAGAAGAGTCAAGTTATCTTGATCCTGGAAAAAATGCAGCCTGGTACTGATAGCCCTGTCATAGAGACCAAGGTTGCTGGGCCATGCATCAACAACAGGAGCCGTCCCTAACATAATGCCAACACCTGGCCTGAGCCTGCCCTAGGAAGTAATTCATCACGCTAGGCCAATTTGGAAGTCCAACCATTATGGCAATTTTTATGCAAATGACAAAAATCATAACCAATATATTTTCCTAAACCCATTATTGAGATCAGTCTCACATCCCATGAACTAGAAAAGCTTAAAACAGATTCTAATGAGTAATAACCTGCACGGCGTTGAGCACTTTAGAGTGATTGACCACCACTGGAGAATAAGGGTACATGGTGCTTTGTGTACTCGATATATCAAGAATTCCATTCTGCCAATGTCCAGATTGAGTTTCCCCATTTCTAAAAGTGTACATGCCAAGCCCTTGCCGTCTACCCTCATGCCAAGCACCCTCATAACGATGACCATTGGCAAAAGAATAGATGCCGAAACCATGCATCTTGTTTGCAAAGTATTCTCCAACATATGTATCACCATTTCTACAAAAGGACAATGAATTAGCTTAACATGCAATGCTGCAGAGATACAAGTCATCCAGTATTGCAAAAGAAAGTATAAAAACTATTATGCTCGGAAACCTAACAAACGCCACAAGGCTGAAAAGGCATCATCATTTAAACATGCTATGCATTTCACGAAAACCTAACAAACGGCAAGAGGCTGAAAATGCATCATCATTTAAAGATGCTACGCATTATGAAACTCCTGAAAAAGCACATGAAGAGAAGCTTTGGCTTGTTTTTCTCATGCTACGAGAGGCAAAAAAGGACCTCATGTCATATAATTATGATATTAGCAAAAAGTTGTAAGTTCTAAGCAAGCAATGAGTCTATTCCTTCCTGTAATTGTTCATCTTCCGCTAGCATCACCAAAAGTTCAATGACGAATTCTCGTAATCTCTGCACTGTTTCAGATAAGTTCTGCATGCCGAGTCCCTATCATTTATCCATCTCTTGATCTTGCAAAAATAGATTAGCATACGCGGCCTATCCCATAACAAAACCCTATCTTTACCATCCCTCTCGCCCACCCTTCCTCTCTTCGCCCCTACAACAGTGCAGAGATTAGGAGATTTCCTCATTGAACTTTTGGTGATGGATAAATGTATAAATTAATAGAGTAAAGTAAAAAGGGCTTCTTACTTTTAAGGTTTTCTAATCAGAAAAAAAAAAAAAAAATTCCCCACCACCCACCTGGGTGGCGCGGTTGGCTTTGGGCCTCCTCCCTCTCACGAAGGGGAGGGGTTCGAAACCCAAGCGCGTCGCAGGGTGACTTACCTGGTGGCACGTGTGTGGTGGCTAGCACGTGTCGCCCCCAGTGGTTTACTCCCGGCTACCGGCCGTGCGGGGTTCCCTGGGTCACCAACAAAAAAAAAAAAAAAAATTCCCCAAATTTTATAATAATCTATGAATGCATATATGTATAAATTAAAAATTTTGTATAAATCTCACTTTTATTGAGCCAATATAAGTGAAATGACTTCTTACTTTTGAGTAAAGGGGACGTCAACATAATATCATGACCCCTAAGGAAAAAAGTTAATTGAATTAATTTTATCCCCATGTTTGGTCAGTGGGCTTTCAGCAGGTTCTTGGTTCATTTTGAACCATCCCCAAGTCGGTGGCAACGATTTATCCTTATGTGTTTTAGGGTCTATTTTAGATTAGTTCTAAGACTTAATTGTGGCCATTTTTACAAGACTATATATGGTGAAATGTTTTAAGCCAATTTAATGTTATAAAATTATTTTAAACTGAGGGCATGTGACTTGTTCATATTATTTATCAAGCGTGGCATTGAAAATCAAATTGGAAATAAGTATTTTCATTCACAGATGATTGTCTTCAACCAAACAACTCATTAATACTTTTTTATTTTTTATTTTTATGGTAAATAATTGAACTGGAAACAAAGTGAGATGAAAAAGCCTTCAATCATTGCATTTATTGCAAGAGAAATAATTTTACATGTTTCGTACATAAATTTCTGAATCATAACTGATGAATTCATTTCATTAATGCACTACTTCCCTCGAGCTATATAAGTTCTCGTCTCTAGATCAATTGCATCATCAAACAATCAACAATCTTAGACAATTTTTTAACCCTTCTATCCCCAAAAGACCATAATGGCAATGCTCAAGAACTTGCTTGCTCTCATGGTCTTGTTGGTCGTCACCGTTGCATTGCTTCCTAAGGCTACCTTGGCCACGGTCGGAAACCTTGATTGCGGAAAGGGAATAAGTTCTGATTGTGGGTCTGGATTCTTTCAAATCATAGTCCTTGCCGACACCTTTACACCCACCAATGAATGTTGTCATGAGCTCTTGAAAGCGGGGAAGAACTACCACGACCAATTTGTGGAGTTGAGCATCTTGAGCCACAAGCCAATTAGAGGGACAATATCTGATGTCTATAGGAGGAGCAATGAGACATGGAGCAATTGCATCGCAGCTCTCAGTCCTGTATCCCCTCCTGAGCCTGCTTTGAGAGTTCCTATTTATTAGTACAATAAACGTGTAAAATAAAAAATAACAAAAGGTTTATAATTTTTTTATTGGATTGTGCTCAAATTTTTTATTTTATTTTTGTTTCTCTTAAGCCTTATGGTTGACTATCACAAAAGCACAATTGTGGATGAATCATATTTTCCGTGTTTAATGTGCTTATTAAACTTGTAATTTTTAAAAATGATCTGCAAAATACAATCTGCCCCTAAAGTTGTTACTAGCTTTCGAGTTTAAAAACATAGTCCCATACAAAACTATAAAGAAAATGTCACTTTATTTCTTATGCACAACCTTTTGAAACAAATACCTAAGCGATGAAAAAAGTAATAGATGGTTTAATAGTCATACATTCATCTCTAACAATCACATCAATACGTAGCTAAAACTGGTCGATCTAGCATACTATTATATAAAGTAATGTAAAGAGGACTTCTTAGTTAGAAGGTTTTCTGACAAATTAAATCCTCGATAGTTGTTTTATATAACACTCTATCAATGGATAAATGTATAAATTAATCATCTTATATAAATCTTACTTTGAATCTTTTTAATCTTGTAAGCAATCATTAAAAAAAATTCAAATCTCAAAATATATTTCTCTGCTTATATATGTACGTATCCAATTGCTCCATTAGTAATTTCTTTTTTCCGTTAACTGATAATTCAAATATCCTATACTGGACGATTCAGCAAAACCTTCAAATGTTAAATATATGTTCATGCGAGAATGCGTGTACACTTTTGCTACTCATATACCATGTAAACTTGACATTTGAACATTTAATGAGGTTTTGAAGGTACCAAGAATTTAGAAATATGTATGGCCCAACATCTTATGTAAAATGAGTTCATAATATGTCCGACCATGTTATTATGCAAGAGTAGGTTTAATTTAATCAACCCAAACATAATGAATGTATTTTGCTTGGCACGGAAGATGACGACGAAGATTATTATTATCAACTTGGCTCCTCTTCATTTAATGAAACCTATTAATTATCACAAGTTCAATAATTTTCAATAAAGAAAAAATAGTCCCACCTAGTAAATCTAGAAAACCAAAACCCAAATATTTTTTAATAAATAATTTGACCAAAAAAAATCAGCTTATAAATATTCTCAATTAATCTAGAAAACCAAAGCCAATTTTGGTTTATAGATATAAAGGAAAAAGAAGACTGGTAAGAACTTTGTACATGTAAACTTGGCTTTGGTTTTCTAGATTAATGGAGATTATTTGTAAATTGAATTTTTTTGTCAAATTATTTAGGGAAAATCTCAAATAAGGACCCCAAGTGAGCCTACTTTCTCAAACAAAGACCTAAAGTGACCGCTATTCCAAATAAGGACCCAAAGTGGCTAACAAGTCTCAAATAAGGACTTGAACACGCCGGCCGGGCCAAAATGTTCACCGGCCAGCGAGCGTGTGACATTTTCGGTGGCTAGAATATGGGCAATTTTTTCCAAAGAAAAGATAGAAATTAACAAACCCTAAAAACAAAAACAAAACCCCCAAACTTTTCACGTTCTTCTTCTTCTGCTCTTCATCTTTTACGTTCTTTGTCCCCTCTTGTTTCGAGAACCCAAATTCTCTCTTAATGGAACAAAAGAAGAAGATGTGAAGAAACGAAGGTAGGGGTTTCTTGTTGTGTTTCAATTCATCCTCCATTAACAGAAAATTTTGATGCTCCAAGCGAGAGAGGACAAAGAATGGAGAAGATGAAGAGTAAAAAAAAAAAAAAAAGTGAAAACATGAAGAGTTTGGAGGGTTTTGATTTTAGGGTTGGTCAATTTCTATCTATATTTTTTTTGACAAATTTGCCCATATTCCGGCCACAGAAATGTCACACGCTCGCCGGCCAATGAACTTTTTGGCCAGTTGGCAAGTTCATGTCCTTATTTGAAATTTGTTAACCACTTCAGGTCTTTATTTGGGGCAACGGTCACTTTGGGTCCTTAATTGAGAAAATAGGCTCACTTTGAGTGCTTATTTGAAAATTTCCCTTAATTAATTAATAAATAATTTCGCTAAATATAACAAACTAAAACCAAATTATTTGATCAAATGCTTAATTTATCAATTGTTGATACTTAAATTTTGGCTTCAAGTGTAATCATTTGCATAAAAATTAGGGCTAATATCATGAAAAACCTTAAATGAGTACACTTGTGACAACCTAAACTGGTATACTTATAACAAATTTATTTTTTGCTAGTTTCCGTTAAAATTTACTATCAAATTCCTAAATTGGATAGATGATATGTGGTAGTTGACAGGTATTTAGTTTACCTTCCATTTGTTACAAGTATATCGGTTTTGTGATTTCTCGTGATATCAATACAATTTAATAGAAACTAATGGAGAGTAAATTAATCACAAATATATTAGGTTGGGATTTTTGTTGATAAAAAAATTTATTTGAGAATTTTTGAGATAGATTTGTCATAGATGTACTTGTTTGACAATTTTTGTGGCATTAATCCTAAAATTAGGGATGGAGCCTAACCCTAAATAAAAGGTATCATTAACATAACGTGCATTTGCATTATAAAGATAATATGTCAATAGAGGTGGATGAATGTGAGGAGTTAACTCCAATCACAGAATTAAAATAATCAAACAATGAAAGTCAAGAAGAGTCATCTCCTACCATGATTGCGACAAACAAGATACTCGATTCTCAAAGCCATCTCCTACCATGAGTGCGACAAAGAAGGGGCTCTATTTTCATCTTCCTCCTCATGATAAGAAATATATATTTGATCTTAGAATCATTATGTGAGAATCAAATATGAGAACAAAAAAACATATCAAGTGAAGTGTACTCATTGTGGATCTGTGTATAAGCATGGTGTTGCTAATGGTACCTTGTTGCGTCCATTTTCATTTTGCTTAACTAAAAATGAAAAAAAAAAAAAAAACAGTTAAACTCTATAACCGATCCTAGAATTCGTAAGAAGTAAATTTCTGGTTTCACATTCTGATGAGTAGGTTCCAAGTTCCAAATAAATGAGAAACCTGTACTTGAGGGCAAGTTCCCGATTCCAGGTAGAACCTGTAAAAATTTGAAACCGCTTACCCATATGGGTAAGTTCTTAAGAAACACTAAGAAAGCTCTTCAATTTTAGTACCAAGAATGGACCAACAACATAACTAGCACCGGCATTGACATGCAACACACGACATGACACATCGACACATCAAATTTCAAAAAACAAAGAATTCCAACACGTTTGGACACGTTATATATTAAATGAATATTTTTATATAAATTAATTTAAATTAAATTTATAAATAAATCAATTAGAAAAAATGCCTAAAATGAATTTGGGCTCCCTCCTCCCCACCATGGCCGCCGTGCTTTTTGGCAATTCATTCAAACACACACAAGTTCTCGTATGTTGAAGAAGACATGAATTGTTTTACATTTTCTTCTATAATAATATGTTAATCCATTGATTAATAAAAAAGAAAAAGCTAAAAATCTACTCAAACCACCATCTCTCTCGCCCTCTTCCTAGGGTTCTTTGCCTCTCTTCATCGTCATCGGCTTCATCTTCTAGACCAAGAAGCTAGCCGTGAACCAACAGCTGTGGACTTTAACCGTCAAGGAACGCAACAACAGCCCCAAGTGAAAGCGCGGGATGCCGTTCGTGAAGCTTGCCATGGCTGCAATAGGGAAGGTTGAGATTCCAACGGCGGACTTCAAGATCTGGAGGTCTTAGCCATGATCGGCTCGTCCATGGCCCACACACAGGCAAGATTGAGATATGGGTTGTGATTGGGCTCAATCTTCCCCCGTCGTTGCCATGGCTGCTACAGATCTAGCTGGCCAGCTTGGATTTACAGTAGCAAAGGCATTGGGTGGGGACTCACCAATGGGCGTGGCGGTCCTTCGAGTCCTCCATCTCCCACTTCTTTGCCTCCCTCGAGAACACCAAACCCCGCCATGTCTACGGGGGTGCGTGGCAGAAGCCATCGGAATTCCTTAAATGACTCCATGCATATTGAAATCATGTGTCAAAATTCCAGATTCACATGTTGGAGCATATCAGGGAGAGTTAAACAGTGTCGGATTTTTCGACACTTGTTGAAAACGTGTCGAAACATGTCAAACATATGTTGGAGTATTGGACACGACATGAAGGCTCCCGAACAGTATCGGTACTTCTTAGCTGCAACAATTTGTGAAGAGAATAGAGAAGCCCTGAAATTCAAGGCTCACCATTAGCGGGCACATTTGCCATCAACCGAACGGGTTCACTTCCAGACTCCCAAAACTGAGGAGAAGTGTTGACACCTAAATTTTGGCGACCCATTTAGTTATTTATTGCATTAAAAATCATGGGCTAATTTTATCCCTAAAAAATTAATTGCATAACATAGAGTGTTAGGTGCATTTAGTTTTTAATTTGCATTTATGTTGGGCCGGTGGTGGAAGGGTTCGAATTTATATTTTTGAGCTTTAATTTGGCAGGATAGGCTAGGCCCGCGGAATGAGCAAGTTAGCCCAAGCCCGTTGTTTTTTTTATTAATTAATTAATGGGAATTTGAGATTTGAGGCGATATTACGGTGGTTTTTGGGATTTTAAAAAAATCGGATTTGCAATATTACCTTCAGCAACGAGATAAGTCTTATCTTTATTTATAGATAAAATTAGTTGAATTCAGTTGAAAATATTTAACAGATAAGGAGAATAAAACATTTTGTGATCAAGAGGTTATCGACAATCTTTTCGTCATATGAAAATATTAACAAAAAAGATCACGTTTTGTTTCGCCTATAAAAGGATGCATACGGTTTTGAGTTGGGGGGGGCTTCGATTTGTAAAAATCCACAAAGGGGAAAAAAGGTTTGTGCTTTAGTGGGGGGCTTCTCTCGAGTTTTTTTAAAAAATTCACAAAAGGGGAGGGGCTGTCCGTAGGGTCTGAGAGAGAGAGAGAGAGAGAGAGAGAGAGAGAGAGAGAGAGAGAGAGAGAGAGCTTGAAGAAAAGTCAAAGAAAAAAGTACAAAAGGCAGGGAGATAGCGATGTGAGCAGAGGGGGGAGAATTATTTTGGTTTTTTCGAAGAAAAAAATCCAGAAAGGGGAAGAGAGTGCTCGTGCTTTAGAGGGGATTGTCCGGTTCTTTGAGGAAAAAAAGCAAAAAAGGAAAAAGCCAAAAAAGAAAAGAGGCAGGGGAGAAAAGTACGGGTAGCAGAGGGGCGACTGTTCATCGTCTCCCTCGCCGCTCGCACCGCCCTGCGGCTTCCATCTGCGAAGACCCCCGTGCCCACCGCCGCTTTGCCAGCCTCGCACTAAGCCACGACCGATTCACCTCCAAGCAATCGCACCACCGCCACCGCATCATCGCACCGACCGATCCGCGACCTGCAGTGCCCCCGCCTTTGCTCGAGCTTCCACCCGTGACGTTCCTGCTCTGACGCCAGTCGATCCCGAGCCAATCGACGCATCTCCGCCAGTCCGACAAAGCCACTTCTGTGGCCGACCCCCTTTGATCGCATCGTGCACCTTCGACTCACCTCACAGCCACTACGAAGTTTCTATTTATGCAGGTTCGGCCTCCACGACGCTGCAGTGCCTCTGGTTAGTGACTCAGATCGAGCCCAGGTGAACCCGCGACCACTGTTCCTTTCCCGACGCTTCGCACACGCATATCGCCATAGGACCCATGTCCTCTGTTCCGCCTCTGTGCTGCTGTCACCACCGTTGGCTCACCTCGTTGAAAGCCCTCTCACGGGACCGACGACCCGCACCTCCAGGTGACCCACCACGAAATTGCTGCGTCGTGAGTGAAAAAGCAAGAAACAAAAAGAAGAAAGAAAAAAAGAAATTAGGTAGTTTTATTTTCTTTTTCTATTAACTTTATTTTATTTATTTCTTTTAAGTTTAGTTGTTATTGTGTAAATTTGAAATGATCTTTATTTCATGAATTTTGTCGGCATTATCCACAGGGATTTTCCCAAAATTATTGTAATTACTAATTTGATCCGTAAGACTTCGGATAAGATTTTTAATTATTTTGAATATCTTTGTCGTGATAATTAGGGTTAGAATAATCGTTAATTTGACCTGTGAGACATCAGGTTATTTTTTCGATTACTTTAATCCTTTATTTGTTGATTGTGTTGATAATTTAGGTTTAATATTTATTTAATAATCACTTATCTTAAAAAAACTTAAAAAAGAATCATAAAAAGCATACATATAGAAATACCATGTCATCCATCATGTAGCACATGCACATCTAGGACTATATAAGTTAGAATTGCATACATATAGCGATAAGTTCAAGTTATGACATATGAATTGCATCTTGCATGTCATTAAAATAAATTCATACACATTAAGTTAAATTAAGATTAGATTTAATCAATAGAAAAGTCAAATATCATGTCATCATGTTTAGGGTAATGCATATCATATTAGCACAATGACATTAACCATCTCCTGTCAGTAGATTAGGTCATTTGCTAAGTGTTACATGGCATATAATATCCATATTAGCTTGCATGTTTTACGTCATGTAGAATTAGGATAATTCTTTGCATGTCATTGCATATTAGAATTGCATGTTTATTAATTAAGGGTTTAGATAATTTCTCTTAGATGGATTGCATGTTTTTGCTAGAAAAAATAAAATGCCCATGTCATATAGAACTAGGATCATCAAAGTGCATGTCATTTAGTGATAATTGCTAGGTCCATTTAATTAGAAATTACTCTTCATTAGAGTTAAATCATTAGATTAGTTCAAACTGCATGTTTAATTATTGCATTTCTTTTGCTCATGTCATGTAGTTTAGGCTATACTGCCACGTCATATCATTTCATATTAAATTAGTGACATGCATTGCATATTGCATGATTTTCATTAATTAAGCGAAAACAAAAAAAAGAAATTGCTTTGTTAATTAGAAAATCATATTCAGGTCTGTCGATATGAATTCTGATTTAACATTGTAGTGCTTTTGTTGCTTTGAAGTTAATTTTTAATCGCTTCAAATTGAATGTTATTTTATTGATTGTGCACCCACATGATCACCATTTGCATGTTAGTTAGCTTAGGTTAAAATAAATCCAAGCTGCTTGCAAAAACATTTTTTTGAAAACTTAAAAGAAATGGTACCGAAAGGGCATTAGAGCAATCTAGTGTAACCAAGTCCCTGTACCCTTAGTCTCTAGTTCGTAGGAGTAGAATAATTCTCCCATTATTTTACTTAGGTGTCTAATCGACCTACCGCAAAGCGATTAGTGGCGACTCCTAAATAGTAATCATTCGCATGCTAAATATTTGAATATTAAGTCTCAAATTGGTATAGGTTTGGGAGGGCCTAAGTTAAGTCTAGGCTTAGCATACCATTAACCTAAAATCTAGGTGGGGTACCTTGGAATTTTTAGGTCGCGACAGCTTGGTGACTCCACTGGGGACTTGTGTTAAAACATTTAGTGGACTTAGGCCATTTTTCATTTAAAAATATTTTTGATTGGCAGCGAGGATACCAGGTACGCCCCTAATTTAAGTGTGAAATGTTTTTGCAGATGGGAGGTATAAGGGGAGTAGTCTTTGCTAACCTTTGTTTTGCAAGTTAGAGTTAAGGATGAAAGGCTGAATTTAAACTATAGAAGTGTTCTTTGCAATTAAACTGTTGTGCATGTTTTATTGTTTTTAGCACTATACTATTGCACACACAACCTGCTGCTGGACCTGGGCTGCGGTAGGATTCATAGGATGGTGTTGAGAAGGGTACTTTCTCCAAAGCGAGACTGCTATGTGGAGGTTGACCTTCTCTTCCCCGAAATTTCTTTCATGGTGTCGAATGTATCTGTGCTTATCCGCGAGACTGCGTGATTATTGGGCATTTCATTCGACTGAGCCGGAATTAGGAGGACTTGACACGTTAATGCGAGACTGCAACGGTTAGATCATCCTCTTAGCTCCACTTTGTTAAGCCATCTAGATAGAAATCGAACCTGATATTTCATTTGTATGTCTATGTGATTGCCATTGATTTTCTTTGGTGAAGTAAGTCTTCCATCCCTATACCATGCAATTTATTTTGTCGTATTTTTGGGTCGGTTTATGACAATCTAGGTCAATCATTGATTTGAGTAGAAATGAAATGAGAAATTGCTAGGGAATGATACATTTGAAAAAAACTTTGGAGAATTTGTCTTTATGTCATGCCTAGAAAATTTGGATATCCATTTTTTTAGGAAATTCTCTTCTCATATAGACTTTTCATGAATAAATAAAAAATCGATTAGATTGTTGTCATGGATTGACTCTCTATTTACACCTCATGCTTAAATGTTCCTATTTATCTTTATTAGGTTATAATGGATCCTCCACGATCGAGAGCAAAAATGACCGACCAGACTGAAATGCGTGATTGTATGGAAGACTAACTCCAACAGTTGCTCATCTCTATGCAACTCTTGACAACTGAAATCCAATCCCTTCGAGCAGATTTAAATGTCGCACCTCTTCTTCCCGAGACAGTAGAACGAAGACAAGAAGGGCAGAACCCGACACCTAATCAAAGACAAGGGAGGCAAGACTCACTACCCCCAAGCATGCGTGAGACATTCCCTGGTCCTCCGATGAGGATGCAAGATGAGGCGGAAGTGATAGATTCCTTGGGGCAACCAAGTGGCAAATTGGATTATCTGGTAAAGTATTCAGCTCCTCCCAGCTTTTACAACGACCCTCGCAGCATAGTCCCAGATGGATGGGGTGGTATGGATGATCCGATACCCCTAGAGACAGAGAACCCTGATGGTGCACAAGCCTGTTTGATGACGCATTCATAGGAGCTACTGACGAAGGACCTTCGGAAGACATAGGCCCGCAAGAGTAATCTTACTTTTGCACATTCCCTCGTGCGGGAATTTTCATTGCTTTCTAGGATTTCTTATTGTTTTTTTAGGAATTGTTTTCACTTGCTAGGAGTTGTTTTTGATTTCTTCTTTTACTTTCTTTTTAGGGATTAGGAATCGCAATTTCAATTCCAATAATGTAATTCATTTGATTTTGTTCAATGAAATTACACATTTTATTTCCAATTTTGAGGACATGACGGGGTATACCAAACCAGTCCAATGACGATATCCAACCATGAAAAATATCATACACGGAGAAATCCTGAGGATTGGACTTTCATGGTTCCTCCCAAAAGTTTTTTTCAAAAACAAAGGTATTTCATTGCTAAAATTTTTCTCGAAACTTGTAGCAGATTGACCCTGTTTGTTTGTCTGACTCATTTACTTCTTGTCTCAAAGCATAGTTTTAACTTGTTATGACAAGAGAAATCTAAAAATAGCATATCAAGATTCAATGATCATAAACCTGGATTGCAATCAACAGGTTTAGAAAGTGCTTGCAATGTAAATTGGGGCAAGTAAAAGAGGGCCATCATTCTCCGACAGAAGATTCTGGGGGCAAGTTTGCTCCAAATTATAGCTCATATGTGGTAAGGAAGGTACTTTCTGAAGGTACCATCCTAGCATAAATGAATGGTCGTGAGTTTCCCACTCCAATAAACTCGATGCAATCAAGAGTATTATCCATGATTGAATTTGTTGTATCATATTTTGAACTGTAAGCATTGCCTGATTAAGCTGCAATATCAATGGTCGAAATGTGTTATAAATCTTGCATGCTTTCCTTGATGAATTATGTGAGATTAATTGAATGTGTCAAATAGATACTTTGGAATGACGAAAGGCAAGCCTTATTCCATACACTAATCTCCGAGAGTTATATGAGAAATTCCATGCTCATAAGGAAAAGGGCGATCTCGCGAAGGGTACGTCAACCGAGATGATGAAAGGCAATTTCTTCTTCTACCCAAAACACTATAGGTATACCCATTGTGTATCCCTTTGAGCCCACACACATGAAGAGTTTTTAAATTATCCCTGTCAAGGATCATCCCACATTGGGACCAAATTTGAAATGAATGGTAGGAATTTTCTTACTCACACTTGCATCAATCTTTGAATATTGCTTTTGCAGTGTAACTTATACGATAATTGAAGTGCCTTAGGATGACGAAGAGCATTTCTTTCTCTATCCTACACAATTTTATCCTTTGCATAGCCCATTTGAGCTTATGAATTCATTTCACATTAAAACCAGTTGGTGATCATCCCCCACACTGGGGCAAGACAAGAAAAAAATCATTCAAGAAGCATGGCTTACAATGCTGATGAAAAATGAAAGCTGTGTGAGTCCAAAGAAAGTGAGTGCAAAAGAAGGGGCATGAAAAAGCAGTGTGCCTAGTAAAAGCAAGGCCAATGCCCACACCAAAAAAAAATAAAAAATCAAACATTGGTTGAAGTCGTACCCTCCAATCATGTGTGTAGCATTCCTGAACCAACTGAGGTCGCCACAGTTACCCATCTCCATTAAGTTAAGACATAAATTCTTGGGCTTTTTTTTTTTTTTTTTTTTTAAACGGTCCTCGTGCAGCTTAATTGCGGAAGCATAAGCAAATCTCTCCAATTCTCCCTCCAAACAACCATGAGGCAATACGCACCAACTAAAGCATCATAGGATAAAAACCGAACCATTTTTATTTACATATTTACAGGATGAATTTTCTAGGGTAGGTACAATAAAAAGGAAAGCCAACTCATAACTAGCTTGGCTCATGCTCAAAAGAAAAACCTCTACCCTCCTAACCGATCACATATAGATCAATCTATCCACCGGTATTGGCTATGTCCAAAAATCTCAACTCCTAGCTCCTCACGCAGGTCTCTATACCCATCCTGGCGCATCGAGTGGCGGCGGTGGTAACATTCCCCGCATTATCCCGTCCCGACGAACATGGAAGAAGATAAACTCCTGAACGACTAGACCATCAGCCAGGCCCACCTCGTAGGATACAACCGCACGAACTCGAAAGAAAGTCAGATCAGGTACAGAAGGATAGTCAATCTCCATCACCTCAACCTCTACATCGGACGGAATGCCATAGTAGGTGCCCCGCGTGACAGGTAGGAGCGGCATCTCTAAGCTGAAAAGTTAGTCCCCAAAAGGGGTGAGTACAACTACTCAGCAGATAAATGATCCCTTTACCTACTCACGCATCATACAAGACAATCAAGACATCACAATGTAGCACATATCATTTCATGTATGTAATGCACTACTTACCTTGCAGCCATTTACATGTCATCATACCATATTTGAGTACATCATCAAATGTTCATGCATATGCCAACATCATGCCATAGGTATTCATTCATCCAAGCACTTACTATCAATGCCCATGCATATACCATGCATACATATCTTTAAATACCCATACATACACCGTGCATACATATCACCCTATGCACGACTCATTTCCAATTTCACAATTTTAATTGGCCTTTATTGCTCGCACTTAGTCCTGGTGATGCAAAAGAAAACACGTCCTCGGCACACACCTCCGAGCTTCCGGCACCCCCACATTCCGGGCATCTCGCACCCCAACTGGCATCACGAGGAATCCGCGGCACACACCATCCGGGCTTCCGGCATTTACACTCCTTGGCCGGGCATCTCGCACCCCAACTGGCATCACGAGGAATCCCCCGGCACACACCATCCGGGCTTCCGGCATCCCCTACGCTCCGGGCATCTCAACTCCGAGGCCATCCAGATTTACGCCCTAGGGCCACTGGGCATCCGGCATTTACACTCCTTGGCCGGGCATCCCGACACTCCCGGGGCATCGTCGGCTCACACCATCCGGCGGCTTTCTCATTTATCATGATTTATATTCACATGCATGGTCCAATTTCATATGGCATATGATATGATGTTCACTTTTCATAACTATATAAAGTGCCGAATACCTTCACTCATGCGACATGATGAAATCATTTAGGACAACACCATCCATTTGGTTCATGCAATTCAAAATAGCTCACATATCCTCTTCTTTGAAGTTTACAAAATCCAGAATGCATGATTTCTGAAAATGTCTAAATTGAATGTCCAAATGTCTCTTAAAAATTATGAGATTTGCACTGTGATGTCCCAGGGCGTCACCAACTAAGCGCATGCGGAATATTATTCATTTATTTATAATTAGTATCCACTTACTAATCAGTCTTATATTTTAGCTGTAGAAGGTTAGCATGTATAACATGGTATAATGGATAATCCCTGTTATATGTACCATGTGAATTTAACCTGTTAAAAACGTACATATACAAAATATAATTCTGAACATGAAAGGCTGTGTCTTATTTACCATCATTGGGCTCAAAAGTTTATCCACCTGATTATCTCATGACAAGTTCTTCGCCCGAATATTTACAGCATGTACAACTCAAAAGATAGGCGCATCACAATCGGGGAATAAGGTAAGGGTAACTACTTCAGGTCTAACCCATACTAGCCCTTAACAAAAGAAAACGTCAAACATCTACTCTAAGCCTTTCATGACATAAGCAGCTAGGCGTCATCATCCCCGCCTCCCGGTCACCTTCATGCTTCACGAACCGGGCAACAAATCTGTCAACTCCTAACTCGAACGGCAATGGCCCGAACTAGGTCACCTTCATGCTTCACGAAAACATCAACATCTACTCTAAGCAACAAATCTCATCGGCATAGGGGTAGATCTCCCATCCACAAAACAGCTTCATACATGGTGAATGTCAGATTCACATCGGGTTCGTAAGTATCAGTGTATGTGATATCGATGCCTGCTATAGCACCGTAACGAGCAAGCGGTGGCACGTCCATGGTCTCGAGTCTGAAAATTGTAAGGAATGAGCAAACAAACTTTTGCCCAAGAAAGAATAATACAAATCTACAGAAAATTAATCCATAGATATCAACTCATATATATCATCCAACTAACAGTTCAAGACACTAAACAAAAGTATAGTTCTCGGTACTTCACCGTCATATTTTCACACTTACACTTATCACTAACAAGCTCAACTATAATACATAGCAACAAGTTCACCTGCAATGTTTCCATTCCTAACCTTTTATGAAACAATAGGAACTATAATGCATAAATGAAATATGTACTCACTCGCCAACTATAATTTAACTTTTTGTGAATATAAAGATCCACCCTCGAATCGGTACAACCGGGAAGCTACCGGCCTGATCGAGTCACTTCCAGAAAGTACGTTATCCGGACTTCCACAATACCTCATATCGTGGGCATCTCACTCCGAGGCATCTCGGTATCAACCAAACCGAGGACCTCCCCGATCACACACGGGGCATCTCACTCCGAGGCATCTCCGACATCACACAGTCGAGGCATCCTTGATCACACACAAGGGCATCTCACTCCGAGGCATCTCCGACAACTCTGTCGAGGCAACCTTGATCACACACAAGGGCATCCCAACTACCGGGGGCATCACCGATAACACAGTACCGATGGAACCTTTCACCTCATTAAACATATGTCTCACACCACACCTTATTTAATATATGCACATCGTATGCCAAAAGAAAGATACCTAAATATCTATCTAGACATATGATCCTAGCACACGTGCGTGTCCAAATTATAAAATAAAATCCATCACGAACATGTCCCATACCATGCCGGACAAATATTTATTCCATAATCAAGCACTATGCAACACAATCCTTGCATTCACATGAATCTAATGCATTCATATCTCTCATAGATGTATAGAACTTAACCAATCTTGTCTATCACCTAACATGAGGTTCATTAGACTCAATGTACAGCAAACAAGTCTATTTTACAAGTGTTAGTACTCAATTCTCAATTTCGGCCTTATCCAGAATTTTAGCCTATTGCACAGTTTCTGTTTTATATACCAAATAAATATCAATTCTTGTCGAAATGTTACGAAATTTTAGTATGTTATACACAAGACATAGCTTAACAACTTTCATGAAGACACTTAGGTCTATTTTTCAGTTTATAATTAGTAACAATCTACTTTTTCCTTGCTGTATTCCAGCTACTAATCCAGATTTTCTACTAACAATGAAAAATTATTTCCCTAGTCAATTCTCATCCATTAATTCTCAAATTTTAGTACGTTATTCCTTAAGATGTGCTTTACAACTTTCATTAAGAACCCTAAGTTCAATTCTCAACAGATAATTTTATAATTCCCACACAAACAGCAAAGGTCACATTAGTTTTTACCGAAAACAGCTTACTACCTCAACTAGTTTTACTTCTTTTATCTTGTATAGGATTCATTTGTCTACAAATCTTTGTTCAACACCATCCTAAGGTTATTCTATCATGTTTATACACTTCACTTCTAGTTCCTTCAATAAAAATGGATGAACTATCACATAAACATATCATTTCTTGCACAATTTCACTAAAATCACTTAGTACCATAGGTTCGCCACACTTTCTATCCATTTAGAACACTTCCATCAACTAAACAACACATCTAACACCTTCGGCATCTACTCACAGCAACCTATTGATATCAAAACAACTCATTTCTTCACTTTTAGATACAATTCACGGCTCGCCTTCGCGCAACAACGCATCCGAGCACTAAATAACTCTATTTCACACTCATCGGCACAACCGGCCATCAAATACATGCTTTGCTCAACTCATCAACACCTCAAGAACACTTTCTCACAAAATTCAGCAACAAATTTCACATGCAACAACATCTACACATAGAATAACATCAAACTAACTCAATCTATTTCTAAATCCATCCTTGTATAGCTAGAATAACATATAACATTGATAAATCAATGGATTTCATTCAATCTAGAGTTGAATTGTTCCTTACCTTGCTTCGCCTAAGTTACTTGAGCTTGGATCTTCCTAAATCAACTCAAAAATGGCGCATGCAAGATGAAGAAATCTTCGGTGTTCTTCCTAGGTGGTTCGGCCGAGAGAAACTTTGAGAGGAAATGGGTTTCTTGGGTGGGAATTTTTGGTAAGAATGAGGGAGGAGAGAGAAGAAACTAGCCTTTTATAGTGGTAATTTAGTTTTAGTTTTCAATTTAATTAATTAGCTCTATAATCATTACATAGATGGGTCGGTTTTAGTGTGCAAAACCGTGTACATGCTTGTATACGTGCGTGTGTATTAGATTTAGTAAAAATACTAGGTGTCGTGTCCTCATGTACTCGCCATTAGTCGATCATTGTTCATTAACAATTAATCAAGATCACTAAGTAGCTCATTAGTTTCATATATTATCATCTAATGAAATGTTGTTTCCATTTGATCTCAATTGTACATAATCCTAACACCTCACTGATAATAAGTTAGTCTAAAGTACAATCAGTCATAAACAAAATTATCAGAGTTATAAATAATTCACTGATTATCACTTTAAACTAAGATTAATAAATCTTAACTAAAAATTATAAGTAATTGGGCTCAATTATCTAATCCCGGCCCAACGGGCTCAATCCTAAATTATAAAGGCCCACTAACAATTCTAAATTCTAAATCCCGAGCCTTGGCCCATTCCATAAACCAGGTTCTAAACTAAATCTACGGCCCACTAAATCCATAAAGTCCAATGGGTCCACTTTCCGGCCCATTCTAAATAAATTAGATTTCTAAAAATCTAATTATACTAAAAATATTACTCGAATTTTCGGGATGTCACATGCACACGTGATAGTCGAGACATAAAATCACACTTTTCATGAAGAATGCCAGTTCTGAAAATCATCACATAAAAAGATACAACTTAAACATTGCAGCACACAATTTTCGGACATATCAGTTTGCACGGTTTCAGAATTCTCCCAAATTAAATATCCAAATGACCTCTAAAAATCGTGAAATTTTACCACATAACCAGCGAGACATAAAGTCACAACTTTCATGAAGAACTCATATCCAAAAGATCTTCACACGAAAAGATACAGCTTAGGTAATACAGCTAACAGTTTCGGACACAACAGATTACACAGCTTTAGAATCACTTCAAATTAAATACACAAACAGCTTTCACAAATTATGAAATTTTACCACGTGATAGTCAAGATTCTAAAGTATATTTTTCATGAAGACATTAAGATCAAATTCGTTATAGATAATTAATTACAGTGGACGAAAGCTTCTGTTCAGTGTACCGTAGCATCCAGATCAACCCATTACCGTAAATTCGCCATTTTACCTACTTGTTCTCCTTCTTTTCTTCTGGAATTTTGATATGTTCTAGCTTAAAGTGTCCACTTCAACTTTCATTTAGGAGAGAAGGTGAAATTTCCAAAGAAAGATCGTCTCATTGTCCCCGAAAACACTGGTGTTCCACAAAACTCGTTCATATTCCATGTCTTCAAGAAAGAATACATTTCACTAAGCTATACTTGTTAATTTTTTGTTAATTTTGAGTATGTTGATCCTCATGATGTTCTCTACAACTCTTATGAAGAAGTCGAAGAAAGATTCCCAATAAAATTTCGAGTACAGCAGCTAAAATCACCAAAGGTCCACATGCAACTCTAGATTCGACCGTTTTCGTAGAAGATGGGATTCACCCCTCAAAACTCGTCCATTTTACCTCAATTTTTAATATGTTGTAGTTTAAGATGTGGTCTACAATTCTCATGAAGAAGTTGAAGTCAAATTTTAACTCTAAAGTCACATGCAAGCCCTCACAACTTTCTGGTGCACACTGGTCTACTCGAGACAGATTGCATCCTCAAACAAAAACACTTCAAAACCTTGTTTTCTATACTCAAAACCCACGAATTCAACCACCACACAACAATACATTCGACACACAGCAAGCAAGAGTAGTTCAAGGATCAATTCTTGCCTCTAAATTCAGCAAAACAAATGCAGAAACGGGCGGGCAAAGCGGGCGAGCGACGAACCGCTTCTCTTCCTCTTTCTCTCTTTCCTTCTTCTTCCTCTTTCTCTCACTCTCACGGTCGAAGAACTCCTCCTAAAACCGGCCAACTCTCCTTTTATTTCCTAATTCCTCATCATTAGGTGTAATGATGAATTTACATGCAATTTGACACCTATCACTAGCTGAAGACACATGGAATTTGGCATGCAAACCGGCCTCTCTCCCCCTTTTTCTTGCTCCATCGTGGCCTGCTTCATGGGCTTGTGGGCTAGCCCATTGGCCTGCCTTAAGCCCACGCCATTTGGACCCAAAGTTCCCAAGCCCAAATCCAATTCTAAATCCTCAAAATGGCTAAATCTTTGTTAGGTTAATCACAAGATTAAATAATCTATACACTTGAGTCTATTGATGTATAAATTCTAACTTTATACTTCGCATGGCCAAAGTCTTTTTCTTTCAAAATACATCCCTTACAAACTCGGTCATAAATCTCATCACGAATCATGGATAAAAAGGCCACTAATTACAGTCACAGAGGTTTTCCTTGCCTATCCATGGCTCAAGGTATATTTAGGGATTAAAAATTTTGGATGCCACAATGTGGTCCTCAAAAATACTCAAATGCTGAGATGTTGCAATCAGTGGAGTTGTGATATAAAAAAATTCTCGATGATGGAGAAGAAGAAAATTGGTGAAAGTGTCAAGATGAAAGTGTCAATACACTTGGGAAAACTTTAAAATTACCCCTCATCCTTCCATGTCTGTTAACTTTGTACTACAAATATTGTGACGATCATGTTCTCTGACAACAATTGTCAAAACGAGGGGCGGCAGCGATAGCGCATCATCCACATTGCAGTTCCTCCTAGCTTTCAACATCCCTCACCTGATCGCTTCCTACTCTAAGTCCAACCATTAAAGGATTTTGCACCAAACGAAAGCAGTTTTGCATTAAAAAAAGTTGGTAAGACGAACTTTGAACCGAAGACTAATTGACTAAGACCCGTTGTAACTTGGACGAGATGTAGCAGTCCACAAGACTTTCAGGTACAGCCTATTCTGTCATTGAAGTTCAACAAATGATCTTGATTACCACAACATTTAAAGTCGAGCTTGAATTCTTAAGGTGGAGCTAAACATATCTTAAAATGCCCAATACATCTCGCCAACTCTCCCCACAGCTAGAAAGAGAATCCAAAGCACATGTGCTCCAAGCCTGAGAAGCATATATAAGGTCTAGGTCCGACCTGGGAATCCTAGAGGAAAATCAGTTTTAATAGGTCAGATTTTCTATTACAGGCATGTTTCATCTCTTCTTCCTCCATGGGAATTCATACTTCAGCCTTAAACCGTGTCAAAAAATCTCACGAAAGTCATTTCCTTTGTCAAGTAAACTCTCGGACATTTTGTTGTCCATGCATTATAATCAAATATGATTTTAGGCACTGTGTGTTGTCTTATCAATGCAACAGGCTAATAACCTATCCGACCGACTGAGTGAAAGACCATTTCCTCCGTGACCACACAGTAAATGGGAATACAATATGTAGGCATTCAAGAAAGAGTTAAAAGGGGAAATAAACCTTTAGACAACCCCAGAAGAGTCAAGTTATCTTGATCCTAGAAAAAATGCAGCTTGGTACTGATAGCCCTGTCATAGAGACCAAGACTATTGGGCCATGCATCAACAACAGGAGCCGTCCCCAACATAATGCCAACACCTGGCCTGAGCCTGCCCTAGGAAGTAATTCATCACACTAGGCCAATTTGGAAGTCTAACCATTATGGCAATTTTTATGCAAACGACAAGGATCATAACCAATATATTTTCCTAAACCCATTATTGAGATCAGTCTCACATCCCATGAACTAGAAAAGCTTAAAACAGATTCTAATGAGTAATAACCTGCACGGCGTTGAGCACTTTAGAGTGATTGACCGCCATTGGAGAATAAGGGTACATGGTGCTTTGTGTACTCGGTATATCAAGAATTTCATTCTGCCAATGTCCAGATTGAGTTTCCCCATTTCTAAAAGTGTACATGCCAAGCCGTTGCTGTCTACCCTCATGCCAAGCACCCTCATAACGATGACCATTGGCAAAAGAATAGATGCCGAAACCATGCATCTTGTCTGCAAAGTATTCTCCAGCATATGTATCACCATTCCTACAAAAGGACAATGAATTAACTTAACATGGAATGCTGCAGAGATACAAGTTATCCAGTATTGCAAAAGAAAGTACAAAAACTATTATGCTCGGAAACCTAACAAACGCCACAAGGCTGAAAAGGCATCATCACTTAAAGATGCTACGCATTATGAAACTCCTGAAAAAGCACATGAGGAGAAGCTTTGGTATTGTTTTTCTCATGCTACGAGAGGCAAAAAAGGACCTCATGTCATATAATTATGATATTAGCAAAAAGTTGTAAGTTCTAAGCAAGCAATGAGTCTATTCCTCCCTGTAATTGTTCATCTTCCGCTAGCATCACCAAAAGTTCAATGACGAATTCTCGTAATCTCTGCACTGTTTTAGATAAGTTGTGCATGCGGAGTCCCTATCATTTATCCATCTCCTGATCTTGCAAAAATAGATTAGCATACGCGGCCTATCCCATAACAAAACCCTACCTTTACCATCCCTCTCGCCCACCCTTCCTCTCTTCGCCCCTACAACAAAGGTGCGAGAGATTAGGAGATTTCCTCATTGAACTTTTGGTGATGGATAAATGTATAAATTAATAGAGTAAAGTAAAAAGGGCTTTTTATTTTTAAGGTTCTCTAATCAGAAAAAAAAAAATTCCCCAAATTATATAATAATCTATGAATGCATAAATGTATAAATTAAAAATTTTGTATAAATCTCACTTTTATTGAGCCAATATAAGTGAAATGACTTCTTACTTTTGAGTAAAGGGGACGTCAACATAATATCATGACCCCTAAGGAAAAAAGTTAATTGAATTAATTTTATCCCCATGTTTGGTCAGTGGGCTTTTAGCAGGTTCTTGGTTCATTTTGAACCATCCCCAAGTCGGTGGCAACGATTTATTCTTATGTGTTTTAGGGTCTATTTTAGATTAATTCTAAGACTTAATTGTGGCCATTTTTACAAGACTATATATGGTGAAATCTTTTAAGCCAATTTAATGTTATAAAATTTTTTTAAATTGAGGGCATGTGACTTGTTCATATTATTTATCAAGCGTGGCATTGAAAATCAAATTGGAAATAAGTATTTTCATTCACAGATGATTGTCTTCAACCAAACAACTCATTAATACTTTTTGATTTTTTATTTTTATGGCAAATAATTGAACTGGAAACAAAGTGAGATGAAAAAGCCTTCAATCATTGCATTTATTGCAAGAGAAATAATTTTACATGTTTCGCACATAAATTTCTGAATCATAACGATGAATTCATTTCATTAATGCACTACTTCCCTCGAGCTATATAAGTTCTCGTCTCTAGATCAATTGCATCATCAAACAATCAACAATCTTAGACAATTTTTTAACCCTTCTATCCCCAAAAGACCATAATGGCAATGCTCAAGAACTTGCTTGCTCTCATGAACTTGTTGGTCGTCACCGTTGCATTGCTTCCTAAGGCTACCTTGGCCACGGTCGGAAACCTTGATGGCGGAAAGGGAATAAGTTCTGATTGTGGGTCTGGATTCTTTCAAATCATAGTCCTTGCCGACACCTTTACACCCATCAATGAATGTTGTCATGAGCTCTTGAAAGCGGGGAAGAACTACCACGACCAATTTGTGGAGTTGAGCATCTCGAGCCACAAGCCAATTAGAGGGACAATATCTGATGTCTATAGGAGGAGCAATGAGACATGGAGCAATTGCATCGCAGCTCTCGATCCCGTATCCCCTCCCGAGCCTGCTTTGAGAGAACCTATTTATTAGTACAATAAACATGTAAAATAAAAAATAACAAAAGGTTTATAATTTTTTTATTGGATTGTGCTCAAATTTTTTATTTTATTTTTTGTTTCTCTTAAGCCTTATGGTTAACTATCACAAAAGCACAATTGTGGATGAATCATATTTTCCGGTGGCTAGAATATGGGCAATTTTGTCCAAAAAAAGATAGAAATTAACAAACCCTAAAAACAAAAACAAAACCCCCAAACTTTTCACGTTCTTCTTCTTCTGCTCTTCATCTTTTAAGTTCTTTGTCCCCTCTTCTTTCGAGAACCCAAATTCTCTCTTAATGGAACAAAAGAAGAAGATGTGAAGAAACGAAGGTAGGGGTTTCTTCTTGTGTTTCAATTCATCCTCTATTAACAGAAAATTTTGATGCTCCAAGCGAGAGAGGACAAAGAATGGAGAAGATGAAGAGTAAAAAAAAAAAAAAAAGTGAGAACGTGAAGAGTTTGGAGGGTTTTGATTTTAGGGTTGGTCAATTTCTATCTATATTTTATTTTGACAAATTTGCCCATATTCCGGCCACAAGAAATGTCACACGCTCGCCGGCCAATGAACTTTTTGGCCAGTTGGCAAGTTCATGTCCTTATTTGAAACTTGTTAACCACTTCAGGTCTTTATTTGGGGCAACGGTCACTTTGGGACCTTAATTGAGAAAATAGGCTCACTTTGAGTGCTTATTTGAAAATTTCCCTTAATTAATTAATAAATAATTTCGCTAAATATAACAAACTAAAACCAAATTATTTGATCAAATGCTTAATTTCGCATAATATAAGAAAGCCACTTTTGTGGTTGACCCCTTTGATCGCATCGTGCACCTTCGACTCGCCTCACAGCCACTACGAAGTTTCTATTTTTGTAGGTTCGGCCTCCACGACGCTGCAGTGCCTCTGGTTAGTGACTCAGATCGAGGCCAAGTGAACCCGCGACCACTGTTCCTTTCCCGACGCCGGGCACAAGCATATCGCCATAGGACCCGAGTCCTCTGTTCCGCCTCTGTGCTGCTGTCACCACCGTTGGCTCACCTCGTCGAAAGCCCTCTCACGGGACCGACGACCCGCACCTCCAGTGACCCACCACGAAATTGCTGCGTCGTGGGTGAAAAAGCAAGAAACAAAAAAGAAGAAAGAAAAAAAAGAAATTAGGTAGTTTTATTTTCTTTTTCTATTAACTTTATTTTATTTATTTCTTTTAAGTTTAGTTGTTATTGTGTAAATTTGAAATGATCTTTATTTCATGAATTTTGTAGGTATTATCCACAGGGATTTTCCCAAAATTATTGTAATTACTAATTTGATCCGTAAGACTTCGTATCAGATTTTTATTTATTTTGAATATCTTTGTCGTGATAATTAGGGTTAGAATAATCGTTAATTTGACTGTGAGACATCGGGTTATTTTTTCGATTACTTTAATCCTTTATTTGTTGATTGTGTTAATAATTTAGGTTTAATATTTATTTAATAATCACTTATCTTAAAAAAACTTTAAAAAGAATCATAAAAAGCATACATATAGAAATACCATGTCATCCATCATGTAGCACATGCACATCTAGGACTATATAAGTTAGAATTGCATACATATAGCGATAAGTTCAAGTTATGACAAATGAATTGCATCTTGCATGTCATTAAAATAAATTCATACACATTAAGTTAAATTAAGATTAGAATTAATCAATAGAAAAGTCAAATATCATGTCATCATGTTTAGGGTAATGCATATCATATTAGCACAATGACATTAACCATCTCCTGTCAGTAGATTAGGTCATTTGCTAAGTGTTACATGACATATAATATCCATATTAGCTTGCATGTTTTACGTCATGTAGAATTAGGATAATTCTTTACACGTCATTGCATATTAGAATTGCATGTTTATTAATTAAGGGTTTAGATAATTTCTCTTAGATGGATTGCATGTTTTTGCTAGAAAAATAAAATGCCCATGTCATATAGAATTAGGATCATGAAAGTGCATGTCATTTAGTGATAATTGCTAGGTCAATTTAATCAGAAATTACTCTTCATTAGAGTTAAATCATTAGATTAGTTCAAACTGCATGTTTAATTATTGCATTTCTTTTGCTCATGTCATGTAGTTTAGGCTATACTGCCACGTCATATCATTTCATATTAAATTAGTGACATGCATTGCATATTGCATGATTTTAATTAATTAAGCGAAAACAAAAAAAAAAAGAAATTGCTTTGTTAATTAGAAAATCATATTCAGGTCTGTCGATATGAATTGTGATTTAACATTGCAGTGCTTTTGTTGCTTTGAAGTTAATTTTTAGTCGCTTTAAATTGAATGTTATTTTATTGATTGCGCACCCGCATGATCACCATTTGCATGTTAGTTAGCTTAGGTTAAAATAAATCCAAGCTGCTTGCAAAAACATTTTTTTTTGAAAACTTAAAAGAAATGGTACCGAAAGGGCATTAGAGCAATCTAGTATAACCAAGTCCCTGTACCTTTAGTCTCTGGTTCGTAGGAGTAGAATAATTCTCCCATTATTTTACTTAGGTGTCTAATCGACCTACCGCAAAGCGATTAGTGGCGACTCCTAATTAGTAATCATTCGCATGCTAAATATTTGAATATTAAGTCTCGAATTGGTATAGGTTTGGGAGGACCTAAGTTAAGTCTAGGCTTAGCATACCATTAACCTAAAATCTAGGTGGGGTACCTTGGAATTTTTAGGTCGCGACAGCTTGGTGACTCCACTGGGGACTTGTGTTAAAACATTTAGTGGACTTAGGCCATTTTTCTTTTAAAAATATTTTTGATTGGCAGCGAGGATACCAGGTACGCCCCTAATTTAAGTGTTAAATGTTCTTGCAGATGGGAGGTATAAGGGGAGTAGTCTTTGCTAACCTTTGTTTTGCAGGTTAGAGTTAAGGATGAATGGTTGAATTTAAACTATAGAAGTGTTCTTTCCAATTAAACTGTTGTGCATGTTTTATTGTTTTTAGCACTACACTATTGCACACGCAACCTGCTGCCGGACCTGGGCTGCGATAGGATTCATAGGATGGTGTTGAGAGGGGTACTTTCTCCAAAGCGAGACTGCTATGTGGAGGTTGACCTTCTCTTCCCCGAAATTTCTTTCATGGTGTCGAATGTATCTGTCCTTATCCGCGAGACTGCGTGATTATTGGGCATTTCATTCGACTTAGCCGGAATTAGGAGGACCAGACACGTTAATGCGAGACTGCAATGGTCAGATCATCCTCTTAGCTCCACTTTGTTAAGCCATCTAGATAGAAATCGAACCTCACATTTCATGTGTATGTCTATGTGATTGCCATTGATTTTCTTTGGTGAAGTAAGTCTTCCATCCCTATACCATGCAATTTATTTTGTCGTATTTTTGTGTCGGTTTATGACAATCTAGGTCAATCATTGATTTGAGTAGAAATGAAATGAGAAATTGCTAGGGAATGATACATTTGAAAAAAACTTTGGAGAATTTGTCTTTATGTCATGCCTAGAAAATTTGGATATCCATTTTTTTAGGAAATTCTCTTCTCATATAGACTTTTCATGAATAAATAAAAATCGATTAGATTGTTGTCATGGATTGACTCTCTATTTACACCTCATGCTTAAATGTTCCTATTTATTTTTATTAGATTATAATGGATCCTCCACGATCGAGAGCAAAAGTGACCGACCAGACTGAAATGCGTGATCGTATGGAAGACTAACTCCAACAGTTGCTCATCTCTATGCAACTCTTGACAACTGAAATCCAATCCCTTCGAGCAGATTTAAATGTCGCACCTCTTCTTCCCGAGACAGTAGAACGAAGACAAGAAGGGCAGAACCCGACACCTAATCAAAGACATGGGAGGCAAGACTCACTACCCCCAAGCATGCGTGAGACATTCCCTGGTCCTCCGATGAGGATGCAAGATGAGGCGGAAGTGATAGATTCCCTGGGGCAACCAAGTGGCAAATTGGATTATCTCGGTAAAGTATTCAGCTCCTCCCGCTTTTACAACGACTCTCGCAGCATAGTCCCAGATGGATGGGGTGGTATGGATGATCCGATACCCCTGGAGACAGAGAACCCTGATGTTGCACAAGCCTGTTTGATGACGCATTCATAGGAGCTATTGACGAAGGACCTTCGGAAGACATAGGCCCGCAAGAGTAATCTTACTTTTGCACATTCCCTCGTGCGGGAATTTTCATCGCTTTCTAGGATTTCTTATTGTTTTTTAGGAATTGTTTTCACTTGCTAGGAGTTGTTTTTGATTTCTTATTTTACTCTCTTTTTAGGGATTAGGAATCGCAATTTCAATTCCAATAATGTAATTCATTTGATTTTGTTCAATGAAATTACACATTTTATTTCCAATTTTGAGGACATGACGGGGTATACCAAACCAGTCCAATGATGATATTCAACCATGAAAAATATCATACACGGAGAAATCCCGAGGATTGGACTTTCATGGTTCCTCCCAAAAGTTTTTTCAAAAACAAAGGTATTTCATTGCTAAAATTTTTCTCGAAACTTGTAGCGATTGACCTGTTTGTTTGTCGACTCATTTACTTCTTGTCTCAAAGCATAGTTTTAACTTGTTATGACAAGAGAAATCTAAAAATAGCATATCAAGATTCAATGATCATAAACCTGGATTGCAATCAACAGGTTTAGAAAGTGCTTGCAATGTAAATTGGGGCAAGTAAAAGAGGGCCATCATTCTCCGACAGAAGATTCTGGGGGCAAGTTTGCTCCAAATTATAGCTCATATGTGGTAAGGAAGGTACTTTCTGAAGGTACCATCCTAGCATAAATGAATGGTCGTGAGTTTCCCACTCCAATAAACTCTGATGCAATCAAGAGTATTATCCATGATTGAATTTGTTGTATCATATTTTGAACTGTAAGCATTGCCTCATTAAGCTGCAATATCAATGGTCGAAATGTGTTATAAATCTTGCATGTTTTCCTTGATGAATTATGTGAGATTAATTGAATGTGTCAAATAGATACTTTGGAATGACGAAAGGCAAGCCTTATTCCATACACTAATCTCCAGAGAGTTATATGAGAAATTCCATGCTCATAAGGAAAAGGGCGATCTCGCGAAGGGTACGTCAACCGAGATGATGAAAGGCAATTTCTTCTTCTACCCAAAACACTACAGGTATACCCATTGTGTATCCCTTTGAGCCCACACACATGAAGAGTTTTTAAATTATCCTGTCAAGGATCATCCCACATTGGGTCCAAATTTGAAATGAATGATAGGAATTTTCTTACTCACACTTGCATCAATCTTTGAATATTGCTTTTGCAGTGTAACTTATACGATAATTGAAGTGCCTTAGGATGACGAAGAGCATTTCTTTCTCTATCTACACAATTTTATCCTTTGCATAGCCCATTTGAGCTTATGAATTCATTTCACATTAAAACCAGTTGGTGATCATCCCCCACACTGGGGCAAGACAAGAAAAAATCATTCAAGAAGCATGGCTTACAATGCTGATGAAAAATGAAAGCTGTGTGAGTCCAAAGAAAGTGAGTGCAAAAGAAGGGGCATGAAAAAGCAGTGTGCCTAGTAAAAGCAAGGCCAATGCCCACAAAAAAAAAAAAAAAAATCAAACATTGGTTGAAGTCGTACCCTCCAATCATGTGTGTAGCACTCCTGAACCAACTGAGGTCGCCACAGTTACCCATCTCCATGAAGTTAAGACATAAATTCTTGGGCTTTTTTTTTTTTTTTTTTTTTTTAAACGGTCCTAGTGCAGCTTAATTGCGGAAGCATAATCAAATCTCTCCAATTCTCCCTCCAAACAACCATGAGGCAATACGCACCAACTAAAGCATCATAGGATAAAAACCGAACCATTTTTATTTACATATTTACAGGATGGATTTTCTAGGGTGGGTACAATAAAAGGAAAGCCAACTCATAACTAGCTTGGCTAATGCTCAAAAGAAAAACCTCTACCCTCCTAACCAATCACATATAGATCAATCCATCCACCGGTATCGGCTATGTCCAAAAATCTCAACTCCTAGCTCCTCACGCAGGTCTCTATACCCATCCTGGCGCATCGGGTGGCGGCGGTGGTAATATTCCCCGCATTATTCCGTCCCGACGAACATGGACGAAGATAAACTCCTGAACGACTGGACCATCAGCCAGGCCCACCTCGTAGGATACAACCGCACGAACTCGAAAGAAAGTCAGACCAGGTACAGAAGGATAGTCAATCTCCATCACCTCAACCTCTACATCGGACGGAATGCCATAGTAGGTGCCCCGCGTGACAGGTAGGAGCGGCATCTCTAAGCTGAAAAGTTAGTCCCCAAAAGGGGTGAGTACAACTACTCAGCAGATAAATGATCCCTTTAGCTACTCACGCATCATACAAGACAATCAAGACATCTCTAAGCTGAAAAGTTAGTCCCCAAAATGGGTGAGTACAACTACTCAGCAGATAAATGATCCCTTTAGCTACTCACGCATCATACAAGACAATCAAGACATCACAATGTAGCATTTCATGTATGTAATGCACTACTTACCTTGCAGCCATTTACATGTCATCATACCATATTTGAGTACATCATCAAATGTTCATGCATATGCCAACATCATGCCATAGGTATTCAT
Source organism: Eucalyptus erythrocorys (assembly GCA_014182555.1). Taxonomy (NCBI): domain Eukaryota; kingdom Viridiplantae; phylum Streptophyta; class Magnoliopsida; order Myrtales; family Myrtaceae; genus Eucalyptus; species Eucalyptus erythrocorys. Next base: position 27,126,257 of record CM024600.1, on the reverse strand, counting down.
TCATCCAAGCACTTACTATCAATGCCCATGCATATACCATGGATACATATCTTTAAATACCCATACATACACCATGCATACATATCACCCTATGCATGACTCATTTCCAATTTCACAATTTTAATTGGCCTTTATTGCTCGCACTCAGTCCTGGCGATGCAAAAGAAAACACATCCCCGGCACACACCTCCGGGCTTCCGGCACCCCCACATTCCGGGCATCTCGCACCCCAACTGGCATCACGAGGAATCCACGGCACACACCATCCGGGCTTCCGGCATTTACACTCCCTGGCCGGGCATCTCGCACCTCAACTGGCATCACGAGGAATCCCCTGGCACACACCATCCGGGCTTCCGGCATCCCCTACGCTCCGGGCATCTCAACTCCGAGGCCATCCAGATTTACGCCCCTAGGGCCACTGGGCATCCGGCATTTACACTCCCTGGCCGGGCATCCCGACACTCCCGAGGCATCGTCGGCTCACACCATCCGGCGGCCTTCTCATTTATCATGATTTATATTCACATGCATGGTCCAATTTCATATGGCATATGATATGATGTTCACTTTTCATAACTATATAAAGTGCCGAATACCTTCACTCAAGCGACATGATGAAATCATTTAGGACAACACCATCCATTTGGTTCATGCAATTCAAAATAGCTCACATATCCTCTTCTTTGAAGTTTACAAAATCCAGCATGCATGATTTCTGAAAATGTCTAAATTGAATGTCCAAATGACTCTAAAAAATTATGAGATTTGCATACGTGATAGTCGAGACATAAAATCACACTTTTCATGAAGAATGCAAGTTCTGAAAATCATCACATAAAAAGATAGAACTTAAACATTGCAGCACACAATTCTCGGACATATCAGTTTGCACGGTTTCAGAATTCTCCCAAATTAAATATCCAAATGACCTATAAAAATCATGAAATTTTACCACATAACCAGTGAGACAAGAAGGCACAACTTTCATGAAGAACTCATATCCAAAAGATCTTCACACGAAAAGATACAGCTTAGGTAATACAGCTAACAGTTTCGGACACAACAGATTACACAGCTTTAGAATCACTTCAAATTAAATACCCAAACAGCTTTCAAAAATTATGAAATTTTACCACGTGATAGTCAATATTCTAAAGTATATTTTTCATGAAGACATTAAGATCAAATTCATTACATATAATTAATTACAGTGGACGAAAGCTTCTGTTCAGTGTACCGTAGCATCCAGATCAACCCATTACTGTAAATTCGCCATTTTACCTACTTGTTCTCCTTCTTTTCTTCTGGAATTTTGATATGTTCTAGCTTAAAGTGTCCGGTTCAACTTTCATTTAGGAGAGAAGGTGAAATTTCCAAAGAAAGATCGTCTCATTGTCCCCGAAAACACTGGTGTTCCCCAAAACTCGTTCAGATTCCATGTCTTTAAGAAAGAATACATTTCACTAAGCTATACTTGTTAGTATTTTGTCAATTTTGAGTATGTTGATCCTCACGATGTTCTCTACAACTCTTATGAAGAAGTCGAAGAAGGATTCCCAATAAAAAGTCGAGTACAGCAGCTAAAATCACCAAAGGTCAACATGCAACTCTAGATTCGACCATTTTCGTAGAAGATGAGTTTTACCACTCAACACTCGTCCATTTTACCTCAATTTTTAATATGTTGTAGTTTAAGATGTGGTCTACAATTCTCATGAAGAAGTCGAAGTCAAATTCCAACTCTAAGGTCACATGCAAGCCCTCACAACTTTCTGGTGCACACTGGTCTACTCGAGACAGATTGCATCCTCAAACAAAAGCACTTCAAAACCTTGTTTTCTATACTCAAAACCCACGAATTCAACCACCACAGAACAATACATTCACACACAGCAAGCAAGAGTAATTCAAGGATCAATTCTTGCCTCTAAATTCAGCAAAACAAATGCAGAAACGGGCGGGCAAAGCGGGCGAGCGACGGACAGCTTCTCTTCCTCTTTCTCTCTTTCCTTCTTCTTCCTCTTTCTCTCACTCTCACGGTCGAAGAACTCCTCCTAAAACTGGCCAACTCTCCTTTTATTTCCCTAATTCCTCATCATTAGGTGTAATGATGAATTTACATGCAATTTGACACCTATCACTAGCTGAAGACACATGGAATTTGGCATGCAAACCGGCCTCTCTCCCCCTTTTTCTTGCTCCACCGTGGCCTGCTTCATGGGCTTGTGGGCTAGCCCATTGGCCTGCCTTAAGCCCACGCCATTTGGACCCAAAGTTCCCAAGCCCAAATCCAATTCTAAATCCTCAAAATGGCTAAATCTTTGTTAGGTTAATCACAAGATTAAATAATCTATACACTTGAGTCTATGGATGTATAAATTCTAACTTTATACTTCACATGGCCAAAGTCTTTTTCTTTCAAAATACATCCCTTACAAACTCGGTCATAAATCTCATCACGAATCATGGATAAAAAGGCCACTAATTACAGTCACAGAGGTTTTCCTTGCCTATCCATGGCTCAAAGTATATTTAGGGATTAAAAATCTTGGATGCCACAATGTGGTCCTCAAAAATACTCAAATGCTGAGATGTTGCAATCAGTGGAGTTGTGATATAAAAAAATTCTCGATGATGGAGAAGAAGAAAATTGGTGAAAGTGTCAAGATGAAAGTGTCAATACACTTGGGAAAACTTTAAAATTACCCCTCATCCTTCCATGTCTGTTAACTTTGTACTACAAATATTGTGACGATCATGTTCTCTGGCAACAATTGTCAAAACAAGGGGCGGTAGCGATAGCGCATCATCCACATTGTAGTTCCTCCTAGCTTTCAACATCCCTCACATGATCACTTCCTACTCTAAGTCCAACCATTAAAGGACTTTGCCACAAACTGAAAGTAGTTTTGCATTAAAAAAGTTGGTAAGATGAACTTTGAACTGAAGACTAATTGACTAAGAACCGTTGTAACTTGGACGAGATGTAGCAGTCCATAAGACTTTCAGGTGCAGTCTATTCTGTCATTGAAGTTCAACAAATGATCTTGATTACCACAACATTTAAAGTTAGAGCTTGAATTCTTAAGGTGGAGCTAAACATATCTTAAAATGCCCAATACATCTGCCAACTCTCCCCACAGCTAGAAAGAGAATCCAAAGCACATGTGCTCCAAGCCTGAGAAGCATATATAAGGTCTAGGTCCGACCTGGGAATCCTATAGGAAAATCAGTTTTAATAGGTCAGATTTTCTATTACAAGCATGTTTCATCTCTTCTTCCTCCATGGGAATTCATATTTCAGCCTTAAACCGTGTCAAAAAATCTCACGAAAGTCATTTCCTTTGTCAAGTAAACTCTCGGACATTTTGTTGTCCATGCATTATAATCAAATATGATTTTAGGCACTGTGTGTTGTCTTATCAATGCAACAGGCTAATAACATATCCGACCGACTGAGCGAAAGACCATTTCCTCAGTGACCACACAGTAAATGGGAATACAATATGTGGGCATTCAAGAAAGAGTTAAAAGCGGAAATAAACCTTTAGACAACCCCAGAAGAGTCAAGTTATCTTGATCCTAGAAAAAATGCAGCTTGGTACTGATAGCCCTGTCACAGAGACCAAGGCTGTTGGGCCATGCATCAACAACATGAGCCGTCCCTAACATAATGCCAACACCTGGCCTGAGCCTGCCCTAGGAAGTAATTCATCACACTAGGCCAATTTGGAAGTCTAACCATTATGGCAATTTTTATGCAAACGACAAGGATCATAGCCAATATATTTTCCTAAACCCATTATTGAGATCAGTCTCACATCCCATGAACTAGAAAAGCTTAAAACAGATTCTAATGAGTAATAACCTGCACGGCGTTGAGCACTTTAGAGTGATTGACCGCCACTGGAGAATAAGGGTACATGGTGCTTTGTGTACTCGGTATATCAAGAATTCCATTCTGCCAATGTCCAAATTGAGTTTCCCCATTTCTAAAAGTGTACATGCCAAGCCGTTGCTGTCTACCCTCATGCCAAGCACCCTCATAACGATGACCATTGGCAAAAGAATAGATGCCGAAACCATGCATCTTGTCTGCAAAGTATTCTCCAGCATATGTATCACCATTTCTACAAAAGGACAATGAATTAGCTTAACATGGAATGCTGCAGAGATACAAGTTATCCAGTATTGCAAAAGAAAGTACAAAAACTATTATGCTCGGAAACCTAACAAACGCCACAAGGCTGAAAAGGCATCATCATTTAAAGATGCTATGCATTTCACGAAAACCTAACAAACGCCAAGAGGCTGAAAAGGCATCATCATTTAAAGATGCTACGCATTATGAAACTCCTGAAAAAGCACATGAAGAGAAGCTTTGGTATTGTTTTTCTCATGCTACGAGAGGCAAAAAAGGACCTCATGTCATATAATTATGATATTAGCAAAAAGTTGTAAGTTCTAAGCAAGCAATGAGTCTATTCCTCCCTGTAATTGTTCATCTTCCGCTAGCATCACCAAAAGTTCAATGACGAATTCTCGTAATCTCTGCACTGTTTTAGATAAGTTCTGCATGCGGAGTCCCTATCATTTATCCATCTCTTGATCTTGCAAAAATAGATTAGCATACGCGGCCTATCCCATAACAAAACCCTACCTTTACCATTCCTCTCGCCCACCCTCCCTCTCTTCGCCCCTACAACAGTGCAGAGATTAGGAGATTTCCTCATTGAACTTTTGGTGATGGATAAATGTATAAATTAATAGAGTAAAGTAAAAAGGGCTTCTTACTTTTAAGGTTCTCTAATCAGAAAAAAAAAAATTTCCCCATATTATATAATAATCTATGAATGCATAAATGTATAAATTAAAAATTTTGTATAAATCTCACTTTTATTGAGCCAATATAAGTGAAATGACTTCTTACTTTTGAGTAAAGGGGACGTCAACATAAAATCATGACCCATAAGGAAAAAAAGTTAATTGAATTAATTTTATCCCCATGTTTGGTCGGTGGGCTTTTAGCAGGTTCTTGGTTCATTTTGAACCATCCCCAAGTCGGTGGCAACGATTTATTCTTATGTGTTTTAGGGTCTATTTTAGATTAATTCTAAGACTTAATTGTGGCCATTTTACAAGACTATATATGGTGAAATGTTTTAAGCCAATTTAATGTTATAAAATTTTTTTAAATTGAGGGCATGTGACTTGTTCATATTATTTATCAAGCGTGGCATTGAAAATCAAATTGGAAATAAGTATTTTCATTCACGATGATTGTCTTCAACCAAACAACTCATTAATACTTTTTGATTTTTTATTTTTATGGCAAATAATTGAACTGGAAACAAAGTGAGATGAAAAAGCCTTCAATCATTGCATTTATTGCAAGAGAAATAATTTTACATGTTTCGCACATAAATTTCTGAATCATAACTGATGAATTCATTTCATTAATGCACTACTTCCTCGAGCTATATAAGTTCTCGTCTCTAGATCAATTGCATCATCAAACAATCAACAATCTTAGACAATTTTTTAACCCTTCTATCCCCAAAAGACCATAATGGCAATGCTCAAGAACTTGCTTGCTCTCATGATCTTGTTGGTCGTCACCGTTGCATTGCTTCCTAAGGCTACCTTGGCCACGGTCGGAAACCTTGATTGCGGAAAGGGAATAAGTTCTGATTGTGGGTCTGGATTCTTTCAAATCATAGTCCTTGCCGACACCTTTACACCCACCAATGAATGTTGTCATGAGCTCTTGAAAGCGGGGAAGAACTGCCACGACCAATTTGTGGAGTTGAGCATCTCGAGCCACAAGCCAATTAGAGGGACAATATCTGATGTCTATAGGAGGAGCAATGAGACATGGAGCAATTGCATCGCAGCTCTCAGTCCTGTATCCCCTCCTGAGCCTGCTTTGAGAGAACCTATTTATTAGTACAATAAACGTGTAAAATAAAAAATAACAAAAGGTTTATAATTTTTTTATTGGATTGTGCTCAAATTTTTTATTTTGTTTTTTGTTTCTCTTAAGCCTTATGGTTAACTATCACAAAAGCACAATTGTGGATGAATCATATTTTCCGGTGGCTAGAATATGGGCAATTTTGTCCAAAAAAAAGATAGAAATTAACAAACCCTAAAAACAAAAACAAAACCCCCAAACTTTTCACGTTCTTCTTCTTCTGCTCTTCATCTTTTACGTTCTTTGTCCCCTCTTGTTTCGAGAACCCAAATTCTCTCTTAATGGAACAAAAGAAGAAGATGTGAAGAAATGAAGGTAGGGGTTTCTTCTTGTGTTTCAATTCATCCTCCATTAACAGAAAATTTTGATGCTCCAAGCGAGAGAGGACAAAGAATGGAGAAGATGAAGAGTAAAAAAAAAAAAAAAAAAAAAGTGAGAACGTGAAGAGTTTGGAGGGTTTTGATTTTAGGTTTGGTCAATTTCTATCTATATATTTTTTTGACAAATTTGCCCATATTCCGGCCACAGAAATGTTACACGCTCGCCGGCCAATGAACTTTTTGGCCGTTGGCAAGTTCATGTCCTTATTTGAAACTTGTTAACCACTTCAGTCTTTATTTGGGGCAACGGTCACTTTGGGACCTTAATTGAGAAAATAGGCTCACTTTGAGTGCTTATTTGAAAATTTCCCTTAATTAATTAATAAATAATTTCGCTAAATATAACAGACTAAAACCAAATTATTTGATCAAATGCTTAATTTCGCAAAATATAACAAAGCCACTTCTGTGGTTGACCCCCTTTGATCGCATCGTGCACCTTCGACTCGCCTCACAGCCACTAAGAAGCTTCTATTTTTGTAGATTCGGCCTCCACGACGCTGCAAAGGCCTCCTCGTTAGTGACTCGGATCGAGGCCAAGTGAACCCGCGACCACTGTTCCTTTCCCGACGCCGTGCACACGCATATCGCCATAGGACCCGAGTCCTCTATTCCACCTCTGTCTTTGCTGTCACCACCGTTGGCTCACCTCGTCGAAAGCCCTCTCACGGGACCGACGACCCACACCTCCGGTGACCCACCACGAAATTGCTGCGTCGTGGGTGAAAAAGCAAGAAACAAAAAAGAAGAAAGAAAAAAAAAGAAATTAGGTAGTTTTATTTTCTTTTTCTGTTAACTTTATTTTATTTATTTCTTTTAAGTTTAAGTGTTATTGTGTAAATTTGAAATGATCTTTATTTCATGAATTTTGTAGGCATTATCCACAGGGATTTTCCCAAAATTATTGTAATTACTAATTTGATCCGTAAGACTTCGGATCAGATTTTTAATTATTTTGAATATCTTTGTCGTGATAATTAGGGTTAGAATAATCGTTAATTTGACTTGTGAGACATCAGGTTATTTTTTTGATTACTTTAATCCTTTATTTGTTGATTGTGTTGATAATTTAGGTTTAATATTTATTTAATAATCACTTATCTTAAAAAAAAAACTTAAAAAGAATCATAAAAAGCATACATATAGAAATACCATGTCATCCATCATGTAGCACATGCACATCTAGGACTATATAAGTTAGAATTGCATACATATAGCGATAAGTTCAAGTTATGACATATGAATTGCATCTTGCATGTCATTAAAATAAATTCATACACATTAAGTTAAAATAAGATTAGATTTAATCAATAGAAAAGTCAAATATCATGTCATCATGTTTAGGGTAATGCATATCATATTAGCACAATGACATTAACCATCTCCTGTCAGTAGATTAGGTCATTTGCTAAGTGTTACATGACATATAATATCCATATTAGCTTGCATGTTTTACGTCATGTAGAATTAGGATAATTCTTTGCACGTCATTGCATATTAGAATTGCATGTTTATTAATTAAGGGTTTAGATAATTTCTCTTAGATGGATTGCATGTTTTTGCTAGATAAATAAAATGCCCATGTCATATAGAATTAGGATCATGAAAGTGCATGTCATTTAGTGATAATTGCTAGGTCCATTTAATTAGAAATTACTCTTCATTAGAGTTAAATCATTAGATTAGTTCAAACTGCATGTTTAATTATTGCATTTCTTTTGCTCATGTCATGTAGTTTAGGCTATACTGCCACGTCATATCATTTCATATTAAATTAGTGACATGCATTGCATATTGCATGATTTTCATTAATTAAGCGAAAACAAAAAAAAAGAAATTGCTTTGTTAATTAGAAAATCATATTCAGGTCTGTCGATATGAATTCTGATTTAACATTGCAATGCTTTTGTTGCTTTGAAGTTAATTTTTAGTCGCTTTAAATTGAATGTTATTTTATTGATTGCGCACCCGCATGATCACCATTTGCATGTTAGTTAGCTTAGGTTAAAATAAATCCAAGCTGCTTGCAAAAACATTTTTTTGAAAACTTAAAAGAAATGGTACCGAAAGGGCATTAGAGCAATCTAGTGCAACCAAGTCCCTGTACCCTTAGTCTCTGGTTCGTAGGAGTAGAATAATTCTCCCATTATTTTACTTAGGTGTCTAATCGACCTACCGCAAAGCGATTAGTGGCGACTCCTAAATAGTAATCATTCTAATGCTAAATATTTGAATATTAAGTCTCGAATTGGTATAGGTTTGGGAGGGCCTAAGTTAAGTCTAGGCTTAGCATACCATTAACCTAAAATCTAGGTGGGGTACCTTGGAATTTTTAGGTCGCGACAGTTTGGTGACTCCACTGGGGACTTGTGTTAAAACATTTAGTGGACTTAGGCCATTTTTCTTTTAAAAATATTTTTGATTGGCAACGAGGATACCAGGTACGCCCCTAATTTAAGTGTTAAATGTTTTTGCAGATGGGAGGTATAAGAGGAGTAGTCTTTGCTAACCTTTGTTTTCCAGGTTAGAGTTAAGGATGAATGGTTGAATGTAAACTATAGAAGTGTTCTTTGCAATTAAACTGTTGTGCATGTTTTATTGTTTTTAGCACTACACTATAGCACACACAACCTGCTGCCGGACCTGGGCTGCGATAGGATTCATAGGATGGTGTTGAGAAGGGCACTTTCTCCAAAGTGAGACTGCTATGTGGAGGTTGACCTTCTCTTCCCCGAAATTTCTTTCATGATGTCGAATGTATCTGTCCTTATCCGCGAGACTGCGTGATTATTGGGCATTTCATTTGACTGAGCCGGAATTAGGAGGACCTGACACGTTAATGCGAGACTGCAACGGTCAGATCTTCCTCTTAGCTCCACTTTGTTAAGCCATCTAGATAGAAATCGAACCTCACATTTCATGTGTATGTCTATGTGATTGCCATTGATTTTCTTTGGTGAAGTAAGTCTTCCACCCTTATACCATGCAATTTATTTTGTCATATTTTTGGGTCGGTTCATGACAATCTAGGTCAATCATTGATTTGATTAGAAATGAAATAAGAAATTGCTAGGGAATGACACATTTGAAAAAAACTTTGGAGAATTTGTCTTTATGTCATGTCTAGAAAATTTGGATATCCATTTTTTAGGAAATTCTCTTCTCGTATAGACATTTCATGAATAAATAAAAAATCAATTAGATTGTTGTCATGGATTGACTCTCTATTTACACCTCATGCTTACTTGTTCCTATTTATTTTTATTAGGTGATAATGGATCCTCCACGATCGAGAGCAAAAATAACCGACCAGATTGAAATGCGTGATCGTATGGAAGACCAACTCCAACAGTTGCTCATCTCTATGCAACTCTTGACAACTGAAATCCAATCCCTTCGAGCATATTTAAATGTTGCACCTCTTCTTCCCGAGACAGTAGAACGAAGACAAGAAGGGCAGAACCCGACACCTAATCAAAGACATGGGAGGCAAGACTCACTACCCCCAAGCATGCGTGAGACATTCCTTGGTCCTCTGATGAGGATGCAAGATGAGGCAGAAGTGATAAATTCCCTTGGGCAACCAAGTGGCAAATTGGATTATCTGGTAAAGTATTCAACTCCTCCCAGCTTTTACAACGACCCTCGCAGCATAGTCCCACATGGATGGGGTGGTATGGATGATCCGATACCCCTGGAGACAGAGAACCCTGATGGTGCACAAGCCTGTTTGATGATGCATTCATAGGAGCTACTGACAAAGGACCTTTGGAAGACATAGGCCCGCAAGAGTAATCTTACTTTTGCACATTCCCTCATGCGGGAATTTTCATCGCTTTCTAGGATTTCTTATTATTTTTTAGGAATTGTTTTCACTTGCTAGGAGTTGTTTTTGATTTCTTCTTTTACTCTCTTTTTAGGGATTAGGAATCACGATTTCAATTCCAATAATGTAATTCATTTGATTTTGTTCAATGAAATTACACATTTTATTTCCAATTTTGAGGACATGACGGGGTATACCAAACCAGTCCAATGACGATATCCAACCATGAAAGATATCATACACGGAGAAATCCTGAGGATTGGACTTTCATGGTTCCTCCCAAAAGTTTTTTTTCAAAAACAAAGGTATTTCATTGCTAAAATTTTTCTCGAAACTTGTAGCAGATTGACCCTGTTTGTTTGTCTGACTCATTTACTTCTTGTCTCAGAGCATAGTTTTAACTTGTTATGAAAAGAGAAATCTAAAAATAGCATATCAAGATTCAATGATCATAAACCTGGATTGCAATCAATAGGTTTAGAAAGTGCTTGCAATGTAAATTGGGGCAAGTAAAAGAGGGCCATCATTCTCCGACAGAAGATTCTGGGGGCAAGTTTGCTCCAAATTATAGCTCATATTGGTAAGGAAGGTACTTTCTGAAGGTACCATCCTAGCATAAATGAATGGTCGTGAGTTTCCCACTCCAATAAACTCTGATGCAATCAAGAGTATTATCCATGATTGAATTTGTTGTATCATATTTTGAACTGTAAGCATTGCCTCATTAAGCTGCAATTTCAATGGTCGAAATGTGTTATAAATCTTGCATGTTTTCCTTGATGAATTATGTGAGATTAATTGAATGTGTCAAATAGATACTTTGGAATGACGAAAGGCAAGCCTTATTCCATACACTAATCTCCAGAGAGTTGTGTGAGAAATTCCATGCTCATAAGGAAAAGAGCGATCTTGCGAAGGGTACATCAACCGAGATGATGAAAGGCAATTTCTTCTTCTACCCAAAACACTACAGGTATACCCATTGTGTACCCCTTTGAGCCCACACACATGAAGAGTTTTTAAATTATCCCTGTCAAGGATCATCCCACATTGGGACCAAATTTGAAATGAATGATAGGAATTTTCTTACTCACACTTGTATCAATCTTTGAATATTGCTTTTGCAGTGTAACTTATACGATAATTGAAGTGCCTTAGGATGACAAAGAGCATTTCTTTCTCTATCCTACACAATTTTATCCTTTGCATAGCCCATTTGAGCTTATGAATTCATTTCACATTAAACCCAGTTGGTGATCATCGCCCACACTGGGGCAAGACAAGAAAAAAATCATTCAAGAAGCATGGCTTACAATGCTGATGAAAAATGAAAGCTGTGTGAGTCCAAAGAAAGTGAGTGCAAAAAAAGGGGCATGAAAAAGTAGTGTATCTGGTAAAAGCAAGGCCAATGCCCACACACAAAAAAAAAAAAAAAATCAAACATTGGTTGAAGGCGTACCCTCCAATCATGTGGTACTAAAAAATACTCAAATGCTGAGATGTTGCAGTCAGTGGAGTTGTGATATGAAAAAATTCTCAATGATGGAGAAGAAGAAAATTGGTGAAAGTGTCAAGATGATCACCAACTTTGACCCCCTAAACACTTTTTGAGCCTAACGATCTTTTCGTTTCTCAACCCATGAACGAAGCTTACATTATGTCCCTTGCAAAGTCTCTTCAGATTAGGGCACTTGAATTAACGTAAAAGTTCATATGTGTGAAAGCATCATTCGAAGAAGTGTGAGTAAGATAGTTCCTGCTTCATTTCGTATGATTCTTGATTTGTGAACCCCAAGACAATTGTGAAATGTCATCTTTTTTCAATAACCTTGACTCAAACAGTCCCCTTTGTTAAGCTATTCACCAGGCCCACATTACAATCCTTGTTAAAAGACCTTTCAGATTGGTGAAGTCGTACAATTTGCGAGATTGTTCAAACCCTTGTTTGGCATGATGATAGTGAGATAGAGTGACTGTTAAAAAATCCTGCATCAAAGGTCAAGATGAAATGGCCATTTTGGATGAGGATGAGTGAAAAGTCCTTTAGATTGAGGAGTCTTTCATTTGACACATCCATGACACTCATGTGTTCAGATTGGAATCATTCCCGATGGGAATTAGGTAATGCAAGAATGATGGAATTCATCACGCATGAACCTCACTTGAATTAATGCATGTCAGTGAATGTATGTTACCTCTCCTATGATCATGTTTTACAGGAGACATATCCCCGAAGATCAGAGATATCATCAGGTAAGTATAACTCTATCCATACTCTAAATACTTGTCATTGTGCAGGTATTCTCTCTCAAGTGCGAAGACACTTGACTCGGTCAAGCTGTCCATTTTCATCAACCCGGCGTGCTTCCGTAGCTCGGTGTTATTTATATTGACCCGACGTGCTCTCGTAACCTAGTGTCCCAGTTCCTGACCTGGCGTGCTTTTGTAGCCCAGAGTCCATCTTTATCAACCCGGCATGCTTTCGTAGCCCGGTGTCCATTTATCGAACCGACGTGCTTCAATAGCCTGGTTTTCTTTTAGCGACCTAGCGTGCTTTCGTAGCCTAGAGTCCTTTACATTGACACTCGATTGAGTTGTCCCCCAAACATTTATCTCCCTATTTAGGTGATTGTAGAATGGTACGGGTCCTAGATACCATTTCAGTTCTCCAGATTTAGTTTGATTAAGGCGACCGAAGAATGGTTCGGGTCCTGGTCAGCTGATCTCTGTTGCAAGGTCAGGTGACTGTAGAATGGTACGGGTCCTGAAAATGAACCTTAGTTTAGGCGACCGTAGAATGGTACGAGTCTTGGAAGGTAAATCCCCGTTTAGGCGACCGTAGAATGGTACGGGTCCTAGACACAACCAAACAATGCTATACTGGGCGACCGTAGAATGGTATGGGTCCTAGGAAAGCATTCTCTTGTAAAGTCATGTTACTATTCTGGGCAACCGTAGAATGGTACGGGTCCTGGACTTGTAACACCAATCTATCTTGAGTTACTCCACCCTCATTGAAGGTAAGTTATTCCAGGTAGATTCCTCTTGACATCTTAGTCTGGATCTGGATGTCTTAATTCTTTTGTTGAGCGTTTCACTTTGGATGTGAGTGTTCTTCTTAATAACGGAAGATTTAACATGTACCTCAACATGATTTACCGTACTGATTGGTAAGTGATTGTAAGTACATTCTTTCCTTTTGCATCACGCATTTGCATTGGCATTTCCATGCATCATGTAAATTGAAATGAAATTCATTTAAAAATAATAATAAAAAAATTGGTAAGGTCGTATTGCTTGCAAGAAAATTCGAACTCTTGTCAACAAAATGATGATAAGATTGAGTGATGTATTCCCGCATCAATGGTCAAGACAATTGACCCCTCCCAAATGGGAGCGAGTGAAAAGCCTTTTCACACCAAAAGTATCTCATTTAGCATGTTCAAGAGATTCACGCTTTAAGTGAAAATCGTCCTGATGATAATTTTTCCGATGGAAGCTTGATAAAGCTATCATGCATGGACCTTCATTGAATTTTTCCTCAAAGACCAAAAGATGTGCCTTTGAAGCCCCGAGTTTGTTCAGTCATCTTTGTACTTGATGAGAATTCCAAGTGCCCATTTATAAGATGTTTTCAAATGTCTAGTGTAAGTTCCAGATATTTGAACTTTAAATACTTGACGTGACTTCCAAGTGTTTGTCTTTCCAAACATCTGATGTGATTTCCAGATTTTCAGTAAATGCTTTCAAATGTCTGACATAAGAATCAGATCTTTGAAATCTCAAGTACTTGATGTGATTTCCAGGTGCTTTGAATCTGATGAGAGTTCCAGATTCTTCAAGACTTTGAGCCTTTCAATTATCTGAAGAGAGTTTCAGATTTTTGTCAGGTCTCATAGGAATTGTTTCACACCCAATAGTACTCTTCTAAGTCCCTAGACGAGTACAATAGGTTCATGTTCTTTTTTGCATTTGCATTTCATTGGGCATGGATACATCGAGATCTATGTTCCTAACCAAATCATTGCATTTACATGGCATTTCTTTATTGCATTAGAGTCCATTTCTAAATAAAAATAAAAATAAAAATAAAAATTCAATGCATGCATATGATCAAAATTTAGGTCTCAATTTATCTTTGAAGGCAACCTCTACAAGCTTACCATCAAAGAGGGGCAGCTGTTGACACTTAAATTTTGGCGACCTATTTAGTTATTTATTGCATTAAAAATCATGGGCTAATTTTATCCCTAAAAAATTAATTGCATAACATAGAGTGTTAGGTGCATTTAGTTTTTAATTTGCATTTATATTGGGCTGGTGGTGGAAGGGTTCGAATTTATATTTTTGAGCTTTAATTTGGCAGGATAGGCTAGGCCCGCGGAATGAGCAAGTTAGCCCAAGCCCATTTTTTTTATTAATTAATTATTGGGAATTTGAGATTTGAGGCGATATTACGGTGGTCTTTGAGATTTTAAAAAAATCGGATTTGCAATCTTACCTTCAGCAACAGATAAGCCTTATCTTTATTTATAGATAAAATCAGTTGAATTCAGTTGAAAATATTTAACAGATAAAGAGAATAAAATATTTTGTGATCAAGAGGTTATCGGCAATCTTTTCGTCAGATGAAAATATTAACAAAAAAGATCACGTTTTGTTTTGCCTATAAAAGGATGCGTACGGTTTCGAGTTGGGGGGCTTCGTAAAAATCCACAAAGGGGAAAAAAGGTTTGTGCTTTAGTGGGGGGCTTCTCTCGAGTTTTTTTTTTAAAAATTCACAAAAGGGGAGGGGCCGTCCGTAGGGTCTGAGAGAGAGAGAGAGAGAGAGAGCTTGAAGAAAAGTCAAAGAAAAAGAAAAGTCAAAGAAAAAGTACAAAAGGCAGGGAGATAGCGACGTGAGCAGAGGGGGAGAATTATTTTGGTTTTTTCAAGTCAAAAATCCAGAAAGGGGAAGAGAGTGCTCGTGCTTTAGAGGAGATTGTCCAGTTCTTTGAGGAAAAAAAGCAAAAATAGGAAAAAGCCAAAAAAGAAAAGAGGCAGGGGAAAAAAGTACGGGCAGTAGAGGGGCAACTGTTCATCGTCTCCCTCGCCACTCACACCCCCTGCGGCTTCCATCTGCGAAGACCCCTGCGCCTACCGTCGCTTTGCCAGCCTCGCACGAAGCCACGGCCGATTCACCTCCAAGCAGTCGCACCACCGCCACCTCATCATCACACCGACCGATCCGCGACCTGCAACGCCCCCACCTCTGCTCGAGCTTCCACCCGTGACGCTCCTGCTCCGACGCCAGTAGATCCCGAGCCAATCGACGCATCTCCGCCAGTTCGACAAAGCCACTTCTGTGGCCGACCCCTTTGATCGCATCATCCACCTTCGACTCGCCTCATAGCCACTACGAAGTTTCTGTTTTTGCAGGTTTGGCCTCCACGATGCTGCAGTGCCTCTGGTTAGTGACTCAGATCGAGAACAGGTGAACCCGCGACCCCTGTTCCTTTCCCGACGCCGCGCACACGCAGATCGCCATAGGACCCGAGTCCTCTGTTCCGCCTCTGTGCTGCTGTCACCACCATTGGCTCACCTCGTCGAAAGCCCTCTCACGGGACCGACGACCCTCACCTCCAGTGACCCACCACGAAATTGCCGCGTCGTGGATGAAAAAGCAAGAAACAAAAAGGAAGAAAGAAAAAAAAAAAGAAATTAGCTAGTTTTATTTTCTTTTTCTATTAACTTTATTTTATTTATTTCTTTTAGGTTTAGTTGTTATTGTGTAAATTTGAAATGATCTTTATTTCATGAATTTTGTAGGCATTATCCACAGGGATTTTCCCAAAATTATTGTAATTACTAATTTGATCCGTAAGATGTCGGATCATTTTTTTAATTATATTAATTTTTGGGGTTGTTGATAGTATTTTGATTATGCAATCAATATAATTATTAATTTGATCCGTAAGACTTCGGATCAGATTTTTAATTATTTTGAATATCTTTGTCGTGATAATTAGGATTAGAATAATCATTAATTTGACCTGTGAGACAACAGGTTATTTTTTCGATTACTTTAATCCTTTATTTGTTGATTGTGTTGATAATTTAGGTTTAATATTTATTTAATAATCACTTATCTTAAAAAAAACTTAAAAAAGAATCATAAAAAGCATACATATAGAAATACCATGTCATCCATCATGTAGCACATGCACATCTAGGACTATATAAATTAGAATTGCATACATATAGCAATAAGTTCAAGTTATGACATATGAATTGCATCTTGCATGTCATTAAAATAAATTCATACACATTAAGTTAAATTAAGATTAGATTTAATCAATAGAAAAGTCAAATATCATGTCATCATGTTTAGGGTAATGCATATCATATTAGCACAATGACATTAACCATCTCTTGTCAGTAGATTAGGTCATTTGCTAAGTGTTGCATGACATATAATATGCATATTAGCTTGCATGTTGTACATCATGTAGAATTAGGATAATTCTTTGCACGTCATTGCATATTAGAATTACATGTTTATTAATTAAGAGTTTAGATAATTTCTCTAAAATGGATTGCATGTTTTCGCTAGAAAAATAAAATGCCCATGTCATATAGAATTAGGATCATGAAAGTGCATGTCATTTAGTGATAATTGCTAGGTCCATTTAATTAGAAATTACTCTTCATTAGAGTTAAATCATTAGATTAGTTCAAATTGCATGTTTAATTATTGCATTTCTTTTGCTCATGTCATGTAGTTTAGGCTATACTGCCACGTCATATCATTTCATATTAAATTAGTGACATGCATTGCATATTACATGATTTTCATTAATTAAGCGAAAACAAAAAAAAAAATTGCTTTGTTAATTAGAAAATCATAGTTAGGTCTGTCAATATGAATTCTGATTTAACATTGTAGTACTTTTGTTGCTTTGAAGTTAATTTTTAATCGCTTTAATTTGAATGTTATTTTATTGATTGTGCACCCACATGATCATCATTTGTATGTTAGTTAGCCTAGGTTAAAATAAATCCAAGCTGCTTGCAAAAACATTTTTTTGAAAACTTAAAAAAAATGATATCGAAAGGGCATTAGAGCAATCTAGTGTAACCAAGTCCCTATATCCTTAATCTCTGGTTCATAAGAGTAGAATAATTCTCCAATTATTTTACTTAGGTGTCTAATCAACCTACCGTAAAGCGATTAGTGGCGACTCCTAAATAGTAATCATTTGCATGCTAAATATTTGAATATTAAGTCGCGAATTGGTATCGGTTTGGGAGGGCCTAAGTTAAGTCTAGGCTTAGCATACCATTAACCTAAAATCTAGGTGGGGTACCTTGGAATTTTTAGGTCATGACAAGAAGCATCCAAATGGAGGTGGTGAAACGCTGGTATGATCTTAATTGCTTGATTTACAAATTAGTCAAGCCGGGGCAAAGGATGAGAAAATTGAACGAGTAGACGTGAATCTTCTCAGTGTCACTTGCACGTACAACCAGCAGCTGGACCAAGGTTTAGCCCGTAAATACTAGCTCTTTCAGCTTCACAATCTCTCTCTCTCTCTCTCTCTCTCTCTCTCTCTCTCTCTCTCTCTCTCTCGAATTTGAAAATAGAAGGACAACCATTTCATTTCTCCAATAATATGTTAGAAACACCCACCCAGCTTTTCTCCGGCAAACACTCTAGAGAAACAAGGGAACAAGAGTCACTTGCATGCCCTAGAGAATGAAAAACGACCTCTGCAACTATAAATAGCTACGTGCTGAAGTTTCACACAATTGGCAGTGGAATTTTGTCCTTGCTGCTTCGGGGGTCAATCTGTTTCCGGACAGACTTCAGCGCTGCGACTCGAGCTGCATTTGCTGCCCTATCAGCCATTACGATAACCCTATTAACCCTTTCGTCAACCTTGGCCACGTCATCAGCTGTTAAACACTGTTGATATTGGGTATACACTAGGGTTGAGAAATGCTCGAGTGTGTGAGCATTTGAAACGCTACAATTCTCCAATTTATTAGTAGAATATATTTCAGTTCTCCTAGTAGGCATGGATTTCGATATTCGGACCGAACCACATAAATTTATTATGTCCTTTTATTGCTCTTTGTTTTATTTCTCGATCGATTTCTATAGCTCACAATATGGTTGCAAAGTTAAGTTTCGCTTCCACCGTGCCACCAATCACAACAAAAATGATTCATCGCATTAAAGGGATTTTATAAATATTTTGGAAATAGAACCAGCCTCTAACAATTCTATGTTGGCAAAAACCTACTAATCATTGGCTTTTTATTATTATGTTCCCCTTGTTTGATGTGGCAAAAAAAAAAAAAAAAAAAAAGCCAAAATGATATCATTTTTGTCCAAATTTGATTTTCATTATAAATATTATTTAAAAAAAGCAGAAAAACCATTGAAGGCCTGTAGTGCCCTCGTTGTCGTCATTGCCGCCCTCACCCAGATTGGCCGAGGTCGTTGACCACTAGCAGAGGCCCGACAACCTTGGTCGATCCTTGCCCCACCATGGTTGGCCCTTTCCGATGATGGTGGGGGCGGCAGTGAGGTCCCTGAGTTTCCTTCATTTGGCTGTTGGTCCCTTAGTGCCATGTTAGTCATGTTTCTTGTCATTTTTTTTTTATGCTCGAGTTTATGTTCATCAAGGAAATGTTGGGTCAAAATGGTGTGATGACTCTCTAAATCTAGGTGGTAGTTCTAGTTGGCTTTTGAACTCTTGGCCGTGAGTTTCACTTGGCTCTAGGATAGGCTCATTTTCTTGTCCGTTGTTCATGTTTATTTTGATACTTGTTAATGTCAAAGGTTAGTAGTTGGCGATATCCCTCTCGGTTGAGTGTTCACTTGCTTAGTTCGGGGCACGTCGTTCATTTTGTATATCCTGCAATTTTCATGCAATCAGTTTTATTTGGCTGAAAATGGAGGGTGGTGGCCTTCATTCAATCGTCATTTTCTGTCATCGAGTTTAATTCTTCTAACGGTCATGTGATATGAATAGCCTAGGATTGTCGTCATTTCAACGTTTTATACAGGATGGCGACGGCTTAGCTTGATTTTTGTCCACTTAGACACATTCCGAGTCGGGCCTAGGTTGCCGAGGCTAGGGGACGTGTCAAGATGCTCGAGTGAATTTAAACCGAAGAAACACTAACACCCGCTGTCCCACATGTGCTGCTTGACGTGTATAGGACAAGTTCCTAATGAAGATTGGAGTTCGGCCCTTCAAATTTCAGTACCGAGAATGGACGGACAGCAACAAAAGTTATTTGTAAAGAAGGTTGAGAAGGTTCTTGAATCGAAGACTCACAATTGGCGTGAACATTATCCTTAAACTCAACTGGTCCCTCTTCCAGACTTCCACAACTAGTCAGTCAAGCTTGGCTAGTTAGGCAAAAGATGGGAAAATAAAACGAGTAGATGTGAGACTTCTCAGTGTTGCTTGCATGTACAACCAGCATCTGGACTAAGGTAACGCTGTAAATACCAGCTCTTTCAGCTTCACAATCTCCCCCCCCAACCATACAGATTTGAAAATAAAAGGACAAACATTTCGTTTCTCCAATAATATGTCAAAAACCCTCCACCTAGCTTTTCTCTAGGTTTTGACACAACTCAAAAAACAGGACAAATGCAGAATTTAGAAAACCTCTGCAACTAAATACCAGCTCTTTCACTTCACAATCCCCCCCCCAACCATACAGGATTTGAAAATAAAAGGACAAACATTTCGTTTCTCCAATAATATGACAAAAACCCTCCACCTAGCTTTTCTCTAGGTTTCCCTAGGACACAACTCAAGAGAAACAGGGGTATCACCACGTTGCATGCCCTGGAGAATTTAGAAAAACCTCTGCAACTAAAAATAGCTACATTCTGAAGTTTCACACAATTGGCAGTGGAATGTTGTCGTTGCTACTACGGGGATAGATCTGTTTCTGGACAGCCTTCACCGCTGCAACCCGAGCTGCATTGCTGCCCTATTAGCTGCTGCGATAGCCCTATTAACCCTTTCGTCAACCTTGGCCACATCATAAGCTCTATCTGCTGCTCTTCGTGCTTCCTGATCACGAGAAACAGACAAATAAATCAACAATTACAACGTTTTCACCAGTTTAGCAAACCTAAGAGAAACAAACTTTCAATAATTATACTACTTTAAAACTGCTCAGCAGCTAGAAAACACAAATCAAAATGGATCATAGGATAACATGAATCCGCAACTCATCTCCCTGAGCTATGTAAGACTCATTCAAGTAATAAGGATTTCATTTTAACTTCAATAATTTTTCTTTGTGAGCACAATTATATTCGAGAGGACCATGGCCATCAAAGACCCAAGGTTATGACGATGGACTTTCAAAAAATGTTTAGAGTTTTCCATTTCAACAACTGAACATATACTTCCGCCCAAGAAGGACCAACCTCCAAAAATAGGCTGGCACAGGATTATTTCATTTTTCCAATTATTAGTATCCACTATCTTTTGCCGCAATCATGAAAATAGTAAAACCATCAGTTCTCATTAATGACATGCTCAAACTATAAGCATGATTCCACCTAAACATCAAATAGTCATCTACCATCTGATAAAGAATAAATGGCACAATTCAAGCATCAGCCCAACAACTTAATTGTATGCACTTGATATAATCTCTTTTCAGTGGGACATAACGCAATCTCTTTATGTCTATCATGAAAAAGCTGCTTGGCTGCTGAAACTCAAACTTCTAACTGCCCTCTTTCCTTCTTATTTTTCTTTCAGGAAATAAGGGCTCTATTATCAGTAAAACCATCTCTAATAGTGTTCGATAATTTGCTCATTTTCTCTACATGTGGCTAAATCATAATCACACCCCACGCATGTAACAAAATCAAACCTACCAGGTGTCATGTAGGATTGATGCCATTGGGTGATCCTATTGAACTTTAAACAGTGGATACATGCTTAAGTGATGATTTTCTACGTTCATATCACATCGAAACTCATAAGCTAGTCATTATCTTGAAAACATGGAGCATTGCTAAATGGATTGCAAACAGTCAAACACTCCAACTAGACCAGATCAGTAAAATTGCACATCAACTGGATTATTTTGTTAATAAAATGCCAAAATATCAAAGTAGATCAACCAAAAAAATTTTAACCTCAGAGCATTGCCCAACACCATCCTACAAAAGGTCATAGTTAGTTCAAATTTTTACAAGCAGTGCCACAAACATTATTTGACATGGAAGTGTGTCTGTGCAAGTCCAACCATTAAAGGATTTTGAACCAAAATGAAAAGAGTTTTGCATTAAAAAAGTTGGTAAGACAAACTTTGAACTGAAGACTAATTGACTAAGACCCGTTGTAACTTAAACGAGATGTAGCAGTCCATAAAACTTTCAGGTACAGTCTATTCTATCATTGAAGTTCAACAAATGATCTTGACTACCACAAAATTTAAAGTCAGAGCTTGAATTCTTAAGGTGGAGCTAACCAAATCTTAAAATGCCCCATACATCTGCCAACTCTCCCCATAGCTAGAAAGAGAATCCAAAGCACATTTGTACCAAGCCTGAGAGGCATATATAAGGTTTGGGTCCAACCTGGATATCCTATAGGAAAATCAGTTTTAATAGGTCAGATTTTCAGATTTTCTATTACGGGCATGTTTCATCTCTTCTTCCTCCATGGGAGTTCATATTTCAGCCTTAAACTGTGACGTCGCAGGGCGTCACGTACTAAGCGCAAGCGGAATTATAAATACAATCGATATCTAATTTATCTTGTACATCTCTTACATTATTATATAGTCCTTTCCATTGAAGGTTAGCATGTATAACATGGATTATTTAGAATCCTAAATTTATAACATGAGGTTATCCTGCAGTCCATAATATTAATCATCCACATATAAGAAATTAAACTAGAGCATGAAAGGCTTTCTTTTATTTACCATCTTCGGGCTTAACAAAATCTATCCATCTGAGCTTTTCTTTACAAGTTCTTCGCCTATCTATTTACAACATGTACAGTACAAAAGTAAGGTGCAACAGAGTCAGGGATAGGGGTAAGGGTGGCTACTCCGCGTATATCCCAAACCAGCCCACGTCTTTAACCAAAAACAAACAAAAGTCTAACACCTAGCCTTCCATGAACTTTGGCGTCTAGGCGCCATCCATCCCGTCTCCAGGTCAACCGGCTCCGAAGGGTAACGAACCAAACATCTCGCCCTCATGGTTGATGAACCATGCCACGAACTTCATCGGAATCGGACTAGCTCTACCGTCATCCATCCATAATATCGCTTCGTACTTGGTAAACATCATATCAATGTCAGGGTCATACATGTCCAGGAAAGAAACATCAATGTTGGCTATCACTCCATACCGAGCAATCGGGCGGCACATCCATACTTTCAATCTGAAAATGTAAGGTATGAGCAAACATCCTTTCCCAGTAAAGAATAACAAAACTCTACTCTAAAACAATCCATAGCTATCAAAGTCACAGGCAAACTATCCAACAGTCAGGACACTAAGAAAACATATAACAAGCATAAACAGTAATAATGCATCGTATAAGAAATCACCTGACATGCATCCATCCCTACGCTTATCCTACACAAATTCAAACTACAATGCAAATATAATAGATGAACTCACTCGCCAAATATAATTAACTTTTAGTGTGCATAAAAATCCACCCTCGAATCGGTCACAACCGGGACACTACCGGCCTGATCGAGTCACTTCCGAAGGTACGTTATCTGGACTTCCACAATACCTCTAATTGTGGGCATCTCACTCCGAGGCATCCCGGTATCAACCAAACCGAGGTCCTCCCTGATCACACACAGGGGCATCTCACACCGAGGCATCTTCGGCATCACACAGCCGAGGCATCCTTGATCACACACAAGGGCATCTCACTCCGAGGCATCTCCGGCATCACAGCCGAGGCATCCTTGATCACACACAAGGGCATCCCAAACTTCCGGGGGCATCACCGGTAACTCGGTACCGATGGATCCGTTCACCTCATTAAGCACACGTTTCACACCACACCTTTGGTTTAATGCATATATCATATGCAAAAGAAAAGACACCTAAGCATCTAAGTTTTATGATCCTAGCACACGTGCGTGTCCGAATTATAAGATAAAATCCATCACGAACATGTCCCATACCATGCCGGACAAATATTTATCCCATAATCAAGCACTATGCACCGCACTCATTGCACACGCATGATCCTAAATGCACTTAAACCTCTATTGACATATGAGACTCACTCATTTACAACTAACATCTAATATGAGGTTTATTAGACTCCATGTTCAGCATACAAGTCCAAATTGTGAGTGGTTACATCTAATATACATTCTCGGGTACAAGCAGAATTTTGGCTAAATGGGCAGTTTCGGTTTCAAGCGTGAAATACATATCAAATATTACTGAAATGCTACCAAATTTTAGTATGTTGTACTTAAGACATAGCTTATCATCTTTCATGAAGGAACTTAAGTCTAATTCTCACTGTATTAAGAGTAACAATTAACATCATCTTCACTGAAATTCTGTTCTTAGTCCAGATTTTCTATTAACAAAGAAAATCGTTTCACCAATCAATTCTCATTCATTTAATCTCAAATTTTGACAAGTTATTCCTTAAGATGTGTTCTACAACTTTCATTAAGGATTCGAAGATCAATTCTAAACAGATAATTACAAAATTTTCACACAATCAGCAAAGGTCATCCAATTTTTACAAAAACAGCTTACAAGACTTACTAAATTCACTTCTTTTTCTATGTTATAGGTTCATATGGTTATAACTTCTTGTATAACTCAATCCTATGGAAGTTCTAACATGTAGAAAAGCTTCTTTCCCATCTCCATCAACAAGCATGAATAAGATTACACAAAAACAGAATCTCACTCGCTCGGTTTCATCCAAAATCGAATGGAATCACATGCTCGCCACACTTCTAGTTCAACTAGACTACTTATCACTCTCAATTCACTTAGCACAACACTTCGGCACTTCTCACAGCATCTCGACACATCTCTATCTTGTTCTTTTCTAACTTTTAATCAAATCCACGGCTGGGCTTGAGGTTTCAACTCACCCGTTCACCATATAATCACTTTCTAGCCAAATCGGCACACTCGGCTTCCATCTTGGCACATCACTCGACAAAACGGCACTCCACATTCACAAATCCAAACAATCACAGCAAAGAATTGACATGCAAACACTTCTACTTCCAATCTAGCACTCCCCAAACACAATTCAACCACAAAACAACAATTACAAGCTACATCCATCCTTGTTTGGACTAGATTCACATGTTTCCTTGATAGAACAACGGATTCGTTTCAAATTAGAGTTAGATTATTCCTTACCTCGCTTCGGCTACACAATTACACTTGGATGCTTCAAAATCAACTCAAAAATCCAACATGCAAGATGAAGAAATCAGCCAGTTCTTCTTGTCCAAGCTTCGGCCGAGAGAAAGAAAAGAGGGAGAAGAAGAAATGGAATTTCGGTTTTTGTGAGGAGAGAGAGAGAGTTTCGGTTTTTATAGAAGGATTTAGGTCTACTAGGCTAGTCTAGACCAGGGGGTAATGATTAGCTAGCTTCGGTTTTGTGAAAGAAAAACCGTGGGTGCTATGCGTGAGATCCAAGAGAGAGAAAGTCGGTGTCGTGGCTTCACGCGAGAGAAATTTCCGCCATCTGTCGATCGTCGTTCGTTAACTATTAATCAATGTCATTAGTTAGCTCATTAGATTAGATATTTTCATCTAATGATCTTTTGTTTACACTTAATCTCAATCATACAAAAATCATAACACATCGACCAATCAAAGTTAGTCTATAAAGAAATCAATCACAAAAGAACACTAAAATTATAAGCAATCTACTAATCAATTCACTTAACTATGATTTATAAATCTTAACTAAAAATGTAATTACTCGGGCCTAATTATTTATTCCCGGCCCAACGGGCTCAATCTAAAATTATAAGGCCCACTAAATCTCATAAATCTTGAAATCCCGAACCTTGACCCATCTCCAGCCAATTTCAAACCCAACTTTCACGGCCCAATCCATGAGCTCGGTTCTAAAAGAATTGTACGGCCCACTAAATCTCAAGCCCACACATCCTACAAAATCCAATGGGTTCGCTCTCCGGCCCATTCTAAATAAGTTTAAGTTTCTAATATTCTAATTAAGCTAATGACGGTCGGTCAAATTTTTGGGATGTCACATAAACTCTGTCTAAAAATCTCATGAAAGTCATTTCCTTTGCAAGTAAGCTCTTGGACATTTTGTTGTCCATGCATTATAATCACATATGATTTTAGGCACTGTGTGTTGTCTTATCAATGCAACAGGCTAATAACCTATCCGACCGACTGAGCGAAGGACCATTTCCTCAGTGACAACACAGCAATTGGGAATACAATAGGTGGGCATTCAAGAAAGAGTTGAAGAAAAATCCCTTATAAGTTTTGAAGCTAACAAAACATCCTCGTCAGTTAAGTCTAAAGAATCCAAGACTCAGTCACTTAAGTTTGAAGAGTTCAAGACCCAAGCATTTCCGTTTGAAGGTTACCAGACCCAGAGTTATAGTCTGATGATCTCCAGACCCAATCAAAGTCTGAAGACAATCAAACCCAGTTTTTGCAATTTTGCTAGGCTGTCAGCAGGTTATTCTTACGGATAAAGAAATCAAGTTTTGGATATTATCTTCCCTAACTTATCCATAAAATATTTCTGGCTGTGATTATGAGCTCGAAGGATTTACTCTTTGGAATTTGTCCGTTGAAGATCAAGCAAGTTTTGGAAGATTCTAATTTTGGAAACTCAAGATCCTGATTGTATGGGCGAACATAATTGACGAGCTATTTTCTACTTATATATTCGACAACTTGAAAATCACTTAAATTGATTCATTCCAACGGGTAGATTGGATGAATTCTTGGAAAGTGCTAACGGCTATGGAGGCACGAAGTAATATTTAAGGTGTGTCGAAGTTGTTCGGAAATATGAGAGAGCGGATAGAAAAATTTCGAAGTTAGAACCTCTAAAACCTCTTGTTCTCAAAATCTTTTGTGCTCAAAATTGTGAACAAAAGAGAGACACTTTCAGTGTGAAATTGTGAGAAGCTGTAGAAGAGTATTTCTACTAAAGAAGTCTAGATTGTAGACTGTAAAGCTCTCTTTTGTTACATAGTGATTACAGCCAGTTGGCTGCTAGCGTGGAGAGTGTATGTAGGCTTACAATAAGCCGAACCACTATAATCTTTGTGTCAAATTTCTCTTACCCTACTCTATTTATTTTTATAGCTGTGTGATTCATTTATCTCTGTTGTGATTTTCATGCCAAAGGACATTTTTGTTAAAGATTCGAAAAGAATTTCATAAACACCTATTCACCCCCCTTTAGGTGTATTCACTAGCCCTTTATCAATTGGTATCAGAGCAGGTTGCTTATTTTTGGAAGTGTTAATTATTTCTAAAGGTAAAGATTTATGGCTCGTATTTTGGCTCCAGGTTTGATTGAAGGCCAAAACAACACCAGACCTTCTTACTTCGATGGAAAGGAATACAACGTATGGAAAAATAAGATGAAGGCATTCCTAAGATCAAAAGATCCTCAGGAATGGGATGTAGTAGAGAAAGGAATTGTTCCTAAAGCTGCATCAACCACAGGGAAAGAATTAGCTGATGGAGTGGGGCTGTCACAAGCCGAAATTTCAAAGAGACAAGCCCTTGATGCAAAAGCTATCTACTCTCTATATTGTGCCTTATCTCCTATTAAGTATAACAAAATTTAATCTTGTAAAACAGCTAAAGAAGTTTGGGATAGATTGCACGTTACTTATGAAGGAACAGATCAAGTCAAAGAAACCAAGATCAATATCCTTCTTGGACAATATGAAGCCTTCAAAATGAAGCCAGGAGAATCCATCACGGATATGTTTAGTCAATTTACAGAAATTGTAAATGGCTTAGCATGCCAAGGACAACCAATATCATGACCAATGAAGGTCAATAAGCTGTTGAGAGGACTCTCCAAAGATTGGAATCACGTAAAGACATCCATAAGAGAAACACAAAGAATCATGCCTCTTTCTGTAGATAAGTTGGTCGACACACTTCAATCATATGAAGTCAAGCAATTAAATGAGGACTTTGACACCAAAGGTAAGAAGTCAATTGCTTTAAAATCTAATGATGATTCTGGTGTTACAGATTCAGAAGAAGACTTGGATGACGAAGAGCTGGCACTTCTGATTAGAAAATTTAGAAGGTTAAATATAAAAGGAAGAAGGTTCAATGGAAAGAGACAAAACAATCAAAGATTTCAAAATAAGCCAAATGAAGAAGACGACACCAACAAGGATGTTATTTGCTTTGAATGCAAGAAAAAGGGACACATCAGACCCAACTGTCCCTTATTAAAGAAAAAGAAAGGAAAACCGGAGAAGTTCAAGAAAGCACTCAAAGTTGAAATATGGAGTGATACTGAGTGTGAAGAGAGTAATGAAGAATATGCCAATATTTGTCTTATGGCTGACTCAGACTCATACTCAGACTCAAGCTCAGACTCAGACTCAGACTCAGACTCAAACAGCGATGTCAAGGTTAGAAATTTAAAAATTCCTACGAAAGTGTCGAACTACATTGATGAACTTTGTCTCATTCTTAAAAGTTCTCTTAAAAGGATTTCTGAACTAAAAAGGGAGAATTCCAAATTGAAACAACAAGAAAAGACTTTGGTTGAAAAAAGTTGAAAATCTAGATAGAAGTCTTGCTGTTTCAAAAGAAAATGAAATTCTACTTTCACAAGAAAATGTCTGCTTGAAAGAAGATCTTTTAAAACTCACAAAGAAATTTTCAATGGGATCTGAAAAATTGGACAAAATTCTTTCTATTCAAAGACCCTATTTTAATAAATCTGGTCTAGGAATGACATATGAAACCATTCCCTTGATTGATTTTCTGAAAGTAAAAGAAAGAATCAAGAATAGGCCTACAAAATCTTTTTACAAAAATCATTTTCAAAAGGTTTTTTTAAAGCCTATTGGAAGAAATGCTTTTAGATGTTCAAAGTGCAAAGGTTTAGAACATTTTGAGAAGGATTGTCCCAAAGTTTGGAAACCTGTTAAGAAGAGTTGGACAAAGACTGTTTATGGCACTAACAATGATGGACCCAAGAAAGTTTGGGTACCAAAGAAAACTTGAGTTTTTCATTTAAATGCAGGTCACTATCAAGAAGAAAATCAAGTGGTATTTGGATAGTGGTTGTTCAAGACATATAACGGGAGATTCAAATTGTTTCACAAAACTCTCTCATGTGAAAGGAGGAAACGTCTCCTTTGGTGGCAATAACAAAGGAAAAATTGTTGGTCGAGGAACCGTGAAGATTGGAAACCTCACAATCAACAATGTTTCTCTAGTTGAAGGGTTGAACTATAACCTTCTTAGTATTAGTCAACTATGCGACACTGGATATAAGATCAACTTTCAAGAAGATACTTGTTCTGAAATAAGCAAAGATCTCTCACAATCTTTTACTGGATGAAGACATGGAAACATTTATTTGCTGGACATAAAGTCTGACAGTCCTCAATACAAAAAGCTAGTCCAAGGACTTCCCAACCTGAAGTATCAAAAGCATGAATTATGCACTCCTTGCATACTTGGAAAATATGTTAGAAATTCTTATAAATCTATAAATCAGGCATCCACTAAATGTGTTTTATAGCTATTACACTTGGATTTGTTCGGTCCAACAAGAACTCAAAGCATTGGAGGTAAAAGATATTGTTTGGTAATAGTAGATGATTATTCTCGCTTTACTTGGGTTTTCTTTCTCTCAAATAAATCTGAAACATTATCTTATTTTATTAAGTTTGCCAAGAAAATTCAAATTGAGAAAGGATATACAATTTCAAGTATTCGAACTGATCATGGTGGTGAATTTGAAAATCATGATTTTGCTAAATTTTGTGATGATTCTGGCATTTAACATAATTTTTCATCCCCATACACTCCTGTTGACACCTAATTTTGGGGGTTCACTTTTGCTAAAAAATAAAAAATAAAAATGCATGGCATATAATTTAGGCATATTTTATTTTGATTTTGTTATATTTTGTTTTATTTGGTTAAGATTAGTATAGATTTAGGTAATATACATTTTGCGCAAGAGGGTAAATTTTTTCGATCAATATTGCACGGGGTGAAATAATAAATTCGATGGAATATTGCATGAACGAAATTGGAAACGAAATATGCAATGGAGATTCAATTTTTCACCCTATAAAAAGTGGTTGTGAAATAGTGCTTGGGGGGGTCTCTCGGTTTTTTTGAAAAAGTGGAAAAGAAAAGCAAAAAGAGAAGAAAGTGAGCTGAGAGAGAGAGAGAAAAATAAAAAAGAAAGAGAAAAAAGGGGGCCGAAGCCCCCTCTCCTCGGCGCCTCTTCGTCTCCCCCGGGGGGGGGGGAATTCCTCGCCGGACGCCGTCGCCATCGTCGTCGCCGTCAACGCCCTCGCAAGACGCCCCGGCCGCCCCAACGCCGTCCGCCGCCCCCGCTCCGCTCGCACGCCGCCCTCACTTTGCTTGCACCGCCCCCGACGCCTCGCTGCAGTCCCGACGCCCCCTGCAACCTCGGCGCCTCCAGATCCGCGTGCCCGACGCCCCCTGCTCGCGCGCGGCGACGCTCCCCGACGCCCTCGCCGAGTCGCCGTCTACCCGAAGCAACCGCCGCTCATCCCCGCCGTCGCTCGCCCTCTGCGCCCCCGGATCCAGCAGCCCCGGACGCGTCGGCGAGCCGCCACGGTGCCCCGACGCGCCGCGCCCGATCCGCTTCGTGCCCGCCCCGCGACCGTGACGCCCCTCGCCTCCACCCGCGCCCAGGAGCCTTGAAGTCGCGCCGCCGTCGCGCTGCTAGCCGCCCTCTCCGTCGGAGCCGTCGCGCCGCCATCGCGCCGCTAGCCGCTGCCCCACCGGAGCCGTTGCGCCCCTGCCGGCCTCGCCGCGACCCCCCTGTCGCCTAGATCCGCTGCCGCAACGTCCCAACGCCGCCCCGCGCCGGCCGAGCTGACGCCGCCGCTAGCCGTCCTCTCCGCCGGAGCCATCGCGCCGTCCTCGGAGATCCCCGCCGAAACCCTAGCCGTCGCCCCAAGCCTCACCGGCCGACCCTCTCTATTTTTTTTCCTTTTTTCTTTTTCGAAAAAGAAAAAGAAAAAAAACAAAAAAAAGCAAAAAATGAATTAGGTAGATTTCCTTTCTTTTATTTACTTTATTTTATTTTTATTGTTTTATTGTTATTTTATTGTTATTGTTTCCTTGTTATTTATTTTTGTTAACAACATTAGGCCCTATATGTGATTGGAAATTCCAATTTATCCCCTAATTTGCAAATCGCGCCGATTTTTTATTTCGTCTATAAGGCTTTAGACGAAATAATTAATCATGTGGGAATAAAATTGATATTTTGATCTTTAAGGCTTAAGATCAATTTATCGATTTTACTAGCGAAATATCACCCCTTGATTTAAATGATATCGATATCCTTTTTGGGTAATGTTGAATGAACTTGATTGTTTCTATTTATCTTGTGAAATGCTTGAGTTAGAATATTGCATGTTTAGGGTTATTTGCATGTTTAGGCTAAGCATTTTAGTTATCGTAAATTTTAAAAAAAACAACAAAAAATCAATTAATTTAGGTTGCATGAAATTGTTAATTTCAAAACAAAATTAAAAAAAAATCAAAAAATCTTTAACTAGGTTCAATTGTCTTGCATATTTAGATTAGGGATTTTAATTAAGTCATAAAAAAAAAAAAAAAAAAAAAAAAAAAAAGCAAAATTCACCTAGGATGCTAGTTGAATTGCATGTCATTTCTAAATAGATTGCATCTTAGGTTAGAAATTACTAAATTAAAACAATGTCTTAATTTAAATTAGGATAATCTAATTCCTAGTTTAAATAGGATAAAATTTTAATTTAGTTAGGAATTTCATTCAAATATCTTAGGATAGATTAATTCCACCTTTTTAGGATAAATTGCAATTTAAAAAAATAAAAAATCATAAAATCAAAAAGAAAAAATCAAAAATCTTGCATGAGCGTGTAGAATTAGGAATACAGATTTAGTAAATAAGACATTTAGGCTAGCAAATTAAGTTTTTTTTTTATAATCACATTTTTAGGATCATTTTTTAGAAATCTCTTTTAAATAGGTTAGGATTAGATTTAGATAATTTCATTCTTAGAAAACTTGGCACTTTTAAAAAAAAAAAAAAAAACCAAAAAATAAAGAAATGGTTTTCTAAGTCAAAATAGGGTTAATTTAAATTAATCCTAAACATGAATTAGAAAATTATTCGTTTTAGGTAGTTCAATTAGGGCTTTTATTAATTCAAAATTCCAGATAAAAAAATCCAAAAATTAGGTGCATATTAATCAATTTGCATTCTAGGACCACTTAATTTAAATTTGCATATTATATCATTTAAATTGCAATCATTGCATTTCATGTCATATAATTTAAATCATTTTGCCATGTCATATTAGGCTACTAGCATGCATTGCATTTAGATTAAGTTCCATTAAATAAAGTGAAAACAAAAAAAGAAATTTGCGTGTTAATTAGAGACCATATTTAGGATTGTTGATGTGAAATTTAATCTAACGATGCAGATGCTTTCGTTGCTACAAGGTAAGTCCCTTAACCTTATTCATTGTTTTATTGGGTGTTAAATCGGTGGATTGCGCACCCGCATGATCACCTCACATGTTAGGGAGATAAATTAAAATCGATTCAAGCTGCTTGCTAAACATTTTTCGAAATAAAAGAATGGTACCGAAAGGGCATTAGAGAAATCTAGTGTAACTAAGTCCCCGTACCCATAATCTCTGGTTCGTAGGAGTAAAGTAATCTCCCATTACTTTACTTGGGTTTCTAATCGACCCACCAAAAACTGATTAGTGGCGACTCCTTAATAAAAATCATTTGCATGTTAAGAATTCAAACCTAAGTCGCGAATTGGTATGGGCTTGGGAGAGCCCGAGTTAAGTCTAGGCTTAACAATCCATTAGCCAAACCCTAAGTGGTTCACACCCGAAAAATTGGTCGCGACAGCTTGGCGACTCCGCTGGGGAACTTGAGTTAAAACTCTTAGTGGACTTAGGCCAATTTTTCTTTTCTTTTGAAAAATGTTTTTGCTTGCCAACGAGAATCCCAGGTACGTCCCTAACATTTAAGGTGTTAAATGTTTTTGCAGATTGGGAGGTATAAGGGGAAGTGTTTGCTGACCTTTGTTTTGCAGGGAGGCGTAGGAATGAATGGTTTATTTTTATGTAAGAAGTGTTGCTTGATATAAACTGTTGTGCATGCCTTGCATTTAACACTACACTTTTGCACACACAACCTGCCACCGGACTTAGGCCGCACTAAGATATTTAGGATGGTATTGAGTTGGATACGACTTCGACCGCGAGGCCGCGTAGTAGAGATTGCCCAACTCAATCCCGAAAGTTTCTTTCTTGGTGTCAAGAATGTTTGCCTCTGCCCGCGAGGCTGCGTCGCATTGGGGTATAATTCTTGACTAAGCCGGAGTTAGAAGGGCTTGACTTAGTATGTGAGGCTGCAACTAAGTCATCCCACCCTTTTAGCTCCACCTTGTTTAGCCTTCCTAGTTAGAAATCGAACCTCACGTTTCATGTGCTTGTCTATGTGGTTGCTTTAATCGCCATGTGAAGTAAGTTTTCTACCCCTTACTCTTACAATTTACTTATTGTATTTCGTCTTTCTTTTGTCGGTCCATGACATTAGGTTGGTCGAATCTGATTTATAAACAATGGGAAAATCCGACATTCGATTCGTGCTCACCAAAGGTTGAACTTAAATCATGGTGGGATCGTCTGGGACATGATGGCCAAAGCTATGTTAAAGGTAGACTGGGTCGCCTTACTCCCCTTCTCGACATCGATGTTCAAAGTGGCGTCATGCAAGCACTCGCTCATTTCTCTTTCAAGTGTTGGACATCCCTACTGCATTCAACTTCTTACTGGGTCGTCCCTGGATACACACCGCGGGAGCGGTACCTTCAAGTTTGCATCAGGCTGTAAAGTTCGTGGTTGAAAGGAAGTTGGTCACCGTGTATGAGGAGGATCACCGGATCTATCAGGAGACGGCCATCCCCTATGTGGAACCAGACTCTGAGTTCGAAGCAAGCTACCACTCGTTCGAGTTAGTATCCACCATACATGTTGCTCCTGACGTGACGCCTCCTACTCCCGAAGTTTCAAATGCTGCCCTTATGGTGGGAAGAGTGATGGTCGGGAATGGTTTCGTTCTTGGTGGTGGTCTTGGAAGAAATGGCCAAGGCATTCGAGACCCCATTGAAGCCCCTCAGAGGTCCCATTTTGCTGGATTAGGGTACCATGGAAGAGGTGGACAAAATTCTGGAGGAAGAAGACAAGAAGGACTGAACCCGATGCCTAACCGAAGGCAAAAGAGGCAAAACCCGTCGCCCCCAAGTATTCATGAAACATTCCCTGGTCCTCCGGTAATGATGCAGGATGAGGTGGAAGTGATAGA
The DNA here is from genome assembly GCA_014182555.1 of Eucalyptus erythrocorys. Taxonomy (NCBI): domain Eukaryota; kingdom Viridiplantae; phylum Streptophyta; class Magnoliopsida; order Myrtales; family Myrtaceae; genus Eucalyptus; species Eucalyptus erythrocorys. The sequence goes on along the minus strand of CM024600.1, from coordinate 27,092,442 downwards.
CACCCTAGGGCAGCCGAGCGGCAAGTTTGACTACCTGGTGAAATATTCGGCCCCTCCAAGCTTCTACATAGATCCCCAGAGCATTGTCCCAGATGGATGGGGTGGCATGGATGATCCGACACCCCCGAAGACCAAGGATCCCGAAGACATGCTGGAAGGAGTAACAAACTTGTTCGATGACATCGTCATAGGAGCCATTGACGAAGGATCCCCCGAAGAAATGGGCCCTGGCCCACAAGAGGATAATCTTACAGCATGCAAAGGCGTGGAAATGGTCCAATTCAATGCCACAAATGCTAGTGATGAAGTTCCTAGAGACTTGATTGAAGATTCCAGTGAAGTGCAGCGTAGCTGGGAGCAGCATGAAAAAGCCAAGGCTCTTACATCCGAGCAAACTGTGACTATCAATTTAAGTGACACTAAAGAAGCCAAGGAGGTCAAGATTGGGGCAAATCTCCCAAAAGATGAGGCCGAGCACCTAATCCAGCTACTAAAAGAATATTAGGAAGTCTTCGCGTGGGCCTATGCGGACATGCCCGGTTTAGACCCAGCAATCGTGGAGCATGCCTTGCCTACTAATCCGGACATGCCACCTAAAAAGCAGAGGCTACGGAGGACCAAACCTGAGCTCTCAAAGAAGATTGAGGAAGAGGTGATGAAGCTTTTGAAAGTGGGATTTATTGAAGTCTTACAATATCCTGAATGGGTAGCTAACATTGTGCCAGTAATGAAGAAAAATGGTCGAGTTCGAGTCTGTGTCAACTATCGGGACTTGAATAAGGCCAACCCGAAGGATGATTTCCCGCTACCCCACATAGACGTCCTTGTGGATAGCACCGCTGGATTTGAGTTATTCTCGTTCATGGATGGTTTCTCCGGGTACAATCAGATAAGGATGAAGGAAGAAGATAAGGAGAAGACTGCATTTATTACCCCATGGGGGACCTTTCATTATAAGATCATGCCTTTCGGACTCAAGAATGCAGGGGCAACTTACCAGCGAGCCATGGTAGCATTGTTTCATGATATGATGCATCAAGAGATCGAGGTTTATGTCGACGATATGATTGCGAAGACCTGACCTGGAAGAAGTCATGTTGAAACCCTGAAGAAGTTGTTTGATCGTCTTCATGAATTCAAGCTTCAATTAAACCCTGCTAAGTGCGTGTTTGGAGCAACATCCGGTAAATTACTCGGATTCATTGTGAGTAGTAAAGGAATTGAGATTGACCCATCTAAGGTTAAGGCCATATGTGAGTTACAGCCTCCATCGACGGTCAAAGAAGTCCGAAGCCTTTTGGGGAGGTTGAATTACATTGCCCGATTCATTTCCCAACTTTCTGAAACTGCCAAGCCGTTCTTCAAGCTCCTAAAGAAGAATGCACGAGTCAACCGGGATGTTGAGTGTCATGAAGCATTTGACAAGATAAAGCGGTATTTGATGAACCCACCGCTTCTTGTCCCACCCTCACCGGGCATCCTTTGATTCTCTATCTCACTATCCATAGTGAGTCATTGGGAGCGATGTTGGCCCAAGAAAGCCCTATTGACAGAAGAGAATGGGCCATTTATTACTTGAGCAAGAAATTCACTATATCAGAGCTAAAATATTCTGATATTGAGAAAACTTGTGCTGAATTAGTATGGGTGTTGCAGAGATTGCGGCAGTACACATTGCACTACCAGATGTTCCTCGTAACTAAGAATAATCCTATCAAGTATTTGCTTGATCGGTCAGCTTTGGTGGGTAAGTTGGCTAAGTGGCAAATTTTAATCTCAAAATTTGATGTGCAGTTCATGTTGCAAAAGTCGGTTAAAGGTCGAGTGATCGGCGATATCTTGGCTGAGAATCCAGAGTCTCAAGTAATGATGACGGTTCCCAGATGACCGTGTTTTGAGTGTAGATGAAGGCTCATGGACAATGTTCTTTGATGAAGCCGTGAACTTGTCTCGGCTCTGCATGGGCGTCCTAATATCACCAGACGGACAACATCATCCAGTAGCTGCAAAGTTGTTGTTCCCTTGCACTAATAATATAGCTGAGTATGAAGCTTGCATCCTCGGACTCCAAGCTGCGATCGAGATGGGTGTGACCAAATTGAAAGTATTCGGGGATTCTGCACTGATCATACTACAGACCGTAGGAGAATGGGAAACCAAGAACCCCAAACTGCTTCCATACCACAAGTATCTAGAAGACCTGGTAAAGGAGTTAAAGGAAATTTCGTTTGAATACTTGCCAAGGTGTCATAATCAATTTGCGGATGCACTCGCAACTTTGTCTTCTATGTTGCAAGTCCCCAATGGGTTGGAAGTCGAGCCATTGAAAATAGAAGTTTTGCCGAGGCCAGCTTATTGCATGATCATAACGAAGAATCGATGGAAAGCCATGGTATTACGATATCATGAACTACATTAAAAAGTAGGAATTTCCTGAAGGAAGCACTCCGGCAAAGAGGAAATACATCACGAAGATGGCATCAAAATTCTTCATTAGTGGCGAAAATTTGTACAAGAGGTCTCATGATTCGCTCCTATTGCGGTGTGTGGATGCAGCCGAAGCTACTCAAATCATGCAAGAAGTGCACGAGGGAGTATGTGGCCCTCATATGAATGGGCACATGTTGGCTAAGAAAATTATGAGATTAGGCTATTACTTGGCTCACACTAGAGAGTGATTGCATCAAACACATACGAAGTTGTCACCGTTGTCAAATCTATGGTGATAAGATAAACGTTCCTCCAACCGAGCTGCATCGGTTTTCGAGCCATGGCCTTTCTCGATGTGGGGCATTGATGTGATTGGCCCGATAAATCCCAAGGCTTCAAATGGGCATCGGTTCATTTTGGTGGCAATAGACTATTTCTCCAAGTGGATCGAAGCTACATCCTTTGCAAATGTAACTGCACGCAGTGTTGCAAAATTCATCAAACGTGACATAATTGCTCGCTATGGCGTCCCCGAATCAATCATCACCGATACGGGACAAATCTGAACAACAAAATCGTTGATGAGCTGTTCAACGAGTTTAAGATTAAACATCTGAATTCGTCCCCTTACTGCCCTCAAATGAATGGGGCTGTGGAGGCTACCAATAAGAACATTAAGAAGATCTTGGCCAAGACAGCCGAGAATTATCGAGATTGGCATGAGAGGTTACCTTTCGCATTGATGGCATATCGAACGTCTATCTGCACTTCTACTGGGGCAACTCCTTTTGCTCTGGTATATGGCATGGAGGCTATTCTACCCGTGGAGGTGGAAATTCCGTCCCTAAGAGTTTTATCCCAAGCAAAGTTGTCTGAGGCTGAATGGATGCAACAAAGACATGAGCAGTTGAACTTGATTGATGAGAGGAGACTGAAGGCTCTTTGCCATGGCCGGACTTATCGGCGAGAGTGGCCAGTCCTTCAATTGGAAGGTACGACTGAGACACTTCGAGGTAAATGATCTTGTTCTAAGGAAGCTGTTGCCAATTTTTCCAAATCCCGGGGGAAAGTTTATCCCAAATTACAGCGGTCCATATGTGGTGAAGAAGGTACTTCCAGGAGGTGCTCTGATTCTGGCTGAAATGGATGGTCGTCAGTTTTCCACTCCGGTTAATTCTAATGCTGTTAAGAAGTATTATCCATGATTGAATTTGATGTGTCATGTTTTGAATTGCAAGTGCTTTTATGATGAATAAATTGCCTCAATAAGTGGCAAAATCAAATTTGTTGCAAATGTTGCATATTCTCCATAATGAATTGCGTGTGATGAATTGAGTGTGTCAAATGGGATATCTTGGGATGATGAAAGGCAAGCCTTATTCCATACACTATTTCATACACTAACCCCCAATGAGTTGTGTGAAAAATTCCATGCCCGCAAGGAAAAGGGCGGTCTCGCAAAGGGTACGTTATCCAAAGTGATGAGAGGCGCTTTCTTCCTCTACCCAAAACACTACGGTATACCCATTGTTTAGCCCTTTGAGCCCACACACATGAAGAGTTTGTTTAAAATTACCCCTATCAAGGATCATCCCACATTGGGACAAATTTGAAATCAAGGGTAGGAATTTTCTTACTCACACTTGCGTCAATCTTTGGGTATTGCTTTCGCAGTGTAACTTGTACGATAATTGAAGTACCTTAAGATGATGAAGTTCATTCATTTCTCTATCCTATACACTTTTATCCATTGCATAGCTCACTTGAGCTTATGAATTCATTTCATATTAAACCCAATTGGTGATCATCCCCCACACTGGGGCAAGACAAATTCAAGTGGCATGAACTAGGATGCCCACAAAAAATGAAGGTTTTGATTAAAAAAAAAAAAAGAGTGCAAAAATGGGGCATAAAAAAGCAGTGTGCCTGGTAAAAGCAAGGCCGATGCCCAAAAGAAAAGAAAAAGAAAAAAAGCCCGATATGCTTAGCCATACCCTGAACAAGGCGGTACAAAAAAAGAAAAAAAAAACTCAAATGATGTTGCAATCAATGAGTGCAAAGAAAATCTTTGATACTGAAGAAGAAAATCGGTGGAGATATCAAGATGATCATCAGCTTTTACCCTTTAAACACTTTTTGAGCCTAATCATCCTTTCGTTTCTTAACCCATGAATCGAACCTACGTTACGTCCCTTGTAAAGTCTCTTCAGATTAGGGCACTTAAATTAACGTAAAAGTTCATATGTTCGAAAGCATAGCTTGAAGAAGTGTGAGTAAGATAATTTCTGCCTCATTTCCTGTGGTTCTTGACTTGTGAACCCCAAGATGATTGCAGAATATTTTTCAAATAAGCTTGACTCAAAGAGTCCCATTTGTTAAGCCATTGACCAAGCCCGCATTATGGGCCCTCTTAAAAGACCTCTCAGATTGGTAAGATCGTACCACTTGCGAGATTGGCTGGACCCTTGTCTGGCATGATGAAGGTAAGATAGAGTGATTGACAGAATCCTGCGTTGAAGATCAAGATAAAATAGCCATTTTAATGAGGATGAGAGAAAAGTCCTTTCAGACCAAAGGATCCCTCATTTGATACATTCATGACACTCATGTATTCAGAATGGAAATTAGATGATGCAAGATTGATGGAAATCATCGTGAACATCCATTAAATTGATGCTTGTTTATGATTGCAAATGCATGTTGCCTCTCCTAAACCATGTTTTGTAGGAGACATATCCCTGAAGATCAGAGATTCTACCAGGTAAGTATATCTCTATCCATACCTTAAATATTTGTCATTGCACAAGTATTCCCTTTTAAGTATATTTGACACTCAATTGAGTTGTCCCCCCAAAGATTTTTCTCCAGATTCAATCTGATTAAGGCGACCGAAGAATGGTTCGGGTCCTGGTCAGATGATTTCTGTCGCAAGGCTAGGCGACCAAAGAATGGTTCGGGTCCTAGCCAAGCAAAACCTCAGTCTAAGTGACCGTAGCATAGGACGGGTCCTAGACAGCATTCATTGCTTTAACAGGTGACCGTGGCATAGAACGGGTCCTGGAAAAGCAATTTCCCCATTCAGGTGACCGTAGCATAGAACGGATCCTGGGGAAGCAATTCCTTTCTGCCGTACTAGGCTATCGTAGAATGGTACGGGTCCCAGGAAAGTGGAATTTTCACAAAGCTGTGTTACTATTCTGGGCGACCATAGAATGGTACGGGTCCTGGACATGTAACACCCTCTACCTCGGACTACTTCATCCTCCTCGAAGGTAAGTTATTCCAGGTAGGTTCGTTTGCATTAGCATTTGCATGTATCATATAAATTGCATTTTAAAATGGAATCCAACTTCCAACAAAAAATCATTCATTGCTTAAGCATGGCCAAAATTAGGTCTCAATATGTCTTTGAAGGCACCCTCAGCGAGCTCACCTTCAAAGAGGGGCAGCTGTTGACACCTAATTTTGGGGGTTTACTTTTGCTAAAAAATAAAAAATAAAAATGCATGGCATATAATTTAGGCATATTTTATTTTGATTTTGTTATATTTTGTTTTATTTGGTTAAGATTAGTATAGATTTAGGTAATATACATTTTTGTGCAAGAGGGGAAATTTTTTCGATCAATATTGCGCGGGGTGAAATAATATATTCGATGGAATATTGCATGAACGAAATTGGAAATGAAATATGCAATGGAGATTCAATTTTTCACCCTATAAAAAGTGGTTGCGAAATAGTGCTTGGGTGGGTCTCTCGGTTTTTTTGAAAAAGTGGAAAAAAAAAAACAAAAAGAGAAGAAAGTGAGCTGAGAGAGAGAGAAAAATAAAAAAGAAAGAGAAAAAGGGGGCCGAAGCCCCCCTCTCCTCGGCGCCTCTTCGTCTCCCCCGGCGGGGGAATTCCTCGCCGGACGCCGTCGCCATCGCCATCGCCGTAGCCGTCAACGCCCTCGCAAGACGCCCCGGCCGCCCCAACGCCGTCCGCCGCCCCCGCTCCTCTCGCGCGCCACCCTCACTCTGCTCGCACCGCCCCCGACGCCTCGCTGCAGTCTCGACGCCCACTGCAACCTCGGCGCCTCCAGATCCGCGCGCTCAACGCCCCCTGCTCGCGCGCCGCGATGCTCCCCGACGCCCTCGCTGAGTCGCCGTCAACCCAGAAGCAGCCGCTGCCTGTCTCTCGCCGTCGCTCGCCCTCTGCGCCCCAGATCCAAAGAGCCCGGACGTGCCGCTAAGCCGCCACGGCGCCCCCGACGCCAACCGCGCCCGATCCGCTTCATGCCCAGCCCCGCGACCCGACGTCCCTCACCTCCGCCCGCGCCCAGAGCCCCGGTCGTGCCGCCGTCACGCCGCTAGCCGCCCTCTCCGCCGGAGCCGTCGCGCCGCCGTCGCGTCGCTAGCCGCTGCCCCGCCGAAGCCGTTGCGCCCCTGCCGGCCTCGCCGCAACCCCCCTGACGCCCAGATCTGCTGCCACGACGTCCCAACGCCGCCCCACACTGCCCGAGCCGACGCCGCCACTAGCCGCCCTCTCCACCGGAGCCGTCGCGCCGTCCTCGGAGATCCCTGTCGGAACCCTAGCCGTCGCCCCAAGCCTCACCGGCCGGCCCTCTCTATTTTTTTTCCTTTTTTTCTTTTTCGAAAAAGAAAAAAAAAAAAAAAAAAAAAAAAAAGCAAAAAAATCAATTAGGTAGATTTACTTTCTTTTATTTACTTTATTTTATTTTTATTTTTTATTGTTATTTTATTGTTATTGTTTCCTTGTTATTTATTTTTGTTAACAACATTAGGCCCGATATGTGATTGGAAATTCCAATTTATCCCCTAATTCGCAATCACGCGCGATTTTTTATTTCGTCTATAAGGCTTTAGACGAAATAATTAATCATGTGGGAATAAAATTGATATTTTGATCTTTAAGGCTTAAGATCAATTTATCGATTTTACTAGCGAAATATCACCCCTTGATTTGAATGATATCTGATATCCTTTTTAGGTAATGTTGAATGAACTTGATTGTTTCTATTTATCTTATGAAATGCCTGAGTTAGAATATTGCTTGTTTAGGGTTATTTGCATGTTTAGGCTAAGCATTTTAGTTATCGTAAATCTTAAAAAAAAAAAAAAAAAAAAAAAAAAACAAAAAATCAGTTAATTTAGGTTGCATGAAATTGTTAATTTCAAAACAAAATCAAAAAAATCAAAAAATCTTTAACTAGGTTTAATTGTCTTGCATATTTAGATTAGGGATTTTAATTAAGTCATGAAAAAAAAAAAAAGCAAAATTCACCTAGGATGCTAGTTTAATTGCATGTCAAATTTTAATTAAAAAAAAAAAAAAGCAAACAAAAAATCATCAATTTTTAGAATAGAATTGCATGTTTAATTTTAAGCGTAGATCATTTCTAAATAGATTGCATCTTAGGTTAGAAATTACTAAATTAAAACAATGTCTTAATTTAAATTAAAATAACCTAATTCCTAGTTTAAATAGGATAAAATTTTAATTTAGTTAGGAATTTCATTCAAATATCTTAAGATAGATTAATTCCACCTTTTTAGGATAAATTGCAATTTAAAAAAAATAAAAAAAAATCATAAAATCAAAAAGAAAAATCAAAAATCTTGCATGAGCATGTAGAATTAGGAATATAGATTTAGTAAATAAGACATTTAGGCTAGCAAATTAGGTTTTTTTTATAATCACATTTTTAGGATCATTTTTTAGAAATCTCTTTTTAAATAGGTTAGGATTAGATTTAGATAATTTCATTCTTAGAAAACTTGGCACTTTTTTTTTAAAAAAAAAAAAAAAAAAAAAATAAAGAAATGGTTTTCTAAGTCAAAATAGGGTTAATTTAAATTAATCCTAAACATGAATTAGAAAATTATTCGTTTTAGGTAATTCAATTAGGGCTTTTATTAATTCAAAATTCCAGATAAAAAAATCCAAAAATTAGGTGAATGTTATTCAATTTGCATTCTAGGACCACTTAATTTAAATTTGCATATTAGATCATTTAAATTGCAATTATTGCATTTCATGTCATATAATTTAGATCATTTTGCCATGTCATATTAGGTTACTAGCATGCATTGCATTTAGATTAAGTTCCATTAAATAAAGTGAAAACAAAAAAAGAAATTTGCGTGTTAATTAGAGACCATATCTAGGATTGTTGATGTGGAATTTAATCTAACGATGCAGATGCTTTCGTTCCTACAAGGTAAGTCCCTTAACCTTTTTCATTGTTTTATTAGGTGTTAAATCGGTGGATTGCGCACCCGCATGATCACCTCACATGTTAGGGAGATAAATTAAAATCGATTCAAGCTGCCTCGCTAAACATTTTTCAAAATAAAAGAATGGTACCGAAAGGGCATTAGAGAAATCTAGTGTAACCAAGTCCCCGTACCCATAATCTCTGGTTCGTAGGAGTAAAGTAATCTCTCATTACTTTACTTGGGTTTCTAATCGACCCACCAAAAACTGATTAGTGGCGACTCCTTAATAAAAATCATTTGCATGTTAAGAATTCAAACCTAAGTCGCGAATTGGTATGGGCTTGGGAGAGCCCGAGTTAAGTCTAGGCTTAACAATCCATTAGCCAAACCCTAAGTGGTTCACATCCGAAAAATTGGTCGCGACAACTCCACAACAAAATGGAGTTGTAGAGAGGAAAAATCGTTCTTTGCAAGAAATGGCAAGAACTCTTTTGATTGAAAGTAATATTTCTCCTCATTTTTGAGCTGAAGCTACTTCAACTGCTTTCTATATTATGAACAGAAATTTTCTAAGACCTATTTTAGAGAAAACACCTTATGAATTGTTCAAAGGTAAGAAACCTATTGTCTCTTATTTTCATGTATTTGGTTTTAAATGCTTTATCTGAAAGAATTCAAGTGATCGAATTGGTAAGTTTGAAGAAAAATCAGATAAAGGAATTTTCCTTGGCTACTCAATGACAAGTAAAGCCTTCAGAGCTTTCAACAAAAGGACTCAGACTATGGAAGAATCCATGAATGTGAAATTCGAAGACTCAGTTCAAAATTAGACTCAAGACTCAGCCTGAAGACTATGAGTCTGGCCAAGCGTCTATGAATTCTCTTGAAGAAAATCAAATCTCAGACGCTCCAACTGGAATAGAGTCTCATCAAAGTGACAAACCAATTACAAATTGGAAGCATAAATCTAGTCACCCTGCAAATCTCATCATTGGCAACATTGATGAAGAAGTTCATATAAGATCCAAAAGGCGTGAAGAATCTAGTGCTCTAGCACTTGCTTCTGAAATTGAACCCAAGACTGTAGAAGATGCATTGAAAGATGAAAGCTGGATTGAAGATATGCAAGAGGAATTGAATCAATTCAAAAACAACAATGTGTGGGAACTCGTTCCCAAGCCAAAAGGTAAATCAATTATTGGTACTAAATGGGTTTTCAGGAACAAGCTGAATCAACAAGGAAAGGTAGTGAGAAATAAAGCAAGACTTGTGGCAAAAGGTTATACATAAAAAGAAGGAATATACTATGATGAAATCTATGCTCCAGTAGCAAGGTTAGAAGCTATAAGATTACTTCTTGCTTTTGCTTGCTTTAAAGATTTCAGGTTATTCCAAATGGACGTGAAAAGTGCGTTTCTAAATGGAATTATCCAAGAAGAAGTCTATGTTGAACAACCGCTAGGATTTGAAGATCCAAGAAAACCAAACCTTGTTTTCAAGCTAAAGAAAGTTTTGTATGGTTTGAAACAGGCACCTCGAGCCTAGTTTGAAAGGTTAAGTAATTTCTTAATTCAAAGTGGTTTTTCTAAAGGTAAAGTAGATACTACTTTATTTATCAAAAAGGAAGGCAAAGATTTCATACTTATTCAAATTTATGTCGATGATATAATTTTTGGTTCTTCTAATGAAAATCTTTGCAAGAATTTTTCAAGTTGTATGCAAAATGAATTGGAAATGAGCATGATGGGAAAATTGAACTTCTTTTTGGGACTTCAAGTCAAATAATCAAAGGAAGGAACTTTTATCCACCAAGAAAAGTATGCAAAAGACCTCATCAAGAAGTTTGGAATGAAGAATTGCAAGAAGACAGAAACTCCTATGTCAAGCTCATCAAAGCTGGATAAAGATGAAGAAGGAAAAAGTGTAAACCAAAAACTATACAGGAGCATAATTGGTTCACTTCTTTACCTTACTGCATCTAAACCTGATATTTTATTTAGTTTCTTCATTTGTGCTAAATTTCAATCTAATCCTAAAGAATCTCACATGACTGCTGTGAAGCGTATTATTAAATATGTTACAACCACATCTAAGCTAGGTCTGTGGTATTCCAAAGAATGAGACTTTACTCTCATTGGATATTCTGATGCTGACCTTGCTGGCTATAGAGTGGATAGAAAAAGCAATACAGGTATATGTCAACTATTGGGAAACAGGTTGGTATCTTGGTTCTTAAGAAAACAAGGTACTATAGCTCTTTCAACCACTGAAACTGAATACATCGCTCTTGGGAGTTGCTGTTCTCAGATACTATGGATGCAACAACAATTGAAAGACTTTGGAGTTGAAGAATCTTGCACAGAAATCAAATGTGACAACATCAGCGCAATCAACCTTACAAAGAATCCAATACTTCATTCAAGAGCAAAGCACATTGAAATCAAGCATCATTTCATTAGAGATCATGTTCAAAATGGTGAAGTGGTGATTCAGTTCATTGATTCATAGAACCAATTGGCAGACATATTCACAAAGCCCCTAGAAAAGGCTCATTTTGAATCAATTCACTCAAGACTAAATATCGCATGATTTGAAGAGGTTTAGACTCAAAACTAGAGTCTTGAAAAGTTCAGACTCAAAGATAAGGTCTGAAGGTGCTCAGACTCAAAAGCAAGATCTGAAGATGTTCAGACTCAAAGGTAAGGTCTGAAAGGGGTTCGGACTGAGGTAAAGTTTGAACATTCTCAAATTCTAATTTAAAGTCCGATTGCATATTTCTTTATTCTTTATTTTGTATTATATTTATAATTGTTTTTGAAATATCAAAATTTGTTTTTATTCGACTTCTGACACATTAATGGCAGTTTTTCTTTTTCGAAAATTGCAGTTTACTTTTTCAAATTTGACAGTTTTCTTTTTTCCTTCTTGCGACGGTTCAGTATCTCCTTTTTATCTTTTCTTGCTATTTATACTTTCGAATCGTTATCTTCATCCGCCACAACATTTAAAATCCATCTTGTTTACTCTCTCGTTTTTAGAAACCCTAAAACCTTAAACAACTCTCCATTACCGTCCCTGTTCGATTTCTTTACTCATAAAAAATCCAGCCTTTTTTTGCGAACAAGTTGAGTTTTTGCTTACGATTCAAGCATGTCTTCACGAAAATCTTTAAGACTTGCTGGAAAGGGACCACAGAGGCGACAAGAGGGTCCTACTAGGGTTGACCTAACAGGCGAAGAAGATTCTCCACAAAAGGAGACATCAAGTCAACATTTTGAAAAGGAAGAAATTACCGAGGCAGCATTGGTAAGAACCTTGAAACCCAAGCTTTCGTATGCTCTGTACAAAAAGTTGAAAGATGGGGGTACAGACTTAAGGATGATAGATGATTTTCTGAAGGAAAGAGGATTTAAGAATGAATATATTTTCTTGAAAGAAATGGAAGATTTAGGTATTGTTGACAAAGGGCTCGCTTAGAGCACTCGTGAAAATGTACCTAGTGATCCAAGGTTTGGAACTGCTAACTAGCCAATGAATGTTGATGAGAGGCTGTTCTCTCAATTCCAGCCATGGATGGGTGTGGCTATGAACACTGTTTGTCCCCAAGGAAGTCTTTTTAGATCAAGATAACATGAGCGGATGTACTCTAAGTTGCTGAAAAGAGGAGCTGTGAATCCTAGAAGCATGGATTTTGATTTCCTTGACTCAATCAAGGTAAATCTCAGGGAAAAATTCGCTAGGCTGCAACTGGAGAAGTTTTGTACAGACGTGACAAGTGCTTATCCTGAATTGACTACATATTTTTACTCCAACTTGTCATTTCTAGATGCCAACAAGTTGTCCTTGACCTTTATGGATGAAGATTTTGTTGTTGATGTTGACACTCTTGCTGATATAATTGGGGCGGAAAGAGGGAATTTCCAACCAATCAAAGTGTCCACAGGATATGCTACTCTTGAAATTATGCGAGATAGGAGTTTGGAAGGCAAAATATCCTACACTAGGATGAATGCCTCAAATGTTTTGCTGCACAAGATCATTATCAATTATCTCAAGCCAAAGACAACCTCCAAAACTGATGTGGCATCCTCAATTTTATAGCTTATCACGGTTATGTTCAATTAGATTTACAAGGAATTGTCGGGATGTAGAAGTTGTGACTAAAATGGATTTTGAGACTTTGAGGGATTTAAGGTATAGTAAATTGAGTTATAATTTGTTTAATTTGGTGGATTTGATGATTGTGCTACACGGCCAAGGTTGGCTTGTTGAGTGGCAATAACAATCATTAAGTGGCCATAGTAGCTATGGTGTGTGTGACTAGATTCGTTAGTGAAATTTATTGTACTTGAGTATGTGATTATAAAAATTTATGGCCAAGTGTCACTTTGCTGGATTAAGATGTAAGTTGGTTAGATTAAATGGCTAATTAAATCTATAAAGAGGGACTTTGGCCAAGGAGGAACCGAGGGAGGTGTGTGTGCGTGTAAGTGAGTGTGTGTGAGTGGAGTGATGTGGCGCCATGTGTCTTCAAGAGGGGAGGTTTATGTGTCTAATTTTGATGACTAAGAGAGAGAGAGGAGGCCGGTCGAGTGAGGTGAATAGGTCGGCAGGGGTTAAAAGAAAGAGAAAAGAGAGAGAAGGAGAGAGGAAGAAAGCTGTGCGCGCGCGAGGAAGGAAGGAGAGCCGAGAGTTTTCTGCTGTGGATTTGCCGTTTCTTCACCGATTTCTGCAAAATCAAAGGCAAGATAATCTTACTAGTCCTCTCATGCTTCTTTTGTTGTGATTTAGAGGTAGAAATCGTGAGCTTACCGACTGAAATGACGAAATTTTGAGGAAGATCAAAACCGGGTAGGTTCGGGTTTTCAAGAACCAGTGTGTGCGGTTCGCTTGCATGCTTCGGTAGAGTGTTTTAGAGGGAGAATTGAGTCTCGACTTCTTCAAGGAAGTTGTTGTACACTTCCTGAGCTGCAACATAGTCGAAAATGGGAATTTTTGAAGGTGATATAAGGGGTGAAAATCGAGTTATTCGGAGATGGAGTGTTCTCGGGCGTACCAGTGGACCCGTCTGAATTGTTGTTAGTTGTTCATATAGTTACAGGGGGAATTTCAAGTCGCCTTCTTCTGATGAAATGTTAGAGACATCCTGGGTAATCACATACTAAAATTTGAGCTTATTTCCTCTAGGGTAGCTAGGTGAAATTTCTGAATCTTTCTGTCGTTACAATCTGGAAGTTGCTGGATAGAGTGCCAGTGAACCCTGTTGGCTTGATGCTGGTTGTTCGTGTGGTTCTGTGGAGTATCTCAATTCAATGTCTTCTAATGAATGGTTAGGGACTTTATGATGCATCTTGTGGTAAAATTTGAGCTTATTCCAGTATGTGTGGCCGACTGTTTCGAATTTTCTTTGCTTGTATATATGCTGGGAAGTTACCCGAGAAAGAGTCAGTAACTTGTGGAGCTTATAACCAAAATTTTCTTTGAGAATTTGACTTCGATTTCAAAAGGGAAGTTGTAGAAAACACACTTCACTACAACATATCCAAAAATGAGAGAAAAAGAGTGAGTTGAAGTGGGTCATTTTGAATTGTTTTGGTAATGATATATCCTGCGCGTTTTTGGAAATAAGCTGAAAGTTGGTGATTTTTATACTATGCTTTGTGAGCCGAATTTCAAGATGATTTCTTCTAGTGAAATGTTCCTCTACCTCTTGGCTATAACATAGTAATTTTTGATAATTTTTGAAGATGAATCAGTGCTTCAATTTCATGAATTTTGTGGACCGTGTAATCTGAATTTTCTGGGCATAGGCCGAATGTGGCCGAGAACAAGTATTTTACAAATACATAGCCTAAACTTGTTTTCTTTAGTGTAAAGGATATCTTTGCCTTTTATTTCAATCATGTACATGGATTAACTCGTTGAATGGCTAAGGTCATGGTTCCTGAAGAGTATTCTTGATTGATTTATATGCTGATCTTAGGGGAAACGCATTGGAAAAGTCTTAAGCCGAATGCTGTATTATTCATTTGGGTGTGTTATGCATGTCAAGTTCATGATGTACATGCTGTATTGGTTGGATACCCTCTTGATGTGTATATATACATGCCATACGTGGTTGAGAGATGGACACTTAAGTCTTAAATTCACTTGATTCTTATGATATGCATGCTGTATTGGTGATGGAACAATGGGCTGAGCATGTTGAATGAAGATTCATGTCATGTAATTGTGATTAAGTGAGTGCAAATTGCTGTCATGCTCATGCGTTACTTGGACATGCTGGTGAATCATGCATGGGAAAGAGATTGTTGCATGACATGCATTAATTATGCCCGGCTAGGGAGTGTAATGCCGGATGCCCAAAGGGCCTAGTGGCATAATTCTGGATGTCCTCGGGAGTTTCGAGATGCCCGGTGGTATATAGTACGTAATTCCAAGGGGAGATGCCTGGTGGTATGTCGGTACATAATTCCGGAAGCCCGGTTGTATTTTGAATACATGCCCGGGGATTCCTCGTGATGCTAGGTGGGATGCGAGATGCCCGGCCAGGAGTGTAAATGCCGGAAGCACGGAGTGTGTGTGCCGTGATGCCTCACGATGCCGCTTTGGGTGTGAGATGCCCGGAATGTGGGGGCCGGAAGCCGGTTGGTTCTTACCGGGATTTGCATTTGAAATTGCAAGAATTTGATGTGAATGCATGAGCATTATGAAACTGTGAAAGGTACACATAAAGTTGGCCATATGCATGAGTATTGCGAAACTTTGAAAGGCGCACATGACGTTGTTGATATGCATGAGCATGAATTGAGCTGATCATGTAAGTCATGCACAAGAGGTGAAATATTGGCATATGTATTTGCTGAGTGATGTGACATGTTCATATGTATAAAAGATGTTCATGTGCAAGTGTATGAGTGATGAACCAGGTGAACATGAGAAATGCTTGCATTATGAGCACACATGTTTGATGGATGTAAGCTTTGAGGTTAATGTCAAGGCATGTGGTTGAATTGTTCACCTGCGATCATGATTTTGATATTCTAAAGTTTTCGATTGTCTTGTGAAATTATGAAAGGCTTGCATGATGAGATGTGTATACATAGTTAAGATGCTGGTTGGTGAAAGTATGATATGACTGCAATTTGATGATTGAAATGCTTGTCTATGATGCTTACATGTTGTTGTGACGTGCTTGATGGCAAGGTATGGGTAGTCTAGAAATTTTATCTCTGCTGAGTGGTTATACTCACCCCTTTTGGGGACTAACATTTCAGACTAGACAAGATACCTCTACCGACACGGCCACCAGTAGATAGATCGAGTGGCTGGATATGACTGCAAGGAGGAGGATAGCAAAGAAGGGAACCTTGGACGCTAACACGGGTCGATGGACTTTAAGTATACGACCGCTGGAAGAGATATCGGTCATCTTTTGAAATATAGCCGAGTATAGATGACTACGGCATTTTGATGTACCGATTAAAGGTGTCCATCAAGTTATGTAAATTAGAGTGTACAGTTTTAACTTATACAAAGTGTTTAGTTGGTGTGCACTATCTCGTTGATTATAGGAAAGGGAGATGTTGGATATGCTTCCGCCATATAAATTGCGCAGGGACCGATAAAAAAAAAAAAAAAAAACCCCAAGACTTTACAGCTCACTATGTAAAGCGAAGTTAGATAGGTAACTGTGGCAGCCTCAGTTGGTTCAGGGGTGCTACAACTGACGTCTCCAAAACAGAAGCAAAACTCATGTTTGCTCTTAACGAAGGCAAGCCCCTTTTCACTCCCCCATGTTATCCTATTCCACATGTACAGGACTGTGGTTAAGGATAAGGGCCAATTGCCTTTTTCGTCTCTCATCACCAAGTTGTTCAAGCACTTTAAGATACAAATTCCTGCACCTTTATGCCTGACCAACCTAAGCTTGATGCTTGTGGGTTATAAAATGGTGATGAAGATGAAGCTTCAAGAGCTAAACACTGCTTTGGAAGGATTGAAGGAGAAAACTCCCTCCAAAGAGTTTGCTACTGCTGCTACCAAGAGAAAGGGCAAAGAGCCCATGGCTGTCACCGAGAAGAAAAGAAGAAAAGTCATCCTACAAGATGAGGATGATGAAAAAGAATTTGACGATGCCATGACTCTTTCTGCTCTCACAAAGTTGAGGAGCACAGTTAGTTTGAGAGCTGATAATGAAGAGAGGGCAAGGAGAGAAGCAGAAGCAAAAGAAGAAGCTGAGAGAATGAGAAGAGAGGAAGAATAGAGGAAGAAAGAAGAGGAAAGGAAGAGAAAAGAAGAAGAAGAAGAGAGACAGAGGAGAGAAGAGGGGGAACAGAGGAAAGAAGAGGAGAGATAGAGAATAGAAGAACAGGAAGCACGAAGAAGAGAAGAAGAAGAGGTGAGAAGAGAAGAGGAAGAGAGAAAAAGGAAAAATGAAGAGGAGCGCAAGGCTCAAGAGGATTTTGCTGAAAGAATCGAGCCATCTTTTGCTCAAGAAGACTCTGGAAGGGAGGCCGAACTGCATCACAGTGCTAAAGATGAATTGGATTTTGGCGATGAATTCTCGACTCCACCCACTGGCAACAAAATAGGGGGAGTTGTTGCTGATCAAGGAACTATATCGCCACTGCATTACAGTAATGTGAGTAGGTCGGGTGCTGATATCAAGACATTTATGCATCTCACTTCCGGAGATTGAAGAATCCTCTCCATCGAAAGGCAAAGGGCTGAAAAGGATGCACCGAGCTTTCAACTCCAAGAACAGAGTCCGCTAGTCCTAGTACGGGTAATGCTAATTCAACAAAGATTCTCACAACCGTTGGATATTATGCTTTGGACCTTAAAAAGCATGTTTTTGAAATGGATTATGAGCTGAGAGATCTCAAGAAGGCAATGCTGAGTACTTCCATGTCCATGCAAGACCAAATTAATACACTCAAACTTCAGGTGGAATCGAATGTGAAGGGTGCTGAGTTGGATTCAGTGAAGGAAGCTCTCACAAGCCTTGAGAAGACAGTGCAATCGCTGAGCGTGTATACCATCTTGTTCACATTCCAAAGGAGCCCTGATTTTTACCAACCACATTCTTGACCACTCTACCTCCTTTTGATGGGACAAAAAGGGGGAGAGTTTGCAAATTTGAGTTTTTAAACTTTTATTTTGTTATGAACTTTTATTTCGTTTGTTTTTTATTTTAGACTACTTATGTTTATGACTTTGAACTTTTTGGTTGTTGGGTTGTTTATTTGAACTTCTATGACTTTATTCATGCACTGGTTTGATGATTGGATCTGTAAATTTGTAGACTTGTAGGATCATTATATTTGTGAGGATAATTGTTATTGGACTAACATCTTTTGTGTTTGCAGAAGCGTTCCTCAAAATATATATGAGTTTTCTTTGCAAGTTATAAGTTTACAAATCTACCGAGGTGTTTTGTCACCATCAAAAAGGGGGAGATTGTTGAAGAAAAATCCCTTATAAGTTTTGAAGCTAACAAAACATCCTCGTCGGTTAAGTCTGAAGAATCCAAGACTCAGTTGCTTAAGTCTGAAGAGTTCAAGACCCAAGCGTTTCCGTCTAAAGGTTACCAGACCCAAAGTTACGGTCTGATGATCTCCAGACCCAACCAAAGTCTGAAGACAATCAAACCCAGTTTTTGCAATTTTGCCAGGTTGTCAGCAGGTTATTCTTACGGATAAGGAAATCAAGTTTTGGATGTTATCTTCCCTAACTTATCCATAAAATATTTCTGGCTGTGATTATGAGCTCGAAGGATTTACTCTTTCGAATTTATCCGTTGAAGATCAAGCAAGTTTTGGAAGTATCTAATTTTGGAAACTCAAGATCCTGATTGTATGGGCGAACAGGATTGACGAGCTATTTTCTACTTATATATTCGACAACTTGAAGATTACTTAAATTGATTCATTGCAACGGGTAGATTTGATGAATTCTTGGAAAGTGCTAACGGCTATGGAGGCACAAAGGAATATTTAAGGTGTGTCGAAGTTGTTCGGACATATGAGAGAGCGGATAAAAAAATTTCGAAGTTAGAACCTCTGAAATCTCTTGTTCTCAAAATCTCTTGTGCTCAAAATTGTGAACAAAAGAGAGACACTTTCAGTGTGAAATTTCGAGAAGCTATAGAAGAGTATTTCTACTAAAGAAGTCTAGATCATAGACTGTAAAGATCTCTTTTACTACATAGTGATTACAGCCAATTGGCTGCCAGCGTGGAGAGTGGACATAGGCTTACAATAAGCCAAACCACTATAATCTTTGTGTCAAATTTCTCTTACCCTACTCTATTTATTTTTATAGCTGCGTGATTCATTTATCTCTGATGTGATTTTCATGCCAAAGAACATTTTTGTTAAAGATTCGAAAAGAATTTCATAAACACCTATTCACCCCCCTCTAAGTGTATTCACTAGCCTTTTATTAGATATCCTATAGGAAAATCAGTTTTAATAGGTCAGATTTTCTATTACAGGCATGTTTCATCTCTTCTTCCTCCATGGGAGTTCATATTTCAGCATTAAACTGTGTCTAAAAATCTCACGGAAGTCATTTCCTTTGCAAGTAAGCTCTTGGACATTTTGTTGTCCATGCATTATAATAACATATGATTTTAGGCACTGTGTTGTCTTATCAATGCAACAGGCTAATAACCTATCCGACCAATTGAGCGAAGGACCATTTCCTCAATGACAACGCAGCAATTGGGAATACAATAGGTGGGCATTCAAGAAAGAGTTAAAAGGGGAAATAAACCTTTAGACAACCCCAGAAGAGTCGAGTTATACTGGTAGGCCTATCAAAGAGACCAAGGTTGCCGGGCAGTGCATCAACAACAGGAACCGTCCCTAACATAATGCTAACACTGCCCGAGCCTCGCCCTAGGAAGTAATTCATCACGCTAGGCCAATTTTGAAGTCCAACCATTATGGCAATTTTTATGCAAATGACAAGGATCATAAGCAATATATTTTCCTAAACCCATTATTGAGATTAGTCTCACATCCCATGAACTAAAAAAGCCTAAAACAGATTCTAATGAGTAATAACCTGCACGGCATTGAGCACTTTAGAGTGATTGACCGCCACTGGAGAATCAGGGTACATGGTGCTTTGTGTACTCGGTATATCAAGAATTCCATTTTGCCAATGTCCAGATTGAGTTTCCCCATTTCTAAAAGTGTACATGCCAAGCCCTTGACGTCTACCCTCATGCCAAGCACCCTCATAACGATGACCATTGGCAAAAGAATAGATGCTGAAACCATGCATCCCGTGTCTCGCAAAGTATTCTCTAGCATATGTATCACCATTTCTACAAAAGGACAATGAATTAGCTTAACATGGAATGCTGCAGAGATAGGAGTTATCCACTATCGCAAAAGAAAGTACAAAAACTATTATGCTCGGAAACCTAACAAATGCCACAAGGCTGAAAAGGCATCATCATTTAAAAATGCTATGCATTATGAAACTCATGAAAAAGCACATGAAGAGAAGCTTTGGCTTGTTTTTTTTATGCTAGGACAAGCAAAAAAAGGACCTCATGTCATATAATTATGATATTAGCAAAAAGATATAAGTTCTAAGAAAGCAATCAGTCTAGTTCCCTCCCGTAATTGTTCATCTTCAGCTAGCATCACCAAAAGTTTGATGAGGAATCCTCGTAATCTCTGCATTGTTTCAGATGAATTCTGCATGCCGAGTCCCTATCATTTATCCAGCTCCTGATCTTACAAAAATAGATTAGCATACGCGGCCTATCCCATGACAAAACCCTACCTTTACCATCCCTCTCGCCCACCCTTCCTCTCTTCGCCCCTACAACAGTGCACAGATTTGGAGAATTCCTCATTGAACTTTTGGTGATGGATAAATGTATAGATTAACAGAGTAAAGTAAAGAGGGCTTCTTACTTTTAAGGTTTTCTAATCAGAAAAAAAAAATCTCTAATTATATAATAATCTATGAATGGATAAATGTATAAATTAATAATCTTGTATAAATCTCACTTTTATTGTGCCAATATAAGTGGGATGACTTCTTACTTTTGAGTAAAGAGGACGTCAACATAATATCATGACCCCTAAGCGGAAAAATTAATTAAATTAATCTTATCCCCAAGTTTGGTCAGTGGGCTTTCAGCAGGTTCTTGGTTCATTTTGAACCATCCCCAAGTCGGACAACGACTTATCCTTATGTGTTTTAGGGTCTATTTTAGATTAGTTCTAAAATTTAATTGTGGCCATTTTTACGAGAGTATATATGGTGAAACGTTTTAAGCCAATTTAATTTTATAAAAATTTTTTAAACTGAAGGCATGTGACTAGTTCATATTATTTATCAAACGTGGGATTGAAAATCAAATTGGAAATATGTTTTTTCATTCACAGATGATTGTCTTCAACCAAACAACTCATTAATACTTTTTTTATTTTTTATTTTTATGGCAAATAATTGAACTAGAAACAAACTAAGATGACAAAGCCATAAATGCAATGATTGATGTCTAGTTTATCAAATTGGAAATATGTTTAGACAATAAATGCAATGATTGAGGGCTTTGTTAGGGAAAGACGATCATAAATATTGTAGATTTACTCAGGAGATTTTCCTCTCAAGTATAGAATGAAGTGGTTGTAGATTTACTCAGGAGATTTGTTAGGGAAAGATGATCAGTTATTCCATTAGATTATATAGTCTATTTGTGAGAACATAATTGCAATATCCTCTACATGGTTGATTTAGCGACATAAATAAATATTGTTTCTTATTCTCGATTAAGTATGTGATTAGATGCCATAAAAGACGATATGCAATCTATAAAACATGTTTAGAAACTTACTAACTTATCTAAAGATCACAAGTTCTTTAATTGCAAATTGGCGTACAAAACTAAAAGAATTTCAAAGAAAGATTTTGGAGTTTAAAGCTAAACTTGTAGATAAAGTTTTCACTCTGAAAGATGAGTGGATAGTTAATAGTGAAGAAATAATTATTTCTTTAAAAGATTCTTTTAGAGTGAATGTGGCATTTATTTTGGTTTGGAGTTACGCCAAATAGATACAAAATCTATATAATGCAACTGGAGGATTTTGCAACAGATTTAAGTAAACTTGTGTGTAGACTGAAAAGTCTTATTAATAGTTTTATGCAAGTTTCCAGACAATATTAATAAAGTTTCATGGTATTATTATTGTTATTTTATTCAATTGGGAACAAAGTAACTCAATATACTACAAGGTCAGTGGAAGGAAATTTATTTTTCCTCATACTTTATGTACATGATACTTTGTTTACAAGTAGTAACCTTGAGGCATTTTTTGTCCTTTACACTAAGGTCCGTAAGCATTGTTCTTATCACATATATTGGATTTTATTAGATTTTTTCAGAGGATATTTGCTGATCATATTTTGGAAATATTCAACATACGTCATTGCAAGTCAGGAATTACTCCTGTTGTTAAGGGTGATGGAGCTAATCCATTACATTGTCCTTATTTAGATATTGAGAAAATCTAATTAAATGGTGTACCTTGTGTTAGTGCACTTAAAAGTATAATATATGCTTGATTTTGCACTAGATTAAATATCGTCTTTGCGACGGGACTTTTAGGCAGATATAAATTGAATCCAGGACGCGATCACTAGGTTGTTGCTAAGAAGATTTTAAGGTACTTTAAAAGGACGAGATTATATGTTAATCTACAGACAAGTTTAATTCTTGCAGTTAGTAGGGTATTCAGATATTAACTTTGCTGGCTATTAGGATGATATAATATCAATAACAGGATACATATTTATGTTAACAGGAAGTGCAATGTAGTAAATAAAGTTTTATGTCTACTATGTAAGTAGAGTTTGTAACTTTATTTTAGGCTGTTAATTGAGCTATTATGCTTTGGAACCTTATGAAGGAGTTGACCGTTTTAATTTTATGGATAGACCCATACGGTTAAGTTGAGACAATAAATTTGTTATATATTTATTAATAACAAATGTCTCAAGGGGTTTGAATATATGACGGTCAAATATTTTTGACCATAAAGAAACGGTACATAAAGGTGACTTATAATATAACATATTTTCACAGGTGATATGGTTGCATATCCACTAACTAAAGGCATACGCTCATGTGTATTTGAGTGACATTTAGGATAAATGTATTTGGAAAAAAAAAAAAAAGCCTATCCAAAATCAAAAGTATTTGGAAAAAAAAAAGAAAAAATAATAAAAAATCATAAACTTTGCTTAGAGTGACATTTATCCTAAATTTTTTTTTTTTTGACACCAAAAACTCAAAACTTTGTTCAATGTGACACATTTACCCTAAAATTTTTCCTGCTCAGAGACTATATATTTAGAATCTAAAAAAAATATATTACACAGCTAAAAATGTAGAGTTTTTGGTATCGTTGAAATGTGTTTTGAATTTTTGATGTAAAAAAAAAAATTTGGGGTAAATATATTCTATTGTATAAGTTTGTGTTAAATATGTCACGTGATATAAGTTTGGAGATTTTTATGTCATAAAAAATTCTGGATAAATATATTGTAAAATTTGAGATTTTTGGTGGCTTTTATCTAAAAAAAAAAGGTAATAGAAAGAAATTTGTCAAAGGTATTTTCTGTTTTCTTTTTTTTTTTCTTTTTCCTGTTTTGGCCATTTTTCAGTTTTTCTCTCTCATCGTGTTGGTAAGGCTCTGGCCTCATCGTGTTCCGCTTCGTTCTTCCTCTCGAAAGACAACAACTTGCTCTCGCTTCTTCCCGCTTCGTCTCCCTCCCTCCCTCCCTCCCTCCCTCTTTCAATTAGGGTTTCCCTCCTCTGCGATCGTCTCCCCGAAACCATGGCGATGCTGGAGACAATCGCGGACGTGATCAAGCTCATAGGCTCCAAGAAGGAGAGCCTCAAGAGGGCCTTCGACGACCTCCGGGCCCAGCCCTCCCTCCTCTCTTCCTTCTCCCTCTCCTGGTCCGACATCGACTCTCACTTCGCCCCCGCCGAGGCCTCCATCGCCCGCAAGTTCGACCTCCTCGAGTCCCTCGAGTCCGCTCATCGGCCATGACAAAGAAGCGGCGCAAAGAAGAAGCAGCAAGAACCGCCGCAGGCCGGAGGAAGAAGCGGCGCCGGATGCTCGACCCGACCCGACCCGCAACCCCCCGTCTCGACCGAATCGGTGGCGATGCGGGCTAAACCGATTACCTCGCCCGGCAGTGCGAAAGGAGGTAACGAACGTCCTGCGTCGTCGTCCGATCCCCCAAGCCAGTGCGCCGTCAAACCGCGGCCCGAGTTGAAGGTACTGTGCTCGAACATGGACGGTTTAGGGTTGAGGAATTACATAGCGGGACACCATGTAGAGCGTGACCAATTACGTGCTGAGCTTTCCGGGCATGGTCCGGGCATCCCTCATAATGGCCCAAAAGTGATGATTGGACAAAAAGAAGGATGCACGTTGGAAGGATGTAATCCTGTAACACAACATGTTCAGCCCAGGGAAGAAATGCAGAACCAAATACTAAAAGAAAGAAAGACAATTATATACTTCTTCTGTGTTACTTGCTCAATGCTGAAAAAGAATAAGAACAAGCTGATTTAGATCAGTCGTCGCTAAAAACTTCTCTGAGAGATCAAATAATTACAGTATTCACGCCCCGGTGTGAAGATAATATCTACTTGTGCACCACAATAGCAATCACAAGAGTCAGGCATACTTTTGTATGACCAGCACTGCCTGTTTGGAAAATACTAAATACAGTGCGCAGAGAGAGAGAGAGAGAGAGAGAGAGAGAGAGAGAGAGACCTAAAAACTACCGAGCATAGTAGGATGGAAAGTATTGAGAAGAGACACCCGGCCCAGCATAGGAAGTTGACCTATCATAATGGGTAGTAGGCATCTGTGATTCTGATGGATACAAATAAGGCCGTGCAGGGCTTGGATCACCTGGGAAACCCATAGGGGCACCAGCCAAACCGTATAACCCATTGGATGACCCCGCATAAGGGGCCATTGTTGGGTTATTTCCCACCAAACCATAAATTCCAGCAGACGTGCTCAGGTATGAGACGGGTCCCACAGAAGACGTCTGTGGATGAGATTGCTGGAAGGTGGTCACAGCCGAGGTGGCACCGGCAAAATTCGTAGAGGCTGCAATAGAACCAACATGTGCACTAGGCCTTGGTCGCTTTTTCCCACTAAATTGTGGCTTTACCTTTTGCTTTTGCAGCTGCTGCTGAGGCTTAGTAGCAGTAGCCACCGCAGGGATTTTGTCTGCCTTCAGCTTCTCTAGTAGCTGAATACGTCTTTCAAGGGTTGCTCGAAACTCGGAATCGAGTTTGCGCTCTTCCGTGACCTTAACTACAGACTTCAACGCAATTATTTCCTGGGCCATGGCTGCGTTCTGCATTATTTAGGTAAATATCAGGGCCAGTGGCTACTATCCAAGGGGTTCCAGTAATGAGAAAATAAATGTACCTGTGACTTGCGAGAATTGTTTCCGTCCTTGGAAACTTTCCTAGCAAGCTTCTTAGACTCCTTTACAAAATTTTTCAAAATGGGAACAGGTGGGAATTTCTCAGTCAGCCCAAAATCAAAAATGAATTTGACTGCCTGTGTGTATTTTCTCTTGTTTATAAGTTTTTCGACGAGATCTACAGAATTTCATTAAAACAAAAGCATTAGTGTCTATTAGATACCGAAAGAAACATAGCTCACTCTGAGAAGCTCACTTATAAGAGGATCTCACGTGGATATGAAGGAAACAAAACCCAAAAACAAAGAAAAGGTGCCTCTACCCAGAGGCCCACTATGGCAAGGACATAAATTCCTTAACGCAAAACAAATGGTAGCCACTACAAAGAACCTGCATGCACAAATGGATAAATACATGCTCATGGATGTATCTGTGTATGAGTGTGAATTGTACAAACTAGGAATTTGTTAAAGAATTCCATCAAGACACTTGTTAAACAACCAAATAAGGAAAATTCTCAACATTCAATGTTCTGACTTCTCTTACGTCATGTGCAGTCCATGCTATAAAAATCAAATCACTCCTTATAACATATGCTTAACAAGCATTCAGAGGGTACTCATCAATATAACCCTGCAGAATAAATCAGCTATTGCTTTAACTCAGATAATATTGTATGAACTAAATGTCTGCAGAGTCAAGAAACAAATCAAACTGCATTCTGCCGATGCTCCAAAACAACTTCACAGAAAGTATGTTGCATTTTCTCCTTCCACCAAAAAAGAATGGAGCTTCACCATATGAATTACTTTTATTGAATTCATTCTTCTTCTTCTAGTAAATCCTCCTCAAGTTCTTCCCTTGTATCGTATTCGCATTTTGCTTCCTACCTTGCTGTCTTATTAACTAGTGTTTCTTGGATATGGATGGATTATAAAAATTTGAGCGAAAAAGACACTTGAAGCCCCTTTCTGCTTAAAGAAAACCAAGGCTATCACAGTTCCACTTCAGGTATCCTCGATCGCATTAGCACTATTGAAAAATCACATGCACTCTAAATTCTGTGCAGCGACACAATTTTGATGTAAAATTGAAGCAGCACATTAGTAATAATTAGACAAAGCTGTCCTTTTCAATTTCTAAAAGGGTGCCATGATACCGTCATTTTAACCAAGACTCCTATTTCCACAACAAATACTCTATCTCATCTTCTTAAACATTCGGCATGCCACCTTATGATTGTTTGTGATCTCTCAAACATAATTGCTAACACAAGCTCATTTATGGTGCATTCGCTTATGGACATACAGTACAGCTCACATGATAGATAACCAATAAAAAAAAATTGCTGCCAGGCCAATCTTCACATTACCGGCCCGATTTCTAAAGTTGCAATCACCACCTTACAATTTTTGTATCAACATTAAAAAATCAATTTCCAGATCATATTTTGGCAAAAACATCACGTACATGCCTCAAATGAAGATGAAGTTATGAATATAAATGAAAAGCACGCAACATCACTCCCCAAAATTAGTTAACGGCTATGTCGTATAACCATGACAAACTAACAAGAAGTCCACTACACAAGTAAAACTAGAACATGAACCAGCTCACCTGGAACTTTATCTTCCAACCCCAAGGCCCGACACAAGTCTCTCGATTGAGCAAAATGTGCAATAATGACACAGTAATCAACGAGCTCGTCCACACTGAATTCAGACATCAATCCATAAGCGGCCACCAAATCCAGCAAACCCAACACTTGCATCGGATGTCGGGGACCCTCTGGGTTCACCTTCCCCTTCCAATCCAACACCACCTTCTTCGAGCTCTCGCGCACCTTGTCACTCAAACTCAGGCGAACTCTCATCAGCACTTCCAGAAGAAACACGCAGTTCCTCCTAACAACCATCGACTCCTGCTCCGAGACGCGATCACCATAAAACCCTTCCATCGCATCCAGAACTAACTTCCCAGGATCAGGAGCCAAACCTAACGCCCCGGAAAGCTCAGCACGTAATTGGTCACGCTCGACATGGTGTCCCGCTATGTAATTCCTCAACCCTAAACCGTCCATGTTCGAGCACAGTACCTTCAACTCGGGCCGCGGTTCGACGGCGCACTGGCTCGGGGGATCGGACGACGACGCAGGACGTTCGTTACCTCCTTTCGCACCGCCGGGCGAGGTAATGGGTTCAGCCCGCATCGCCACCGATTCGGTCGGGACGGGGGGTTGCGGGTCGGGTCGGGTCGAGCATCCGGCGCCGCTTCTTCCTCCGGCTTCTGCGGCGGTTGCTGCTGCTGCTGCCGCTGCTGTCGTGGCCGATGAGCGGACTCGAGGGACTCGAGGAGGTCGAACTTGCGGGCGATGGAGGCCTCGGCGGGGGCTAAGTGAGAGTCGATGTCGGACCAGGAGAGGGAGAAGGAAGAGAGGAGGGAGGGCTGGGCCCGGAGGTCGTCGAAGGCCCTCTTGAGGCTCTCCTTCTTGGAGCCTATGAGCTTGATCGCGTCCGCGATCGTCTCCAGCGTCGCCATGGTTTCGGGGAGACGATCGCAGAGGAGGGAAACCCTAATTGAAAGAGGGAGGGAGGGAGGGAGGGAGACGAAGCGGGAAGAAGCGAGAGCAAGTTGTTGTCTTCCGAGAGGAAGAACGAAGCGGAGCACGATGAGGCCAGAGCCTTACCAACACGATGAGAGAGAAAACTGAAAAATGGCCCAAACAGGAAAAAGAAAAAACAAAAAAAAAAAAAAAAAAAAAAAAAAAAGAGAAAAACAGAAAATACCTTTGACAAATTTCTTTCTATTACTTTTTTTTTTTTTAGATAAAAGCCACAAAAATCTCAAATTTTACAATATATTTATCCAGAATTTTTTATGACATAAAAACTCCAAACTTATATCACGTGACATATTTAACACAAACTTATACAATAGAATATATTTACCCCAAAATTTTTTTTTTTGACATCAAAAATTCAAAACACTTTTCAACGATACCAAAAACTCTACATTTTTAGCTGTGTAATATATTTTTTTAGATTCTAAATATACAATCTCTAAGCAGGAAAAATTTTAGGGTAAATGTGTCACATTGAACAAAGTTTTGAGTTTTTGGTGTAAAAAAAATAATTTAGGATAAATGTCACTCTAAGCAAAGTTTATGATTTTTTATTATTATTATTTTTTTTCCAAATAATTTAGGATAAATGTCACTTCTTGTTAGGTTTCCGAGCATAATAGTTTTTGTACTTTCTTTTGCAATACTGGATAACTTGTATCTCTGCAGCATTCCATGTTAAGCTAATTCATTGTCCTTTTGTAGAAATGGTGATACATATGCTGGAGAATACTTTGCAGACAAGATGCATGGTTTCGACATCTAATCTTTTGCCAATGGTCATCGTTATGAGGGTGCTTGGCATGAGGGTAGACGGCAAGGGCTTGGCATGTACACTTTTAGAAATGGGGAAACTCAATCTAGACATTGGCAGAATGGAATTCTTGATATACCGAGTACACAAAGCACCATCTACCCTTATTCTCCAGTGGCGGTCAATCACTCTAAAGTGCTCAACACCGTGCAGGTTATTACTCATTAGAATCTGTTTTAAGCTTTTCTAGTTCATGGGATGTGAGACTAATCTCAATAATGGGTTTAGGAAAATATATTGCTTATGATCCTTGTCGTTTGCATAAAAATTGCCATAATGGTTGGACTTCCAAATTGGCCTAGTGTGATGAATTACTTCCTAGGGCCGGCTCGGGCCAGTGTTAGCATTATTTTAGGGACAGGCTCCCGTTGTTGATGCATGGCCCAGCAGCCTTGGTCTCTCGTGACAGCCTATCGTACCCAGCTGCATTTTTTCCAGGATCAAGGTAACTTGACTCTTCCGGGGCTGTCTAAAGGTTTATTTCCCTTTTAACTCTTTCTTGAATGCCCACATATTGTATTCCCATTTACCGTGTGGTCACCGAGGAAATGGTCCTTCGCTCGCCGGTCGGATAGGTTATTAGCCCGTTGCATTGATAAGACAACACACAAAGGCCTAAAATCATATGTGATTATAATGCATGGACAACAAAATGTCCGAGAGTTTACTTGACAAAGGAAATGACTTTCATGAGATTTTTAGACACGGTTTAAGGCTGAAATATGAATTCCCATGGAGGAAGAAGAGATGAAACATGCCTGTAATAGAAAATCTGACCTATTAAAACTAATTTTCCTAGAGGATTCCCAGGTTGGACCTAGACCTTATATATGCTTCTCAGGCTTGGAGCACATGTGCTTTGGATTCTTTTTCTAGCTGTGGGGAGAGTTGGCAGATGTATTGGACATTTTAAGATATGTTTAGTTCCACCTTAAGAATTCAAGCTCTGCCTTTAAATGTTGTGGTAATCAAGATCATTTGTTGAACTTCAATGACAAAATAGATTGTACCTGAAAGTCTTGTGGACTGCAACATCTCGTCCAAGTTACAACGGGTCATAGTCAATTAGTCTTCGCCAAAGTTCGTCTTACCAACTTTTTTAATGCAAAATTGTTTTCGTTTGGTGCAAAATCCTTTAATGGTTGGACTTAGAGTAGGAAGTGAACATGTGGGGGATGTTGAAAGCTAGGAGGAATTGCAATGTGGATGATGTGCTATTGCTGCCGCCCCTTGTTTTGACAATTGTTGTCAGAGAACATGATCGTCACAATATTTGTAGTACAAAGTTAATGACACGAAAGGATGAGGGGTAGTTTTAAAGTTTTCCCAAGTGTATTGACAATATTTTTGGGACTTACTTCAAAGAAATAACAACTCATGTACAAGAATGGCCGTTCCACAGATTGGCCCGGTCCGACCCGACGACGACCCGACCTCCCATTCAACGCGAAACGACGCTGTATCTGACCTAGAGACCCGGGTCCTGGGGCGAAACCCTACCCGGATCCGGCCCGGCTTTCGACCCGACTTCCCAACAGTGCGAAACAACGACGTCTCGGGGCGGCTGACCCGATCGACCCGACCTCAAGCACGAGATGATGCCGTTTCACCCACACCCGACCCGGATCCGACCCGATTCGCGACCCAACCTCAACCCATCTTCTAGCTTGGCATGAAACGGTGCCGTTCCTACTCGCCAAACGGCGTCGTTGCCGTCCGGACCGGAGACCCGGGTCGCAGGGTGAAACCCTACCCGGATCCGGCCCGGCTCTCGACCCGGCTCGCGGCCCGAATTCTAGGCAAAACGACGTCGTGGCCTCGGTAGCCCTACCCGACCTGGCTTCGAACCCTAATCCGACTCAATCCTCCTCTCAAGACACAGGAACCCTACCGGTTCTCGATCCGGGTCCAACCCGATAACCCGGAATCGTGACCCGACAAATCGGGAACCCTAGGGTTCCTCGTTTGAGGGAGTCGAGGCGTGACGGCGACGGCAGACGGCGGCGATGACGGCGACGACGGCGGCGATGACGGCTGGCCGGCTAGGGGAAAGATGGCGATGGCCACGACTTCGGCGGTTACCTGCCCGGTGGCTTTGCGGCGGCGACGACGGACCCCGACCTTCGCCTCTCTCTCTCTCTCTCTCTCTCTCTCTCTGTGCGACCGACTCCGGCGAAGTCGAGTTTGAGGATTGCAGATCTGGGCCCCCCCTAAAGTCTCTCAGCGGGGTTCCTAAGATCGCAGATCTCTCTCTCTCTCTCTCTCTCTCTCTCTCTCTCTCTCTCTCTCTCTCTCTTGCTGTGCCTCGGTGTGTTTGTAATTGAAGGGGGGAGGGGGTATTTATAGGCCGAGGATGGCCGGCCGACGGAGCTCGACTGGGGGGACCGTCGCGGCTTCAGCTGGCCGGACCGGTGTCCCATCCGACGCGTCCCGTCTGCCAGCTACCCCCCGCTCTCCCACGTGCCTCGTTGCTTGCCGTACGCCGTGCCGTTCCCCCTACTCTGCGCGCTTTGTGGCGCGCGTGCGCGCGTGCTTCGGGCGGAGAAGACGATGCCCGCGGGTCAGGCGCGGGAGCGGGCGGACCCACGGGGCTGCTTCCCTTTTTTCTTTTCTTTTATGTTTTTTTCGATTTTTTCTTCATTTTTTGGTTTTCTCCGGTTTTTAATCAAAATAAATAAAAAGGAAATAAAAACCAAAAAAAGGGAATTATAATAATGAAAACTAATTAAAAGATAAAAATAGAAAAACAAAAATTAGGCGTTAACAGCTGCCCCTCTTTGAAGGTAAGCTCGCAGAGGTTGCATTCAAAAACAAACTGATGCCTAATTTTTACCCAGCGTGGGCAGCAGGTTATATCTTATTTAGGACATATCCAAAGAGAAATATAACATTATACTAAGGCAGCTAAGAAGATACTTGGAGTTACTTACCGGGAGAGAGTGAGATAGGGTGTGAACTCCGGGTTTTTGGCAAGTATCGAGGCGTTATCTTACCTGGTGATATGAGGAGGCTGCTTTTCCAGGACTCGAATCATTCTTCGATCGCCTGTTAAAACAGTGGATAATTTGTCTAGGACCCGAACCTTTCTTCGGTCGCCTTGACGGGCGATTGCTCCTCTAGAACCCGAACCATTCTTCGGTCGCCTGTTGGGGCAATCAGGGGGTTGTCTCGGATCCGAACCATTCTTTGGTCGCCGTGACGAGAGATGCGCCGACCTTTCTCAGGACATCTCATTTGTGGGTGTCTGATTTGTATCGAGAACACCAGTTGGTACCTGACCATTCTCAGGAGATGCACCGACCTTTCTCAGGGCATCTGATTTGAGGGGTGTCTAACTTGCGTCAGGGACACTGGCTGGAACCCAACCTTTCTCGGGGGACGCGCCGACCTTTCTCAGGGCATCTGTTTTGAGGGGTGCCTGATTTCTGTCAAGGACACTGGTTGATAACCGACCTTTCTCGGGAGATGCGCCGACCTTTCTCGGGGCATCTGTTTTTTAGGGTGTTTGACTTTTGTCAGGGACACCAGTTGGAACCCGACCTTCTCGGGGGATGCGCCGACCTTTCTCAGGGCATCTGTTTTTGAGGGTGTTTGACTTTTGTCAGGGACACCAGTTGATACCCGACCTTTCTCGGGGGGATGCGCCGACCTTTCTCAGGGCATCTACTTTGAGGGTGCCTGACTTGCATTGAGGACACCAGTTGAAACCCGACCTTTCTCGAGGGATGCGCCGACCTTTCTCAGGGCATCTGTTTTTGATGGTGTTTGACTTTTGTCAAGGACACCAGTTGGAACCTGACCTTTCTCGGGAGGTGCTCCGACCTTTCTCAGGGCATCTATTCTAGAAGATATTTGGATATTCACAGAGATATTAAAGGGTACATGGATATTCACAAGTACTAACCTGATGGATATTTGGGCCTTGGCAGGCGTCATAAGCATTGAAGGGGTACTTGGATGATCGCAAGTACGAGTTTTTAGGGATACTCGGACATTCACAAGTATCGAAGGGGTATTTGATAATTTGAAAACACGGAGGGCATACCTTAGGTATTTGTGAAGGTCTCTTACTTTCTGGAAATAGGGAATATCGAGGATGTACCTGAGATATTCGTGAAGGTCTCTCACCTTCTGGTAATCGGAAATATCGAGGGCGTGCCTCGCATATTCATGAAGGTTTCTCACCTTCTGGTAATCGGAAATATCAAGGGCATGCCTCGCATATTCGTGAAGGTCTCTCACCTCCTGGTTTTTGGGAATACCAAGGGCGTACCTCGGATATTCCTGAAGGCCTCCCGCCTCCTGGAATTTGGGAACATCGAGAACGTACCTGAGATGTTCATGAAAGCCTCCCGCCTCCTGGAATTTGGGAACATCGAGGACATACCTGAGATGTTCATGAAGGCCTCCCGCCTCCTAGAATTTGGGAACATCGAAGACGTACCTGAGATGTTCATGAAGGCCTCCCGCCTCCTGGAATTTGGGAACATCGAGGACGTACCTGAGATGTTCATGAAGGTCTCCCACCTCTTGGAATTTGGGAACATCGAGGACGTACCTGAGATGTTCATGAAAGCCTCCCCCCTTCTGGAATTTGGGAACATCGAGGACGTACCTGAGATGTTCATGAAGGCCTCCCGCCTCCTGGAATTTGGGAACATCGAGGACGTACCTGAGATGTCCATGAAGGCCTCCCGCCTCTTGGAATTTGGGAATACCGAGGACGCACCTGAGATGTCCATGAAGGCCTCCCGCCTCCTGGAATTTTGGGAATACCGAGGACGTACCTCGGATATTCGTGAAGGCCTCCCGCCTTCTGGAATTTGGGAACATCGAGGCGTACCTCGCATATTCGTGAGGGCCTCCCGCCTTCGCGAGGCTTACCTGGGTGGCCGTGGGGTACACAGGTGTACAAAGTAGAGGAATATTTGGATGAACATAAATATTTAACAATATGATCAGGGACCACTCAACTGGTCCAAGTGTAAGAAAACATACCTGGGTAATTGCAGGCGCATGATGTGGGGGAATGCTTGAGAGGTTGCTAGCATTCAATGACATGATTTTGAGGACAACTCTGGCAGGTCGAGTGTCACGGAAATGGGGGATTCAAACAGTGGTCGATACTTAAAGATGAGAGGATACTTGGACAGTCACAAGCATCTAAACTTTAACGACAGCATGAGTAGGTCGATTGTAACAAAGGGGGCACTTGAGTAGCGACAAACACTTGAAAATAGGGGGATGCTTGGATAAATGCAGATATCAACACTTGGGGGAACAATCCAAACAAGCTGAGTATTAGTAAGGACGAGTACCTAGACAGTGGTAGGTACTGGAAGGGATATTTGGTCAGTCACAAATATCAATACTTTGGGGACAACTGGCACAAACCGAGTGTCGATAAAAGGGGGTACCTAGACAGTAGTAGGTACTCAAAGATTATCAAATGTAAAGCTTTGGGAAAAGGAATGGGGATATGCTTCTGGTGACATCTTTCATCTCTACGAATATTCTTGCTATTTACACAATATGCAGACATGTATACAATGATCTTACATGCTGTAAATTTGCAAGTCAAAATGTGATTTATGCATGATGACCTCGTCAGTTTTGCATCATTTGAATTCCACTGGGGAAGATTTTGAAAGACAACCTTTGCTTAGAATGTAGATGTCTTGAGCATGCCAGATGAGGGATTCTCAGTCTGAAAGGGCTTTCCACTCACTCTCATGGGAAAGGCTGTTTTATCCTGACCATTGATGCAGGATTTATAAGGACCACACCATCTCACTGTCATCATGTTAGCAGGGGTCCGAGTATTCTCGCAAATGATACGACTTTACCAATGTGAGAGGTCTTTTTTTGGAGTTGTGATGAAGGCTTGGTTAATGGCTTATCAAGGGGACTAATAAAGTCATGGCTTTGTAGGGAAGGTGTTGCACGGTTATCTTCGGGTTTGTAAGCCGAGGATCCTGCGAAAAGAGATAGAATAATCTTGCTCGTACTGCTTCAAGCGATGCTTATAAACATATGAAGTCTAACGTTAATCGAAGTGCCTCTAGTCTGAAGAGACTGTTTACAACAAGACGCCATGTAGGTTTGACTTATGTGTGAAAGAGTGAGAGCTGGTGATTGCCTTGACATGCCACCGGTCTTTCTTCTCACGGTCTGATGAAGGTTCCAGAGACCTCAACAGCAACTTCTCTTGGGAATACAAATGGCTGCATTTTTGTTTGGGGCATCGGCCTTGCTTTTACCAGGCACACTGTTTTTTTATGCCCCCATTTCTTTTTTTCAATTTTTCATCCATGGGCATTGACCTTGCTTTTACCAGGTATACTGCTTTTTTATGCCCCAGGTTTTTTTGTTCTTGTTGCTTGAGGAACTGGTCTTGACAAGCTCGAGCAAATGCCTTTAGTAGACTTGTCGAGTCTTCATCTTTTGCTGGCTCTTCTGATTATGCTAAGTGACAGCTTCTGCTCTGCCTCCATGTGAGGGTGAATTTACAGACTCGATTGAGTTGTACAATGGAAACAAGTGCATAAAGAAAAAATTGCTCTTCATGACTCTAGGGCACTTAAATTAACGTGAGTGTTCATATGCAATAAAGACACTCAAAGATTGATGCAAGTGCAAGCAAGAGAATTTCTATCCATTTTCTCATCTTGTGCTACTGACTTGCCTTTGGCTTGCCCCAGTGTGGGGTGGTTTTTTTTTTTTTTTTTTTTTTTTTTTTTTTTTTTTTTTTTACGGGGGGTAAGATGGAAATTTGGTCAGTGTATGGGGCTTAAAGTGAGCGATGGAATGCCTCCCACTATTTTGGTCATCGTACCATCCGCGAGAGAACTCTTTACCCTGTAGTCACGAAATTTTCTGCACTCATCTCACAAGTGTATAGATGGGGGACTGTGTATGGGGATATGGCTTACCTGTCGTCATTCTAATGTGCCTCATCAAGCATGCTCAATTAATCTTGTATTCTTTACTTGGCTGTCTATTCTAATAATCTTTAAAAGAATCAAAGATTTAGACAGACAAAATCATCATGCATAATTCACATGGAGAAGGCATGCAATGTATGATGTGAAAGAGTTTTGTGTTTTTCAAAAACGAATGAATGGCTTTTTACTCAAGAAAAACTATTAACAGCTTGAAGAGTGCTTAATTAGTGAAATGGTATTCACAAATGTGTTGAAATTTGAACATCAAAAGAGGTTATTTACAAATGGTTATTTACAGCTGAGTGTCAATAAAATGCTCCTATTAGTTAGGGACATGACACATGCATGGTCAGCCGGGGATTGGGGATCTGATCAGGAATTCATATTCTTGCTTTTTGCAGAAGAGAAGCTGTGGAAGTGACTCGAACAATAGGGCCTAGATTGTAAGCGACTTGAGGCTTGAATGATCTCTGTCACTTGCTTTGAGATGCTATTTGAAATGTTATTGCTTTGAAAAGACTTTCGTTGATTTATTTTCCCTATCTTGGACGGTCAAGTGATCCTGTAAAAGACAAGAGAGAGCGTGTTAGTCACGAATTTTTTAGGAGTCAGGTAATTGGAAGTGATACAACATTACTCTTCACTGGTTTGCAGATGATGAAGTCCCGTACTTCTCATTTTGTCAGGTCGATTACTCTCCTTAAATGGCTTGTGGATGACACATCCCTTTACACGAGGTTGAGTGTATTTGATGCTAGTCATTTCCATACACTAGCTTGGTTAGCATTGTCAAACCCAACCATCGAGTTTGATTCTTGCGTTGTAATGCCTCCTGTCAAATAGGGAAAATATGTCAAGAGCGGGTTCAGATAGCAGGAGTATTGGAAACGATACCAAATTACTCTTCCCCAGAGCTTGTCTATGCTAGCTCTCAAGGATATTTAAATGTTGATGATGGCCTCCTCATCTTGGCATAGTTCAATGTTTCCTTCAATTGGCCTTCCTTATTTGTGACCATGTATGTATGATTGCTAGTTGTTGATTCATCCTCAACGCATTCCTTCTGTGGAATTTTCCTTTTTGTCTTTGGCTTGTAGCATTATTGAACAAAAGTCATGTACCTCAAGTTTCTATGGAATTTGAGATGGACAATCAAAAACCTCTGTTTATCTGATGGCAATTACTCCCTGGAAGAATATGCGTCTGGAGCGAAATTTCTAGTCTCCAAAGTCATTGTCCAAGGTGTGGGGTTATAGGTTGCCTTGACTGTCTGGATTTTCTCCCTGTTGACAGTAATCACTTCAAGAGAAGGAATTTTTTCCTCATGCTTCTGGACTTGTCAAGGTTGAAACTGTAACACCTGGCGTGTCGTGCGACAAGATAGTTCTTTGGCTGGGCAGGAGTGAGGCTTGTCATAGATGCTTTGATTTCAACTCTATGCCTGTATCTATTACGTTTCATCTTTTGTATCTTGCGGCTGAGGATTCTTTTCATGTTTCCCCCTTAAAAACTTTTTTCTTTCTGTCTTGGATTGGGCCAGGTCATGCTTTTCAAGCTTTTATGGAATTTGAGACGGACAATCGAAAATCTCGTTATCTGATGGCAACTCCTTCTTGGGGAAAACATGCATCTAGGATGTAGCTTCTAGATTTTAAAATCACTGTCCAGGGCATGGGCTACAGATCGCCTTGACTGCTTGGATTCTCTCCCTGTTGATAGTAATTGCTTTAAAGGAGTTTCTTCCTCATGCTTCTGGGTTTGTCAAAGCTGTGACGTCCGGTTGATTGGGCATGTCAGGTAGCAAGATAGTCCTTCGGCTTAGGAGGGAGCTGGGCAGGAGTAAGATATGTGGTGGATGCCTGGATTTCAACTCCATGCCTATACCTATTATGCTTCATCTTTCGTATCATGTCAACAGAATGGAGAAGTTGTTATTTTCAATATTCCGTTAAGGGGATAAGACTTACCCTTTTTGAAATAGGATAATCCTTTCTGTTTGCCCCCATTTTCTTGGAATAATGTCTTTGTGTTTGGCCGTTCACATGATGTGCCAATTTCAAATGCCCTCTGTCACGCTGAGTTAAAGGGGACGATATTCTGAGACATAAAGTGAGAGAGTCAGAATGACAAACATGCTTAAATTTATCATCTTATTTTGACCAAGGTTTTCGGAGATGAAATACTTTTCATTTTCAAAATGCATTTTTGGGGAGAAAAAGCATGAGGAAGCCCAAATTTCTCGTATTCTCCTTGGATGATGTTTTCTTTTCATGGTTGGATAACATCGCTGGGCAAGTTTGGAATACTTCCTCATGTTTTCAAAACAGAATACTAGAATCGTTCATTACAATACTTGGAATGAAAAATACAAGAACAGCACACTAGACATGATAAGAAACACGGATTTATAAAAACAAGTAGAACCCATGACAACTCCTGTGTAAAGGAGTGCTTTGATGTTTTGATAGTGTCAGTCTTGGAGCTAAGCATCCTTGGGTTCCTCGTCTTCAGTAGACTCGAAGTGCTCGCATGCGATGACCACTTCGTTGAAGCTACGGAAGTGCAACCCATGCAGCCAACAGCGACAATCACAGGACAAGGCTCCCACAAACTGTTTTACCAACTCTTCTTCCGTCAGCTCAGGGTGGATTTGCATTATGAAAGCCCTCCATCTCTCGGCATATGCTCGGAAATCCTCCATTGGCCTTCTTCCGAAGTGGGCCAAGTCCTCGCATGGCAGCTCAGTTCCAATATGGCTTTGGTACTAATGCAGGAATGTGGAGGTTAGCTCGCTCCAATCCTCTATGAGATGAATATCTGCCGTGAAGAACCACTGTAATGCAAACCCTGTAAGGGTTTCTTGAAACGCTTGAGTTGTGAGCATTGCTGGGCCATAATACCGACTCATTTCCTCGTAGAGATACTGCAAGTGAGCCACGGGGCAAGTCATGCCATTATACTTGTGGAGGTCGGGTATCCACATCTCTAAGGGGGTTAGGATTCTATGGGAGTGAGACGAGCCTGATAGGTCTCGGTTAGGCCACTGGTTTTCCCATTGCATACCCATTGGAGTGTCGAATTCTTCTTCTTCAGGGAAGTTGGATTCTACCGAGATTACTCCATTGCTTTCTTCAGAGCCGAAATTACTGGATGAGACATTTAAGCTACTCTCACGGTCGGGTGACGAGCCTAGCGCCTCATCAGGATCGTAGCGGATAAAGATGTATTCCTCTCCTTCTGACGGGCCTTCATCTTCGGACGAGAGCAAGAAACAGTTATAGGACGAACTGTTAGTCTCGCCGTTGAGATAGTGCTGGAAGTCCTTGGGATGATATTCTAAGGGCGGGAAGTCTTCAGGGTTATACTCCAGGGGATGGTTGCCTTCCAAGTTGTTTTCCTGGGAATGCTCGGAGTTATGGTGCTGTAGCTCGTCGTCGGATGACGCATTAATCTGGCTAGGCTTTCTTTTCTTGGTCCCCGGTCCGGACCTTTTGAGTAAGGCCCTATGTTTGATTATCTCAGTTTTGTTAAGGGAAGTGAGAGATACTAAGGTTTCATTATCTGAGTTACTTTCCAAGTTGATAGGGGTTGGTATTCTTTGGACCCTGGCTCTTGGAGTAAGCTTGGAGAGCTGCTTCGTCCTGCCCCGGTCTCGAACAGGCTCTGAACCCGTGGTTTCGTACAAAGGCTCCTTGCCTTTCTTAGTGGGGAATTCCTTGGTGACTGGATGCTGTTCGATTGCCCATTCATCATGCAAGGCTTCACTGATACGTTTTTCTCCTGTCTCAGCAACTAATGGCCTCTCACGTTCCACGGTCGTTGGCTCTTCGTAGGGCAGGGCTATGTCAGAACCGTCGTCGTATTCTTGGTAGAAAACACGAATTAGTTCTTTCCAGGTTTTAAGGAGACTAATTTTTCTAACAATGTATCATCTTAGGGCAGGGCCGGTCAGGTCTGACTGATATGATTGAATCATTCTTTGCACCAGGTAGGCCTGTAGGTAAGCTTCTAGGTGGGAGGTATCAGCATATTTTTCACATTCAGGTGTCTTGAATTTTTCAGGAATCTCAAAATTGGAGTAGTCAGATAAGTTGATGGGATTCTGCCCCTATAGCTGGCTTAACTTTTTCATGATTTTTTCAAACTGTTCATGGTGTTGGCTAGTTTTTAGCATGTTTGCAGGGGTTACAACGGTGCTAAGGGTAGTTACAGAGTTGGGCTCATCATGAGCGGATTTTATCTGTTTCGAGAGCTGCTGAAGGGTAATGGACATCTGTCCTACGCCGTCTTCAATATGGGCAAGGCGATTCTGCACTTCATCCTGATCAGATCCTATCGTGAGGGGCCAATCGCGGGTGACTGACGGTTGATGATTCATGATTACCTGTTTTGTGAAAATAATGAATAAGCATAGAGCAAATAAAGATTGACCCATAGCAACGATCTATTCTTCATTCATCAAAAGAAGATTTACAGACTCACAAAGTACTAGACACTAAAGAAAAGTCCCGAGACAATGGGACAAAGTTTTCAAAAACTAAGGAGACACGACTGCTATATGAGATAGGGGGCCTTGTGAAAGTGGCTTGCTTCCTTGAACTGGCTCTGAGCTGAGTATCTGGCTCACTCCCGTATCATTTGCATAAGGTTCACTTGCTCGTGTGGGCCGTTCTCTCTGATGGATCGAGGGACGGATGGCCTCCAAGACGTAGAGGCGTGGTGGGCTTTCTCTTCTCCTTCAAGCCTTTTAGGTATCGCGATCTTTTTGTGATGACACTTGTCCTACATTTCCTCGGCAGTAGAAATTTTGAGTGTGTAGTCATGGCTCGTGTTGAAAAGGATCGAAGGGGTTCTCCTTCTAGAAGGCGGCGGGATCCTCTGGAGGGCTCCAAACTGTCGTGTCACTCGACACGGGTGATAGGGAATGGCGCCGGTGCAATCGAGTAGCGGAAATGGGTGGCGGTGCTTGAAGCGAGCCCTCTTTTCAGGGAACCAACCGGCACACCACTAGAATGTCTCAGGAGCTGGATTTCTCAGGAAGTCAACCCAATGCAAAGAGGTTTGATTAGGAATGTAAGGTCCTAAAACCATGAATTTTTGCAATGGACTTTCGGAAGTGTTTGCTTCAAATGTTCCCATGATGCCTCAGAATTCGCTTAAATGAGAAAAGAACTAGACTTGTAAAATTTCTGGAGAAGCTCGCATGATTTTCTCCGTGTTATCTTTAAAATGATCAAGGGACAAGAATGTTTCAGCTAAAATCAAGTTGACATAGTTTGCCCCCCACAAGATCTGATCAACGATCCAAACCATCTTAGGACTTATGGCATTTCTTTGGTGGGGGAAAATGATGAGTCCAAAAAAGGCTAGGAGAAAAATATCACTTTTTTGGGTCATAGGCTGATTTTGAAAACATGCATTCAAAAATTCTAGTGGGCAGGTATAATTATTGTTTTCAAGAATTCGTTTCATAACATGAATTTCAGCTCCTAAAAACCGTGCCAACTCACGCCATGGAAGGGGGCCTGTCAATAGTCTGACCAGCTCCTTCCCAAGGGGCATTCTAGTGATGATGCTGTATTCTTCCAGGGTCGGGGTTAGCTCAAACCTACCGAACATAAAGGTGAGCGTCCTTGGGCACCAGAAATGTGCAATGCCTTGTATGACTTATGGGCAAACAGTAGTTCGAATTAATGAAAGGAGGTGGCCGAGCTTGGCCTTCACAAATTCCTGGGCAGGTTGGTTCAGCTGACCCCACCATTTGAAGAGTTCCGCCTTGGGAGTAGGGATAAACTGGATGTCATTTTCCCCCATCGCATATAAACCGGGATTTTGAAAAGTTTATCCTAAATTGCAATGGGCCAATAAAAAACTGAGTGAAAAATAAATAAATTACTTTGCTTTTAAGTAAAATGACAAGCACAAAGACATGCACATGAGACGTGTGGCTCGATTTCTAACTCAGAAGGCTTGGTGAAATTAAAAGGGCATCCGCCAATCGCAGTCTCGCGTTAGCAACGTACCCCCTTAACCTCGGCTAAGAAATTCGGGGAAAAGAAAGGCAACCTCTACATGACAGTCTCGCGTTCGAGGCCGTATCTTTCTTAACACCATCCTAGAAATCCTATGGCGGCCCAGGTCCGGCGGCCGGGTTGTGTGTGTCAT
The DNA here is from genome assembly GCA_014182555.1 of Eucalyptus erythrocorys. Lineage (NCBI taxonomy): Eukaryota > Viridiplantae > Streptophyta > Magnoliopsida > Myrtales > Myrtaceae > Eucalyptus > Eucalyptus erythrocorys. The sequence goes on along the minus strand of CM024600.1, from coordinate 27,050,757 downwards.
GTGTAGTGTTTAAAACAGTAAAGCATGCACAATAATTTATAATCACAAGATAATTTAATTTAAGCAAGCTTAAAATAAATTTCTAAGCAATTGACTTGTAAAAAGAAAAAAAAACCTAAGTTAGTAAAGAATTTAAACAAGATAAACATGGCCTAAGTCCTCAAAGTCCCCAGCGGAGTCGCCAAGCTGTTGCGACCCCTTTTTTTCGAGGGCGTCCGGCCGGATCGGGTACGAGCGCCTAAGGGGGCTAATGGCTTGGCTGGATTTTATTAAAGCTTGGACTCTCCCAAGTCCGCCAATTCATGACTTTAAGATTTTTGTTTGTAAATTAATTTTTAAAACGGAGTCGCCACTAACCAATTTGGGGAAGGTCAATTAGAAACCCCAAGTGAAGTATCGGGAGAAATACTCGCTTCGCACAACCAGAGAAATTAGGATCGGAGACTTGATTACACCAGTTAATCACTAATGCCCTTTCGGTACCTAATCTTGTTTAAACTCTAAGGTTTTTTGGATGTTTGGGGGTTTTCCATGCATTTTTGGAAAAATCATATTTTTGGGTATTTCCCTCATTTTGGACATAAAAGGGGTACTTTGGGATTTTTGGGGTATTTTTGGAGAAATACAAGTCTTTTTGGCATTTTATGAAAATTTTGGGCTTTTTAGGAAATTTGGCAATTTTTTGGGATTTTTTGGCAATTTTTGATTTTTGGAAAATATTTAAATATTTCAACATTTTTGGAAAATAATAATTTTTTTGATTTTTTTCTAAACATTTTTGGAAATAAATAATTTTTGTTTTAATTTTTGATTTTTTAAAATTTAAAACCTTTTTAAAATATTTTTCTGATTTTTTTTAAATTTAAAATGATTTTTAATATATTGAAAATAAAATATTATTTTGATTTTTTTAAATAAAAGTATTTTTATATTATAAAACCGGCCCGGGTCAAATCCGCGGGTCAGATCCGACTCGGGCCAACACGAAACGCGGCCAAGGCCCGCGTTTTCGGGCGAGGAGCCAAAACGGCGTCATGCCGGGTGTGGATGCCTGACCTGGCCCGACGACCCGTTCAGACGACCCGACTCCCATTCAATGCGAAACGACGCCGTTTCCACGGACACCTGACCCGGTCCGACCCGACGACGACCCGACCTCCCATTCAGCACGAAACGACGCCGTATCCGACCTGGAGACCCGGGTCCTAGGGCGAAACCCTACCCGGATCCGGCCCGGCTTTCGACCCGACTTCCCAACAGGCGCGAAACAACGACGTCTCGGGGGAGGTTGACCCGATTCGACCCGACCTCAGCACGAGACGATGCCGTTTCACCCACGCCCGACCCGGATCCGACCCGATTCGCGACCCAACCTCAACCCATCTTCTAGCTTGGCATGAAATGGTGCCGTTCCTACTCGCCAAACGGCGTCATTGCCGTCCGGACCGGAGACCCGGGTCCCAGGGTGAAACCCTACCCGGATTCGGCCCGGCTCTCGACCGGGCTCACGGCCCGGATTCTAGGCAAAACGACGTCGTGGCCTCGGTACCCCTACCCGACCCGGCTTCGAACCCTGATCCGACTCCATCCTCCCCTCAAGACACAGGAACCCTACCCGGTTCCCGATCCGGGTCCGACCAGATAACCCGAAATCGTGACTCGACAAATCGGGAACCCTAGGGTTCCTGGTTTGAGGGAGTCAAGGCGTGACGGCGACGGCAGACGGCGGCGATGACGGCGACGGCTAGGCTAGGGGAAAGATGGTGACGGCGACGACTTTGGCGGTTACCTGCCCGGTGGCTTTGCGGCGGCGACGACGGACCCCGACCTTCGCCTCTCTCTCTCTCTCTCTCTCTCTCTCTCTCTCTCTCTCTCTGCGACCGACTCCGGCGAAGTCGAGTTTGAGGATTGCAGATCTGGGCCCCCCCTCTGAAGTCTCTCAGCGGGGTTCCTGAGATCGCAGATCTCTCTCTCTCTCTTGCTGTGCCTCGGTGTGTTTGTAATCGAAGGGGGGGTATTTATAGGCCGAGGATGGCCGGCCGACAGAGCTTGACCGAGGGGGACCGTCGCGGCTTCAGCCGGCCGGACCGGTGTCCCATCCGATGCGTCCCGTCGGCCGGCTACCCCCCGCTCTCCCACGTGCCTCGTTGCTCGCCGTATGCCGTGCCATTCCCCCTGCTCTGCACGCTGCTCTGTGGCGCGTGTGCCTCGTGCGTGCTTCGGGCGGAGAAGACGATGCCCGCGGGTTAGGCGCGGGTCGGGCGCAGGCGCAAGCTGACCCGCGGGGCTTCTTCCCTTTTTTTCTTTTCTTTTCTGTTTTTTTCCGATTTTTCTTCATTTTTGGTTTTCTCCGGTTTTTAATCAAAATAAATAAAAAGGAAATAAAAACCAAAAAAAGGGAATTATAATAATGAAAACTAATTAAAAGATAAAAATAGAAAAACAAAAATTAGGCGTCAACAATAATTGCATCCACAGCTCCAGCATAATACCTCATATTTAAATGAGCTGAATTGATTGTGCATGTTGATAACTTGATATGGGTTAGGCACCATTTGGTGGTTCAGATCCAGAGTCGGAATTAGCAACCGAACTGGGGAAAATGGTTCTAGAAAATCTTGAACCGCAAAGTGATCGATCCCCTTTGAAACTGATCTGAAATCAAATCGAATCGAACCCCTCTCTATTTTTCCTTTTTATAAATAATCCCTTGACTTTAGCAGAACTAAAAAGGTTAGAAGAGAGGCAAAAGTAGGCATGGGCACAAGGCAAGGTGGGCCCGAGCATCGCATGCCCCGTCTTCGCCCCGTGAGGTAGAATTTTGCCTTGCCACCAGCCCATGCCCCATGTGGGGCGGGGCGGGGCACGGGGTGTCCCGCAAGGCAGCATGCCCTAAGCAGGGAGAATTTTTCATTAAGGTAATCTTTGATTGATGTTTTTTTTCTTAAATTATACCTAAAAAAAAATACATAATTAATTAAAATTTTCATGACCATGATGAACTATACTACTTTAAAATTAATCATATTGTATAAGCAGTTATTAAAAGTATCATAATCTCATAAGTGAGACTTACAATCATATAAACACAACTCTATCATCTATATTTATTGCACATGTTAATAACATATATATTTTATTTTTTGTTAGTTGTAAACTAAGTCGATGATAAATTATAATGAGTTATATCTATACTAACCGGTATTTTAATATATTGCTTGTAACTAATATATATCAACACATATTTTATTCAACAAATTTAAAGGGGGCTAATTAAAGTGGATTATGGTTTTTTTTTTTTTTCGTTTCTTCAAGTTTTGTAGTTGTTAATAAACCTAAAATTTTGTTAGAAAATAGTCTGCACCGGTTCAAAATTGTCTTAGTATAGAACCAACCTGGCCAGTTGGATTTATAGGTGGAATATATGAGTTCAACTGTCAACTTGGGAATCGAACTCGGTTTCCCTGAATCTGTGAACCTATATTGTTCTTTATGGAACCAAATTTGAACCAAACCAATTGGGCCGGTTCCCGTTTCGAACTCCTAACGTGACTGGGCAAGTGGGGCTTAGAGAAGGTATTGGGAATGTTTGAACTCCAAGGACTTTTGCTTGTCTAATTTACTGCTTGAATTACGTCGCCCAATTTATTTTGGACCCAAGGATAATGGGAAAATTTCAAGTACCCTGAAGATTTTTGTGCAATTTATCTCTCATTCTATCATTGCACTAGACAATTCCAACATCTCATAGTTGGTACCATCTGACACACAGTCACAAGGAAATAGAAAATAAAAGTAAGAAAAAGAAATCGAAATACAAGATTTTATCCTGATTCACCCTTAACTTAGGATTACATCCGATAGATGATTCTATTACAATTAGCAACCTCAAATTGGGGACTACCGTGCCATTTTGTCAATTGGGAGTATGAACTGCACTCCAACAATAATGGGGTCACACGCAAACTAACGAGTTATATATGCAATAGAGTACATTGGCTACTCTTTTCAAATTCATCTATATAACAAAGACTCGTCTTCAATAATTCTCTGACTTTTAGTCCTCAAGTTAAAGTTAGGTATTCCGTTACGCTACCGCAATTAATTTCCAAGTTTAGCCTGTTTTCCTGTTTGTCATGCGTTCAAATTAGTTCTTCAAAATCCAAGCTAAATAGGATTTCGTTTCCTGGCAGCAGAAAAGCGAATTTAAAAGATTTCCGCAGGTGGACTAAACTGCTAAAGGGCCCATCCTTGCTATTATATTTGGAAGGAGTTGAAGATTTGTCTAATGTTCACATGACATGAGATCCATCACTATTTGCTTGCTTTTAAAATCACCCCTAAGGGAGAGGGACCCTTGGACCGCCAGATCTACAGTCCTAAATGTTGTACCCAAGTGCATTTTGTGGTGCCTTCTACTTAAAATGCAGTATTTCATTCACACTTCAGAAAGTTGGAATGAACGATCTGTTCTTTTTTGATTTAACCGTCACCGACTGTCGTGGATCCAATCCTCGGAACTTCGTAGAAGAGTCCATTTCTTGTCTATCCTTGAATGAAGGGCGGTTTCGCCGCACCAGGCTTTGAGTGGCTCAAAGGAATTAAAGACGGAATCACCATGGATCCAATTCCAGCAAACTCAGCACCATGTTGATATTTCTGTTGCATTGGATGGGATTGGCAAGAGAATGCAATTTACTTTGAAAACTCGAAAGTGATTTAGTCAAGTTTGAGATGCTTAGAGTCAAAACCCATTCAAAGATCACATTTAAAACAGACGCCAACTATCTGAGAAAACGATGTTCCAACAACTGGAAAGATCACATGCCAACCAGTGGATGACAAAACACGATAAAAGAGCCTCCAATGCATGCAAAACCTTCACCAAAACACAAGAATTGCCTTTATCCTTTCAGTGCTTCGAGAATGCTTCAGCTCTCTGTCTTTTCCTTTTTTCTTTTATTGCTTCTCTTCTTGTTCTTTCTGATTAGAGTGATCTCTAGCAGTCATGGAACGAAAGGGTGCAATCTTAAGCTGCCTCCCGGCCCAAAGAAATTGCCACTTCTAGGGAATCTGCACCAGATGTTCGGCGAACTACCGCACCATCGCCTAACCGACTTAGCAAAATCATACGGACCGGTTTTCTATCTTCAACTCGGTGAGCTTCCCGTCATAACAATTTGCACTCCTGAAGCAGCCAAGGAGGTCCTCAAGACCCAAGAGCTCACTTTCACCGACAGGCCGCCATTCCCAGCCGCTGAAATGACGAGTTATGACGGCTCAAGCATGTTCTTCTCCCCATACGGAGAATATTGGAGGCAACTTCGCAAGATATGCGTTTTGGAGCTTCTGAGTGTCAAGCGCGTGCGGTCGTTCGCCTGGGTGCGAGAAGAGGAGGTGGGCAATCTCGTTAAGTACATCAAATCCTCGTCAGGTCTCCCTCTCAATCTCAGCGAGAAGATCTTCGCCTGCACGAATTCCATCATTTGCAAGCAGCTTTCGGCCAGAAGTGCAAACAGCAGGACGAGTTTATCTCATCGCTTCATGAAGCCATAAAGCTGTCAAGCGGGTTCGGCCTAGCCGAGCTTTTCCCTTCCCTGCGGTTTCTAATTTACATTAATGGGATGAAATTTAAGTTGGATAAGATAAAGCGAAAGTACGACGAAATCTTGAATATTATTCTTGCTGACCACAAAATGCAACGAGAACAATGCTTAAATAGGCCAGAAGATACCTCGGGTAAGGAAGATTTAGTCGATGTGCTACAGCGTCTCCAAGAGTCCAACGAGATCGGGTTTCGTCTTACCACGGACAATATCAAAGGCGTCATCTTGGTACGTTATAGAACTGTCTCTTATAATTACCTCTCTAGTTCTGAGTAAAAATTCGACTAGGCAGATCCTTTGATTTGGTCATATCAAGTAGTGAATCGTAATTTTTTTTCTTCATATTCAATTTCCAATAGACAATCCTTATGCAAAAATAGAAAGGCATGCATTAACAATAAGGAAAAATTTTTTACTCCGATGTAGGAATAAGGAATATGGCTCAAACATAATCAAAAGAGTGAATCTACAGAACCTAGAATATAACTGACGTATGACATGATATCAGTCAATGCAAAAGGTCAACAAAAAATAGGGTTTGTTCTTACTAGATTTTTTGCAGTTAGCAGTGCGCAATTATTTGGAGAGATATTATAAACTCACGTTTCTTAAAAGCTCCTTGCACGACTCTTCTTCCTGACTTGCAACCACCATCGACTTCTTGTCAAATCCTATTACAAAGACAAATCATGATTTTGTACACCTTCAGAAAAAACGTTCTATGAAGGAACATGAAAGTCAAAGTCGTTAATGGATGGCACATTACGTATTTCCCTGAACCCGGCTCGCTGCGTTTAAAGTGAGGAAAGGTTTCACGGGGATCAGACGTGTCAACCTTACCCCGTAGAGGGGTTGTGATCGGTCTGACAGTGGGGGGCAAACATTTTTCCAGCCCACCCCTAAGCTGTACCCGAGGTCCGACAGGGACTTCCACCCTAGGCAGGTTTTCCCTGCGTTAGCTTGGGACCTGTCTTTCCAGGTTGTCAGAGCTTTTTAAGGTCCTGCTCAGGACCAATGGATGGCACATTACGTATTTCCCAAAATGTAAAAAATATATACCTACACTATATTACAAAGTATTATTTGTACGTTATTATTTGATCTTAGAATCTCATGCACAGAATAACCAATGTTGTGATGCCCGAGGGAAACTATATTTTTTGAAATAATATCTGTCGAACAATAATCCCATCCAACTGGTATGAGAATAAAAAAGTCAAAGACTAAATAACTTATACTAACATATTGTTTTAATATCCGTAAGCTACTGCCTTTTAAATTTGGTGGAATTGAACACCTTTTTAGCAATTAATTTTCTCTTATTGATACCTCATATTAAATATTAAAAATGAAACAAATTTTCACCTTACTTCCGCGCAACAACTGCTCAAGTACCACAAAAAGCAAAAGACTAATTATAAATAAGTTTTATTAAAACTAAACATAACATGTTAATAGAGAAACTTGTCAGCCTCACAAGCCAATGCGTTGTAATTGCTTTTTTTTTTTTTTTTTTTTTTTTTTTTGGTCGGTCGCCGATGCATTGTAATTTACACTTACCAAAGTCGAGTTTTTATGAAGTGTTTCCAATCTCTTACGATATTCCATGAAGCATATTGAAGAATAAGACAAACAGCAACTTAACAATGAACAATTTCACATCAAATTCATATGGCTTTAGTAATTATAAAATTGAAATTTTATTATGATATTTACATTAATTTGATTATGGTTCAGTATTCCAATTTTATGTGTATTTGTAGCTGTCCAGTTAAAAACAAGATGAAACATAAAGATTGAAAAACTGCTTTTAAAATAAGATATCTCCATTTAATCTCCCTATTAATAAGTCCATTAAATTATCTTTGTTATTTTTATTTTACAAAAATATGGGAATTTTTGTTCAAACTTGTTTGCCATTAAATTTTGTTTTTGATTGAACCATGTCAAGAGTGCAAATAACATCTTGCCTAGAAATCACCTCCTTCTACAACTGCCTCATTATAGATTCAATCACTATTAGACTCCTCTTGCTAGAATATTTAAATAATAAGACTGATCATTAGATGAAGACATGTTTTGTTATTTAAATGTCCTAACACTTTCAATAGTTGTTCTCACACCTTGTCCATGTGACATAGTACACTCACTCCCAAGACCATAAACTACACTTCTGAAGTGCATACAAAGTGTTTCCTGCACACTTTTTCTCACTTAGGCAAATGTCTCCTCTCTATGTACTACCACCACATACCTTGTATGTTTACAAAGGGGGTGGACGCTCTTGCTAGCTTTTCAAATGAACACTTAATCGACTGCAATGCAGCAAGGGAGAGACAAACTCAAGAATTCTCTAAAAATGCTTGAAATGTGAACCCTTTTAATCAACAAATATCTTCGCTCTAAGTAATACCACATATCTCGTTTGGTCTTCTTATAGGCATCAAATTTGAACGTTAAGCATGGATGTAGTAGCCATTACGTCCATCTGTCTACAGGTGAAAGAGCTAAGAGAAATTCCCTCAAAAATTTAAGTGTAGAACCTTCAAACAATCTGGACAGTCAAACAAATTTTCCAAATATGGCAGGTTTTATGCGCGTCAATATATCAAACTCCTTATCAGAATAATCCCTGGTTCATCTTATATCAAATTCATATAATGTAGCTGCATACTCGATCAAATCCATTAAAGACTCAAATGAGTTTTACTATCGTCAAATCATTTCCAAGATGCTCTCAAAAAATTATATATAGTGGGGTACATATGCATGACTCTCACAGGATATAATCGCTGCGGGAAGTGAGACATCATCGACGGTGCTAATATGGGCCATGTCGGAAATGCTCAAGAACCCGATCGTGATGGCCAAGGCGCAGGATGAGACACGGCGGGTTTTGACGGGAAAGGAGCGCGTTCAAGAATCCAACATCGAAAAGCTCAGTTACCTGAAGTGTGTTATCAAAGAAACTCTAAGAACGCACCCGCCGGGACCGTTTATCCCCAGAGCACCAACGGAAGAATGCAAGATCAACGGATACGATATTCCTATGAACTCGAGAGTCCTTATCAATGCATATGCTATAGGAAGAGATCCAAGATATTGGACAAATCCAGAGAAATTCGAGCCTGAAAGGTTTTTCGAATCTTCAGTGGATTATAAGGGGTTACACCATCAATTTCTCCCATTTGGATCTGGTCGGAGGATCTGTCCGGGCATTTCATTCGCCACTGCCAGCGTCGAACTTATACTAGCATCACTGTTGTATCTTTATGATTGGAAACTGGCAAATGGGCAAACGCCGGAACAACTTGACATGACTGAAGCTTTTGGGGCTGCAGTTGGCAGAAAGGATGATTTGTATGTAATTGCTTCGCCGTGTTCTTTGATTTGAGCTTGATAAAGAAGGCATGTGGGAGACCGTCCTTCATTGAAAAATGTATCATTTAAAGACTTGGTGTGAGATTGAACTGAAATAAGATTGACGTCGTCTGTATTTCCGAACCAAAACTTTTAAGCGACATCCAACCCGTCTCTTTTATACGAACATTCATTCGAAAAAGGAAGAAAATAAGATCAACCCACTTTAAAATGAGAGACCGGGGGGGAGGAGGAGGATGAGGGTAGTAAAACCCAATCAAAGCTGCACATCCTCCTCCTCGTGTCGACAGCAACGCAATTAGCACATTAGCTTACATCTCTACCGATTGGATTGAACTTGATGTTGAGAAGACTTTCTAATGAATTTTGAAGTTAACAAAACTATCAAGAGCTGAAATCCTTTGCGAATTCCCGATTGTCTTCGAAAGTGACCAGAGTTGTCCAGTAGCTAAGCTCTTGAGGACGTTACGAATCTGTTATACATGTCCGCCACATCCATGCATCTCTACTTCAATCTCCTCTCCTGCTTTATTTTAGCTAGAGAGAATGCCGCTTTAATGGACGTCATCGCCTTGCCTAACCCAAAAATTAAACCTAAATCGACCAAAAACTTACCTAGGGCGGCAAATTTTTCATTGCCTTCTGGTGCCAATTTGGCCTGAAGATTGAACTAAGGCGACGAATTTTTATCGCCATAGGCTCCATAAACGTGACGAATTTTTTGTCTTATTTGGCTAGTCCATGGCGACAAAAATGAGTTTTGTTGCCTTTGAGTAAGACAACCTTATTTTTTGACCTTTGCTTTCTAAAGGCGACTAATTTTATTATTTGTTGCCTTTGGCCACCGAAGGCAATGAATTATTGTTCGTTGCCTTTGGTGGCTACAGCAAGAAATAGGTATCACAGGCAACAAAATAAAAAGGATTTTTGTCAACTTAGGTAAAATCGAGGAAGCAAATGCAACAAACAGTTTGCAATAAAAAATTGTTGTCTTTAGTTAAGGGGACAAAGTAGGGTGTGTTTAGTTCAACATTCCCAATGAACTTTCGGCCTTCAAAGTCCTTTGAGAAAATGTTAGACCGTTCGACAATTATTTTGAAAAAGCTTTTATTTGAAAATCAGTATTGGAAAGGCTGAAAGCTCAATGCTAATGGAGCTTTTAGCGTTTGATCAAATGCTAAAACTTATTTTTCCTTCCAAGACTGCCATCACCAATTCTTCAAAATTTCAATTTTATCCCTCATTACTTTCTTTTTATTAGAAAAGAACCAAACCCTTTGCTGGACCAGCGAAGGGTTTGGTCTCTCTCTTTTTTTTTTTTAAAAAAAAATATATATATATTTGATTTTTTTCATATTTAAATAAATAAAAATTAAAAAACTAATATTAATGACCAAAGAGTTTTTCAAATGTATTTTCTACCAATTGGCATTTCTTTCAAAGTTACTTCTCAAAACATAGTTTACCAAACGGTTTTTTCATTTACTCAAAACTCTTTAGGCTAAATTATTTTACATTTTCTCAATGGGCTTTCAAAATACTGAACTAAACGCACCATTTGTCTCCTTAGCCCATTTTCTTTAGTGAAATAAGGACTCAAATTGAAGTGGTGAAAATGTATTGAACCTAATCGATGTTCTGCTTCTTAGGGTACAGAATTGTCAAAGTTACCTTATTAAAATAGGGTTGTGGTCCGACCCTATAACAGTAGCGCAAAAGCTTCTACTTTAGAGAACAATAATCTACATTCTATATTACATACTGCCCTATCTAATACATCTCTAACAAATTCCTCCGCTTTCCAATTGTAAATAAAACTTTCCATACGATGGTCAAGGTTTACCCTTCACTAAAGAATTCTTCATTACCTTAGTGGGTGAAACGTAAGGTAAATAAGATTAAGCGATATATACTCCAAAATGCAAAGACAACAACCCAATTATTGTACACATATAGAGATCTTTCTCATGTTATGCCATTTATGACGCCAACCCATTTATGTTAAACGAGAACCTATCAATGACATGCTAGTACAGTACAAATGGGTCCTGTCAAGACCTATTTGCCCCAAACAGATTCAGAGAAAAGGCTCCTAAATAGAAAGTGAAACATATTCATTATGAAGATGAGAACAGCCGAAACTTCACTATGGGATGTCTGAGGAAAGTAAAGAGAACATAGATTTTAAATGACCGTATCTTTACCACACAACTTAAGGGAATCATATGTGCTCCAGTTTACAAGCATCATGTACGCTTGCTTGTTGGATGGAGAATACAAATAGTGAATACTTCAATAATCATCTAGCTAGGATTCAAGATTTTACGTGAATTGCTGAAAATGGAATAAAGATTCTAGTCGGTTAAATGATTAATCGCATTAATGGGATTTTATGCCTATTTTGGAAGCATAACCAGCCTCTAACAACTTTAAATTGGAAAAAAAAATTAAGGGTGTGTAACTGGATCAATTCTACTTAAGAACCAAACTGAACTATCTTGAAAATAGGTCCGACTCTTGATTCCATAATTTTGGGACCAGTAGGAAACGATCCAATTCCCAATTCCAAATGAGGACCCACCCATGAAACAAACTGGTTTTAGAACCAAATTCATAAAATTTAAACAAAAAATATAAATAATCTAGTTTCTTTGTTTCTAACATCTAGGCTAAGGTTTTATATCAATTTAATTATATTGTTTGTTTTGTTTTCAGGTAGTTAGAATTTGGAGTAATATTTTAATGGATGAAAATGGGTTCTTGAACAAATTCTAAAATAGGACCGGAAAAACAATATAGATTCCAAACTGATTTCAAGGCATATACGATAGATTCCGAGTTCCAAAAACTAAGAATAAATTTTAATAAGGTAGGTTTTAGGTTCCATAATCCTAACAAAATCCACTAATTATTAGTGTTAAAATAATTGATCCAATTTTCAGAATTTTCTGAAGAATATGTGTAGAAGAGTCTGGCATACACAAGAAATTTCTGGCAACAGTATTGATGTCTCTAGTCTTACGTGGGAAGCGAGAAATGTCAGCTGTATAAGTTTTAGGTGGAATTGGTCAAGAAGGTTGCCTTGTTGTCAGACGTTGTAAGCAAGAAAAGTCAATTGATATTTGCAGAGCAAATCTTGAAGCGTAAACAAATGTCTAGCGTTATCTAGCTGTCTAAGTCGGTCAAGAAACAGGCGGTGACATACACCTATGAATAGGACGGTGGATGTCCACTCTCTTGTAGAAGACCAACTACCAAACCTCTCCTCCTTCCTTTGTATTACCCACCAAATAATAAAGCCTTTCTTGTTGTTCCCTTGTGCTACATTGTCGGCACTCTAAAAATTGGAAAAATTGTTGAAAAAGTCATAAACCTTTTTTTTTTTTTGTCAATTTAATCCTAAACATTTTTACTTTGTACCAATTCAGTCCTTTCGACAAATTTTGGCCGAATTTTACTTATTGGGCATCTATCGGCTGACATAGCATGATTGGCACTTATGTGAATAATTTTTAATAATTTTTAATATTTTGAATATTTTATTCTTTTCCTTTTTTTTTTCTTTTTTTTCCTTTTCCTCCTCCTTTCTCTAGTTGGTCACTGAACCTCGGTGACTAGCCAAAGGCAACGGCCTCGGCGATAGGTCAACGGCGACGGTCGATAAGGTAGAGGTCGACCTCACCAGCCATTGGTGAGGCTCGAGCTCTCACTAGTGGTCGCGAGGGCAGCCTTGCACTGGACGGTGGAGGGACGGTGGCCACGACGATTGCTTGATCGAAGGAGAGAGAGAGAGAGAGAGAGAGAGAGAGAGAGAGAGAAGCGTATGCAATTGTGCATGGGTGGGGCGACAATGGTAGAGACAATCTTATAGAGGTGTAGCCAAGCCCATCGAGAAAATTTCTTTTGATCTTTGACTTCCCTGTTTTTTGGGGAAATTACAGAACGATCCCTTGAGTGGGGCATTCTTTTGAAATTTCATCCTCGAAATCGGTTTTCTTCCCAAAATAACCCCCAAAGTGGTGGGTTCTCTAGGGGTGTGCAAAAGAATCAAGAACCGCTTGGACCACCCGGAACTGGACTGGATAAAAACTGGTGATTCCCATGAGAGCTGGTCCAATTCCTGATTCTAGCTTAGTGGAATCGATGAGTGCCGATCTGATTCCCGATTCTAGGTGTGGAACTGCCAACCTACTAGAATCAGACCGATATAAATATATATATTAAAAAAATATTTACTTAATTATTTTGTAGTTTTTTGACCATATATATTTGTAGTTAGTGGATATTATTGACTAATTTTGTCTCATGACTTTGTAATAGGATTAACCCCTTACCTTTCTTTTTCATTTTGATAATCCATTTACTTACTTTTCTCAACCAAAATAAAATAAACAAACGTGAAGAAAAGAGAGAATCGATCGAAGATGTCTATAAGAACCAATGGCTCATTTTAAGAGTATAATTTTATCTTTCCTTAACCATTCTCATGATTAATTAGGTTGACTTTGAGAAAAATAAATCAAGCGATTAATATTTTAACTTTTGTGAGATTAGGACTTTTAATGTGGAGTCTAATTCTCCGTATATTTCTTGTATTGGGAAACCTTAAGAGAATCACACCATGATCTTTTATTAGCTAACGAATATTTTCTATTCATTTTACCTTTTAATTTTCAAATCTTAATCAAAATAAATGGCACGTTATTCAACTTGAATATAAGGCTGAACAAGCTTTGTAGGGATTGGAGATTAGTTCCATGAAGCCACTCAACAATTGGACCGAACTGGTGGTTTGATTCTCAAGTGGATGCATGGAATCAACCTATGAGTCTCAGTTTCAATTTTTCGAAACTTGTCCTTAGTAGACAGTTCATGGTTTCAAAGTGAGAACTGCCGATCCAAACAATGCTCACCCGTAGGGTTCCCCCGATAGAATTGGCAAAATAAATTAAAAACCCAATTTTGTTCATCATATATGATCTTAAAAAAAAACCATATATGATCTGATAAAAAAAATCGATATATGATGAGTTGTATGAGTTAACATAATTTTAGAGAATTGGTTATAAGAAGTTTAAACTGTAAAGTCCAATAAAGTGGGTTCATCCTCATGCAGTCGCTCGGTCCTCCCTTCGTGCTCGCTCACTCGCTTCACATTTTCATTTTCAATGAGAGGGTTGTTCCTCGTTCTTGAAAATGTCTTGCAATTACGTTTAACACTATTTTATTATATTAGTGCCGAAAATATAGAATATAATAATTCGTCGATATTTTTCCTGTTTTGAAAGTGCTCCGCATGGACAAATATTATTTCATAAAATGTAGAATATAAATATTCCCTAAATACAATGATATCTTGGCACTACTTTTCTTTAATTTTGCACTTTTACTTAATTTAATAACTTTTCTTTGTGTTAATTTACTTTGCTTTAATATGATATGAAATTTTTATCCAAGTAATATATGTACACATTAAAAACTTTAATTATGTTAAATAGGTTATATGAATGTTTTTCATGGTATTGATCGGATATGAGCTGAACACGACTTAGATATGAGTTATATTGCATTAATAAGTTAAAATGTTTTTTTTTTTTTTGGGATTTTAGAAAGTGAAGAGAAGGGCACGGAGAAAGAGAGGGCGAGCGGAGTGTCATTGCTTGTGGGATTCTTGGAAGCTTCGACCCGAAAGCGATGGCCACCGCCTTTGTGGAGCAGACATTAAACCTTAACTTCCGACGTTCGGTGGCACCTCCTCCTCCGGATCAACGCGAACAGCTCACCGCCAACCCTTGCCGGAGAGGTCGTCTGCAGCCGTTCAAGTCCTCATGGTAGTCCAGCTCTCCATACATGCACGTCCAAATCTCCAGGGCTGTGTCCATGGTCGTCCACACTCGAACTCCGTTCCTCTCCTCCGTGGCCGTCTAGACCTCGACAAGATCGGCAGTCATGGAGCCTCATTGTCTCCAAACATAGCCTTACAGTTCGAGTCACTAAAACAAATATAGCGTTCGTGTTTCGCGGCTTGTACGGGTATTAGTAGAAACCCGAACTTGATTGGCCCATTAATACCCCCACTGGCGACTCAAATCTTCCCTGAAAGACAACCATGTTCGCATCACGTGCCATTATCCGAGCCATGGATGAGGCATTTTCGCCCGAAATTGTGACTCAATTTCCTAATCCCAAAATCTCTAAACTTTACCCTAACCCCCAAATTTTCCAAATTTCTCAATTTCTCCGACCAAATTCCGCCATGTGATTCAATCGAAGCCAAAAACCCAACAAAATTCTCTCGGTAAACCGAAGGCTGTCTCGCCTTGAGCTTCGATCCATAGGGAAGTGAAGCTCGGAGTAATAGCGGGCGGTCACAGAGCAGACGACTGCCACTAACTTTTCAAGGCGATGCCTATCGGCGATTCCGATATCGGCAAACCCACGCAGCTCGAGACTTCTGGCTGTAATATGCCTCTTCTGCATGTGCGATTGGGGCTCATTCCTTGCTAAGTCTCGTCTCTGCCAAAGCTAACGTTTCAGTAGGATCAATGCCCATGAGATGCTAAACTACCTTTAACTCCAATTGCTTGGGTTCCACTCTGTCTGAAATAGCACCGAAATGTTTTTTTTTTTTTTTTTTTTAAATTAGACTTCTTTAGCTCCAATTAGGGAGGCTGCTGGCGGCTGGCCATCGACCACACCCAGCAATGACCGGAGGAGGGAAAAAGGAAAAAAAAACAAAAAAATATTAAAATGAATGAGTTCAGAAATAATTTTACAACTTGCTTTTGACTCTGGGACGTTGCTAAGAAAGTTGAGAAATTCACTGATCACTGGTATTTCTTTAAAAAAAATTATTAACCTAGCAATTAATTCATGATTGATATGAACTTTTACTTTTAACTTTTGAAATTTACTACAAGGTTAGAAAATTTCAAATAACCCATAAAGATGCAATCTTCGAAATTAATTTCTGTGTGGAAAATTTATTAACCATTACAAAAAGTTACTAATAAATTTGGAAAATTTATTGAGGAATGCTCAATAAATAATATGAAAATTCATTTTACTTCTTACCGATAGCCAGTGACTCAAGGAAATGAAAGAATCTATTAATGCTGAAGCAAGTTCTCCTCTGGGCCAAGCCCATTGTGACAACTGGCTCACACTTAATGGGCTGCTCAAGGAGTAGGAGGAATCGAAGTTGGTCTATGAATACTTAAAAAGCCCATCGGAGAAGAGGATTGGTTTTATCGTTGGATTAATATGACGAAAAATAATAAATTATTATACTTATGACAAATTTATTTAAAATTAATTTTTTGACTATCTTAAGCTTCAAATTAGTACACTTGTGATAAATTTATCATAAATTAATCTTTTGATCACCGAAAATCACAAATTAGGGTTTTCCAAGGTATTAATCATATTTAACAAAAACTCACAAAGAATAAAACAGCCATACCAATTTGAGGTTTTTAAGTAAATTTACAATGCGGCATGATTATCCATTCATTCATGTATTCACCCTTCATCCTGTTACATTCCCTAAAAACTCAAACGGTTTTTCAGGTATGTCTTCTATAATCTCACTATAGCAATCAAGCTTCCCACTACTAACATCCATAGGATGGCTAGAAGATGGGAAGAAAGCCATGAAGATCCTTATTTCTAACATCTCGTAGAAATGCTACAATGGGAAGAAAGCCATGGAGAGTCCAGTTTGAATTATAGCTACAATTCATAAAGAGAAAGCATAACTTTCTAGAAGAGGTGATCCAAATCACGGTTTTTACAGATCATGGTGTTACCTGTCACCTACAAATCTATTCCTTGTCCCTAGGTCCCTAAAATTAGAATACCTAGGCCCTATAATTTCTCTTGCCAGGATCCATGATTCTTTTAGATGCAGCATTGCCGACCTTGATGGGCCATAGAGAGTAATCGAAAAAGTCCTTTTTGAAAAGAACTACGCGATTCCCGTAGAAATTTGACCAAACGCCTACAATGATAATTAATGTTCACCCACCAAGGGGGCTTGTAAGCCCCCACAGAGTTCAATGCAAACCAACAGTTCTCATAGCTAAGCCAATCGACTCAAGGAAATTTTGAACCAAATCTTTGGGGAGGACTATTGTCATAAGGCCTTTGGGATTTTGCAAGCCCTCTAATAAACATGATAATTAATGTTCTGACATGTGACGTATCATCACGTGAAACTCGTGACACCTCCACTTGGCCTCAACCAATAATGCCTACAAAAGCAATTAATGACCCTAGTCCTAGCACCAGTAGGAAGAGACTACAAATTGACTATCATGTCAAAGAGATTGTCGGTATGTAGGCAGAAAGGACATATACCACTTGTCATGTCAAAGATGCAAGTGGAAAGGACATGTACCATTTGTCATGTCAAAGCACTTGGTGCTAGATGTTAGTGAAAACATTGGGAGCAGAATCTCAACTCAACCATCCACGGTAAAATGATGCCATATTGGAAAAGTAAAGAGCATAGCAATTTCATGATTCTGTCAAGCACATAGATTTTGTCATTGTAACAGGGCGAAATTACTTCTTCTTTTTTCCTTTGGTCTGGTGAATTACTTCTTTTAAAATGATGCATTTTTTCATCTCTACATCCATAAAACACAAATTGCAAATCAGATGATAATCATTCCAGGTAAGAAGTTCAAAGAACGCAGAGACAATACGTTTCTCAAATAAGTTCTCATCATAACAACACAAGTTCCATGGATAAACACCTCAATAATCATGTACATGCTACGTGCCGATAAGCTAGGAACTTGTTGGTGCCCATCGTTGCTAAGGCCACCAGATCTCTTGATGAATTTTTTTAGCCTATTTCTTTGCAAAAACTTTTCATGGCGACAGCTACATTTGCATCTGGTGTCACGGCCTCAATTGTAACAAGATTTGGGGTTGCGAATTTTCTATTGATAATTAGTTCTTTATGCTGCCAATTTTTTTATTGATCATGAGTTCTACACGCAAATTCTCCATAGACTATTGATCATGAGGATAAGTATATTAGAAGTGCTAAAAGTTGTGTACGGCGCTCACTTAAGTGCTAAAAGTTTTTGTTAGCTCACTTAGAGCATGTTTGATAATCATTTTGTTCCGATAAACAATTTTTTATCAGAAATGATTCTTTTTTATGATGCTCTCGAGAACAATTTCTAAGCATTTTAAGACATTTAGTAATTATCCAAAATTTATATTCCTATAATAGAATTGCATTTGGCACTATCCTCAAAATTTCTACTCCAAACAATTTTCTTTTAAGTTTTTAATAATTTTATCACTTCTTCCTTTTTTTTTTTTTTTTTTTTTTTCTTCTTCTTTTCTTTCTTTCTTTTCTTTCCCTTCTTCTTCTTCTTCTTGTTCTTCAAGCTCTGGCCCCCGATCTCGTCGGTGCGTCACTGGCCCTCGGCAAGATTGCACCTCACTGGTCGAGCCTCATCGGCAACTAGGTGAGGCTCAACCTCGCCCAATCATTGCTCAGATAGGCCTGGCCATCGCTTGGCTAGGCAAGGCTCGCCGATGGTTAGTGTGAACCTCTAGCAAGCTTGTCAAACCACAGCCAACTAGTCATCGGTGACCAGCGGCGATGGACAGCAATAGCAGCAGCAGTGGAAGAAGAAGAGAGAAGGAAAAAGAACAAGAAGAAAAGAAGAGAAAAGAGAAAAAAATGGGTTGGCTTAATTCTAGAATTGTTCTCGGGAATAAAGAATCAACTTTTTTTTACTTCTCAATTCTACTCCAAATCTATTGCTGGGAACAAAAATTTTAACAAATACATTTCTATTTCAAATCTACTCCTGAGAACAAAAGAATAGACATTTTCACAATTTGGCCGGTTGTCAAACACGCCCTTAAGTGTCAAATCGGAGAAAAAATAATCGCTTAAGTACTAAAGGCGAGAAATTCCGACAAAATTGATTACGTGGCATTTATAATTAAAATTGTAATATGACTTAGCAAGTTTTTTAAAAACTCCATGTTTCCATGCAGCATGGTTAACATTAAAGTGATCGCTTTTTAAACAACAGTTGACACTAAAATGATCATTTTAAATAAAATTTGGCACTTAAATTATTACTATTTACAACTTTGAGATGACATCATTTAGGGGGTAATATGCTGATTAGGCACACTAACAAGCCACGTAGAATTGAGAAATCAATAAAATATAGCCATATCAGATTTCCGGTGACTCAAATTTAAATTAACACTTAAGTGATCTTTTTGTTTTTTTTTTTTTTTTTAAAGTGACATGTAAGTGATTCAAAAAAATCTTTTGACATTAAAGTGAGCACTGCACATAATTTTTTGCACTTCTAGTATACTTATCCCATTGATCATGTGTTCAACATGCTGAATTTTATATTCTTCACTAGGTATTTTGGATGAAATAATGTGGTTCCATCTTTCATTAACTTCAATTCTTAAAGAGAGCACGTGAAAAGAATTACTCATATTCTGTACTATATAGTAAAGCAAGCTACAACAATAGATAATGACCTCTAGGTAATTTGTCAAAACTGAAGAGGGAGTAAGAGATGTTCAGCTTAGGAATTAGGAATTACATGTTGAAATCCTACCAACCGCGCACAAGTTATTATGGACTATGTTAGAGACACCTCCGTAGGTCAAAGAATTCGATCTTAGCTTGTTCAAGAAGTTTGCCGTGTGTTTGTGGACCTCTAAGTAGCAAGCCTCTGGGTTATTAAAAAACAAAGTTAATTATTAAAGAGAAACAGATTTTCCAACAACTATAGATGACTTGTCAAATCAGTGGATCCTATAAAGAGGGAGGCATAGAACTGATGTTCTTGCATACAATATTATTTCCAAAGCCCAACATCTACCAAAGTTCGAAATAATGCTTCAGTTCTCCGCCTTTTCCTTTATCCTTTCTACATCTCTCTTTTTGTTAATACTGATTTATAAAGTGACCTTTAACCGACGTGTAACAAAAGGCTCAAATCTTAAGCTACCTCCCGGTCCGAAGAAGTTGCCGGTTATCGGAAATCTGCACCAAATGATTGGTGAATTGCCACACCATCGCCTATACAAATTGGGCAAGATGTATGGACCAGTCTTCTATCTTCAAGTCGGTGAGGTTCCTTTTGTAATAATCACAACCCCGGAAGCAGCCAAGGAGGTCCTAAAGATCCAAGAGCTCGCGTTCCCGGACCATCCACCTTATCCACCCAATCAAGTGACGAGTTATGAGAATTCAAGTATTTTCTTTACTCCATACGGAGAATTCTGGAGGCAACTCCGAAAGATCTGTATGCTAGAACTCCTTGGGGTCAAAAGTGTGCGGTCATTCAAATCAATAAGAGAGGATGAGGTAAGCAATGTCATTAAAAACATTGAGTCCTTGTCCGGTCTTCCTTTCAATCTCAGCGAGAGGATTAGTGCATGTATGAACCGTGTTGTCTCCAAGGCATCTTTCGGCGACGCGTGCAAACAACAGGATGAGTTCATTGCATTACTTCACGAAGGGTCGAGTCTAGCAAGCAGGCTCGACATAGCCGAGGTTTTCCCTTCACTCAAATTTCTCCGTTACCTTAGTTGGGTGAAACTTAAGCTTAATAGGGTATACGGAAAATATGACAAAATCTTGAGCGCTATTCTTGCTGACTACAAAATGCGAAGAGAAAACTTAGGTGGCCAAGCAGGTGTGCCGGATAAAAAAGATTTAGCCGATGGCCTATTACGTCTTCAGGAATCCAACGACAGCGAATTCCATCTTACAACCGATAACATTAAAGGCGTCATCTTCGTAAGTTATCTATTTACTTCTCAAAACATATCACTGGCTCTTTAATGAAAATTTACCCTACTTCTGATCCTTTCGATGTACTTCTCCATTGAACCAAATCTTTGCAGGAACTTATTAGTGCTGGAACTGACACGTCATCGGCCACGTTAGAATGGGCAATGTCTGAATTGCTCATGAACCCAAGGGTGATGGCCAAGGCACAAAATGAGATACGGAGGGTTTTAAAAGGAAAGGACCGCGTTCAGGAATCAGATATCGAAGAACTGAATTACCTGAAGTGTATTATTAAAGAAACTCTCAGAATGCACCCCCCAGCACCATTGATCCCCAGAGCACCAAGCGGAGAATGCAAGGTCAACGGATACGATATTCCTATGAACTCAAGAGTCCTTATCCATGCATATGCTCTAGGAAGAGATCCAAGATATTGGACAAATCCAGAGAAATTTGAGCCAGAGAGGTTTATCGAATCTTCGGTGGATTATAAGGGGTTGCACTATCAGCTTCTTCCATTTGGATCTGGTCGGAGGATGTGTCCAGGCATGGCATTTGGCACAGCCAGCATTGAGCTTATGTTAGCATCACTGTTATATCATTTTGACTGGAAGCTAGCAAATGGGCAAACACCAGAACAACTCGACATGACTGAAGCTTTTGGTTTGTCAGTTAGAAGAAAATATGATTTGTATGTGATTGCTTCACCCTGTACTTTGGGTTCAGCTTGATATAGTAGGCATGTGGAAGACCTACTTCAATATTTTGTTATGGAAAAATGTATTATTGAAAAACTTGGTGTGAGCTTGATCTGAAATAAGATTGAGGTTATTTGTAATTCTGAAGCAAAATTTTTTGAGCAACGTTCAACCTGTCTCTTTTTCTGAGCATTGAAAGATTCAATTGTTGAAAGCAAGAAGAAAACATCCACTCACAATGAAATAAGAGACCAGAAGGGACGATAAGGGTAGGAACACCCGATAATAGCTGAACATCCTCTCCTTGTATTGACTGCAACCTAAGTAGCACCATTGTAAAATAATGCAGAAGCTAATAGATCCTACAATTCAAGTCAAACACAAGAGAACAAAATTACCAGAGAAATCAAGAATGAACTATAATAAACACGATAGATTACGTGGTTCGATCTGGGTATCAACACCTACTACAAGGAAGAACTAACAGTAAACAATCTATTAATCAGTCAAAAAGTTACAAAGTTATAGTTGCTCGCATGTTCGAGTTTCTCAACCTTAAATTACGACACCCGGACCCTTGGAGTGCCAAAAGTTGGCACAGAGGGAAACTTAAGTGCCAAAAGTTACGAAAGTGGCACTTAAGTGTCAAAATTGGAGCAAATTGAATTACTTAAGTGCTATCAGCGAGAAAATCCGGCTAAAATGCTGACGTGGCAATCTTCAGGTGAGCTACGCACAAAACGATATCGTTTTGCATGCTGATGTGACTAAACATTGTCAAAAACGACGTCGTTTTGGTATAATTCGAAATTTAATATAATAATTAATTTAATTAAATTTCAAAAAATTAATTAATTAATTTAAAAGAGGGGGAGGGGAGGTAGTTGGCGGCTGAGGGCTCAGCCCTCATTGCCGCTGCCTCCCATCCATCATCGGGAAGGTGAGGGAGTGTGACTTCCTAGGGCGTCACGTACTAAGCGCAAGTGGAATTACAATTATAATTGATATTTAATTAATCTTGTACACTTCTTACATTATCACATAGCATTTACCATTGAAGGTTAGCATGTATAACATGGATTATTTAAAATCCTAAATTTATAATATGAGGTTATCCTGCAAATCTTTTTAACAATTCATATTATTAGCCATTCATACATGCAATTAAACTAGATCATAAACGACTTCCTTTCATTTACCATCATCGGGGCTTTACAAAATCTATCAACCTAAACTTTTCCTTTCCATGTTCCTCGCCTATATATTTACATCATGTACAAAACAAAAGTAAGGCGCATCAAAGTCAGTGATAGGGGTAAGGGTATCTACTCCACGAACTTCCCATACCAGACCACGTCTTACAAAAAACAAAAGTCTAACGTCCAGCCTTCACACGAACTCTGGCGTCTAGGCGCCATCCATCCCGTCTCCAGGTCCAACTGCACCCAAAGGTAACGGACCGAACATCTCGCCATCGTGGTTAAGGAACCACGCCACAAACTTCATAGGGATTAAGCTAGCTCTACCGTCGTCCATCCATTATATAGCTTCATACTTGGAAAATGTCATGTCTATGTCAGGATCGCATACGTCGTGAAAAGAAACGTCAAGGTGTGCTATCACCCCATATCATGCAATTGGTGGTACATCTATGCTTTCAATCTGAAAATGTAAGGTATGAGCAAACATCCTTGCCCAGTAAAGAATAATAAAGCTCTACTCTAAAACAATCCACAGCCATCAAAGTTACAGGCAAATCATCAAACAATTAGGACACTAAGAGAACATAATGCAAGCATGAACAATACTAATGCATCATATAAGAAATCACCTGACATGCATCCATCTCTACACTTACCCTTCACAAATTCAATCTAAAATGCAATCATAAGAGATGAACTCACTCGCCAAATATAATTAGATTTTAGTGTGCATAAAAATCCACCCTCGAATCAGTTACAACCGGAACACTACCGGCCTGATCGAGTCACTTCCAGAAGGTACGTTATCTGGACTTCCACAATACCTCTAATTTTGTGGGCATCTCACTCCGAGGCATCCCAGTATCACCGAAACCGAGGTCCTCCCTGATCACACACAGGGGCATCTCACTCCGAGGCATCTCCGGTATCACACAACCGAGGCATCCTTGATCACACACAAGGGCATCTCACTCCGAGGCATCCCGGCATCACACAACCGAGGCATCCTTGATCACACACAAGGGCATCCCAAACTTCTGGGGGCATCACCGGTAACTCGGACCGATGGATCCATTCACCATTCTAAGCACACGTTTCACACCACACCTTTTATTAATGCATATATCGTATGCAAAAGAAAAAGACTCTAAAGTATCTATCTAATTCCCATGACCTAGAACACGTGCGTGTCCAAATTATAAGATAAAATCCATCACGAACATGTCCCATACCATGCCGGACAAATATTTATCCCATAATCAAGCACTATGCACTGCACTCATTGCACACGCATGATTCTATATGCACTTAAACCTCTATTGACATATGAGACTCACTCATACACAAATAACATCTAATATGAGGTCCATTAGACTCTATGTTCAGCACACAAGTCCAATTTATAAGTTGCTACACCTAACATGTATTCTCGGGTACAAACAGTTTACTAGCAAAATGGACAGTTTCGGTTTTAAACATGAAAGACTTATAAAATCTTATCGAAATGCTACCAAATTTTAGTATGTTATATTTAAGACATAGCTTAACATTTTTCATGAGGAACTTAAGTCTAGTTCTCACTGTATTAAGAGTAACAGTTAACATAGTTCTTACTCATGTCCTGTACCGAGTCCAGATTTTCTATCTACAAAGAAAAATCATTTCACTAATCATTTCACTAATCATTTCTTATCCATTTAATCTCAAATTTTGACACGTTATTCCTTAAGATGTGTTCTACAATTTTCATTAAGGATTCGAAGTTCAATTCTAACTAGGTAATTACAGAAAATTCATGTAATCAGTAAAGGTCATCCGATTCTCACCAAAAACAGTTTACTAGTCTTACTAAATTCACTTCTATTTCTATGTTTATATATCCTTATGGCTATAACTTCTTGCATAATTCAACCTTATAGATGTTCTATCATATAGAAAGGCTTCTTTCTCAAATCTATTAACATACATGAATGAAATTAAACACAAACAGAACACTATCTATTCGGTTTCACCTAGAACAGAATAGAATTACATGCTTTTCACACTTCTAGCTCAACTAGACCACTTAATCATCCACAAATTTCTTTGTACAATGCTTCAATACTTCATCACAACAACTTCAGCATGTCTTTCTCCAACAATTGATCAAATCCACAGCTCGACTTAAGGCGTTGTTGCACCCGTGAACCGTATATCACATTTCCAGTCAAAACAACACATTTGGCCTCCATCTCGACACTTCGCTCAACAAAACAGTACACATACACCAAAATTCCGAACATGCAAGACTCAAGAATGACATGAAATCACTTCTACCTTCAATCTAGCACTCACCAAGCTCAAATCAACCACAAAACAACAATTACAAGCTATATCCATCATTGTTTGGTTAGATTCACAAGCTTCCTTGATAAAACAATGGATAAGTTTTAATTTAGAGCTAGATTATTTCTTACCTTGCTTCAGCTACTCAACAACACTAAGATTCTTCAAAATCAACACTTAAAATCAGCATGCAAGAAGAAGAAAGCTCGCTAGTTCCTCTTGTTCTTGCTTCGGCCAAGAGAAAAGATGAAGAAGAAGATGAATGTGGATTTTTGGTTTTTGAGGAGAGAGAGAGAATTTCAGGTTTTTATATGAGAGAAATAGATCTACATGCTAGTCCTAGGTTAGAGAGTAATGATTAGATTTGCAATGATGAGGTCCTAGCTTCGGTTTTGAAGAAAACCGTGGGTAACAAGTGCAAACGCATGAGAGAGAGAGAGAGAGAGAGAGAGAGAGAGAGAGAGAGAGAGAGAGAGAGAGAGAGAGAGAGAGAGAGAGAGGTTTGGTGTCATGGCGTCGTGCATGAAGATTTTCCGCCATCCGTCGATTGATGTTCATTAACAGTAATCGATATCATTAGTTAGTTCATTAGCTTTAGATATTTTCATCTAATGATCTTTTGTTTCTACTTAATCTGAATTATATAAAATCATAACACATCGACTAATTAAAGTTAGTCTATAAAGAAATCAATCACAAAAGAATGCTAAAATTATAAGTAATCCACTAATTAAATCACTTAACTATAATTTATAAGTCTTAACTAAAAATATAAGTACTCGGGCCTAATTGTCTATTCCTGGCCCAACGGGCTCAATCTAAAATTATCTGGCCCACTAAACTTATAAATCTTACAATCTCGAATCTTGGCCCATTTCCAGCCAATTCCAAGCCCAGCTTTCTCGGTCCAAATCCATAAGCTCGGTTCTAAAATAAATGTGTGGCCCACTAACTCTCAAGCCCACATATTCTACAAAGTCCATTGGGTTCACTTTCCGGCCCATTCTAAATAAATCTAAGTTTCTAATGATGTAATTAAGCTAATGACAGTCGATGAAATTTTGGGACGTCACAGGAAGTGTCGGTTGGGGTCGCCGAGCCTTGGCCGACGGCTGGTGGCCCCAGTCGACTGGTAGCAAGAGCCTATGTGTCCTTGCCTAAATCTGGGGTCGCCGGCCCCCGGCTGGGCTCCGCGGCCCCGACCGACACTCCCCACCTTCCCGGCAACGGGGGGGAGGTGGCGGCGGCGACAAGGGCTGAGCCCTCGGCCGTCGGCTGCCTCCCTCCTCCTCCTCCCCCCCTTTTTTTTTTTTTTTTTTTTTAATTAATTAATTAATTAATTTTAAAATTTAATTTAATTAATTATTATATTAAAATTTAAATTATACCAAAACGACATCATTTTTATGTGTGTTTTGTTGAGTCATCTTGTCGACAAGCCATGTAAGCGAGAAAATTAATAAAAAAATGCCACGTAGGATTTTCGGCGAGGTTCACCGGATGTGGCACTCAAGTGATCCATTTTTTTATAAAAGTGGCACTTTCATAAGTTTTGGCACTTAAGTATCTCTTTGTGTAAACTTTTGACACTTGAAGCATTCTTTTGCCCATAAATTACACTTAAAACCACCATGTTTAGCCTGAGGTAACAGTTTGAATCATGGCCACTTGTTGAAGTCACGGCACATACACGCATTGACAACAGCACCAATTGACAAGTGAATTCTCTTTTGACCAGCCAAATAAGAAGCCCCACAAACTCAATAATATATGTGTAGAAAACGCGAGTCCCAAATCAGGATGTTGGCCGAATCTGAAAGGCAACTTACTTTGTTAATTCTTTGAAGATTATTTGGCCGACTAAATAGGAGTTAATTTTCTTCTTGTTTTTCACACACCAAGGCAACAACAATCCAGACTTTGCTAATTCATTTCGAATTGGGTTCTTTCAACAGCTCAAATTCAAAGGATATATTCTAACAAATCTCTACCTTAGTACTCAGTGTCGCGACCTCTTTCTTTCGGCACCTACAATCGGGTACGAGCGCTTAAGGAGGCTAATGGTAGGCTGAAATTAGTTATGCCCGGACTCTCCCAAGTCCGCCAATTCACGACTTTAATAGCCTAAGTTTTTAACCTGCAAATTAATTTGTAAAACAGAGTCGCCACTAATCGATTTAGGGTGAGTTGATTAGAAACCCAAGTGAAGTATCGGGAGAAATACTCGCTCCTGCGCAACCAGATAAATTAGGATCGGGAACTTGATTACACTAGTTAATCACTAATGCCCTTTCGGTACCTAATCTTGTTCAAACCTTGAGATTTTTGGATGTTTGAGGGATTTTCCATGAATTTTGGGGAGGAAAAACATTTTTGAGTCATTTTTCTCATTTTTGGACATAAAAGGGATTTTTGGATTTTTGGGTATTTTTGGAAAAATACAAATTTTTGGCTTTTTCTGAATTTTTTTGGCTTTTTTTTTTTTTTTTTATGAATTTTGGCCTTTTTTGGATTTTTGGCATTTTTGGAAAATATGAAATATTTTTTATTATTTTTATTTTTGGAAAATAAAATATTTTTAAATTTTTAATACTTTTTTGAAAATAAATTATTTTTTATTATTTCTTGATTATTTTGGAAAATAAAACATTTTTTAATATTTTTCGGTTTTATGAAAATTAAAATATTTTTAATATTTTTTTCGAAAATAAATTATTTTTTACCCTTGTTTTTGAAATAAATTATTTATTTATTTAAAATATTATTCAAAATAGAAATAAAATTTAAAAAGCCGACTTGGGTCAAATTCGTGGGTTGGGTCCGACTCGGGCTGCCCCCAAAACACAGACGGGCTCGCTACATGGGCCCGACTTTTTTTTTTTTTTCAAAGGATGAAACGATGCCGTGGCCGGGCATTTGGGGATGCTCAGCCTGGCCTAACAACCCGCTTCGACAACCCGGTCCCCCTGGTGAAACCTTACCCGACTCCCGCCGCCCCAGTAATTCGTGGAATCCTTACCCGGTTCCCGATCCGGGTCCGCCCCGATGACCTGGGATCGCGACCTGGAAAATTGGGAACTCTAGGGTTTCCGAATTGGGGGCGCCGAAAAGGTGCAATGGTGATGATGGTGAAGATGGCGACGGCGGTGACGATGACTGGGCTTATGGACAGGGAGATGGCGACGGCAATGGCGACGGTGCGATACCTGCTCGACGATGGTGCGACAAGGGCGAAGATGGCGGTAACGGCGAGACCCCACACGAATCCCCTCTCCTTCTGCGTCTCTCTCTCTCTCTCTCTCTCTACTCCCTCCTCCAGCGAAGCCTAGATCCGAAGCCGCAAGCCCTCGGCCCCCCTGAAGTCTCTCAGTGGGGTGTCCAAGGGTCGCAACCTCGATCCCTCTCCCTTTCTCCTTCCTCCGGCCTTCGTCTGTGTGCTCTTCAATGATGGAAATGGAGGCCTATTTATAGGCCGAGGGGCGGCCGGTTGACAGGGCTCGACCGGCGGCTACCACGGCCCTCGCCGGCCGAACCGGTGTCCCATCCGACGCCAACCACCCCTTCTGCTTCACGTCCCATCACCGCCTGCTCCTCCCTGCTCCACGTTCACCATCGCTGCTCGCCCTGCTCCGGCGTCGCGCCTCGGGCGCGTGCCGCGCACCTAGTAGGGCAAGGAAGAAGGCATGCGGGCTACGGAGGCCCGGGGGGCGGTTTTTTTGCTCTTTTTCTGCTTTTTTTTTTTGCGTTTTTTTGAATTTTTTATGTTTTTCTTCGTTTTTTCAGTTTTTTTAGTTTTATTATTATTATTATTATTATTATTATTATTATTATTATTATTATTATTTTATTATTATTTATCCGAAAAAGATAAAATAAAATAAAAAATAAAAAAGATAAAATAAAGTAAAACCTAATTAATTAAAAGGAAAATTTAGGCGTCAACACTCAGCAACCATGTTGGCTCTCCCAACACCCCAATGGCCACTCATTCTACGCAAACACCAATTCAGCTCCAAGGAACAAGCTTCATCATCATATATGTCAGGTTCTTCGTTTCCGTGATCTTATTCACAACAATATTTGAAAATATGTCTCAAGTTTGAGTACGTTCAAAGAGTTTTCTATTGATTATAAGTACACTTGGAAGGGGTTCGATAGAGAGTTATAGCATGATCAAGTTTTGCACTCAAGCTCCGCATTGCAAACGACTTAAATGATCGCTTTAAGTATGGGATTTATTTGCCCATAAGAGTCATTTCGTTAGTGATTAGGCATAATATAGCCGTTTCATAATTGAGGTGGCATTATTTCTCAATTTCAACGTTGTTTCTCCCTTATTTGATAGAATTGAGATCAACAATTCGATTAATGTTATTAATTGGTTTTGGGGCATCCCCAGGTGAGTGGTATCTTCTTTGGTTTTGGTAAAACCCATGTACTGAGGTAATAGTAACTCAATATATACATAGATATAGAAGTAAGAACATATTTGTTGTATAAAGCTGGATGGAGTGTTTGGTACTTTTGAGTTATTGTGGGATGGTTCAAGAAATCTTTCCTGAAGGGTTACGCATACTACTTTGTGCATTTGATTTATGAGATAACTCTTAGAAGATTTTATGTTTTAGGTTGAGAAACCAATGGTAATATGAACTGGTAAAGAATAAAGTACTATAAGATAACAAAACTTTGTGTGAGCCACCTTTTTAAGGCTTGGTAATCAAGAGTTAAATGCTACATGGTGACTTGAGTCATGTGGGGCCCCCTCTAGGACATTGTACTATTGACATGAGAAGTAAAGAACTAAGTACTATATGATAACATAACTTTGTGGGAGTCATATCTAGGGTCTTGTACTATTGATATACGTTGGACAAGGACTAAGTGCTGCATGATAATGTAAAAATATGAGAGCCATCTTTAGAGCCTTGAGTTAGATATTGAGCATGGAATGAACCATGGACATGAGATATGATGAATTGGATTATTGAATTGAACAATTGATACTTGTTTAGATATTATGGATGAAGGGGAAATTCTTGACGCAAAAGCATTTGACTAAACTCCATCAACCAACTAGACACCAACAATGCTCATTCAACTAAGATAGGATTTGGGCATAACGTGCTTCGATGGGTCTAGAGAATGGAGTTATTGATAACATGACGCTACTGAGAAGACGGCTATTGATGGATTATCGAGCACTATAGAGTTACCAATGAATAAAGAGTTATCAATACTTCTTAGTACACCATATTAGTTGTTGATTTTGAAGTTTATCAATGACCTATCAATGAGAGGTTGTAACGACCCGGGTCCCACTGTATAATATTGTCCGCTTTGGACACTGAGTCCTCACGGCTTTAAAACGCGTTATGCAGGGGTAGAGGGCCATCTCGCGGGCCTTCCCTCTCCCAAGCTATAATATTGTCCTCTTTGGACGGGATTGCACGAAGCCATTTCCCTCCCTCAAGGCTTTGTTTTCAGCACAGCGGAAGCGTACGTGAAACGCGTTATACAGATTAGAGGGACCCAAGCTAATTATAAATTGGCCCAGGACTTCCTCCCTAGGTGATGTGGGACAGAGACCCCTTCCTTGCGCACGTCCGGGGACCGAGGCGCGGACGCACTGCCATCCCTCCTCCCCGTGCACCGCCGCTTGGGCTGTCACACTCTCCCCTCCTTGGGAGCACAGCGCCCTCGCTATGGCCACACACGCGGTCGGGAGTCGGCTCTGATACCATTTGTAACGACCCGGGTCCCATTGTATAATATTGTCCGCTTTGGACACTGAGTCCTCACGGCTTTAAAATGCGTTATGCAGGGGTAGAGGGCTATCCCACGGGCCTTCCCTCTCCCAAGCCATAATATTGTCCTCTTTGGACGGGATTGCACAAAGCCATTTCCCTCCCTCAAGGCTTTATTTTCAACGTAGCGGAAGCATACGTGAAACGCGTTATACAGATTAAAGGGACCCAAGCCATTATAAATTAGCCCAGAACTCCCTCCCTAGGCGATGTGGGACAGAAACCCCTTCCTTGCGCACGTCCAGAGACTGAGGCGCGGACGCACCACCATCCCTCCTCCCCGCGCACCGCCACTCGGGCTGTCATACTCTCCCCTCCTTGGGAGCACAGTGCCCTCGCTGTGGCCCCACACGCGGTCGGGAACCTGGCTCTGATACCATTTGTAACGACCCGAGTCCCACTGTATAATATTGTCCGCTTTGGATGGGATTGCACGAAGCCATTTCCCTCGTCACCTGGGGACAAGGTTGCATTCGGCCATTCCTTTCCCCAAATTGATATTGTCCTCTTTGGATGTGATTGCACAAAGCCATTTCCCTCCCTCAAGGCTTTGTTTTCAACGCAGCGGAAGCATACGTATAATATTGTTCGCTTTGGATGGGATTGCACGAAGCCATTTGTAACGACCCGAGCCCCACTGTATAATATTGTCCGCTTTGGATGGGATTGCACGAAACCATTTCCCTCCCTCAAGGCTTTGTTTTCAGCGCAGCGGAAGCGTACGTGAAACGCGTCATACAGATTAAAGGGACCCAAGCCATTATAAACTAGCCCAGAACTCCCTCCCTAGGCGATGTGGGACAGAGACCCCTTCCTTGCGCACGTCTAGAGACTGAGGCACGAACGCACCGCCATCCCTCCTCCCCGTGCACCACCGCTCGGGCTGTCACAGAGGCTATTATGGACAACTTCCTTGGTTATTTGAAAGTGTCTTGACTTGTTTATATTTTGGTCAAGGTGGGAGTATAAATTTTGCAAATTTGAAGAATTAAGAATGCAAGTTCCAAGTCATTTAATTGCATCTCAAATTTCCTATGCGTTTTTAATGTTATGTACATTTCAAGAGTCAAAGTACTATGTCCCCAGGTTTGTAATTATTGTCTAGTCTCCAATGTCTTTAATGCTTTAGTAATTCCCTAGATGTCATTTCTCCTATAAATAGAGGAAGACTCTCCCTTGTAATGTCGACTAGACAGTTTTGATGAATGAGAAAATGCGATTTTCTCTGTGAGAGTGTATCTTCCGAGAGTGGATAACCCTCATTTCGGTCTCTTTATCTTTGAAGAGTGGATTACTCTTAGATGGTAAGCCAAAAAGTACTCTATCCTCGGCTGATGGATTTTCTCTTAAGGCTTAATGGTGAGCTTCTCCTATCCCAAAGTCCTTTACCCTTGGCGAGTGGCTTGTCCTTAAGCTTTGGTGGTGAACTTCATTTATCCCGATCTTCTTCCTTGGTTAGTGGCACGTCCTTTATACCTTAATGGTGATCGTATTCTATCCTGCAATTTATATTTACCCTTCAATAATCACCCCTATAGACACCATTCCCATACACTTAAATCAAAAAAATTCCCCGTATCCAAAGTCACTCGCCCACGCATGCATCAAATTGATATCAAAGCTCAAGGTTCAACTCATTTTGAGTGATTATTTTGGTTATCTAAATAATATTTAACATGGATGATCCTATTTCAAGAGTCTTGATTTTGGAGAAAGCGTACAACGAAAGACAAGATTGTGCTATACAGAATCTACAATAATAAATAGAGTGAATCCTCACTCTTCTAGAAAATCTGGCAAGACAAGGACAACTAGAAAGACGTCCTAACAATCGTCATCGACGTGATGATTCGGATTCTCATCAAAGTTCAAGTGGTTATTTCGATTCCACTAGAGGTAATTCTAGTAATTTAAAATATTGAACCCAGAGAAGAAGAGGGAGGCATAAGGAGGATGATCATGAAATGAAAGTGGAGGTGCCTGAATTTGAAGGAAGCCTCAATCCCGATGACTTTGTTGATTGGCTACATGCAACTGAACGAGTTTTTGACTTCAAGTCCTACTTGGACAAGAAGAGATGTAAGGTTGTCAACCTTAAATTGATGAAGTAAGCTTCTCTTTGGTAGGAGAATCTAAAACATCAATGAAACAGATAAGGAAAAGGTCGAATCAAGTCTTGGGAAAAACTTAAGAAGTTGATAAAGAAAAGGTTCTTGCCTGACAATTATAAGCAAGATTATTCCTCAAGCTCAATTCCCTAAAATGACAAGGGATAAGTATTAAAAAATACATTAGAGAGTTTAAACAATTGAAGATGAGATGCGAAGTTCCAGAAGTTTCGAAGCAAACCATCGCACAATTCCTTGACAGAATGAATCGAAAAATTGCTAACTTGGTTGAATTTCAACCTTATTGGTCCCTCGAAGGCATATGTAAGTTGGCCATGAAAGTTGGAAAGCAATTGAAGAACAACAAGATGTTTGATTCCAGATACTTAACAAAATGGACTTCCTACCTAAAGGATGCTTCCTCTAGCAAGATCGAGAATATGTTGACCAAAGACAACGGTAAGGAAAAGTTTGTAGGGTCATCCAAATAATTCCAAAAGAAATCAGAAGGTGATGCGAGGAAATGCTTTGGTGCCAAGCTATGGGCATTTACAAAATCGAGAGTTATGACTCTTCAAGAAATTGAGAAGATAGATTTGGAACTTCAAGAGGCTGAGAACAATTCGGACCAAAATGGTTCCAAATCTAAAAAGGAAAGGGAGATTGTGAAGAAAGCTGATGATGGCGACTTATTGGTTATGCGAAGAGTATTACATGCGAAAGTTTCTCCAATTGTGAATGAGAAAAGGGAGAACATCTTCCACCCCCATTGTACCATCAACAGGAAGGTTTGTTCAATGATTATCGACAGTGGGAGTTGCACCAACATCACTTTGACAGCCTTGGTTGCAAAGTGAAACTTCTGACATCTAAACATCAATAACCATATAAACTTCAATGGCTCAACAAAGGGAGCAATCTCAAGGTAATCAAATGACCTCTCATATCATTCTCGGTTAGGAAGAATTATTGAGATCAAGTTCTATGTGTTGTGATTCACATGTATGAATGCCACTTGTAATTGGGAAGACCTTGGCAATATTGTTGAAGAAAAATCCCTTGGAGTTTTGAAGTTGACAAAATAGCCTCTACAGTATGGTCTGGAGAATCCAAGATTCAGTCAGTTACGTCTGAAGAATTCAAAGACCCAAAGGTTTTCTGTCTGAAGACTGTTAGACCCAAAGTTCGGTCTGAAGTTTTTCCGTCTGAAGACAGTCAAGACTCAGTTTCAGTCTGAAGACCTTCTAGACCCAAATCTAAGTCTGAAGACAGTTTGCGATTTTGACAAGCTAGCTATAGGTTATTTTTATGGTTAAGGAAAGTGAGATTTGGATATTATATTTCCTAACTTAACCATGGAATATCTCTGGCTGTGATTGTGAGCTCGGAAGATTTATTCTTCGGATTTTATCCATTGAAGATCAAGCGTATTTTTGGAAGGATCTAATTTTGGGAACTCAAGATCCTGATTGTATGGGCGAGCAGGATTGACGAGCTATTGTCTACTTACATTTTCGGTGACGTGAAGATCACTTAAATTGATTCAGTCCAACAGGTTGATTGGATGAATTCTTGGAAAGTGTTAACGGGTATGGAGGCACGGAGGCTATTTAAGGTGGATCAGTGTTGCTCAAAAATAAGGAAAGACTTGATAGAAAAATCTCAATGTTAAAACCTTTGAAATCACTCGTTCTCTAAAATCTCTCGTGTTCAATTTGTGTATCAAAGAGAGTTACATATAGTGCAAAAACAGCAAGAAGCTATAGGAGAGACTGTCTATTGAAGAAGTCTAGTTCGTTAACTGTAACAGCTCTCATTTGCAACATAGTGATTACAGCGAGTTGGCTGCCAGCGTGGAAAGTGGACGTAGGCTTGGAATAAGCCGAACCACTATAATCCTTGTGTCAATTCTTTTTTACCCTACTCTATTTACTTTATGAATGCATGATCTATTTATTATTGTTATTATCTTAATATTAAAGTATTCTACCGAAAAAGATTCCAAAAGAATTCCATAATAACCTATTCACCCCCCTCTAGGTTGATTCTCTAGTCTATTTCAATTGGTATCAGAGCAGGTTGCTTATTTATTGGAAGTGTTATTATTTCTAAAGCAAAAGATCTATGGCTAGTGTTTTGGCTCCAGGTTTAATTGAAGGGCAAAGCAATACCAGACCTCCCTACTTCGATGGAAAGGAGTACAACGTATGGAAAAACAAGATGAAGGCATTCCTAAGATCCAAAGATCCTTTGGAATGGGATGTAGTGGAAAATGGAATTGCTCCTAATGTTGCATCACTTACAGGGAAAGAATTACCTGATGGAGTGGGAATGTCACGAACTGAAATTCCAAAGAGACAAGCCCTTGATGCAAAGGCTATCTACTCTCTATATTGTGCATTATCTCCTACTGAGTATAATATAATTTCATCTTGTGAAACAGCCAAAGAAGTTTGGGACAGATTGCACGTCACCTATGAAGGAACAAATCGAGTCAAAGAAACCAAGATCAACATCCTTCTTGGACAATATGAAGCCTTCAAAATGAAGCCAGGAGAATCCATCTCGAATATGTTTAGTCGATTTACAGAAATTGTAAGAAGTCAATTGCTTTAAAATCTAATGATGATTCTGATGCTACAGATTCAGAAGAAGACTTGGATGATGAGGAGTTGGCACTTCTGATTAGAAACTTCAGAAGGTTAAATAGAAAAGGTAGAAGGTTCAACGGAAAGAAACAAAACAATCAGAGATTTCAAAAGAAATCAAATGAAGAAGAAGATACCAGCAAAGAAGTTGTTTGCTTTGAATGCAAGAAGAAGGGACACATTAGACCCAATTGTCCCTTATTGAAGAAAAAGAAAGGAAAACCTGAAAGGTTCAAGAAAGCACTTAAAGCTAAAACTTGGAGTGACACTGAATGTGAGGAGAGTGATGAAGAGTATGCAAATATTTGTCTTATGGCAAACTCAGACTCAGACTCAGACTCAAATAGCGGTATCAAGGTTATTCCAAATGGACATAAAAAGTGCGTTCCTAAATGGAATTATCCAAGAAGAAGTCTATGTGGAACAACCACCAGGATTTGAAGATCCTAAAAGACCAAACCTAGTCTTCAAATTGAAGAAAGCTTTATATGGCTTAAAATAGGCACCTCGAGTATGGTATGAAAGGTTAAGTAATTTCTTAATTCAAAATGGTTTCTCTAAAGATAATGTAGATACTACTTTATTTATAAAAAGAGAAGGCAAGGATTTCATACTTGTTCAAATTTATGTTGATGATATAATATTTGGTTCTTCTAATGAAAAGTTTTGCAAGAATTTTTCAAAGTGTATGCAGAATGAATTTGAGATGAGCATGATGGGAGAATTGAACTTTTTTTTGGGACTTCAAGTCAAACAATCAAGTGAAGGAACTTTTATCCATCAAGAGAAGTATGCAAAAGACCTTATCAAGAAGTTTGGAATGGAGAATTGCAAGAAAATAGAAACTCCTATGTCAAGCTCATCAAAGCTGGATAAAGATGAAGAAGGAAAGAGTGTAGACCAAAAACTATACAAGAGTATAATCGGGTCACTTCTTTACCTTACAGCATTTAGACCTGATATTCTATTTAGTGTTTGCATATGTGCTAGATTTCAATATGATCCTAAAGAATCTCATATGACTGCTGTTAAGCGCATTATTAAATACGTTGCAACTACATCTAAGCTAGGTGTGTGGTATTCCAAACAAGGAGATTTTACTCTCCTTGGATATTCTGATGCTGACCTTGCTGGTTGTAGAGTGGATAGAAAAAGCATTACACGTACTTGTCAATTATTGGGAAACAGGATGGTGTCTTGGTTCTCAAGAAAACAAGGTACCGTGGCTCTTTCAACCGCTGAAGCAGAGTACATAGCTCTTGGAAGTTGTTGCTCTCAAATCCTATGGATGCAACAACAATTGAGAGACTTTGGAGTTGAGGAAGCAAGTACAGAAATCAAATGTGACAACACAAGCGCAATCAATCTCACAAAGAATCCAATACTTCATTCCAGAGCAAAGCACATTGAAATCAAGCATCATTTCATTCGAGACCATGTTCAAAATGGTGAAGTTTTGATTTAGCATGTAGATTCAAAGAATCAATTAGTAGACATATTCACAAAACCCCTAGAAAAGGCTCACTTTGAATCAATTTGCTCAAGACTAAGTATCGTAAGATTTGAAGACGTTCAGACTCAAATTTAAAGTCTTGAAAGATTCAGACTCTACGTAAAGTCTGATGGCGCTCAGACGCAAAGGTAAAGTCTGAAAAGAGTTCAGACTCTGAGGTAAAGTCTGAACAACTATCAGACTTTGTATTTTTAGTCTTTTTACGTATTTTAATTTCTCCGTATTCTCTGCTTTATTTTATTTTTGGTAATTACTTTTCGAATTTTCAAAATCTCTTTTTACTCAACTTCTGACATGCAATTATGGCAGTTTATATTTTCAAAAAGGCAGTTTTCTTTTTTGAAATTACGGTTTATTTTTAGCAGTTTTTTTTATCTTTACTTTTTGGTGACGATTCATTTTCCCGTTTTATTTTCTCTTACTATTTATACACTCGAATCATCACTTTCATCCGCTTCTACTCGTTTGAAAATTCATCTCAATTCTCTTTTGCTTTCGAAACCCTAAAAGCTCCATTTGCTTTCCTGTTTCATCCCTTTTTCGGCACAAAGATTCCATCTTTTTAGCGAACAAGTTGAATCTTCGCTTGCTCTCCAAGAATGTCGTCTCGGAAGTCTTCCCGAATCGTAAGTAGGGGACCACAGAGACAACCAGAGGGTCCTACAAGGGTGGACCTCACGGGAGAAGATTCTCCTCAAAGAGAAGCCGAAAGTCAGCACTTTGAGGAAGGGATCACAAAAGCAGAACCCGTAAGAACTCTTAAACCGAATGTTGCTTATGATCTTTACAAAATGCTTAAGGATGGAAGGGTAAGCCTAAAGATGATTGAGGAATTTTTGAAAGAAAGAGGATTTAGAAGCGAGTATATCTTCTTGAGGGAAATGGAGAAGTTGAAGGTTGTTAAGGAAGGAACTGCACAAAGGGCGCTGGAGAATATTTCGAGTAATCCACTTGATAATACTCCAACCGAGACCCTAGACGATGATGAGAGACTTTTCTCTCACTTTCAGCCTCAGTATGGTGTGGCTGCTAACTTTGTTTGTCCTGCGGGAAGTTTGTTTCGGTTTAAAGAGCATGAGCGAGTGTATACGAAGTTGTTGAAGAGGGGTGTAGTAAATCTGAGAAGTGTGGATTTCGACTTCCATGATTCGTTGAAGATTAATCTTAGAGAGAAGTTTGCTAGGCTGCAACTGGAAAGATTCTGCACGGATACTACAAATGCCCATTCTGAACTAACGGCATATTTTTACTCGAATTTGTCGTTTTTGGATGCGAATCGGTTGTCCTTTTCTT
The DNA here is from genome assembly GCA_014182555.1 of Eucalyptus erythrocorys. Taxonomy (NCBI): domain Eukaryota; kingdom Viridiplantae; phylum Streptophyta; class Magnoliopsida; order Myrtales; family Myrtaceae; genus Eucalyptus; species Eucalyptus erythrocorys. The sequence goes on along the minus strand of CM024600.1, from coordinate 27,012,373 downwards.
TTATGGACAAGAATTATATAGTTGATGTTGACTTGCTGGCTGATATTATTGGGGTGGAAAGGAGGAGTTTCCAACCAATCAAAATCTCTATAGCCTTTGCAACTTTGGATATTGTGCGTGATAGAACTGTTGAAGGAAAAATATCCTATACTAGGATGAATGCCACAAATGTTTTGCTGCACAAAATCGTCATCAACTGTATCTGGCCCAAGACAACATCGAAGACCGATGTTTCCAAGACCGAAGCCAAGCTCATGTTTGCCATCAACCAAGGCAGACCCTTTTCTCTCCCACATGTTATTCTTTTTCACATGTACAGAACAGTGGTTAAGGATAAGGGTCAATTGCCTTATTTATCGATCATCACCAAATTGTTCAGGCATTTCGATATACAAATTCCTACACCTCTATGCCTGACCAGTTTAAGTCTGATGCTTGTTGGTCACAAGATGGTGATGAAGATGAAGTTTCTAGTGCTAAATGCTGCACTGGAAAGGTTGAGGAAAGAGACACCTGCCAAGGAGATCCCCACTGCTTCATCAAAGAGAAAGGGCAAAGAGCCCATGGCTGAGAAGAAGCGTTGAAAAATCATCCTGCAAGACGAAGAGGATGAGGATGATGCCATGACTTTGTCTGCTCTCTTAAAATTGAGGAGCCCTGTTAGTTTGAGAACAAAGGCTGGAGAGAGAGCAAGGAAAGAAGCAGAGGAGAAGGAAGCTGAGAAACAGAGGAAGAGAGAAGAGGAAAGGAAGAGAAGAGAGGAAGAAAGAAAAAGAAGAGAAGAGGAGGAGAGAAGAAGAGAAGAGGAACAGAGAGAATAAGAGAGACAGAGGAAAGCTGAAGAAGAAGAAAGAAGAAGGAAAGAAGAAGAGGAAGAAATGAGAAGAGAAGAAGAAGAAAGAAGGATGAAGGATGAAGAAGAGAGCAGAATGCAGCAAGATATGGTTGCGGGATTAGAGCCATCATTTGCTCAAACTGGGGAAGAGACCGAGAAACATCCAAGTGCTGATATGGATGTTGGCGAAGAATATTCTACTCCACCCACTGGCATCAACATAGGGGGAGTCGCTGCAGAACAGGGGACTATATCGCCACTACACTTTAGTGATGTGAGTAGGTCAAGTGGAATCAAATCAGACCAGTGCAGAGTTGGTTTCAATGAAGGAAGCTCTTGCAAATCTCGAGAAGTCAGTATAGGAGCTCAACAAGTTTCAGTTTGTTCGTTTCCCTGAAAGGCTCTAAATCTTTTCAAAACCATCCCTTATTTACTCTACCTCTTTGATGGGACAAAAAGGGGGAGAGTTTGCAGATTTGAAGCTTTGAAGCTTTGAAGCTTTGAAGTTTTTTTTTTTTTTTTTTTTGCTGCTTTGAAGTTTTTTTTTTTTTTTTTTGCTATTTCGTTTGCTTATATCATTTTTGATTTGGATTTGATTTTGGTTGGGTTGTTTATTTGAACTTTTGTGACTTTATGCTGATTTGATGTTTTGTTTTCTAGACTTGTGAATTTGCATTGCAGGATCATTATATTTGTGAGGATAATTGTTATTGGACTAACACTCTGTTTTGCAGAAAGAATCCTCAAAGTATATATGAGTTTTTCTTGCAGGTTTTAAATTCGCAAATCTGTCGAGGGTTTTGTCACCATCAAAAAGGGGGAGATTGTTGAAGAAAAATCCCTTGGAGTTTTGAAGTTGACAAAACAGCCTCTACAGTATGGTCTGAAGAATCCAAGACTCGGTCGGTTACGTCTGAAGAATTCAAAGACTCAAAGGTTTTCCGTCGAAGACCGTTAGACCCAAAGTTCGGTCTGAAGTTTTTCCGTCTGAAGACAGTCAAGACTCAGTTTCAGTCTAAAGACCTTTTAGACCCAAATCTAAGTCTGAAGACACTTTGCGATTTTGACAAGGGCGCTACAGGTTATTTTTATGGTTAAGGAAAGTGAGATTTGAATATTATATTTCCTAACTTAACCATGGAATATCTCTGGCTGTGATTGTGAGCTCGAAAGATTTATTCTTCGGATTTTATCCGTTGAAGATCAAGCGTATTTTTGGAAGGATCTAATTTTGAGAACTCAAGATCCTGATTATATGGGTGAGCAGGATTGACGAGCTATTGTCTACTTACATTTTCGGCGACGTGAAGATCACTTAAATTGATTCACTCCAACGGGTTGATTGGATGAATTCTTGGAAAGTGTCAAAGGGTATGGAGGCACGGAGGCTATTTAAGGTGGATCAGTGTTGCTCGAAAATAAGGAGAGACTTGATAGAAAAATCTCGATGTTAGAACTTCTGAAATCACTTGTTCTCTAAAATCTCTCGTGTTCAATTTGTGTATCAAAGAGAGTTACATATAGTGCGAAAATAGCAAGAAGCTGTAAGAGAGACTGTCTATTGAAGAAGTCTAGTTCGTTAACTGTAATAGCTCTCATTTGCAACATAGTGATTACAACGAGTTGGCTGCCAGCGTGGAGAGTGGACGTAGGCTTGGAATAAGCGGAACCACTATAATCCTTGTGTCAATTCTCTTTTACCCTACTCTATTTACTTTATGAATGCATGATCTATTTATTATTGTTATATCTTACATATTAAAGTATTCTACCGTAAAAGATTCCAAAAGAATTCCGCAATAACCTATTCACCCCCCTCTAGGTTGATTCTCTAGCCTATTTCAAATATAATATAAGAGTAGGTGTTGTAGAAGTCCTAAAACTTGTAACAAAAATGTAATTGAGTCCTAAAACTTATAAAAAGTGCAATCAAATCCTAAAACTTATCAAAATGGTTCAATTGAGCCCTAAAGTTAATATCGTTAGTCTTATTGATGTAAAATGCTAACGTGGCATTTTAATTTTTTTATTTTCCATTTGGCTTTTTAAAATAAATTTTATTCAAATTTTGTAAATTTATATTTGAAAACTAAAATTCATTTTTTAAAAAACTGTTAAAAAAAGAAAAGGGCAACTCCTCCATTGGCACCGGCCCTGCCCATCACCGGAAGGGCCGGCGACGATCGTCGACCGCCGCCTAACTAGGGTGAAGCCTCGTCGGCCCTAGGCAAGGGCCGGCGACCCTTGCTGGCGCGAGCAAGGGTGCCCAAATTTGGGCACGCCGGCCTTCACGAGGAGCTGGCAACCGTTGCTAGCCCTAGGTGAGACCCCGCGTGAGGGCCGACATGCCCAAATTTGGACGCTCACACCGCGCCTAGCGAGGGTCGCCGGCCCTCACCCTGGTCAAGTGGTAGTCGGCGACTGTTGCTGGCCCCTCCGACAATGGGTAACGTTAACGGAGGAGCTGCCCTTTTCTTTTCTTTTCTTTTTTTAACGATTTTTAAAAAATGAATTTTAGTTTTTAAATATATTTTTTTAAAAAATTGAATTAATTTTTTTAAAAAGCCATGTGGAAACTAAAAATCATTTAAAATGCTAAGTTGGCAACACGTCAGCATTTTCCATCAATAAAGACTGTGTTAACTTTAAGACTCAATTGAACCATTTTGACAAATTTTAGGACTTGATTGCACTTTTTGCAAGTTTTATGACTCAATTTCATTTTCGTGACAAGTTTTAGGACTTCTATAGCACTTATTCCTATGATATAAATGCCGTGCATGATGGCAAGAAAAACACATACTCTTTTCACAAAAACAAAATTGTATTACTCTTTTGCCCTTGAATCCTACCATGATACATAAAAATCAACCTGGGAAGGGAAACACAAGTAAGGAAAATCTATTCTTGAGTAAAACATGGGTTGAGAGAGCCATTAGTAAATAAAGTAATGTATTTGCTTTGCTTATGGTTGAGAAAAGAGTAAGAAAGAGATACCTCTACACCCCAAAATGCATTCCTTGTTGAAAGAATTTGTAGATGTATTTCCAGAGGAATTGCCATCTGGATTACCTCCCATAAGAGGTATTAAGCATCACATTGATTTGCTACCTAGTGCTCCTCTACCCAACAAACTAGCCTATCGATTCAATCTGGAAGAGATAAAGGAGTTGCAAAGATAGGTTGACGAACTTATCAACGAGAGGATATGTCGAGCAAGCATGAACCCATGTTCTGTCCAGCTCTACTTATGCCCAAGAATGATGGTTCATTAAGAATTTTTGTCGATAGCCAAGCCATCAACAACATTACCATTAAATATAGGTACCCCATACCTAGATTTGACAACATGCTTGATGAATTATATGGTTATATTATATTCTCGAAGATAGATATGCAGAGTGGACATCACCAAATTAGAATGCGAGAAGGAGATGGGTGGAAAACGATTTTCAAAACTAAAGGAGGTCTTTATGAGTGGGTGGTTGTGCCATTTTGATTATCAAATGCTTCGAATACCTTCATGAGAATTATGAACGAGGTTCTTTGTTCTTTTATTGATCAATTTTTGGTTGTGTATTTTGATGACATTCTTATTTACAACAAGAACGAGGAGGAGCATATATCCCATTTGAAGTGTTGAGAAAACAAAAACTCCATGCCAAAATTGAGAAATGTGAGTTCTTCTCTCCAAATATTGTATTCCTTGGCTATGTGGTTTCTAAAGATGGAATCTTCATCAATGAGCTTAAGGTCGAAGTTATGAAAGCTTGATTAGTTCTGAAGTCCATTTCTAATGTAAGAAGTTTTGTCACGCCCCAACTCTCTGAACTCGTGGCCATCCCTGCTTGGTCGATATAATAGAGATGTCTCAAGACGCATTGTCGACCCATTCATTTTAATATATGCATGCGCAAGCAAATATAAATCCCCAGATAATAAAACAATGGGATAGGAAAGCGGGGTCATAAAATTTCAAACCACATTTATATACATATATAACATAACCAGTTATATATAATACAAGTTGACCCAAACTTTGTTTAACCAAACACACAAGGTTTTAACAAACAGTGGTGAGGGCCAAACAGCTATGGCTCCTCATCACTCTCAATCTCCTTTAGCTCTATCTCCTCATCACTAAACTATTCCTGCTCCAGCACCTTGTATTCATTGGAGCCATCCACCAAGTACACCGAGGAGTTAGAATCACCTGCTAGTCCTGGATCCTTTGCATCCTCCACTGCTCCACCTGCAAGGTCTGTTGTTCCTTAGCAAAAGCCTTCTCCAAAATGTACAAGGGTACACTAGACTCCGGTATAGGACCCTCCCTTCGTCCATCCCGATAGTAATGATACCAAGACCGATACTCATGAGGCACATGGGTGGATCTACCTACATCGACCCATACAGTGGATTTCACTAAAACATACTCTAATCCCTCAGGGTGATGATGTACCGGGATATGATACGCTATCTCAAAAATATCCTCTGGTATGTCAAATTGCTCGGGAGGAGCTGGAGGTGCTGCCATCTACGAACCTGAAATATTGTCCCACAATGGGGTGAAATTACGTCTCGGCAAGTTCTATCCCCTAAGACTCGATTAAGAAGCCAATATGCAGTAAAGCTACCTAAGCACAACACGAATCATAAGACTTACTTTGGCCTCAATCCCTTCCTGTAAATCAGTTCAATTCATAAATGCTGACAAACATAACACTCAATCAAAACAGATCGAATCATCGATCAATCGACCTAATTGATTACATGTTAGTCAAACCATTTCCCGGCCATTTTAAGTCATACTATGCATTTTCCAAGATGATATATCTAGTCTCCGAGCCACGTGCATTCTCAAAGGCGATGTACTTGATCACTGACCCCCGTGCATTCTCTAGGATGACATACCTATTCATCAAGCCACGTGGATTCTCCAAGGTAACGTATCTAATCATCAAGCCATGTGCATTCTCTAAGATGATATACCAAATCACCGAGCCATGTGCATTCTCCAAGGTGATGTATCTAATCAATGAGTCACGTGCATTCTCCAAGGTGACACCCTTGGTCATCGAGCCATGTAATACATCATTCTTTCTCACCTTTTATCATACTTAATAAATTAGCCGTGTGTGGGTACACAGTTGGCCTTAGCCAAAAAAATAATTATTTTACTTTCACAATTCTCGCCACTTTATATAGCCCATCAACGTCCGGTAATTTTCCACTCAATTACCAAATTTATCCAATTTTTGGAGTAATGGCCACAACCACTATTTATACTCAATTTGCATAATCCGATACTCAATTAAATAAACAGAGAGCACTGCAGCAATCAGCACGAAATTCCGGTCACGGGCCATCCTAGTTGAATTTTCGGAAAATAAATAAATAATTAAATAATCATAGAAAATATTGAATAAATGCCAAGAATTGCAATAAATCCAACTTAGGCTCGTTTTAGCCGAATTGGACGCTAAAACGAACTAGAAAAATTTCGAGATTCGTTTAATAAATACTCGAGTCTATTTACTCGCTAACTACATTGGCTAACCACCTAACATGCATCATTGTCTAATTAAATTTCACCAATTACATCTAAGTAATCACCTAAACATGCTTAACCTAAACTAATTATCTCGCGTCATTAACCTACTAAGTGAGGTTCAGTGAGTAAAACTCACTTGTTTAACGAGCGGTTTGATGCAAAACGACGGGAACATTGCGGGGCTCAACTTTCCTCAGGCGGGCCTAGCAACCAAAGCTTGGGACCACCTCAAAACAGGCCCAAAGGCTGGCTGGAAACCCACTTCCTTAGCCTCTATTTTGGGCTGCAAACAAAGAGAACAAGGGCTAAACAAGGTAAGTAAAACCGATGAAGGCAACGGCAAGGCCGAACGGCCAACAACACGGACTCACGGTGTCCAGAAGGGCTCATGGCGACCTGCTGGGCTACGAAACAACCTGCTAGACTAGTGGACAGAGGGCTATGATGGCGAGAGGTGCGGCAAGGCGCGACGGCGCACAGGCGAAGGCGTGAGGAAACAGCAACGGCGTGTGGTGGCGTGGCTGCTTCTGGCAGCTTGCTAGCTATTCCCTATAGTTAAAAGTCTCCAAGGCATGCCAAGGAAAGGGATGGAGGTCGCACAGCAAGGAGGGGAAGATAGGAACAAGAGAGAGGGAAGAGGGGGCCACATGCCTTGTTTTTCTTCTCCCTTGTCCCCCACTCTTCATCCACAGCCAAGCAAGTCTTCCTTGGCTCTCCTTAGGCCACCAATGCTCCCCCTTGGACACTTGAAATGGTCTATTTTGGCTAGGCATGGGAGGAAGCTACGAATTTTAACAATTTTGGCTTCCATTGGACACTTAATCATGCATAAATCAATCCAATTTGTCCTCAATAAATTAAATTGACACCTCAATTGTTAAATTGGTATTTTTCCTAACCTATCGATCCATCTTGCATCCCAAATGCACAAGCAAAAATGATCTCGGCCTTTTTCTGAAAAAAAACGGTCCTATGCCAACTTTTTCCCAAAAATTCTCAGGTTACAGAAAAATCTTTTGAGACTAAGTCGATGTTCCTAGAATTTATTGTGACATGACAGAACTTTCAATTTCTGAAATCAAACTCAAATTCGTGGTTAATTTCAACTCGGCGCGTTTTTAGCATGACCTAGGCTATTGGGTAATTTTCAGAAAATTTTCAGTACAAATGACTTGTGGTCAATTTTCTTCGAGCCACAATGAACCTATTCGACACATTGGCGACTCTCGGTTGTTGTGAAAATATCGATGATTCAAATACGGACACAGGGTACTAAAACGATAAAAAAATCAAACTAATGCCAGTCGATGAGAATTTTTCAATTTAGTAAAGTCACCCACGATCAACCACACATTTCGGTTGAACCAATCTATCTCTGATCTCAAATTGATTTTTAACTATGCCGTAATGGCCTTTAAAGATGAACACGGTCTAGAAGCCAATTCCCAGTCGAATTCTCAAGTCTATTGCTTTAAAATTCCTTAATGGCTTCCCTAGATAGTCTAGTTATCTCGAGAGTGATCAGCTCTGAGAACAGCCCTATAGGCGCGTAGATGAAATGTCTGATTAATTTAATTAAAAGCAGAAGTGAAAAATCCAAGATGTCATAAGTTTTTATGGACTTGTTTCTTTTTATCGATGATTTGTGAAGGATTTTAGCACTATCATGGGTCCAATCACTGAATGCATGAAGAAGGGTTCTTTTGAATGGATAACGGGTACTCAAAATGCCTTTGAAGTAATCAAGCAAAAACTCTCTGATTCCCCTGTTCTTACCCTTCCTGATTTTGACAAAGTATTTGAACCCAAGGTCAAGCAAGACCCATCCATAGCCCAAGGTGTACTTCCACTTGTGAATATGTAATCATGAGCAAACCATGGAGAATATTGCAAGAATAAGTCATAGAACAACCGAAACACACAAGCACGGTTAAGAATACAATGAGCTCAAGCAATGTATCACAACGCCCTAGTCAAGAGTTAGGGTATCCACTTGCTCATACAAAGACATGACTAGCATGTTCATAGTCAAACCTAACAACGTAGTACGTTGCCCTAACAAAAGATTAGAGATTCTACTTACCTTGGTGAACCTCAAGAGCTAGAGAGGCAATTTGGTGAGGGTGGGTGTACATAAGGTCAAGAGAGGGAGAGGGGAAACATGCAAGGCAAAAGAGGAGGAAGGCTTTAAAGGTGAGAAATGAATGGGTGATGCCTCTATCTATAGGCAAAGCTCTCATCATTGTTTGTCCAAATGGCCCAATCACCTTCTTGAAATGGCACACTTACTTAGTTGAGGTGGCACACTTATTTTCATGCTGCGGCATTCTAGTGGCCTATGGGAATGATTAGAGGTTTATATATTTCTCTCATATTGGTCCACTTAAGCATGAATCACTAACTTCTTCTCCAAAGCAAATCTTTTACCATCATTACCAAATTTTCCTATGGCCACCTAAAGGGGTGATTCATGCTTTTGGATTTAATGACCTAGCATTCTGAAACCTTCTCTTATGTCCTCTTCTAAAGAACATAGCCAACATGGAAATGAAGTCATGGTACAAGAAGAATCTTAAATTATCATTACATAATTTTAGATTGGACACTTAAGCATGGTGACTCATCCTTATATTTAATGAGATGTTCTAGAACCTTCTTTCCGATTAGGACACTTAAGCCATGAGTCCTTTACTTCTTCCACAAGGCAAATATTAAGCCGTCATTACCAAATCTTTAAGTGAACACCTAAGAAGGTGATTCATCTCACGCATTTAATAAGGTGTTCTAGCTTCTTTTTTTTTTTTTTTTTTTTTTCTTCTTCCCAAGAACATAGCAAACATGAGAGTTAAGCCATTTGAAGCGCTAATGGGATCATGTGAGGACTCGTTGCATTTATCCACAATCGAAAATCCCAACCCATCCGAGATTCGTAGCCAAACCACCATTATCATAATTGGTCGCGGGCAAAAATTACCTATCTCAACTAAGTCGGTGGGCTAGTGCATGGGCCTAATGACCGACACTTTGGTCAGCATGGATCAAGTAGATCGAGCCCGTGACTGGCGTCGAGCCTATCATAAAGCCAAGCTCTGTACTTAGCACTTGCCTGTCTATGACTTGTTAATGCGATCCATGGTCCTCCCTCAATTGTCACGTGGCTAAGTGGAATCGATCGATCCATGGCCAAAGCATGGTTGAATGGGATTGAGTAATGGTCATCCATGGTCAATACGTGCCCAAGTGAAATCACCCATGAATGATGCACGTCCACATGAAACCGATCCATGATTACTCCTAGCTCCATCGTAGCGTGCGATCGGCCCCACGACCAACCATTAAAGTCGAGTGGCCAATCCATGTCCTAATGCAAAGCATGGTGCCCTTGTGCATAGGCACGTTGTAAAGCGCGATGCCTTTATTTATGGACACGAGATAGGTCATGGTGTCCTTGACCTAAGCCAATCCCCACTATCGGCGCATCGATTCCATAGCCCCTTTTTCCCATAGCTTAAAATTGTGGATGTTACACTATAAAGTGAAATAGGCTAGAGAATCAACCTAGAGGGGGGTGAATAGGTTATTGCGGAATTCTTTTGGAATCTTTTACGGTAGAATACTTTAATATGTAAGATGTAATAATAATAAATAGATCATGCATTCATAAAGTAAATAGAGTAGGGTAAAAGAGAATTGACATAATGATTATAGTGGTTCGGCTTATTCCAAGCCTACGTTTACTCTCCACGCTGGCAGCCAACTTGCTGTAATCACTATGTTGCAAATGAGAGCTGTTACAGTTAACGAACTAGACTTCTTCAATAGGCAGTCTCTCCTACGGCTTCTTGTTGTTTTCGCACTATATGTAACTCTCTTTGATACACAAATTGAACACGAGAGATTTTAGAGAACAAGTGATTTCAGAGGTTCTAACATCGAGATTTTTCTATCAAATCTCTCCTTATTTTCGAGCAACACTGATCCACCTTAAATAGCCTCCATGCCTCCATACCCGTTGACACTTTCCAAGAATTCATCCAATCAACCCGTTGGACTGAATCAATTTAAGTGATCTTCACATCGCCAAAAATGTAAGTAGACAATAGCTCGTCAATCCTACTCGCCCATACAATTAGGATCTTGAGTTCCCAAAATTAGATCCTTCCAAAAATACGCTTGATCTTCAATGGATAAAATCCGAAGAATAAATCTTCCAAGCTCACAATCACAGCCAGAGATATTCCATGGTTAAGTTAGGAAATATAATATCAAAATCTCACTTTCCTTAACCATAAAAATAACCTGTAGCCAGCCTGTCAAAATCACAAACTGTCTTCAGACTTAGATTTGGGTTTAGAAGGTCTTCAGACTGAAACTGAGTCTTGACTGTCTTCAGACGGAAAAACTTCAGACCAAACTTTGGGTCTAACAGTCTTCAGATGGAAAACCTTTGGGTCTTTGAATTCTTCAGACGTAACTGATTGAGTCTTGATTCTTCAGACCATACTGTAGAGGCTGTTTTGTCAACTTCAAAACTCCAATGAATTTTTCTTCAACAATCTCCCCCTTTTTGATGGTGACAAAACCCTTGACAAATTTGTGAATTTAAAACTTGCAATAAAAACTCATATATACTTTGAGGATTATTTCTGCAAAATAGAGTGTTAGTCCAATAACAATTATCCTCACAAATATAATGATCCTGCAATGCAAATTCACAAGTCTAGAAAACCAAACTCAAATCAGCATAAAGTCACAGAAGTTCAAATAAACAACCCAACCAAAATCAAATCCAAATCAAAAACAGTATAAGCAAACGAAATAGCAAAAAATAAGCTTCAAAGCAACAAAATAAAATAAAATAAAATAAAATAAACTTCAGAGCTTCAAAGCTTCAAATCTGCAAACTCTCCCCCTTTTTGTCCCATCAAAGAGGTAGAGTAAATAAGGGATGGTTTTGAAAAGATTTAGGGCCTTTCAGGGAAACGAACAAGTTGAAACTTGCTGAGCTCCTGTACTGACTTCTCGAGATTTGCAAGAGCTTCCTTCACTGAAATCAACTCTGCACTGGTCTGATTTGATTCCACTTGAGCTCTCAGTGCGTTGATCTGATCTTGCATATTCACGGAAGTACTCAGCAGCGCCTTCTTTAAGTCCCTCATCTCGAAGTCCATTCCAAACACCTGCTTTTTCAGGTCCAACATAACATCTAATAGCTGTGTAAAGGCTGTCGAATTAGAGTTACCTCCACTAGGACCAGCAGATTCAGTTCTAGGAGTTTGGAAACTAGGAGCATCCTTCTCAGCCCTTTCCTTCTCGATCGGTGAGGATTCTTCATGCTCTGGGAAATGAGATGCATAGACCTCCTCAGGGTTAGCACCTGATCTACTCACATCACTAAAGTGTAGTAGCAATATAGTCTCCTATTCTGCAGTGACTCCCCCTGTGTTGATGCTAGTGGGTGGAGTAGAATATTCTTCGCCAACATTCATATCAGCACTTGGATGTTTCTCGGTCTCTTCCCCAGTTTGAGCAAATGATGGCTCTAATCCTGCAGCCATATCCTCCTGCATTCTGCTTTCTTCTTCATCCTTCTTCCTTCTTTCTTCTTCTTCTCTTCTCATTTCTTCCTCTTCTTCTTTCCTTCTTCTTTCTTCTTCTTCAGCTTTCCTCTGTCTCTCTTCTTCTTCTCTCTGTTCTTCTTCTCTTCTTCTATCCTCCTCTTCTCTTCTTTTTCTTTCTTCCTCTCTTCTCTTCCTTTCCTCTTCTCTCTTCCTCTGTTTCTCAGCTTCCTTCTCCTCTGCTTCTTTCCTTGCTCTCTCTCCAGCCTCTGTTCTCAAACTAACAGGGCTCCTCAATTTTGAGAGAGCGGACAAAGTCATGGCATCATCCTCATCCTCTTCATCTTGCAGGATGATTTTTCAACGCTTCTTCTCAGCCATGGGCTCTTTGCCCTTTCTCTTTGATGAAGCAGTAGGGATCTCCTTGGAAGGTGTCTCTTTCCTCAACCTTTCCAGTGCAGCATTTAGCTCTGGAAACTTCATCTTCATCACCATCTTGTGACCAACAAGCATCAGACTTAAACTGGTCAGGCTGAGGTGCAGGAATTTATATATCGAAATGCCTTAACAATTTGGTGATGATCAATGAATAAGGCAATTGACCCTTATCCTTAACCACTGTTCTGTACATGTGGAAAAGAATAACATGTGGGAGAGAAAATGGTCTGCCTTGGTTGATGGCAAACATGAGCTTGGCTTTGGTCTTGGAAACATCGGTCTTCGATGTTGTCTTGGGCCGGATACAGTTGATGATGATTTTGTGCAGCAAAACATTTGTGGCATTCATCCTAGTATAGGATATTTTTCCTTCAACAGTTCTGTCACACACAATATCCAAAGTTGCAAAGGCTGTAGAGACTTTGATTAGTTGGAAACTCCTCCTTTCCACCCCAATAATATCAGCCAGCAAGTCAACATCAACTATATAATCCTTGTCCATAAAAGAAAAGGATAACCGATTCGCATCCAAAAACGACAAATTCGAGTAAAAATATGCCGTTAGTTCAGAATGGGCATTTGTAGTATCCGTGCAGAATCTTTCCAGTTGCAGCCTAGCAAACTTCCCTCTAAGATTAATCTTCAACGAATCAAGGAAGTCGAAATCCACACTTCTCGGATTTACTATACCCCTCTTCAACAACTTCGTATACACTTGCTCATGCTCTTTAAACCGAAACAAACTTCCCGCAGGACAAATAGAGTTAGCAGCCACACCATACCGAGGCTGAAAGTGAGAGAAAAGTCTCTCATCATCGTCTAGGGTCTCGGTTGGAGTATTATCAAGTGGATTACTCGAAATATTCTCCAGCGCCCTTTGTGCAGTTCCTTCCTTAACAACCTTCAACTTCTCCATTTCCCTCAAGAAGATATACTCGCTTCTAAATCCTCTTTCTTTCAAAAATTCCTCAATCGTCTTTAGGCTTACCCTTCCATCCTTAAGCCTTTTGTAAAAATCATAAGCAACATTCGGTTTAAGAGTTCTTACCGGTTCTGCTTCTCTGATCCCTTCCTCAAAGTGTTGACTTTCGGCTTCTCTTTGAGGAGAATCTTCTCCCGTGAGGTCCACCCTTGTAGGACCCTCTGGTTGTCTCTGTGGTCCCCTGCTTGTGATTCGGGAAGACTTCCGAGACGACATTCTTGGAGAGCAAGCGAAGATTCAACTTGTTCGCTAAAAAGATGGAATCTTTGTGCCGAAAAAGGGATGGAACAGGAACAGCAAATGGAGCTTTTAGGGTTTCGAAAGCAAAAGAGAATTGAGATGAATTTTCAAACGAGTAGAAGCGGATGAAAGTGATGATTCAAGTGTATAAATAGTAAGAGAAAATAAAATGGGAAAATGAATCGTCGCCAAAAAGTAAAGAAAAAAACTGCTAAAAATAAACCATAATTTCAAAAAAAAAAAAAAAACTGCCTTTTTGAAAATATAAATTGCCATAATTGCATGTTAGAAGTTGAGTAAAAAGAGATTTTGAAAATTCGAAAAGTAATTACCAAAAATAAAATAAAGCAGAGAATACGGAGAAATTAAAATACGTAAAAAGACTAAAAATACGAGTCTGATAGTTGTTCAGACTTTACCTCAGAGTCTGAACTCTTTTTAGACTTTACCTTTGCGTCTGAGCACTATCAGACTTTACGTAGAGTCTGAAACGCCTTCAGACCTTGCATTGAGTCTGAACCGCCTTCAGACCTAGCATTGAGTCTGAATCTTTCAAGACTTTAAATTTGAGTCTGAACGTCTTCAAATCTTACGATACTTAGTCTTGAGCGAATTGATTCAAAGTGAGCCTTTTCTAGGGGCTTTGTGAATATGTCTGCTAATTGATTCTTTGAATCTACATGCTGAATCAAAACTTCACAACTTTGAACATGGTCTCGAATGAAATGATGCTTGATTTCAATGAGCTTTGCTCTAGAATGAAGTATTGGATTCTTTGTGAGATTGATTGCGCTTGTGTTGTCACATTTGATTTCTGTACTTGTTTCCTCAACTCCAAAGTCTCTCAATTGTTGTTGCATCCATAGGATTTGAGAGCAGCAACTTCCAAGAGCTATGTACTCGCTTCAGCGGTTGAAAGAGCCACGGTACCTGTTTTCTTGAGAACCAAGACACCATCCTGTTTCCCAATAGTTGACAAGTACCTGTAGTGCTTTTTCTATCCACTCTACAACCAGCAAGGTCGGCATCGAGAATATCCAAGGAGAGTAAAATCTCCTTGTTTGGAATACCACAAACCTAGCTTAGATGTAGTTGCAACGTATTTAATAATGCGCTTAACAGCAGTCATATGAGATTCTTTAGGATCAGATTGAAATCTAGCATATATGCAAACACTAAACAGAATATCAGGTCTAGATGCTGTACGGTAAAGAAGTGACCCGATTATACTCCTGTATAGTTTTTGTCTACACTCTTTCCTTCTTCATCTTTATCCAGCTTTGATGAGCTTTACATAGGAGTTTCTGTTTTCTTGCAATTCTCCATTCCAAACTTCTTGATAAGGTCTTTTGCATACTTCTCTTGATGGATAAAAGTTCATTCACTTGATTGTTTGACTTAAAGTCCCAAAAAGAAGTTCAATTCTCCCATCATGCTCATCTCAAATTCATTCTGCATACACTTTGAAAAATTCTTGCAAAGCTTTTCATTAGAAGAACCAAATATTATATCATCAACATAAATTTGAACAAGTATGAAATCCTTGCATTCTCTTTTTATAAATAAAGTAGTATCTACTTTACCTTTAGAGAAACCATTTTGAATTAAGAAATTACTTAACCTTTCATACCATGCTCGAGGTGCTTGTTTTAAGCCATATAAAGCTTTCTTCAATTTGAAGACTAGGTTTGGTCTTCTAGGATCTTCAAATCCTGGTGGTTGTTCCACATAGACTTCTTCTTGGATAATTCCATTAGAAATGCACTTTTTACGTCCATTTGGAATAACCTGAAATTTTTAAAACAAGCAAAAGCAAGAAGTAATCTTATAGCTTCTAACCTTGCCACCGGAGCATAGGTTTCATCATAGTCGATGCCTTCTTCTTTTGTGTAACCTTTTGCCACAAGTCTTGCTTTGTTCCTTACCACATTTCCTTGTTGATCAAGCTTGTTCCTGAAAACCCATTTGGTACCAATAATTGATTTACCTTTTGGTTTAGGAACTAGCTCCCAAACATTGTTGATTTTGAATTGATTCAATTCTTCTTGCATTGCTTCAATCTAGCTTTCATCTTTCAATGCATCTTCTATGTTTTTAGGTTCGATCTCAGAGATGAGTGCAAGAGCACTAGAAGCTTCACGCCTTTTAAATCTTGTACAAACTCCCTCATGAATATTGCCTATAATGAGATCTGCAGGGTGACTTGATTTTTGCTTCCAATTTGTAGTTGGCTTGTCACTTTGATGAAGTTCTTCTTCAGTTGGAGTTACTGAATTGGTTTGCGGCTGTGTGTCTGAGATTTGATTTTCTTCAAGGGAATTTGTAGACACTTGGCCAGACTCAAAATCTTCAGGTTGAGTCCGATTTTGTACTGAGTCTTCAAACTTTACATTCATGGATTCTTCCACAGTTTGAGTTCGTTTGTTGAAAACTCTCCAATACTTTAAATTCTTGTTGGCCCAAACAAATCCATGTGTAATAGCTGCAAAACACGATTAGTAGATACCTGATTTATAGATTTATAGGAATTTCTAACCTGTTTTCCAAGTACACAGGGAGTGCATAATTCATGCTTTTGATACTTGAGGTTAGGAAGTCCTCGAACAAGCTTTTTGGATGACACTTTTGCAATTTGCTTCAGGTTGACATGTCCAAGCTTCCTATGCTAGAGAATGACTTCATCGTGAATTGATATCAAGCATTGTGGACTGTCAGACTTTACATCTAGTAAACAAATATTTCCATGTCTTCGTCCAGTGTGAGAGATCTTTGCTTGATCCATAACATGTATCTTCTTGAAAGTTGATTTTGTATCCGGTATCGCATAGTTGACTAATACTCAAAATATTGTAGTTCAATCCTTCAACAAGAGAAACATTGTTGATTGTGAGGTTTCCTATCTTCACAATTCCTTGACCAACAATTTTTCCTTTGTTGTTGCCACCGAAAGAAACATTTCCTCCTTTTACAAGAGAGAGATTTGTAAAACAATTTGAGTCTCCCATCATGTGTCTTGAACAACCACTATCCAAATACCACTTGATTTTCTTCTTGATAGTGACTTGCATTTAAATGAAAGACTCAAGTCTTCTTTGGTACCCAAACTTTCTTGGGTCCAACGTTGTTAGTAGCATAAACAGTCTTTGCCCAGCTCTTCTTAATAGGTCTCCAAACTTTGGGACACTCTTTTTAAAAATGTTCTACACTTTTGCATTTTGAACATGTAAGAGCATTTCTACGAACAGGCTTTACAAAAACCTTTTGGAAATGATTCTTATAAAACGATTTTGTTTGCCTATTTTTGATTCTTTCCTTTACCTTTGGGAAATCAATTAAAGGAACGGTTTCATGTGTCATTCCTAGACCAGATTTATTAAAATAAGGTCTTTGAATAGAAAGAATTTTATCCAACTTTTCAGAACCCATTGAAAATTTCTTTGTAACTTTCAACAAATCTTCTTGCAAGCAAGTATTTTCTTTTGAAAGTTTATTCTCATTTTCTTTTGAAACAGCAAGAGACTTGTCTAGACTTTCAACTTTTTCAATTAAGATTTTTTCTTGTTGTTTCAGTTTGGAATTCTCCCTTTTTAGTTCAGAAATCATTTTAAGAGAGCCTTTAAGACTGAGACAAAGTTCATCAATGTATTTTGATACTTTGGTAGGAATTTTTAAATTTCTAACCTTGATACATTTTTTGAGTCTCGAGTCTAAGTTTGAGTCTGAGTTTGCCATAAGACAAATATTTGCATACTCTTCATCACTCTCCTCACATTTAGTGTCACTCCAAGTTTCAGCTTTGACTGCTTTCTTGAACCTTTCAGGTTTTCCTTTCTTTTTCTTCAATAAGGGACAGTTGGGTCTAATGTGTCCCTTCTTCTTGCATTCAAAGCAAACAACTTCTTTGCGGGTAGCTTCTTCTTCATTTGATTTCTTTTGAAATCTCTGATTGTTTTGTTTCTTTCCGTTGAACCTTCTGCCTTTTCTATTTAACCTTCTGAACTTTCTAATCAGAAGTGCCAACTCCTCATCATCCAAGTCTTCTTCTGAATCTGTAGCATCAGAATCATCATTAGATTTTAAAGCAATTGACTTCTTACCTTTTGTGTCAAATTCCTCATTGAATTGCTCGACTTCATAAGATTGAAGTGTGCCGACCAATTCATCTACTGAAAGAGGCATGATCCTTTGTGTTTCTCTTATAGATGTCTTGACGTGATTCCAATCTTTGGAGAGTCCTCTCAACAGCTTATTGACCTCCATAGGTCCTGAGATTGGCTATCCTTGGTATGCCAAGCCGTTTACAATTTCGTAAATCGACGAACATATCGAGATGGATTCTCCTGCTTCATTTTGAAGGCTTCATATTGTCCAAGAAGGATATTGATCTTGGTTTCTTTGACTCGATCTGTTCCTTCATAGGTGACGTGCAATCTGTCCCAAACTTCTTTGGCTGTTTCACAAGATGAAATTATATTATACTCAGTAGGAGATAATGCACAATATAGAGAGTAGATAGCCTTTGCATCAAGGGCTTGTCTCTTTGGAATATCAGTTCGTGACATTCCCACTCCATCAGGTAATTCTTTCCCTGTAAGTGATGCAACATTAGGAGCAATTCCATTTTCCACTACATCCCATTCCAGAGGATCTTTGGATCTTAGGAATGCCTTCATTTTGTTTTTCCATACGTTGTACTCCTTTCCATCGAAGTAGGAAGGTCTGGTATTGCTTTGCCTTTCAATTAAACCTGGAGCCAAAACACTAGCCATAGATCTTTTGCTTTAGAAATAATAACACTTCCAATAAATAAGCAACCTGCTCTTATACCAATTGAAATAGGCTAGAGAATCAGCCTAGAGGGGGGTATATAAGTTATTGCGGAATTCTTTTGGAATCTTTTACGGTAGAATACTTTAATATGTAAGATATAACAATAATAAATAGATCATGCATTCATAAAGTAAATAGAGTAGGGTAAAAGATAATTGACATAAGGATTATAGTGGTTCAGCTTATTCCAAGCCTATGTCCACTCTCCACGCTGGCAGCCAACTGGCTGTAATCACTATGTTGCAAATGAGAGCTGTTACAGTTAATGAACTAAACTTCTTCAATAGACAGTCTCTCCTACAGCTTCTTGCTGTTTTCGCACTATATGTAACTCTCTTTGATACACAAATTGAACACGAGAGATTTTAGAGAACAAGTGATTTCAGAGGTTCTAACATCGAGATTTTTCTATCAAGTCTCTCCTTATTTTCGAGCAACACCGATCCACCTTAAATAGCCTCCGTGCCTCCATACCCATTGACACTTTCCAAGAATTCATCCAATCAACCCGTTGGACTGAATCAATTTAAGTGATCTTCACGTTACTGAAAATGTAAGTAGACAATAGCTCGTCAATCCCGCTCGCCCATACAATCAGGATCTTGAGTTCTCAAAATTAGATCCTTCCAAAAATACGCTTGATCTTCAACGGATAAAATCTGAAGAATAAATCTTCCGAGCTCACAATCACAGCCAGAGATATTCCATGGTTAAGTTGGGAAATATAATATCCAAATCTCACTTTCCTTAACCATAAAAATAACCCGTAGCCACTGTCAAAATCGCAAACCTGTCTTCGAGACTTAGATTTGGGTCTAGAAGGTCTTCAGACTGAAACTGAGTCTTGACTGTCTTCAGACGGAAAAACTTCAGACCAAACTTTGGGTCTAATAGTCTTTAGACGGAAAACCTTTGGGTCTTTGAATTCTTCAGACGTAACTGACTGAGTCTTGGATTCTTCAGACCATACTGTAGAGGCTGTTTTGTCAACTTCAAAACTCCAAGGGATTTTTCTTCAACATAAAGGATGCTTGGAACTGAACTTTTATTCAGCATTATTTGTCATCCCTAAACTGATAGCTAAACGAAGGTAACCAATCATACCCTTACCACTCTTCTTCGAAGTATAGTGAGTGAGTCTTTGAAAGATTGGGATTTGAAGCTTGCACATGCTAAATTTGCTTATAATCGACCACCAAGTTATACTACTGGTCGGATCACCTTTTGAAGTTGTGTATGGAATTAATCGTCTTACACCGATGTCTTTAATGCTTCAGTAGTTTCCTAAATGTCATTCCTCCTATAAATAGAGGAAAACTCTCCCTCATAATGCAAACTAGACAATTTTGATGAATGAAAATGATTTCTTTGTCCTTAAAGAGTGGATTACTCCTTAATAGTAAGTCAAGAAGCACTTTATCTTCGGCTAGTAGATTTTCCTTTAGGCTCTAGTGATGAGCTTCTCCTATCCCAAAGTCCTTTATCATGGGCGAGTAACTTGTCTTTAAGCTTTGGTGGTGAACTTTGTCTATCCCAATCTTCTTCCTTAGTTGGTGGCACATCATTTATACTTTGGTAATGATCATATTCTATCCTGCAATTTATATTTACCCTTTGATAACCATCTCCATACACACCACTCGCATACACTTAAATAAAATATATTCCTTGTACTCAAAATCACTCGCCCGTGCACATATCATTTTGCTATTGATATAGCTAGGTTAAAATGATATAGAACTCTTTTTTTTTTTTTTTAATTATCGTAAGTTGTTATATTTAGATGGGCCTAAATGAGTCGTGTCTTTAAGTTCTAAACATGTAATGTGGAGGCTTGATCTGCTTAGAAGTTATGTACTATTCATTAAGGTGTGGTTTCTTATTCTACTCGTCTTTCATGTTTTCAGATCCCTCGATTAGCGGCAAGTAAGAGGAGAGCACTATTGATGAGAAAATTTTGGAAGTTGCATTTTTGGGTATGGCTTAAGGAAGTTGTGTATATAGTTGTTGTAAATTTGTTGGGTTAACTAAGTTCTAGCTATACACATTCTTCTTTAAAACTCTAATGTTCTAACCAACGTATTGGTTAATCTGATATGCGTGCGCATGTGTATAGCTAGAGATATATATTTTGATATCATGTTGTTGGTTATATTTTAGACTACATCCTTTATATAGAAGGATGGCCATGTCACCCCATTTCTTGTACTTTGGGTGTCACATATTTTATCACATCCCGATCCTCGGACACACAACAACCTTCAATTATTTTAGGCCATTTGATTACAACACCCCGCGAGACGATGCTTACCCATTTGTGTTATCATTTAATCATATGCAATCAGAAGTAAGAATAAAATCACCCAACCATTCAGAATAGGGACAGCATAAAACAAACTTGTATACATTCATAATATCATACTTCCATACATATTTATGCATCACCCACTGCACACCACTTCATACACATTCCAAAAGTGTGGCTATACATACTTCCAAAAGGGGTTTTGGGTTTAAGCCTAACACCTCTAGTACTATGAGGGCGACTTCAAAAAGTGATGCATCTCGCTAACCCCTAGCACCTTATAGGCTCCTTATACCAAGGCTTTAGGTCAGTAATTAGGTCAAGGTTGACCTTTGGGCCAGACATCGCCTTATCGGGCACGTCTAAATCATCAAGTCCCTCATTTGGTTCCATAGTCCTGCACTTGGAGGCCTGTCAAAGCCTCCTATGGGGCCGTTTAGGTCCTCCCCAACCTAGAAATACTAGGCCATGAAACAATGGAGCACTAGGTTCTAAGCCCCTCGTCTGTCCAAATCATAGTCACATAGTGTTTGTAGTGGGCGTTCATCCCTACTATTGAATATTCGGTCACCTTTTGACTCTATTCAACGAGGACCCCGAACCAAACGTGGTGGAAAGGTTCAATCATGCTTAGGGCCCAAAAACATTTAAACAACAACAGTGAGATAAAACTCAATAAGTAAACTCCCTAATCTTCACATAGAGAGATAATTCAAGCCGAAGTTGCCCTAAACGTGCAACTTATCTATCAATAGCAGATCAATAACAAAATTCTTGATTTGCCTTATCTATTAACATGAGACAGATAACTCAACCTCTCAAATCATCAATGCATAAGCACATAGACAATTCTCACAATGATTCACATACTCATAAGGCATGAATAAGAACGTACAATATATCATAATCATATGCAAGAATTCCATTTAATAATCCAGATATAATCAAATATCAATCACATACACATTATACACATATATATCCATATTATTATGGTCACTACAGACCACGATCAACCTGAAGATTAGCAATCTTCTAGTATAACTAGGCATTATCCCACCCCATTGGGCATGGTATTGTCCCATGTGTGCATACATTTTAGGATGGCATTCTAGTTGAGAAGCTTCATTCCAAAATCCATCCGCGAACGGCATGCCGTTGAGGTGAATGCATCCAAACTTAATCAAGTATCGTCTCATATAATCATATATATTAGAATGGAACTATTACCCCATCTAATCATGCACATCATGGCATTTATGTGATCACATGAACATACCAGCATTCAAGCTCATTTCTTATCTTCCTTATTAGCCAATGTAGGAGTGTGTAATATTCATACCACATGCAATAGTATTAAGTGCACACAATCGTGTTATGCTGTCATGCCACGTGATCACATCCCAAGTATGCATTCATCAAAGTAATCATAAGCCTATCCCATAACATATTACAACATAATGTCACTTAAACACTTCAACAATTTATCCTTCCAAACAATTTTACATACATTCTCATTAACCACACTAATTGAATGCCATAGATACTTACCATTTTCCACACTAAGGATTGCATGAACATATATCATATTTAAAATTAGCATTTAACAAGCACTAATCATTTTAAAATTCATAACACAGAGAGTATGCATCCTGTGATAACCTATAACGATAACTTATCATATTACGTTATAAGTTATTACTATAGCTTATCGCATATTAGTATGACCTATCACGATGGCATATCACATATTATAATAACCTCTCATTATAACCTATCACAATTTAGTATAAATTATCGTGATAACTTATTGCAACTAACTATCACTTATCACGATAACCTATCGCCACTACCTATCACCTATCGAGATAATCTATCACTACCACTTATCACCTAACATGATAGCCTATCACTTTAATCTACTTGTCACTTAAACTAAATACTATTTATCCTTAATCTAATACTAATACTAGTCCTACGTGCAACCACAACCCTAAATAGGGTTTAAAAGCCACACACGCCCAAATCTTGGCTCGACAAGCAACGGCTGACGGTGGCGGCAAAAGGGGCTAATGATGGTGATGGTGCAAAGAAGAGGCTGGATAGCCACCAAATAGTCCACAATAAGGGCTATGGATAGCAGTAAGGGCGATGAATGGCGACGGCAAGGGGCGTGCAGCCTCCAGTGGCTCATGATAGTTCCAACCAAAGGGAAAAAGAGAGAGAAAGAGGCAGCACGAGGTGCTAGACAGTCATAGCTCACGGCCAAAGCTTGGCACGGCAGTGAAGACGATGGCATGGGAATGGTGGATGGTGGATGATGGCCAACAAGTGAGATCTGAGAAGGAAGGTGAGCGAGAAATGGATATGAAATGAAGATGGAAATGGAGGCAAAGAGGTTCGGCTAGAAAGGGAAAGAGAAGGAACGAGAGAATGAGAGAAAGCGAGAGAATTGAGAGAGTGTGGGTGTGGTTGAATGAGCTAAGGAAAGAGAGAGAGAAAGAGAATGAAAGATAGGAATTAATGAGATTGTACCTACAATTGTCACGCCCCGATCCTCGGAGACGCACCCATCCTTCGACTTGGCTGATTTTAAAGTGCGATATCCTAGGACTATATATCGCCGACCCCTTTCATTTATTATACACATGCAGAAGTAGTTATAAATTCCCAAACAATAAAACAATGGGATAGAAAAGTAAGGCCATATTTTTCATACTAAAAATCCATAACCACACTTTTATACACATCAGTACACCAAGTAAACTTCACAAACTATTCACAACCCTTCAGTCTCACCCTTACTACACACAGACAGGGATTACAAAAAGAGGATAGACTCTTAATCCTCATCAAAGTTGTACTCAGGATCATCTCGATCCTCATCCGACTCCATAACAGTGTTCTCCTCCTCCTCTGGATCTTCAAAGGGTTCATCCAACAGATAAGCCTCCTTAGGTTCTTCTTCCACCGGTTCCTCCTCAGCTATCCCCCGCTCATTGTCCTCCTCTAGGCCTTCCACTTCTTGCTCCATGATCTCACCTCCCTCGATCTCAAGATTTGCATCCCCTTCAACAAATACAGGGGAAGATGGCTCACTTACAAGAGCAGGATCTCTGGCATCCACTACTGACCCATCTTTAGGGTCTGCTGTTCCCAACCTAAATGATGCTTCTAAAATACATAGAGGTACATCTTCTTCAGGGATGGGACCCACTCTTCGTCCATCATGATGGTGACGATACCAAGATCGATACTCATGAGGCACCAAATCATCACTGCCCACATCAACCCAAACCTTAGCCTCTATTAACACGTACTCTAGTCTTGCAGGCGGAGTAAGCATCAGAAAGTGATACTCTTCTTTGGTAATCTCTTGTGCAAACCCAAACTGTTCAGGAGGAGGGGGAGGTGTGGGATCTGCCATCTAGGGGCCTAAAATGGTTATTCAATAACCAATGAGACTACGTCTCAACAAGTACTACCTCCTAAGACCCGATTAGGAAACCAATACACTACCAAGTTGCCTAAGCACAACACGGATCATAGGACTTACCTTGGCATCAGTCCCAACTTGCAACTCAAGGTTATGCACACATGCCTCAAATATTGCATCAAACAGCAATCAATTCACAACAATCGGATCAGATCGTTGATCAATCGACCTAGTCGATTACATGTCAACCAGTACCATACATTCCCTACAATGGAATATCTAGTCGTCAAGCCCATGTGCATTCTCCAGGATGACATACCAAGTCTCTGAGTCCACGTGCCTTTTCCAAGACGACACACTTACTCAACGGGCCCACGTGCATTCTCTCAGGTGACCTCTTCGCCAAGGTGATGCATCGATTCACCGAGTCCACGTACTCTTTTTACGATGATTGGACCCACGTGCATTCTCTCAAGCACAAATTCGCCAAAGTGATGCATCAAATCACCGAGCCCACATGTCCTTTTTACGATGCCCAGGCCCACGTGCATTCTCTCAAGCATAGATTCGCCAAAGTGATGCATCAAATCACCGAGGCCACGTGTCCCTTCAAGATGCCAAACGTACTCTTTGAGACCAGAGGTAATGCATCAAATTACCGAGCCCACATGTCTCTTTCAAGATGCCATACTTAATCACCGAGCCAACGTGCATTCTCCTAGGTGATAGGCCAACTCACCAAGTCCACGTACCTTCTTCGAGGTGATATGTAACCTACCATTGGTCCACTATAAACAACATGCCCAATCTCCTAAATGACATACTTAGTCATCGAGCCGGCATACATGATGCATATTCACTTTCATTCCACAATCTCCGCTATAACCAGTAGTCCACCACAACACTTTGGCACTAATAATCTATACCTAATTATTCATTAATCAAATACCAAAATCAACTCAACTTAGGAACAATTCCTAAAATTCCACAATTAATTCAATTCCACGCAACATAGAGCTCAGATAAATAAATGGACTGCACCATGATGATTAGCACGGAATTCTAGTCCCCGGCCATCCTCGGATAAATTTCCGGAAAATAAATAAATAAATAAATAAATATTTAAAATTAATAAATATTATAATAAATCCAACTTAGGCCCGAATTGCCTAATTGGAGCTTGAAACGGTCTAGGAAAAATACCATGATGCATTCAATAAATAGAAGTACCCATCTACTTGCTAATTGCATAGTCACATTGTCTAATATGCATCACAATTAATTAATAATCACTAATCCACTCTAATCTAACCACCTAATCCTACTTAATTAACACAAATCAACTTTAAGCATCATTAGTCTACTAAGCGAGGATTAGTGAGCTAAACTCACCGGAATAACGCGCAAATTGGCTTAAACCGATGGGAACAGCGTGGAGAACACTCTACTCCAAAGGCGGGCCAACATCCGAAATCCGAAATCACCTCAAAACGGGCCTAGAAGCCGCTGCGATACCCACTCTATTTCTATTTTGATCTTGCTAGAAATTGAAGCAAACAACTCAATTACGCATGGAAATTGACCAGTAATGAGGAAATAGACCAAACCGGGCCATGGCAGGCCTTTACCGGCGAAAAAACACATAAAACCAACCCCGGCGAGGCTCCCACAGACGATGGACAGCAGCTGGACGCACGGTGAAGCGGAGAGTGGCGCGGCCAAGAACACGCACACGTGAGCGGCCCGCGGAGGAGCGAACAGCGGTGACGGCGGGGTGGTGCACGGTGGCTGCTGGTTTTGCACAAAAGAGGGAGAGAGGAGGGTCTTGGATGGTGGAAATGAGAGAGAGATGGAGAGGATTGAGTTGAGGGAAGAGATAAGAGAAATGGTGGGCCATTGGCTTGATATTTCCACCAAATATCTTCAAGAATCAACCTAGGCCAAGCAATACTCCTTGGCTCACAATGGGCCACCCACACACTCCTCACAACCTCTTGAAGTAGTCCATTTTGGCTAGGCATGAGGGGGGCTACGAATTTTGAAGAATTAAGCTTCAATTAGCAATAATTCATTCTTGATTCTCTCTCAATTGGCTCTCACAATTTCAATTGGTCAACCATTGATCCTCTTAATATTTTTTCCTCACTTATATATTCATCTTGCTTCTCAAATTTACAATCAAAATAAGTCTCTAGCTTCAATTGCATAAAAATGGTCCGTCGACGACTTTTTCCCAAAAAGTGTCGGTTGTTCGAAAAATCTTCTGAGACAAAGTCATAGGTCCTAAAATTTATTGTGACATGATAGAATTTTCAATTTCTGAAATCGAACTCAAATTGACGGTTAATTTCCCTTCGGCTCATTTTTGGCGTGACCTAGGCTATCGGGTAGTTTTTAGAACTTTTTAGGGTAAATGACCCGTGTCAATTTTCTTCAAGCCACATTGAATCCACTCGACACATTGGTAACTCTCGATTGTCGTGGAAATCTCGATGACTCAATTATAGACAGGGTACCAAAACAATAATAAAATCAAATTAGTGCCGGTCGACGAGAATTTTCCAATTTAGTGGAGTCACCCATGATCGACCACACATCTCAATCGAACCGACCTATCTCTGATCTTAAATTGATTTTATACTGTGCCGTAATGACCTCTAAAGATGAACACGGTCAAGAAGTCGATTCCTGATCGAATTGTCAAGTCTATTACCTTAAAATTCTTTGACGGCTTACCTAGCTAGTCTAGTTATCTCAAGAGTGATAAGCTTTGAGAATAAACCTATAGACACGTCAATGAAATGCCTGATTAATTCAATAGAAAACAGATTGAAAATCTAGGATGTCACAACAATCCCCCAAAATCCTCATGCCAATGTAATTATTTGGAGGAGAATGGTTCTTGAAGATTGCAAATCCAAGGCAATTAATCTTGGATATGCACATATGAGGATTAGGGAATAGGCTAGGCTTAGGTGGTGATGTCACCTTCTCTCTCCTCTTCAGTTTGGGCACCCCCCTCTTCATGCTCATCTTTCTTGTCTTATTTATCTAAAGCTTCTAGAAGAGGGTTAGGATGGTAATTACAGAAGCACAATACTATTCAAGCACATGAGGTTATTAATGTTGAATCTTGCATTGACCAAAATGGGCTTGGATGGCCCATGACCCTCTTGGGCCACCCATGCTTTGGCATGAGGCTTATTGGGTCCACGTGGTTCCTCATTTGTAGGTCATTTCTACTTTTTTGAATTTCTACTATCCGTCGATGAAAAATCAAGTTTTCGCCCCAAAGTGGCCTTCTTGGCGTTTCCATGATCTATTGATCCCCATTGTAATCTGTTCCATTTATTACCTCTCTATCATCGTTGAGCCCTTCATTTGCCGCCATTTTCCACCGGCGCCTACATTTTAGGCCTGAGGAGTTTGATGAAATCACACACACACACACACTCTCTCTCTCTCTCTCTCTCTCTCTCCCCTTGTGTGCAGCGACCATTATCCAAATGTCGAAGTTTGCACGTCTGTTGTTTTGGGTTGGTGATTGCTAGATTAGGGTTTTACTTTTGGGCTTCTCTTAGTTTGCTACGAACACAATTATTATTAGGTTTAGGGTGTTGGTTGATTCCATAACCTCCTCTTCACGACAGACAAAAGGGAAAAATAAGTGAAAACCGTGGTGAATGTAGCGTCTAGCTATGTGGATAGGACAGGCCATAAAGTTTGCGTGCTTGGATCCGATCTATGTGGTGTGTTTTGCAGTATGGTTGTGATTTCAATATGTTTTGTTGAGTTTCTAGGACTGTTGTATTCAATTCATGTGATATGTATGGATATTAATGGACTTCTAAGGTGTAATTGATTTAAGATTGTGCATGTTGTGCTTCAATTTCAATGAAGATAGATTAGTGTTCTAGTTTGATTTGGATAAGAATATTAGATCAACTAGGGAAGTTAGTGAGTTACATGCATAAAAAGAAAACAAAAATGTAAATCTTTTTAATGATCATATGCATGTTCTATTTATATGTTATTTCATGCTTTGATTTGATAGTTTACTTGCTCTTCATTTTTGTTTGATCAACCGTTGCTGGATAACTTTTACATTCAATTATTATAGTTTGGTGCATGATAGAGTTTGGAGTTGAATTGAAGAGGTTGATGTAGTTGAATTGTGGCTTTCTAAAAATCAGATGATGTTGTCCTTTATCTATGGTTCTAGCGTGTTATTCTGCACTTGGGATGTTAGTAGTGAGGTTTGATAGGCGAGTTTGTGCATTTATCATTGCTATCTAGTGATTGAATTTTTCTGGCAAAACCAATGAGATGTGGCTTTTGGAGGAGTATGTCAAATGCAAAATCCAGTGCTTGAAAGAGAGAGCAATAGCTGTGTTCATGTTCATGCAAATATACAAAACTGTAGTTTGAAGTGGCAAGGTTTCTCATTGAAACTGAACTTAAATATTCCTTAGACTTTGATGGGAGTCTTTGGATGGTTTGTTCTGAAAAGGGTCCCTGTGGTTATTCACAACACTTAACCTATTCCTTTAGTTAACCACTGGGATACGCCCCAGTGGCCACCCTTCCAACATGGAAGGGGGAGGTGAGGGGTTCAAACCCCCACCTTCTCAGGGAGGGATGGGGTGGGGACGCACAAGTTTCAAAAGTGGGTTTCGACTCCCACGCCCTGCAATAGGTAGGGCAAAAGTCTGAGAGTGAGTGTAGAATAGGTATAGAGTAGGACTGACCAAAAAAAAAAAACCTATTCCTTTAGTTTATTAGTAGTAACGTCATTCATAATAATTGCTAATTTAGCAAGCATACATTGTGTTGGGAACCATAAAACAAAAACATAGATGAAAATCATTTAAATGTTCTACTTTTGCCTTTCTATAGACATGAAAATTAGTGCGATTAGGCCGCCATCCATAAGGTTATGTTCTTGTCTAATTATGCTCGATGCTGATTTTCTAAAGAATAAGAGAAGAGGAAAGACTATTAATGGAGAGAAATGTGTTTATGTTCTTGTCCTAGGCTTGAAATTTGTTTTTCTATTTTGTAAATGTTTGATCTTTGTTTTGAAATTTCTAATTATATTCATTTGTTGTTATGTATATGTAAAGTTGACGTATCAAGATAATATGTCAGTGGAGGTGGATGAATGTGAGGAGTTAACTCCAATCACAGAATTGAAATTATCAAACAATGGAAGTCAAGAAGAGTCATCTTCTACCATGATTGCGACAAACAAGATACTCGATTCTCAAAGCCATCTCCTACCATGAGTGCGACAAAGAAGGGACTCTGTTTTCATCTTCCTCCTCATGATAAGAACTATATATTTGATCTTCGAATCATTATGCAAGAATCAAATATGAGAACAAAAAAAATATGAAGTGAAGTGTACTCATTGTGGATCTATGCATAAGCATGGTGTTGCTAATGGTACCTTGTTGCGTCCATTTTCATTTTGCTTAACTAAAAATGAAAAAAAAAAAATGTTAAACCCTAGAACCGATCCTAGATTTCGTAAGAAGTTTCAAGTTCCACATTCTGATGGATAGGTTCTAGCTTCCTAATATACGAGAAATGTGTACTTGAGGACAGGTTCCTGGTTCTAGGTAGAATCTGTAAAAATCTGAAACCGCTTACCTCTATAGGTAAGTTCTTAAGAAACACTGAGAAAGCTCTTCAATTTTAGTACCAAGAATGGACTGATAGCCTAAGTAGCACTAATACTAATACGCAACACACGACATGACACGTTGACACATCAAATTTCAAAAAAAAAAAAAAGAATTTTAATACGTTTGGACATGTTATATATTAAATGAATATTTTTATATAAATTAATTTAAATTAAATTTATAAATAAATAGAAAAAAAAAAATGCTGAAAATTAATTTGGGCTCCCTCCTCCCCACCGTGGCCGCCGTGCTTTTTTGGCAATTCATTCAAACACACACACGTCCTCATATGCTGAAGAAGACATGAATTGTTTTACATTTTCTTCTATAATAATATGTCAATCCAATGATTAATAAAAAATAAAAAGTTAAAAATCTACTCAGACCACCATCTCTCTTGCCCTCTCTTCTTGGGGTTCTTTGCCTCTCTTTGTCGTTGTCGACTTCATCTTCCAAACCAAGAAGCTCGCCCTGAACCAACAGCTGTGGACTTTAACCGTCAAGGGACATGACGGCAGCCCCAAGTGAAAGCACGGGATGCTGTTCGTGAAGCTTGCATGCCTTGGAGAATTTTAAAAAACCTCTGCAACTAAAAATAGTTGCATTCTGAAGTTTCACACAATTGGCAGTGGAATGTTGTCGTTGCTACTACGGGGATAGATCTGTTTCTGGACAACCTTCACCGCTGCAACTCGAGTTGCATTACTGCCCTATTAGCTGTTGCGATAGTCCTATTAACCCTTTCGTCAACCTTGGCCACATCATAAGCTCTATCCGCTGCTCTTCGTGCTTCCTGATCACGAGAAACAGACAAATAAATCAACAATTACAACATTTTCACCAGTTTAGCAAACCTAAGAGAAACAAACTATCGATAATTTTACTACTTTAAAACTGCTCAGCAGCTAGAAAACACAAATCAAAATGGATCATAGGATAAAATGAATCCGCAACTCATCTCCCTGAGCTATGTAAGACTCATTCAAGTAATCAGGATTTAATTTTAACTTCAGTAATTTTTCTCTGTGAGCACAATTATATTCGAGAGGACCATGGCCATCAAAGACCCAAGGTTATGATGATGGACTTTCAAAAAATGTTCAGAGTTTTCCATTTCAACAACTGAACATATACCTCCGCCCAAATAGGACCAACCTCCAAATATAGGCTGACACGGGATTATTTCATTTTTCCAATAATCAGTATCCACTCTCTTTTGCAGCAATCATGAAAACAGTAAAACCATCAGTTCTCATCAATGACATGCTCAAACTGTAAGCATGATTCAACCTAAACATCAAACAGTCATCTACCATCTGATAAAGAATAAATGGCACAATTCAAGCATCAGCCCAACAACTTAATTGTATGCACTTGATATAATCTCTTTTCAATGGGACTATCAAACTAGTGATCCAACTCCTAAAAACTTCAAGATTGATATTAGCTAGAAAAGGCAAGAAAAATCCTTAAAAAAGAAAATCTAGCTTAGGTGGCAAAGAAAAGTGTAGAAGCACAAATGTAGAAGTCTCTAGAAGAAGAGTGGCCAAACTACAATCTAGAATTTCCTAGATGAAGCCTATGTGGACAGCATTCTACATAAATCTAGAATGTCGTACTTAGTGGGTGGAGCACCCTATAAATAGGAAAGATGGGAAAGTGTAGTAGAATAACAAAGGTAAGCAAGCTCCTCCCCTTCCCTTTGTACTACAATAACTAAATAAAGAAAGTTCTTTTTGTTCCCTCGTACTTCTCTTCTACCACTCTCTTTTACACATTCCTATTATTACTTTGCCCTTGCCCACTTTGTCCTTAGTTCATTTGCTCTCTTGATAATTCACATACAAAACACTCCCTTGCACACATATCAAACACACGCTTCCGCAAATACCAACAGAGACATAATGCAATCTCATTATGTCTAACAACCATTGCATCATGAAAAAGCTGCTTGGCTGCTGAAACTCAAACTTTTAACTGCCCCTTTTCCTTCTTATTTTTCTTTCGCGAAATAGGGGCTCTATTATCAGTAAAACCATCTCTAATAGTGTTCAATAATTAGCTCATTTTCTCTACATGTGGCTAAATCGTAATGACACCCCAAGCATTTAACAAAATCAAATCTCCCAAGTGTCATGTAGAATTGATGCCATTGAGTGATCCATTTGAACTTTAAACATTGGATACATGCTCAAGTGATGTTTTTCTACGTTCAGATCACATCGAAACTGATAAGCTGGTCATTATCTTGAAAAGATGGAGCATTGCTAAATGGATTGCAAACAATCAAACACTCCAACTAGACCAGATCGGTAAAATTGCACATCAACTGGATTATTTTGTTAATAAAATGCCAAAATATCAAAGTAGATCAACCAAAAAAATTTTGACTTCAAAGCAGTGCCCAACACCGTCCTACAAAAGGTCATAGTTTTTTCAAATTTTTACGAGCAGTGGCACAAGCATTATTTGATATGGAACGTATGCGTGCAAGTGATCCCAAGGCGAGATATGCTAGAAATCAAACTCTCAAGAACTAGATGACATAACAAAACTTATAAAAAATCGCAGAACTTGACAACGCACAACCAAAATGCAGAAAATGAAGAGTATCTCCCGCTAGTTAAACATACTATCATGAAGAGCATGTTTAGTATGATTGAATCAGCATGAAATGGAATGCCCACTGCAAGTCTGATTCCAGTTCCTATGTCTGGCGCAAGATTAGAAATAGTAATGCCCATTCCTTCTACTAATGGAATGGCCAATACCATAGCCAATTTGTGGAACGGCCATTCCTGTACATGAGTTGTTATTTCTTTGAAGTAAGTCCCAAAAATATTGTCAATACACTTGGGAAAACTTTAAAATTACCCCTCATCCTTCCATGTCTGTTAACTTTGTACTACAAATATTGTGACGATCATGTTCTTTGACAACAATTGTCAAAACAAGGGGCGGTAGCGATGGCACATCATCCACATTGCAGTTCCTCCTAGCTTTCCACATCCCCCACCTGATCACTTCCTACTCTTAAGTCCAACCATTAAGGGATTTTGCACCAAACTGAAAATAGTTTTGCATTAAAAAAGTTGGTAAGACGAACTTTGAACTGAAGACTAATTGACTAAGACCCGTTGTAACTTGGACGAGATGTAGCAATCCACAAGACTTTCAGGTCCAATCTATTCTGTCATTGAAGTTCAACAAATGATCTTGATTACCACAACATTTAAAGTCAGAGCTTGAATTCTTAAGGTGGAGCTAAACATATCTTAAAATGCCTAATACATCTGCGAACTCTCCCCACAGCTAGAAAGAGAATCCAAAGCACATGTGCTCCAAGCTTGAGAAGCATATATAAGGTCTAGGTCCAACCTAGGAATCCTATAGGAAAATCAGTTTTAATAGGTCAAATTTTCTATTACAGGCATGTTTCATCTCTTCTTCCTCCATGGGAATTCATATTTCAGCCTTAAACTGTGTCAAAAAATCTCACGAAAGTCATTTCCTTTGTTAAGTAAACTCTCGGACATTTTGTTGTCCATGCATTATAATCACATATGATTTTAGGCACTGTGTGTTGTCTTATCAATGCAACAGGCTAATAACCTATCCGACCGACTGAGCAAAGGACCATTTCCTCAGTGACAACGCAGCAATTGGGAAAACAATAGGTGGGCATTCAAGGAAGAGTTAAAAGGGGAAATAAACCATTAGACAACCCAAGAAGAGTCAAGTTATCTTGATCCTGGAAAAAATGCAGCCTAGTACTGATAGCCCTGTCACAGAGACCAAGGCTACTGGGCCATGCATCAACAACGAGGAGCCGTCCCTAACATAATGCTAACACTGCCCGAGCCTGCCCTAGGAAGTAATTCATCACGCTAGGCCAATTTGGAAGTCCAACCATTATGGCAATTTTTATGCAAACGACAAGGATCATAAGCAATATATTTTCCTAAACCCATTATTGAGATCAGTCTCACATCCCATGAACTAGAAAAGCTTAAAACAGATTCTAATGAGTAATAACCTGCACGGTGTTGAGCACTTTAGAGTGATTAACCGCCACTGGAGAATAAGGGTACATGGTGCTTTGTGTACTCGGTATATCAAGAATTCCATTCTGCCAATGTCCAGATTGAGTTTCCCCATTTCTAAAAGTGTACATGCCAAGCACCCTCATAAGGATGACCATTGGCAAAAGAATAGATGCCAAAACCATGCATCTTGTCTGCAAAGTATTCTCCAGCATATGTATCACCATTTCTACAAAAGGACAATGAATTAGCTTAACATGGAATGCTGCAGAGATACAAGTTATACAGTATTGCAAAAGAAAGTACAAAAACTATTATGCTCGGAAACCTAACAAACGCCACAAGGCTGAAAAGGCAGCATCATTTAAAGATGCTATGCATTTCACAAAAACCTAACAAACGCCAAGAGGCTGAAAAGGCATCATCATTTAAAGATGCTATGCATTATGAAACTCCTGAAAAAGCACATGAAGAGAAGCTTTGGCTTGTTTTTCTCATGCTACGAGAGGCAAAAAGGACCTCATGTCATATAATTATGATATTAGCAAAAAGTTATAAGTTCTAAGCAAGCAACGAGTCTATTCCTTCCTGTAATTGTTCATCTTCCGCTAGCATCACGAAAAGTTCAATGACGAATTCTCGTAATCTCTGCACTATTTCAGATAAGTTCTGCATGCCGAGTCCCTATCATTTATCCATCTCCTAATCTTACAAAAATAGATTAGCATACGCGGCCTATCCCATAACAAAACCCTACCTTTACCATCCCTCTCGCCCACCCTTCCTCTCTTCGCCCCTACAACAGTGCAAAGATTAGGAGATTCCCTCGTTGAACTTTTCGTGATGGATAAATGTATAAATTAATACAGTAAAGTAAAGAGGGCTTCTTACTTTTAAGGTTTTCTAATCAGAAAAAATAAATTCCCCAAATTATATAATAATCTACGAATGCATAAATGTATAAATTAATAATCTTGTATAAATCTCACTTTTATTGAGCCAATATAAGTGAAATCACTTCTTACTTTTGAGTAAAGAGGACGTCAACATAATATCATGACCCCTAAGGAAAAAAGTTAATTGAATTAATTTTATCCCCATGTTTGGTCCGTGGGCTTTCAGCAGGTTCTTGGTTCATTTTGAACCATCCCCAAGTCGGTGGCAATGATTTATCCTTATGTGTTTTAGGGTCTATTTTAGATTAGTTCTAAAACTTAATTGTGGCCATTTTTACAAGACTACATATGGTGAAACGTTTTAAGCCAATTTAATGTTATAAAATTATTTTAAACTGAGGGCATGTGACTTGTTCATAGTATTTATCAAGCGTGGGATTGAAAATCAAATTGGAAATAAGTATTTTCATTCACAAATGATTGTCTTCAACCAAACAACTCATTGATACTTTTTTATTTTTTATTTTTATGGAAAATAATTGAACTGGAAACAAAGTGAGATGACAAAGCCTTCAATCATTGCATTTATTGCAAGAGAAGTAATTTTACATATTTCCTACATAAATTTCTGAATCATAACTGATGAATTCATTTCATTAATGCACCACTTCCCTCGAGCTATATAAGTTCTCATCTCTAGATCAATTGCATCATCAAACAATCAACAATCTTAGACAATTTTCTAACCCTTCTATCCCAAAAAGACCATAATGGCAATGCTCAAGAACTTGTCTGCTCTCATGATCTTGTTGGTCGTCACCGTTGCATTGCTTCCTAAGGCTACCTTGGCCACGGTCGGAAACCTTGATTGCGGAAAGGGAATAAGTTCTGATTGTGGGTCTGGATTCTTTCAAATCATAGTCCTTGCCGACACCTTTACACCCACCAATGAATGTTGTCATGAGCTCTTGAAAGTGGGGAAGAACTGCCACGACCAATTTGTGGAGTTGAGCATCTCGAGCCACAAGCCAATTAGGGGGACAATATCTGATATCTATAGGAGGAGCAATGAGACATGGAGCAATTGCATCGCAGCTCTCAATCCTGTATCCCCTCCTGAGCCTGCTTTGAGAGCTATTCCTATTTATTAGTACAATAAACGTGTAAAATAAAAAATAACAAAAGGTTTATAATTTTTTTTATTGGATTCTGCTCAAATATTTTATTTTATTTTTTGTTTCTCTTAAGCCTTATGGTTAACTATCACAAAAGCACAATTGTGGATGAATCATATTTTTCGTGTTTAATGTGCTTATTAAACTTGTAATTTTTAAAAATGATCTGCAAAATACAATCTGCCCCTAAAGTTGTTACTAGCTTTCGAGTCTAAAAACATAGTCCCATACAAAACTATAAAGAAAATGTCACTTTATTTCTTATAAACAACCTTTTGAAACAAATACCTAAGCGATCAAAAAAGTAATAGATGGTTTAATAGTCATACATTCATCTCTAATAATCACATCAATACGTAGCTAAAACTGGTCGATCTAGCATACTATTATATAAAGTAATGTAAAGAGAACTTCTTACTTATAAGGTTTTCTGACAAATTAAATCCTCGATAGTTGTTTTAAATAACACTCTATCAATGGATAAATGTATAAATTAATAATCTTATAGAAATCTTACTTTGAATCCTTTTAATCTTGTAAGCAATCATTAAAAAAAATTCAAATTTCGAAATATATTTCTCTACTTATAAATGTACGTATCCAATTGCTCCATTAGTAATTTCTTTTTTCCGTTAACTGATAATTCAAATATCCTATACTGGACAATTCAGCGAAACCTTCAAATGTTAACTATTTGTTCATGCGAGAATGCATGTACACTTTTGCTACTCATATACCATGTAAACTTGACCTTTGAACATTTAATGAGGTTTTGAAGGTACCAAGAATTTAGAAATATGTATGGCCCAACATCTTATGTAAAATGAGTTCATAATATGTCTGACCATGTTATTATGCTAGAGTAGGTATAATTTAATCAACCCAAACATAATGAATGCATGTTGCTTGGCGTGGAAGATGACGACGAAGATTATTATTATCAGCTTGGCCCCTCTTCATTTAATGAAACCTATTAATTATCGTAAGTTCAATAATTTTTAATAAAGAAAAAATAGTCCCACCCAGTAAATCTGGAAAACCAAAACCCAAATCTTTTTCAATAAATAATTTGACCAAAAAAAATCAGCTTATAAATAATCTCAATTAATCTAGAAAACCAAAGCCAATTTTAGTTTATAGATATAAAGGAAAAAGAAGACTGGTAAGAACTTTCTACATGTAAACTTGGCTTTGGTTTTCTAGATTAGGGGAGATTATTTGTAAATTGAATTTTTTTGTCAAATTATTTAGGGAAAATCTCAAATAAGGATGCCGAGTGAGCCTACTTTCTCAAATAAAGACCTAAAGTGACCGCTATTCCAAATAAGGACCCAAAGTGGCTAACAAATCTCAAATAAGGACTTGAACGCATCGGCCGGCCAAAATGTTCACCGGCCAGCGAGCGTGTGACATTTCCGGTGGCTAGAATATGGGCAATTTTGTCCAAAAAAAAAAAAAGATAGAAATTAACAAACCCTAAAAACAAAAACAAAACCCCCAAACGTTTCACGTTCTTCTTCTTCTGCTCTTCATGTTTTACATTCTTTGTCCCCTCTTGTTTCGAGAACCCAAATTCTCTCTTAATGGAACAAAAGAAGAAGATGTGAAGAAACGAAGGTAGGGGTTTCTTGTTGTGTTTCAATTCATGTTCCATTAATAAAAAATTTCAATGCTCCAAGCAAGAGAGGACAAAGAATGGAGAAGATGAAGAGTAGAAAAAAAAAAAAAAAACGTGAGAACATGAAGAGTTTGGAGGTTTTGATTTTAGGGTTGGTTAATTTCTATCTATAATTTTTTTTGACAAATTTGCCCATATTCCGGTCACAGGAAATGTCACACGCTTGCCGGCCAATGAACATTTTGGCTAGTTGGCAAGTTCATGTCCTTATTTGAAACTTGTTAGCCACTTCAGGTCTTTATTTGGGGCAACGGTCACTTTGGGTCCTTATTTGAGAAAATAGGCTCACTTTGAGTGCTTATCTGAAAATTTCCCTTAATTAATTAATAAATAATTTCGTAAATGTAACAAACTAAAACCAAATTATTTGATCAAATGCTTAATTTATCAATTGTTGATACTTAAATTTTGGCTTCAAGTGTAATCATTTGCATAAAAATTAGGGCTAATATCATAAAAACCCTAAATGAGTACACTTGTGACAACCTAAACTGGTATACTTATAACAAATTTATTTTTTGCTAGTTTCCGTTAAAATTTACTATCAAATTCCTAAATTGGATAGATGATATGTGGTAGTTGACAGGTATTTGGTTTACCTTCCATTTGTTACAAGTATATCGGTTTTGTGATTTTTCGTGATATCAATACAATTTAATAGAAACTAATGGAGAGTAAATTAATCACAAATATATTAGGTTGGGATTTTTGTTGATAAAAAAATTTATTTGAGAAAATTTGTCATAGGTATACTAGTTTGGGATTATGGCGGTTAAAAAATTATTTTGAGATAGATTTGTCATAGATGTACTTGTTTGACAATTTTTGTGGCATTAATCCTAAAATTAGGGATGGAGCCTAACCCTAAATAAAAGGTATCATTAACATAACATGCATTTGCATTATAAAGATAATATGTCAATAGAGGTGGATGAATGTGAGGAGTTAACTCCAATCACAGAATTAAAATAATCAAACAATGAAAGTCAAAAAGAGTCATCTCCTACCATGATTGCGACAAACAAGATACTCAATTCTCAAATCCATCTCCTACCATGAGTGCGACAAAGAAGGGGCTCTATTTTCATCTTCCTCCTCATGATAAGAAATATATATTTGATCTTAGAATCATTATGCGAGAATCAAATATGAGAACAAAAAAACATATCAAGTGAAGTGTACTCATTGTGGATCTGTGTATGAGCATGGTGTTGCTAATGGTACCTTGTTGCATCCATTTTCATTTTGCTTAACTAAAAATGAAAAAAAAAAAAAAAAAAACAGTTAAACTCTAGAACTGATCCTAGAATTCGTAAGAAGTAAATTTCTGGTTTCACATTCTGATGAGTAGGTTCCAAGTTCCAAATAAATGAGAAACCTGTACCTGAGGACAAGTTCCCGGTTCCAGGTAGAACCCATAAAAATTTGAAACCCCTTACCCCTATGGGCAAGTTCTTAAGAAACACTAAGAAAGCTCTTCAATTTTAGTACCAAGAATGGACCAACAGCCTAAGTAGCACCAACATTGACACGCAACACATGACATGACACATCGACACATCAAATTTCAAAAAACAAAGAATTCCAACACGTTTGGACACGTTAGATATTAAGTGAATATTTTTATATAAATTAATTTAAATTAAATTTATAAATAAATAAATTAGAAAAAATGCCTAAAATGAATTTGGGCTCCCTCCTCCCCACCGTGGCCGCTGCGCTTTTTTGGCAATTCATTCAAACACACACAAGTTCTCGTATGTTGAAGAAGACATGAATTGTTTTACATTTTCTTCTATAATAATATGTTAATCCATTGATTAATAAAAAAGAAAAAGTTAAAAATCTACTCAAACCACCATCTCTCTCGCCCTTTTCCTAGGGTTCTTTGCCTCTCTTCGTCGTCATCGGCTTCATCTTCCAAACCAAGAAGCTAGCCCTGAACCAACAGCTGTGGACTTTAACCGTCAAGGAACGCAATGGCAGCCCCAAGTGAAAGCGCGGGATGCCGTTTGTGAAGCTTGCCATGGCTGCGATAGGCAAGGTTGAGATTCCAACCGCGGACTTCAAGATCTGGAGGTCCTAGCCATGATCGGCTCGTCCATGGCCCACACACAGGCAAGATTGAGATATCGTTTGTGATTGGGCTCAATCTTCCCCCGTCGTTGCCATGGCTGCTACAGATCTAGCTGGCCAGCTTGGATTTACAGTAGCAAAGGCATTGGGTGGGGACTCACCACTGGGCGTGGCGGTCTTGCGAGTCCTCCACCTTCCACTTCTTTGCCTCCCTCGAGAACACCAAACCCCGCCATGTCTATGGGGGTGCGTGGCAGAAGCCATCGGAATTCCTTAAATGACTCCAGGCATATTGAAATCGTGTGTCGAAATTCCAGACTCACATGTTGGAGCATATCAGGGAGAGTTAAACACGTGTCGGATTTTTTGACACTTGTTGACCACGTGTCGAAACATGTCAAACATATGTTGGAGTATTGGACACGACATGAAGGCTCCCGAACAGTATCGGTACTTCTTAGCTGCAACAATTTGTGAAGAGAATAGAGAAGCCTTGAAATCCAAGGCTTACCATTAGCGGCCACTTTGCCATCAACCGAACTGGTTCACTTCCAGACTCCCAAAACTGAGGAGAAGCATCCAAATGGAGGTGGTGAAACACTAGTATGATCTTAATTGCCTGATTTACAAATTAGTCAAGCCAGGGCAAAGGATGAGAAAATTGAACGAGTAGACGTGAATCTTCTCAGTGTCACTCGCACGTACAACTAGCAGCTGGACCAAGGTTTAGCCTGTAAATACTAGCTCTTTCAGCTTCACAATCTCTCTCTCTCTCTCTCTCTCTCTCTCTCTCTCTCTCTCTCTCTCTCTCTCTCTCTCTCTCTCTCTCTCTCGATTTTGAAAATAGAAGGACGACCATTTCATTTCTCCAATAATATGTCAGAAACACCCACCCAGCTTTTCTCCGGCAGACACTCTAGAGAAACAGGGGAACAAGAGTCACCTTGCATGCCCTAGAGAATGAAAAACGACCTCTGCAACTATAAATAGCTGCGTGCTGAAGTTTCACACAATTGGCAGTGGAATTTTGTCCTTGCTGCTTCGGGGGTCAATCTGTTTCCGGACAGCCTTCAGAGCTGCAAATCGAGCTGCATTTGCTGCCCTATCAGCCACTACGATAACCTTATTAACCCTTTCGTCAACCTTGGCCACGTCATAAGCTGTTAAACACTGTTGATATTGGGTATACACTAGGGTTGAGAAACGCTCGAGTGTGTGAGCATTTGAAACCCTACAATTCTCCGATTTATTAATAGAATATATTTCAGTTCTCCTAGTAGGCATAGATTTCGATATTCAGACCAAACCACATAAATTTATTATGCCCTTTTATTGCTCTTTGTTTTGTTTCTTGGTCGATTTCTATAGCTCACAATATCGTTGCAAAGTTAAGTTCCGCTTCCACCGTGCCACCAATCACAACAAAAATGATTCATCGCATTAAAGGGATTTTATAAATATTTTGGAAATAGAACCAGCCTCTAACAATTTTATGCTGGCAAAAACCTACTAATCATTGGCTTTTTATTCTTATGCTCCCCTTGTTTGATGTGGCAAAAAAAAAAAAAAAAAGCCAAAATGATACCATTTTGGTCCAAATTTGATTTTCAATATAAATATTATTTAAAAAAAAAAAAAAAAAAACCATTGAAGGCTTGTAGTGCCCTCGTTGTCGTCATTGCCGCCCTCACCCAGATTGGCCGAGGTCATTGACCACTAGCAGAGGCCCGACAACCTTGGCCGACCCTCGCCCCACCATCGTTGGCCCTTTCCGATGATGGTGGGGGCGGCAGTGAGGTCCCTGAGTTTCCTTCATTTGGCCGTTGGTCCCTTAGTGCCATGTTAGTCATGTTTCTTGTCTTTTTTTTTTTTTTTTTTTTTTTTTTTTTTTTTATGCTCGAGTTTATGTTCATCAAGGAAATGTTGGGTCGAAATGGTGTGATGACTCTCTAAATCCGGGTGGTAGTTCTAGTTGGCTTTTGAACTCTTGGCCGTGAGTTTCACTTGGCTCTAGGATAGGCTCATTTTCTTGTCCGTTGTTCATGTTTATTTTGATACTTGTTAATGTCAAAGGTTAGTAGTTGGCGATATCCCTCTCGGTTGAGTGTTCACTTGCTTGGTTCGGGGCACGTCGTTCATTTTGTATATCCTGCAATTTTGATGCAATCGGTTTTATTTGGCTGAAAATGGAGGGTGGTGGCCTTCATTCAATCGCCATTTTCTGTCATTGAGTTTAATTCTTTAACGGTCATGTGATATGAATAGCCTAGGACTGTCGTCGTTTCAACGTTTTATACAGGATGGTGGCGGCTTAGCTTGATTTTTGTCCTCTTAGACACATTCCGAGTCGGGCCTAGGTTGCCGAGGCTAGGGGACGTGTCAGGATGCTCGAGTGAATTTAAACCGAAGAAACACTAACACCCGCTGTCCCACATGTGCTGCTTGACGTGTATAGGACAACAAGTTCCTGATGAAGATTGGAGTTTGGCCCTTCAAATTTCAATACCGAGAACGGACGGACAGCAACGAAAGTTATTTGTAAAGGAGGTTGAGAAGGTTCTTGAATCGAAGACTCACAATTGGCGTGAACATTATCCTGAAACTCAACTGGTCCCTCTTCCAGACTTCCACAACTAGTCAGTCAAGCTTGGCTAGTTAGGCAAAAGATGGGAAAATAAAACGAGTAGATGTGAAACTTCTCAGTGTTGCTTGCATGTAAAACTAGTAGTTGAACTAAGGTAACGCCGTAAATACCAGCTCTTTCAGCTTCACAATCTCCCCCCCCCCCAACCATGCAAGATTTGAAAATAAAAGGACAAACATTTCGTTTCTCCAATAATATGTCAAAAACCCTCCACCCAGCTTTTCTCTAGGTTTCCCTAGGACACAACTCAAGAGAAACAGGGGTATCACCACGTTGCATGCCCTGGAGAATTTAAAAAACCTCTGCAACTAAAAATATCTGCATTCTGAAGTTTCACACAATTGGCGGTGGAATGTTGTCGTTGCTACTACGGGGATAGATCTGTTTTACGGACAGCCTTCACCGCTGCAACTCGAGCTGCATTGCTGCCCTATTAGCCGCGCGCGACAGCCCTATTAACCCTTTTGTCAACCTTGGCCACATCATAAGCTCTATCTGCTACTCTTCGTGCTTCCTGATCACGAGAAATAGACAAATAAATCAACAATTACAATGTTTTCACCACTTTAGCAAACCTAAGAGAAACAAACTATCGATAATTATACTACTTTAAAACTGCTCAGCAGCTAGAAAACACAAATCAAAATGGATCATAGGATAACATGAATCCACAACACATCTCCCTGAGCTATGTAAGACTCATTCAAGTAATCAGGATTTCATTTTAACTTCAATAATTTTTCTCTGTGAGCACAATTATATTCCGGCCATGAAAGAAAGGTTACCGATGGACTTTCAAAAAATGTTCAGAGTTTTCCATTTCAACAGCTGAACATATACTTCCGCCCAAGAAGGACCAACCTCCAAAAATAGGCTGCACGGGATTATTTCATTTTCCAATTATCGGTATCCACTATCTTTTGCAGCAATCATGAAAACAGTAAAACCATCGGTTCTCATTAATGACATGCTCAAACGTAAGCATGATTCCACCTAAACATCAAACAGTCATCTACCATCGATAAAGAATAAATGGTACAATTCAAGCATCAGCCCAACAACTTAATTGTATGCACTTGATATAATCTCTTTTCAGTGGGACATAATGCAATCTCTTTATGTCTATCATGAAAAAGCTGCTTGGCTGCTGAAACTCAAACTTCTAACTGCCCTCTTTCCTTCTTATTTTTCTTTCAGGAAATAAGGGCTCTATTATCAGCAAAACCATCTCTAATAGTGTTATATAATTAGCTCATTTTCTCTACATGTGGCTAAATCATAATCACACCCCACACATGTAATAAAATCAAACCTACCAGGTGTCATGTAGAATTGATGCCATTGGGTGATCCTATTGAACTTTAAATAGTGGATACATGCTTAAGTGATGTTTTTCTACGTTCAGATCACATCGAAACTCATAAGCTAGTCATTATCTTGAAAACATGGCGCATTGCTAAATGGATTGCAAACAGTCAAACACTCCAACTAGACCATATCAGTAAAATTGCATATCAACTGGATTATTTTGTTAATAAAATGCCAAAATATCAAAGTAGATAAACCAAAAAAATTTTAACCTCAGAGCAGTGCCCAACACCGTCCTACAAAAGGTCATAGTTTTTTGAAATTTTTACAAGCAGTGCCACAAGCATTATTTGATATGGAAGTGTGTCTGTGCAAGTCCAACCATTAAAGGATTTTGAACCAAAATGAAAAGAGTTTTGCATTAAAAAAGTTGGTAAGACAAACTTTGAACTAAAGACTAATTGACTAAGACCCGTTGTAACTTAAACGAGATGTAGCAGCCCACAAAACTTTCAGGTACAGTCTATTCTGTCATTGAAGTTCAACAAATGATCCTGATTACCACAAAATTTAAAGTCAGAGCTTGAATTCTTAAGGTGGAGCTAACCAAATCTTAAAATGCCCCATACATCTGCCAACTCTCCCCATAGCTAGAAAGAGAATCCAAAGCACATGTGCACCAAGCCTGA
Source organism: Eucalyptus erythrocorys (assembly GCA_014182555.1). Taxonomy (NCBI): domain Eukaryota; kingdom Viridiplantae; phylum Streptophyta; class Magnoliopsida; order Myrtales; family Myrtaceae; genus Eucalyptus; species Eucalyptus erythrocorys. Next base: position 26,968,002 of record CM024600.1, on the reverse strand, counting down.
GAGGCATATATAAGGTTTGGGTCCAACCTAGATATCCTATAGGAAAATTAGTTTTGATAGGTCAGATTTTCTATTACAGGCATGTTTCATCTCTTCTTCCTCCATGGGAGTTCATATTTCAGCCTTAAACTGTGTCTAAAAATCTCACAAAGTCAGTAGGTTAAACTGATGATCTCTAGACCTAATCAAAGTCTGAAGACAGTCAGACCCAGTTTTTGCAATTTTGCCAGGCTGTCAGCAAGTTATTCTTACGGATAAAGAAATCAAGTTTTGGATATTATCTTTCCTAACTTATCCATAAAATATTTCTGGCTGTGATTATGAGCTCGAAGGATTTACTCTTTGGAATTTATCCGTTGAAGATCAAGCCAGTTTTGGAATGATCTAATTTTGGAAACTCAAGATCCTGATTGTATGGGCGAACAGGATTGACGAGCTATTTTCTACTTATATATTCGACAACTTGAAGATCACTTAAATTGATTCATTCCAACGGGTAGATTGGATGAATTCTTGGAAAGTGCTAACGGCTATGGAGGCATGAAGTAATATTTAAGGTGTGTCAAAATTGTTTGGAAATATGAGAGAGCGGATAGAAAAATTTCGAAGTTAGAACCTCTGAAACCTTTTGTTCTCAAAATCTCTTGTGCTCAAAATTGTGAACAAAAGAGAGACACTGTCGGTGTGAAATTGGGAGAAGCTGTAGAAGAGTATTTCTACTAAAGAAGTCTAGATCGTAGAATGTAAAGCTCTCTTTTGCTACATAGTGATTACAGCCAATTGGCTACTAGCGTGGAGAGTGGACATAGGCTTACAATAAGCCGAACCACTAAAATCTTTGTGTCAAATTTCTCTTACCCTACTCTATTTATTTTTATACCTGTGTGATTCATTTATCTCTGATGTGATTTTCATGCCAAAGGACATTTTTGTTAAAGATTCGAAAATAATTTCATAAATACCTATTCACCCCCCTCTAGGTGTATTCACTAGCCCTTTATCAATTGGTATCAGAGCAGGTTGCTTATTTTTGGAAGTTTTAATTATTTCTAAAGGTAAAGATCTATGGCTAGTATTTTGGCTCTAGGTTTGATTGAAGGCCAAAGCAGCACCAGACCTCCTTACTTCGATGGAAAGGAATACAACGTATGGAAAAACAAGATGAAGGCATTCCTAAGATCAAAAGATCCTCAAGAATGGGATGTAATAGAGAAAGGAATTGTTCCTAAAGCTGCATCAACCACAGGGAAAGAATTAGCTGATGGAGTGGGACTGTCACAAGCCGAAATTTCAAAGAGACAAGCCCTTGATGCAAAAGCTATCTACTCTCTATATTGTGCCTTATCTCCTATTAAGTATAACAAAATTTAATCTTGTGAAACAGCTAAAGAAGTTTGGGATAGATTGCACGTTACTTATGAAGGAACAGATCAAGTCAAAGAAACCAAGATCAATATCCTTCTTGGACAATATGAAGCCTTCAAAATGAAGCCAGGAGAATCCATCACGGATATGTTTAGTCGATTTACAGAAATTGTAAATGGCTTAGCATACTAAGGACAGCCAATATTAGGACCAATGAAGGTCAATAAGCTGTTGAGAGGACTCTCCAAAGATTGGAATCACGTAAAGACATCCATAAGAGAAACACAAAGGATCATGCCTCTTTCTGTAGATGAGTTGGTCGGCACACTTCAATCATTTGAAGTCGAGCAATTTAATGAGGACTTTGACACCAAAGGTAAGAAGTCAATTGCTTTAAAATCTAATGATGATTCTGATGTTACAGATTCAGAAGAAGACTTGGATGACGAAGAGCTGGCACTTCTAATTAGAAAATTCAGAAGGTTAAATATAAAAGGAAGAAGGTTCAATGGAAAGAGACAAAACAATCAAAGATTTCAAAAGAAGTCAAATGAAGAAGACGACACCAACAAGGATGTTATTTGCTTTGAATGCAAGAAAAAAGGACACATCAGACCTGATATAGGCTAGTGAATCCACCTAGAGGGGGTTGAATAGGTGATTATGAATAGGGGGTCAATAACAAATAGATCATGCATTCATAAAGTAAATAGAGTAGGGTAAAAAAGAAATGACAAAATGATTATAGTGGTTCGACTTATTCCAAGCCTACGTCCACTCTCCACGCTGGCAACCAACTAGTTGTAATTACTATGTAGCAGATAAGAGCTGTTACAATTCACAAACTAGACTTCTTCACTAGAAAGTCTCTCCTACAGCTTCTTACTGTTTTCGCACTATGAGTGACTCTCTTTGATACACAATTTGAACATGAGAGATTTTAGAGAGCAAGAGATTTCAGAGATTCTAACATCGAGATTTTTCTATCAAGTCTCTCATTACTTTCGAGCAACTTCGATCCACCTTAAATAGCCTCTGTGCCTCCATACCCGTTGGCACTTTCCAAGAATTCATCCAATCAACCCGTTGGACTGAATCAATTTAAGTGATCTTCACGTCGTCGAAAATATAAGTAGACAATAGCTCGTCAATCATGCTTGCCCATACAATCAGGATCTTGAGTTTCCAAAATTAGATCCTTCCAAAAATTCGCTTGATCTTTAACGGATAAAATCTGAAGAATAAATCTTCCAAGCTCATAATCACAGCCAGAGAAATTCCATGGATAAGTTAGGGAATATAATATCCAAATCTTACTTTCCTTAACCATAAAAATAACCTGCTATTAGCCTATCAAAATCGCAAACAGTCTTCAGACTTTGATTTGGGTCTTAAAGATCTTCAGACTGTAATTGGGTCTGACTAAGTTCAGACGGAAAACTTCAGACCGAACTTTGGGTTTGACTATCTTTAGATGGAAAAACTTGGGTCTTGATCTCTTCAGACTTAACCGACTGAGTCTTGGATTCTTCAGACCTTACTGGCGAGGCTATTTTGTTAGCTTCAAAACTTCAAGGGATTTTTCTTCAACAATCTCCCCCTTTTTGATGGTGACAAAACACCTCGGTAGATTTGCGAATTTAAAACTTGCAAGGAAAACTCATATATACTTTGAGGATTATTTCTGCAAAACAGAAAAAGTTAGTCCAATAACAATTATCCTCAAATATAATGATCCTGCAATGCAAATTCACAAGTCTAGAAATCCAAACATCAAATAAGCATAAAGTCATAGAGATTCAAATAAACAGTCCAATCCAAATCCAAATCAAAAATAATGAAAACAGTCTAAGCAAAAAAAATTTAAAATCTGCAAACTCTCCCCCTTTTTGTCCCATCAAAAGAGGTAGAGTGAATAAAAGATGGCTTTTTAGAAGATTTAGGGCTCTCCAGGATGCGAACAAGCTGAAATTTGCTGAGCTTCTGTACTATCTTCTCAAGATTAGCAAGAGCCTCCTTCACTGAAATCAACTCTGCATTGTTCTGATTTGATTCCACTTGAGCTCTGAGTGCGGTGATTTGATCTTTTATGCTCACGGAAGTACTCAACATCGCCTTTTTGAGATCTCTTATCTCATAATCCATGCCAAAAATCTGCTTTTTGAGGTCTAGCATAACATCCAACAGATGTGTAAAAGCTGTCGAGTTAGCATTACCTGTGCTTGGACCAGCAGAATCAGTTCTTGGCGTTTGGAAACTAGGAGCATCCTTCTCAACCATTTCCTTCTCTAATGGAGAGGATTCTTCATGTTCTGGGAAATGACATGCATAGACTTCCTCAGCGTCTGCACCAGACCTACTCACATCACTAAAATGTAGTGGCGATATCGTTCCCTGTTCTGCAGCAACTCCCCCTGTGTTGATGCCAGTGGGTGGAGTAGAATTTTCCTCGCCAACATCCATATCAGTACTTTGATGTTTCTCGGTCTCTTCCCCAGATTGAGCAAATGATGGTTCAAGTCCTGCAGCCATATCCTCCTGCATTATGCTCTCCTCTTCATCCTTCTTCCTTCTCTCTTCTTCTTCTCTTCTCAGCTCTTCTTCTTCTTTCCTTCTTCTTTCTTCGTCTGTCTTTCCTCTTCTTCTCTCTGTTCTTCTTCTCTTCTTCTCTCTTCCTCTTCTTTTCTTCTCTGTTCCTCTTCTCTCCTTTTTCTTTCTTCTTCTCTTCTCCTCCTTTCCTCTTCTCTCTTCCTCTATTTTTCTTCCTCTTTCCTCTGTTTCTCAGCTTCTTTCTCCTCTGCTTCTTTTCTTGCCCTCTCTCCAGCCTCAGTTCTCAAACTGACTAGGCTCCTCAATTTTGAGAGAGCAGACAGGGTCATGGCATCATCGAAATCTTCCTCATCCTCTTCATCCTGCAGGATGATTTTTCGACGCTTTTTCTCAGCCATGGGCTCTTTGCCCTTTCTCTTTGAAGAAGTAGTGGGGATCTCCTTTGAAGGTGTCTTTTCCCTCAACCTTTCTAGTGCAGCATTCAGCTCCGGAAACTTCATCTTCATCACCATCTTGTAACCAACAAGCATCGGACTTAAATTGGTCGGGCATAGAGGTGCGAGAATCTGAATTTCAAAATGCTTGAACAACTTGGTGATGATCGATGAATAAGGAAATTGACCCTTATCCTTAATCACGGTTTTATACATGTCGAAAAGTATAACATGTGGGAGAGAAAAGGTTCTGCCTTGGTTGATGGCAAACATCAGCTTGACTTCAGTCTTGGAGACATCAGTCTTCGAGGTTGTCTTGGGCTGGATACAGTTGATGATGATTTTGTGCAGCAATACATTTGTGGCATTCACCCTAGTATAGGATATTTTGCCTTCAACCGTTCTGTCACGTACAATCTCCAGAGTTGCAAAGGCTGTGGACACTTTTATTGGTTGGAAATTCCTTTTCTCTACCCCAATAACATCAGCCAATGTGTCAACATCAACTATATAATCTTTGTCCATATAAGAAAAGGACAACCTATTCGCATCCAGAAACGACAGATTCGAATAAAAATATACCGTAAGTTCAAGGTAGGCATTTGTCGTATCCATGCAGAATTTCTCCAATTGCAGCCTAGCAAACTTCCCTCTAAGATTTATCTTCAATGAGTCAAGGAAGTCAAAATCCACACTTCCTGGATTGACTACACCCCTCTTCAACAACTTGGTGTATACTCGCTCTTGCTCTTTAGACCTAAACAGATTTCCCGAAGGACAAACAGAATTCACAGCCACACCCATTCGCGGCTGGAACTGAGAGAAAAGTCTCTCATCATCGTCTAGGGTCTGGCTTGCAGGTAAAAAGGATCACTCAGAATGTTTTCAAGTGTTCTTTGCGCAGTCCCTTCATCAACGATTTTCAACTTCTCCATCTCTCACAAGGAGATATACTCACTTTTATATCCTCTTTCTTTCAAAAAATCCTCAATCGTCTTTAAGCTCGTTCTCCCGGCCTTTAGTCTACTGTAAAGATCAAAAGCAACCTTCTGTTTAAGAGTTCCTATCGGCTCTGCTTCAGTGATCCCTTCCTCAAAATGCTGACTTTCGGTCTCCCTTTGAGGAGAATCTTCGCTTGTGAGGTCCACCCTTGTAGGACCCTCTGGATGTCTTCGTGGTCCTCTACCAGCGATTCTAGAAGACTTTCGAGACGACATTCTTGGATCGCAAGCAAAAGTTCCACTTGTTCGCGAAAAAAGATGGAATTTTTTGTCGAGAAAGGTAATGTAACAGGAACGACAAATGGAGCTTTTAGGGTTTCGAAAGCGAGAGAAAATGAAGATGAATTTCTAGAGAGTAGTAGCGGATGAAAGTGACCATTCGAGAGTATAAATAGTAGGACAAAAAATAAAACCGAGATACTAAACCATCGCCAAAAAGTAAAATAAAAACTGCCAAAAATAAACTGCAATTTTTGAAAAAGTAAACTGCCATAATTGCATGTCAAAAATTGAGTAAAAAAAAAGATTTTGAAAATTCAAAAAGGAATTATCAAAAATGAATTTTCAAAAATAAATTAATGCAGAGAATACGAAAAATTTAAAATACGTAAAAAGACTTAAAGACAGAGTCTGAGAGTGTTTAGATTTTACCTCAGAGTCTGAACTCTTTTCAGACTTTACCTTTGAGTCTGAGTGCCATCAGACCTTACGTTGAGTCTGAACACCTTCAAACCTTGCGTTGAGTCTGAACTTTTCAAGACTCTAGTTTTGAGTCTGAACATCTTCAAGTCTTGCAATATTCAGCCTTGATTGTATTGATTCAAAGTGAGCCTTTTCTAGGGGCTTTGTGAATATATCTGCTAATTGATTCTTTGAATCAACATGCTGAATCACCACTTCACCACTTTGAACATGATCTCGAATGAAATGATGCTTGATTTTAATGTGCTTCGCTCTTGAATGAAGTATTGGATTCTTTGTGAGGTTGATTGCGCTTGTGTTGTCACATTTGATTTCTGTACTCGTTTCCTCAACTCCAAAGTCTCTCAATTGTTGTTGCATCCATAGGATTTGAGAGCAGCAACTTCCAAGAGCTATGTACTATGTTTCAGCGGTTAAAAGAGCCACGATACCCTGTTTTCTTGAGAACCAAGATACCATCCTATTTCCCAATAGTTGACAAGTACCTGGAGTGCTTTTTCTATCCACTCTACAACCAGCAAGGTCAGCATCAGAATATTCAAGGAGAGTAAAGTCTCCTTGTTCGGAATACCATAGACCTAGCTTAGGTGTGGTTGCAACATATTTAATAATGCGCTTCACAGCAGTCATGTGAGATTCTTTAGGATCAGATTGAAATCTAGCACAAATGCAAACACTAAATAAAATATCAGGTCTAGATGTTGTAAGGTAAAAAAGTGAACCGATTATACTCCTGTATAGTTTTTGGTCTACACTCTTTCCTTTTCATCTTTATCCAGCTTTGATGAGTTTGACATAAAAGTTTCTGTTTTCTTGCAATTCTCTATTCCAAACTTCTTGATAAGGTCTTTTGCATACTTTTCTTGATGGATAAAAGTTCCTTCTCTTGATTGCTTGACTTGAAGTCCCAAAAAGAAGTTCAATTCAACCATCATGCTCATCTCAAATTCATTCTACATGCAACTTGAAAAATTCTTGCAAAGCTTTTCATTAGAAGAACCAAATATTATATCATCAACATAAATTTGAACAAGTATGAAATACTTTCCTTCTCTTTTGATAAATAAAGTAGTATCTACTTTACCTTTAGAGAAACCATTTTGAATTAGGAAATTACTTAACCTTTCATACCAAGCTCGAGGTGCTTGTTTTAAGCCATATAAGGCTTTCTTCAGCTTGAAAACAAGATTTGGTTTTCTAGGATCTTCAAATCCTAGTGGTTGTTCCACATAGACTTCTTCTTGGATAATTCCATTTAGGAATGCACTTTTCACGTCCATTTGGAATAACCTGAAATTTTTAAAACGAGCAAAAGCAAGAAGTAATCTTATAGCTTCTAACCTTGCCACCGGAGCATAGGTTTCATCATAGTCGATGCCTTCTTCTTGTGTGTAACCTTTCGCCACAAGTCTTGCTTTGTTCCTTACCACTTTTCCTTGTTGATCAAGCTTGTTCCTGAAAACCCATTTGGTACCGATAATTGATTTACCTTTTGGTTTAGGAACTAGCTCCCAAACATTATTGATTTTGAATTAATTCAATTCCTCTTGCATTGCTTCAATCTAGCTTTCATCTTTCAATGCATCTTCAATGTTTTTAGGTTCAATCTCATAAATGAGTGCGAGAGCACTAGATTCTTCACGCCTTTTAGATCTTGTATAAACTCCTTCATCAATATTGCCAATGATGAGATCTACAGGGTGACTTGCTTTGTGCTTCCAATTTGTAGTTGGTTTGTCATTTTGATGAAGCTCTTGTTCAGTTGGAGCTACTGAATTGGTTTGCGGCTAAGTGTCTAAGATTTGATTTTCTTCAAGAGAATTCGTAGACGCTTGGCCAGACTCATAGTCTTTAGGTTGAGTCTGATTTTGAACTGAGTCTTCGAATTTCACATTCATGGATTCTTCCATAGTCTGAGTCCTTTTGTTGAAAACTCTAAAGGCTTTACTTGTCATTGAGTAGCCAAGGAAAATTCCTTCATCTGATTTTTCTTCAAATTTACCAATTCGATCACTTGAATTCTTTAAGATAAAGCATTTAAAACCAAATGCATGAAAATAAGAGACAATAGGTTTCTTACCTTTGAACAATTCATAAGGTGTTTTCTCTAAAATAGGTCTTAGAAAAATTCTGTTCATAATGTAGCTTCAGCCCAAAAATGAGGAGAAATATTACTTTCAATCAAAAGAGTTCTTGCCATTTCTTGCAAATAACGATTTTTCCTCTCTACAACTCCATTTTGTTATGGAGTGTATGGGGATGAAAAATTATATTAAATGCCAGAATCATCACAAAATTTAGCAAAATCATGATTTTCAAATTCACCACCATGATCAGTTCGAATGCTTGAAATTGTATATCCTTTCTCAATTTGAATTTTCTTTGCAAACTTAATGAAATAAGATAAAGTTTCAAATTTATTTAAGAGAAAGAAAACCCAAGTAAAGCGAGAATAATCATCTACTATTACCAAACAATATCTTTTACCTCCAATGCTTTGAGTTCTTGTTGGACCGAACAAATCCAAGTGTAATAGCTGCAAAACACGTTTAGTGGATACCTGATTTATAGATTTAGAAGAATTTCTAACCTATTTTCCAAGTCCGCAAGGAGTGCATAATTCATGCTTTTGATACTTCAGGTTAGGAAGTCCTCGGACTAGCTTTTTGGATGAGACTTTAGCAATTTGCTTCAGGTTGACATGTCCAAGCTTTCGATGCCAAAGAGTGGCTTCATCTTGAATTGATATCAGGTATTGAGGACTCCGGACTTTATGTCCAGCAAATAAATGTTTCCATGTCTTCATCCAAAGTAAAAGATTGTGAGAGATCTTTGCTTATTTCAGAACAAGTATCTTCTTGAAAGTTGATCTTATATCCATTGTCGCATAGTTGACTAATACCGAGAAGGTTATAGTTCAACCCTTCAACTAGAGAAACATTGTTGATTGTGAGGTTTCCAATCTTCACGATTCCTCGACCAATAATTTTTCCTTTTTTATTGCCACCAAAGGAGACGTTTCCTCCTTTCACGTAAGAGAGTTTTGTGAAACAATTTGAATCTCCCGTCATGTGTCTTGAACAGCCACTATCCAAATACCACTTGATTTTCTTCTTGATAGTGACCTGCATTTAAATGAAAAACTCAAGTTTTCTTTGGTACCCAAACTTTCTTGGGTCCATCATTGTTAGTGTCATAAACAGTCTTTGCCCAACTCTTCTTAATAGGTTTCCAAACTTTATTGTTGACAAAGGGCTCGCTTAGAGAACTCGTGAAAATATACGTAGTGATCCAAGGTTTGGAACTGCTAACCAGCCAATGGATGTTGATGAGAGGTTGTTCTCTCAATTCCAGCCATGGATGGGTGTGGCTATGAACACTGTTTGTCCCCAAGGAAGTCTTTTTAGATCAAGAGAACATGAGCGGATGTAATCTAAGTTGCTGAAAAGAAGAGTTGTGAATTCTAGAAGTGTGGATTTTGATTTCCTTGACTCAATCAAGGTAAATCTCAGGGAAAAATTCGCTAGGCTGCAACTGGAGAAGTTTTGTGCAGACGTGACAAGTGCTTATCTTGAATTGACTGCATATTTTTACTCCAACTTGTCATTTCTAGATGCCAACAGGTTGTCCTTCACCTTTATGGATAAAGATTTTGATGTTGATGTTGACACTCTTGCTGATATAATTGGGGTGGAAAGAGGGAGTTTTCAACCAATCAAAGTGTCCACAGCATATGCTACTCTTGAAATTGTGCGAGATAGGAGTTTGGAAGGCAAAATATCCGACACTAGGATGAATGCCTCAAATGTTTTGCTGCACAAGATCATTATCAATTGTCTCAGGCCGAAGACAACCTCCAAAACTGACGTCTCCAAAACAAAGCAAAACTCATGTTTGCTCTTAACGAAGGCAGGCCCTTTTCACTCCCCCATGTTATCCTATTCCACATGTACAGGACTGTGGTTAAGGATAAGGGCCAATTGCCTTTTTCGCCTCTCATCACCAAGTTGTTCAGGCACTTCAAGATACAAATTCCTGCACCTTTATGCCCGACCAACCTAAGTTTGATGCTTGTGAGTTATAAAATGGTGATGAAGATGAAGCTTCAAGAGCTGAACACTGCTTTGGAAGGATTGAAGGAGAAAACTCCCTCCAAAGAGTTTGCTACTGCTGCTACCAAGAGAAAGGGCAAAGAGCCCATGGCTGTCACCGAGAAGAAAAGAAGAAAAGTCATCCTACAAGATGAGGATGATGAAGAAGAATTTGACGATGCCATGACTCTTTCTGCTCTCACAAAGCTAAGGAGCACAGTTAGTTTGAGAGCTGATAATGAAGAGAGGGCAAGGAGAGAAGCAGAAGCAAAAGAAGAAGCTGAGAGAATGAGAAGAGAGGAAGAACAAAGGAAGAAAGAAGAGGAAAGGAAGAGAAAGGAAGAAGAAGAAGAAGAGAGACAGAGGAGAGAAGATGAGGAACAGAGGAAAGAAGAGAAGAGACAGAAAAGAGAAGAAGAGGAAGCACGAAGAAGAGAAGAAGAAGAGGTGAGAAGAGAAGAGGAAGAGAGAAAAAGGAAAAATGAAGAGGAGAGCAAGGCTCAAGAGGATTTTGCTGAAAGAATTGAGCCATCTTTTGCTCAAGAAGACTCTAGAAGGGAGGCCGAACTGCATCACAGTGCTGAAGATGAATTGGATTTTGGCGATGAATTCTCGACTCCACCCACTGCAACAAAACAGGGGGAGTTGCTGCTGATCAAGGAACTATATCGCCACTGCATTACAGTGATGTGAGTAGATCTGGTGCTAATACTAAAGACATTTATGCATCTCACTTCCCGGAGATTGAAGAATCCTCTCCATCAGAAAGGAAAAGGGCTGAAAAGGATGCACCGAGCTTTCAAACTCCAAGAACAGAGTCTGCTAGTCCTAGTACAGGTAATGCTAATTCAACAGCATTCTCACAACTGTTGGATATTATGCTGGACCTTAAAAAGCATGTTTTTGAAATGGATTATGAGCCGAGAGATCTCAAGAGGGCAATGCTGAGTACTTCCATGTCCATGCAAGACCAAATTAATGCACTCAAACTTTAGGTGGAATCGAATGTGAAGGGTGCTGAGTTGGATTCAGTGAAGGAAGCTCTCACAAGCATTGAGAAGACAGTGCAATCGCTTAGCGTATACAATCTTGTTCGCATTCCAAAGGAGCCCTGATTTTTACCAACCACATTCTTGACCACTCTACCTCCTTTTGATGGGACAAAAAGAGGGAGAGTTTGCAGATTTGAGTTTTTAAACTTTTATTTTGTTATGAACTTTTATTTCGTTTGTTTTTGATTTTAGACTACTTATGTTTATGACTTTGAACTTTTTGGTTGTTGGGTTGTTTATTTGAACTTCTATGACTTTATTCATGCACTGGTTTGATGATTGGATCTGTAGATTTGTGGACTTGCAGGATCATTATATTTGTGAGGATAATTGTTATTGGACTAACATCTTTTGTGTTTGCAGAAGCGTTCCTCAAAATATATATGAGTTTTCTTTGCAAGTTATAAGTTTACAAATCTGCCGAGATGTTTTGTCACCATCAAAAAAGGGGAGATTGTTGAAGAAAAATCCCTTATAAGTTTTGAAGCTAACAAAACATCCTCGTCGGTTAAGTCTGAAGAATCCAAGACTCAGTCGCTTAAGTCTGAAGAGTTCAAGACCCAAGCATTTCCGTCTGAAGGTTACCAGACCCAGAGTTACGGTCTGATGATCTCCAGACCCAATCAAAGTCTGAAGACAGTCAAACCCAGTTTTTGTGATTTTGCTAGGCTGTCAGCAGGTTATTCTTACGGATAAGGAAATCAAGTTTTGGATATTATCTTCCCTAACTTATCCATAACATATTTCTGGCTGTGATTATGAGCTCGAAGGATTTACTCTTTGGAATTTATCCGTTGAAGATCAAGCAAGTTTTGGAAGTATCTAATTTTGGAAACTCAAGATCTGAATTGTATGGGTGAACAGGATTGACGAGCTATTTTCTACTTATATATTCGACAACTTGAAGATCACTTAAATTGATTCATTCCAACGGGTAGATTGGATGAATTCTTGGAAAGTGCTAACGGCTATGGAGGCACGAAGGAATATTTAAGGTGTGTCGAAGTTGTTCGGAAATATGAGAGAGCGGATAGAAAAATTTCGAAGTTAGAACCTCTGAAATCTCTTGTTCTCAAAATCTCTTGTGCTCAAAATTGTGAACAAAAGAGAGACACTTTCAGTGTGAAATTGCGAGAAGATGTAGAAGAGTATTTCTATTAAAGAAGTCTAGATTGTAGACTGTAAAGCTCTCTTTTGCTACATAGTGATTACAGCCAGTTGGCTGCCAGCATGGAGAGTGGACGTAGGCTTACAATAAGCTGAACCACTATAATCTTTGTGTCAAATTTCTCTTACCCTACTCTATTTATTTTTATAGCTGCATGATTCATTTATCTCTGATGTGATTTTCATGCCAAAGAACATTTTTGTTAAAGATTCGAAAAGAATTTCATAAACACCTATTCACCCCCCTTCTAGGTGTATTCACTAGCCTTTTATCAGATATCCTATAGGAAAATCAGTTTTAATAGGTCAGATTTTCTATTACAGGCATGTTTCATCTCTTCTTCCTCCATGGGAGTTCATATTTCAGCCTTAAACTGTGTCTAAAAATCTCACGAAAGTAATTTCCTTTGCAAGTAAGCTCTTGGACATTTTGTTGTCCATGCATTATAATCACATATGATTTTAGGCACTGTGTGTTGTCTTATCAATGCAACAGGCTAACAACCTATCCGACCGACTGAGCGAAGGACCATTTCCTCAGTGACAACGCAGCAATTGGGAATACAATAGGTGGGCATTCAAGAAAGAGTTAAAAGGGGAAATAAACCTTTAGACAACCCCCGAAGAGTCGAGTTATACTGGTAGGCCTGTCAAAGAGACCAAGGCTGCCGGGCAATGCATCAACAACAGGAACCGTCCCTAACATAATGCTAACACCTGGCCTGAGCCTGCCCTAGGAAGTAATTCATCACGCTAGGCCAATTTGGAAGTCCAACCATTATGGCAATTTTTATGCAAACGACAAGGATCATAAGCAATATATTTTCCTAAACCCATTATTGAGATCAGTCTCACATCCCATGAACTAGAAAAGCCTAAAACAGATTCTAATGAGTAATAACCTGCACGGCGTTGAGCACTTTAGAGTGATTGACCGCCATTGGAGAATCAGGGTACATGGTGCTTTGTGTACTTGGTATATCAAGAATTCCATTCTGCCAATGTCCAGATTGAGTTTCCCCATTTCTAAAAGTGTACATGCCAAGCCCTTGCCGTCTACCCTCATGCCAAGCACCCTCATAATGATGACCATTGGCAAAAGAATAGATGCTGAAACCATGCATCCTGTCTGCAAAGTATTCTCCAGCATATGTATCACCATTTCTAGAAAAGGACAACGAATTAGCTTAACATGGAATGCTGCAGAGGTAGGAGTTATCCACTATTGCAAAAGAAAGTACAAAAACTATTATGCTTGGAAACCTAACAAATGCCACAAGGCTGAAAAGGCATCATCATTTAAAAATGCTATGCATTATGAAACTCATGAAAAAGCACATGAAGAGAAGCTTTGGCTTGTTTTTTTTATGCTAGGACAAGCAAAAAAAGGACCTCATGTCATATAATTATGATATTAGCAAAAAGATATAAGTTCTAAGCAAGCAATGAGTCTAGTTCCCTCCTGTAATTGTTCATCTTCAGCTAGCATCACCAAAAGTTTGATGAGGAATTCTCGTAATCTCTGCACTGTTTCAGATGAATTCTGCATGCCGAGTCCCTATCATTTATCCAGCTCCTGATCTTACAAAAATAGATTAGCATATGCGGCCTATCCCATGACAAAACCCTACCTTTACCATCCCTCTCGCACACCCTTACTCTCTTCGCCCCTACAACAGTGCAAAGCTTAGGAGAATTCCTCATTGAACTTTTGTTGATGGATAAATGTATAAATTAATAGAGTAAAGTAAAGAGGGCTTCTTACTTTTAAGGTTTTCTAATCAGAAAAAAGAAAATCTCTAATTATATAATAATCTATGAATGGATAAATGTATAAATTAATAATCCTGTATACATCTCACTTTTATTGTGCCAATATAAGTTGGATGACTTCTTACTTTTGAGTAAAGAGGACATCAACATAATATCAAGATCCCTAAGCAGAAAAATTAATTAAATTAATCTTATCCCCAAGTTTGGTCAGTGGGCTTTCAGCAGGTTCTTGGTTCATTTTGAACCATCCCCAAGTCAATGACAACGATTTATCCTTATGTGTTTTAGGGTCTATTTTAGATTAGTTCTAAAATTTAATTGTGGCCATTTTTACGAGAGTATATATGGTGAAACGTTTTAAGCCAATTTAATTTTAAAAAAAATTTTTAAACTGAGGGCATGTGACTAGTTCATATTATTTATCAAACGTGGGATTGAAAATCAAATCGGAAATAAGTATTTTCATTCACGGATGATTGTCTTCAACCAAACAACTCATTAATACTTTTTTATTTTTTATTTTTATGGCAAATAATTGAACTAGAAACAAACTAAGATGATAAAGCCCTCAATCATTGCATTTATTGCAAGAGAAATAATTTTACATGTTTCCTACATAAATTTCTTAATCATAACTGCTGAATTCATTTCATTAATGCACTACTTCCGTCAAGCTATATAAGTTCTCATCTCTAGATCAATTGCATCATCAAACAATCAACAATCTCAAACAATTTTCTAATCTTTCTATCCCCAAAAGACCATAATGGCAATGCCCAAGAACTTGTCTGCTCTCATGATCTTGTTGGTTGTCACTGTTGCATTGCTTCCTAAGGCTACCTTGGCCACGGTCGGAAACCTTGATTGCGGAAAGGGAATTAGTTCTGATTGTGGGTCTGGATTCTTTCAAATCATAGTCCTTGCCGACACCTTTACACCCACCAATGAATGTTGTCATGAGCTCTTGAAAGCGGGGAAGAACTGCCACAACCAATTTGTGGAGTTGAGCATCTCGAGCCATAAGCCAATTAGGGGGATGATATCTGATGTCTATAGGAGGAGCAATGAGACATGGAACAATTGCGTCGCAGGTCTCAATCCTGTATCCCCTCCTGAGCCTGCTCATTGAGAGCTATTCCTATTTTATAGTACAATAAACGTGTAAAATAAAAAATAACGAAAGGATTATAATTTTTTATTGGATTTTGCTCATTTTTTTTTTTTGGTGCTTCTTAAGCCTTATGTTTAACTATCACAAAAGCACAATTGTGGATGAATTATATTTTCAGTGTTTAATGTGCTTATTAAACTTGTAATTTTTAAAAATGATCTGCAAAATACAATCTGCCCCTAAAGTTGTTACTAAGCTTTCGAGTCTAAAAACATAGTCCCATACAAAACTATAAAGAAAATGTCACTTCATTTCTTATACACAACCTTTTGAAACAAATACCTAAGTGATCAAAAAATTAATAGATGGTTTAATAATCATACATTCATCTCTAATAATCACATCAATGCGTAGCTAAAACTGGTCAATCTAGCATACTATTATATAAAGTAATGTAAAGAGGACTTCCTACTTAGAAGGTTTTCTGACAAATTAAATCCCCGGTAGTTCTTTTATATAATACTCTATCAATTGATAAATGTATAAATTAATAATCTTATATAAATCTTACTTTGAATCTTTTTTATCTTGTAAGCAATCATAAAAAAAATTCAAATCTTGAAATATATTTCTCTTCTTATATATGTACCCATCCAATTGCTCCATTAGTAAATTCTTTCTTTCCGTTAACTGATAATTCAAATAGCCTATACTGGATGATTCAGCGAAACCTTCAAATGTTAACTATATGTTCATGCGAGAATGCGTGTACACTTTTGCTACTCATAAACCATGTAAACTTGACCTTTGAACATTTAATGAGGTTTTGTTGGTACCAAGAATTTAGAAATATGTATGGCCCAATATCTTATGTAAAATGAGTTCGTACTATGTTTGACCATGTTATTATGCAAGAGTAGGTTTAATTTAATCAACCCAAACGTAATGAATGTATGTTGCAAGGGCGTGGAAGATGATGACGAAGATTATTATTATCAGCTTGGCCCCTCTTCATTTGATGAAACCTATTAATTATCATAAGTTTTAATAATTTTTAATAAAGAAAAAATAGTCCCACCCCAATATCTAGTCCAAAGGTTAAATGGTCAATTAATGTGTTCCGTAAATCTGGAAAACCAAAACCCAAATCTTTTAAAGGATAATTAGCTAATAAATAATTTGACCAAAAAAATTCAGCGTATAAATAATCTCAATTAATCTAGAAAACCAAAGCCAATTTTGGTTTATAGATATCAAGGAAAAAGAAAAGACTGGTCCGAACTTTGTACATATAAACTTGGCTCCTTTTTCATTAATTAATGAGACCTATTAATTATTTAACATTTTTTTCCACAAGTTGTTGAAAAATAATTTTATGAAGAACAAAATCACATTAAAATATCTGGGCAAATCAATAATTAATTAATTAATAATTTCGCTAAATATAACAAATCAAACCAAATTATTTGATCAAAGGTTTAATTTATCAATTGTTGATACTTAAATTCTGGCTTCAGGTGTAATCATTTGCATAACAATTAGGGCTAATATCACAAAAAACCCTAAATGAGTACACTTGTGACAACCTAAACTGGTATAGTTATAACAAATTTATTTTTGGCTAGTTTCCGTTAAAATTTACTATCAAATTCCTGAGTTGGATGGATGATACATGGTAGTTGATAGGTATTTGGTTTACTCTCCATTTGTTACAAGTATATTAGTTTTGTGATTTTTCAAGATATTAATACAATTTAATATAAAACTAATGGAGAGTAAATTTATCACAAATATATCAGGTTGGAATTTTTATTGGTCAAAAAATTTGTTTGGGAAAATTTGTCATAGGTATACTAGTTTGGGATTATGGCGGTTAAAAAATTATCTTGAGATAGATTTATCATAGATGTACTTGTTTGACAATTTTTGTGGCATTAATCCTAAAAATTAGGGATGGAACCTAGCCCTAAATAAAAGGTATCATTAACATAACATGCATTTGCATTATAAAGATAATATGTCAATGGAGGTGGATGAATGTGAGTTAACTCCAATCACGGAATTGAAATAATCAAACAATGAAAGTCAAGAAGAGTCATCTCCTACCATGATTGTGACAAACAAGATACTCGATTCTCAAAGCCATCTCCAACCATGAGTGCGACAAAGAAGGGACTTTGTTTTCATCTTCCTCCTCATGATAAGAAATATATATTTGATCTTAGAATCATTATGCAAGAATCAAATATGAGAACAAAAAAATATATCAAGTGTAGTGTATTCATTGTGAATCTGTGTATAAGCATGCTGTTGCTAATGGTACCTTATTGCATCCATTTTCATTTTGCTTAACTAAAAATGAAAAAAAAAAAAAAAAAAAAAACTGTTCAACCCTAGAACTGATCCCAAAACCAGTAAGAAGTAAGTTTCAGGTTCCACATTCTAATGGATAGGTTCCAAGTTCCAAATAGATGAGAGACTTGTACACGAGGATAGGTTCCTAGTTCTAGGTGGAACTTGTAAAAATCTGAAACCACTTACCCCCTATAGGTAAGTTCTTAAGAAACACTGAGAAAGCTCTTCAATTTTAGTACCAAGAATGGACCGATGGCCTAAGTAGCACCGACACTGACACGCAACACACGACACGACACGTTGACACGTCAAATTTCAAAAAACAAAGAATTCCAACACGTTTGGACACGTTATATATTAAATGAATATTTTTATATAAATTAATTTAAATTAAATCTATAAATATATAAATTAGAAAAAATTGCCTAAAATGAATTTGGGCTCCCTCCTCCCCACCGTGGCCGCCGCGCTTTTTTGGCCATTCATTCAAACACACACATGTTCTCATATGCTGAAGAAGACAGGAATTGTTTAACATTTTCTTCTATAATAATATGTTAATCCATTGATTAATAAAAACGAAAAAGTTAAAAATCTACTCAGACCATCTCTCTCGCCCTCTTCCTGGGGTTCTTTGCCTCTCTTCGTCGTCATCGGCTTCATCTTTCAGACAAGAAGCTCGGCCTGAACCAACAGTTGTGGACTTTCACCGTCAAGGAACAGGACGGCAGCCCCAAGTGAAAGCATGGGATGTCGTTCGTGAAGCTTGCCATGGCTGTGATGGGCAAGGTTGAGCTTTTGACGGTAGACTTCCAGATCTGGAGGCTCCTGGCCATGATCAGCTCGTCCATGGCCCAAATAGGCGAGATTGAGATATCGATTGCCATTGGGCTCAATCTTCCCCGTCGTTGCCATGGCTACTACAGATCTAGCTGGCCAGATTGGATTTGCAGTAGCAAAGGCGTTGGGTGGGGACTCACCACTGGGCGTGGCGGTCCCGCAAGTCCTCCACCTCTCGCTTCTCCACCTCCCTCGAGAACACCAACCCTCGCCACGTCTATGGCGGTGTGTGGCAGAAGCCACCGTAATTCCTTGAATGATCCCATGCATTTCGGAATCGCGTGTTGGAATTCCAGACTCATATGTTGGAGCATGTGGGGGAGAGTTAAACACGTGTCGGATTTTTCGACACTTGTTCACCACGTGACGAAACATGTCAAACACATGTTGGAGTATCGGACACGACATGAAGGCTCCCAAAGAGTATCGATACTTATTAGCTGACAGTAACAATTTATGAAGAGAATTGAGAAGCCCCGAAATCCAGGGCTCACCATCAGCGGGCACATTTACTATGAACTGAACTGGTTCTCTTCCAGACTCCCAAAATTGAGGAGAAGCATCCAAATGGAGGTGGTGAAACACTAGTATGATCTTAATTGCCTGATTTACAAATCAGTCAAGCTTGGCTGTTGGGCAAAGGATGAGAAAATCGAATGAGTAGATGTGAATCCTCTCAGTGTCACTTCCACGTACAACCAGCAGCTGAACCATGGCTTTGCACGTAAATACTAGCTCTTTCCACTTCACAATCTCTCTCTCTCTACAGAATTTGACATTAAAAGGACGACCATTTTGTTTCTCCAGCAATATGTTAGAAACTCCCACCCAGCTTTTCTCCGGCAGACACTCTAGAGAAATAGGGGAACAAGAGTCACCTTGCACGCCCTGGAGAATGAAAAACGACCTCTGCAACTATAAATAGCTGCGTGCTGAAGTTTCACACAATTGGTAGTGGAATTTTATCCTTGTTGCTTCGGGGGTCAATCTGTTTCCGGACAGCCTTCATTGGCTTTTTATTATTATGTTCCCCTTGTTTGATGTGGCTAAAAAACCAAAGCAGAAAAATCATTGAAGGCCTGTAGTGCCCTCGTCATTGTTGCTGCCGCCCTCACCCAGATTGGCCCAAGGTTGTTCACCACTAGCCCCACCATCATTGGCCCTTTCCGGCAATGATGGGGGTGGCAGTGATGTCCCCGAGTTTCCCTCATTTGGCCGTTGGTCCCCTTAGTGCCATGATAGTCGTGTTTCTTCTCATTTTTATTGATGCTTGAGTTTATGTTCATCATGGAAATGTTGGGTCGAAATGGTGCGATGACTCTAAATCCGAGGGGTAGTTCTAGTTGGCTTTTGAACTCTTGGCCGTGAGTTTCACTTGGCTCTAGGATAGGTTCATTTTCTTGTCTGTTGTTCATGTTTAGTTTGATACTTGTTAATGTCAAAGGTTAGTAGTTGGCGATGTCCCTCTCGGTTGAGTGTTCACTTGCTTAGTTCGGGGCACGTTATTCATTTTGTATATCCTGCAATTTTCATGCGATCAATTTTATTTGGCTGAAAATGGAGGGTGGTGGCCTTCATTCAATCGTCATTTTCTATCATCGACTTTAACTTTTCTAACGGTCATGTGATATGAATAGCCTAGGACTGTCGCCGTTTCAACATTTTATATAGGATGGTGGCGGCTTAGCTTGATTTTTGTCCACTTAGACACATTCTGAGTCGGGCCTAGGTTGCTGTGGCTAGGGGACGTGTCAGGATGCTCGAGTGAATTTAAACCGAAGAAACACTAACACCCGCTGTCCCACATGTGCTGCTTGACGTGTCGAGGGCAACAAGTTCCTGATGAAGATTTGAGTTCGGCCCTTCACATTTCAGTACCGAGAATGGACGGACAGCAAGGAATGTTATTTGTAAAGAAGGTTGAGAAGGCTCTTGAATCGAAGACTCACAATTGGCGTGAACATTATCCTGAAACTCAACTGGTCCCTCTTCCAGACTTCCATAACTAGTTGTACGAATTTTCCTAATATGTGGACTAAATTAATTGACATTGTTATTTACCATTTAACGTTTATCATTTTACGGGGTTTGGTCTAAAGTGAGATAGAAGGTTTCTTAATTAGTCTAATATGGGGCTGGCTAGTGTGGGCCGAGTTGAGCCTGGCCCGTAATTAGAGAGACTGGCTGGAAACTCTATAAATAGTGCTCAAGTCTCTCCTCTAACCCTATTCTCACATATCCTCACCTAAGGGATGTTGTTCTAATGTCAATCGTGAGGGGCCGCCTCATTGAGCCAGTGATACGGAGGGCGACAGAGGAGAAGGATTTGATGCGTGGATAAACCCCTTGAGTGTGGGCAATCCCTTTCCGCTTCCGCTTTCAAGAAGGAGATCCTAAAACAGGTGCGTTATTCTTCTATTCTTTGGATGCGTGTTCTTGTTCTAGTTATGGAGATCTTGGGGTTGCACAATTTCAATTTGCGTTCTACATGTGGTATTAGAGCCTCCATAACTCTAGAACTTGAACCCTAATTGATTTTGCCCTAATTAGTATGAATTTGACCTAATTTGTGATTTTTGAGATTTTTTATTCAATAAAAATTAAATTAAATCACAAATTCGGACTAGGGGAGACGAGACGGTCAAAACCGTCACCAGCGCGTCGCCGTGGGATGCTGCACGCGCCCCCATGCGCGGCCACGTGCCGGTGGGGCGTCGAACACACGCCCCACGCACAGCCAAGCGCCAACACGCGTGGGGCGTGCGACGCACGTGGCCGCTGACGTCAGCACCCGATCCGCTGACGTCAGTGAACCGGGTCCAACCCGATGCGTGCGCCACACGTGCATGCTGACGCCAACGCCGACCCGCTGATGTCAGTGACCGACCGGATGACGTCATCGAACCGGATCCGACCCGATTTACGACACGACCCGGACCGTTGACCGACCCAACCCGATCGAGGATCCGACCCGGTCATCCGTTGACCAACCCGACCCGGTAAATAGGACTTTGTCCGTACGCATCTGCCGGTCGGTAGCCAATCCCTTTCTGCTTCTTCATTTCGCCCACCCTTTTCTTCTTTTTCTATATTCATCTTGGCCATTCCTATTTTTTCCTAATTGGTTATGTCGTCAGCATGGTCGTCTAAACCGGGACACCAAACACTAAACAGGAGCTTTGACCAAAAAAAAAAAAAAAAACACTAAACAAGAGCACGTTTCGCCCGAATTGAAATGGAAACGTCACTCATCGCGTCAAGATCCTCTGGAAATATATACTCATTGACATTTGACATTTGTTGAACCTAGAACTGACCAATCAGATGGATTGAGTCGGGTCTGACCAATCAAATGGATTGAGTCAGGTCGACCCAACCCAAATTAATACTGTTGATTCGATTTTTATGCAATAAAAATATAGTGACGTATACTTGATCTTATCTATATTACTAAAATATTTTCATACTTAACCCAACAAACGAAAACTCATACCAAATCCAGGTGAAAGCATGGAGCAAGCGGGTGCTAGATGAAATAAAGGCAAGAGAGAGTGAAGAATAAAACCATAGAAGTGGGTTTGATTTTGATAAATTGTAAATCATTTAATGACATTCATATTTTGATTTTATTATTCTAAATTTATTTATTGAATATAATCAATTTATACAACAACTCAATTCATCAAGTTAAGAAATTGAATCATGGGCTTATTTTGACAAGTCTAGCCGAACTTTAAACCCCTCGAATCTTTAAAAATATAGAAATTCGCAATTGAAATCCTGTAGAATAGGGGAAAAAAGGGGAAAAAGATAATGGGGAAGACAATTCTATTTGGGCGTACATGTTCGCATCTGGATGATGTCGACTAATTGCTAGATCATGTTGGAAAGAGGAGGAAGGAAACGGCGGGGGCAAAGGTGTAAAATATCGAGAATTCTTCCCGATGCCTCATCGTGAAAATTGTTCAACGATTCAATCATTTTCTATGCAAAGTCGAAGATGGGGGCACCCCCCATCAACTAGACCAAGGTTTTGCCCGTAAATACTAGCTCTTTCAGCTTCACGATCTCTCTCTCTCTCTCTCTCTCTCTCTCTCTCTCTCTCTCTCTCTCTCTCCAGAATTTGAAAATAGAAGGACGACCATTTTGTTTCTCTAGCAATATGTCAGAAACACCCACCCAGCTTTTCTCCGGCAGACACTCTAGAGAAACAGGGGAACAAGAGTCACCTTGCACGCCCTGCAAAATGAAAAACGACCTCTGCAACAATAAATAGCTGCGTGCTGAAGTTTCACACAATTGGCAGTGGAATTTTGTCGTTGCTGCTTCGAGGGTCAATCTGTTTCCGGATAGCCTTCAGCGCTGCAACTCGAGCCACATTTGCTACCCTATCAGTCGCTG
Source organism: Eucalyptus erythrocorys (assembly GCA_014182555.1). Lineage (NCBI taxonomy): Eukaryota > Viridiplantae > Streptophyta > Magnoliopsida > Myrtales > Myrtaceae > Eucalyptus > Eucalyptus erythrocorys. Next base: position 26,945,160 of record CM024600.1, on the reverse strand, counting down.
CAACAGCCCTATTAACCCTTTTGTCAACCTTGGCCACATCATAAGCTATTAAACACTGTTGATATTGGGTATACACTAGGGTTGAGAAACACTCGAGTGTGAGAGCGTTTGAAACCCTATAATTCTCCGATTTATTAGTAGAATATTTTTCAACTCTCCTTGTGGACATAGGTTTCGATATTCAGACCGAACCACATAAATTTGTTATGTCTTTTTATTGTTCCTTGTTTTATTTCTCCATCGATTTTTATAGCTCACAATATAGTTGCAAAGTCAAGTTCCGCTTCCACCGTGCCATCAATCACAATAGAAATGATTCATCACATTAAAGGGATTTTATGCATATTTTGAAAATAGAACCAGCCTCTAACAATTTTATGTTGGCAAAAACCCACTAATCATTGGCTTTTTATTATTATGTTCCCCTTGTTTGATGTGGCTAAAAAATAAAAAAAAAAAGCCAAATTTGATTTTCAATATAAATATTACTAAAAAAAAAAACAGAAAAACCATTGAAGGCCTATAGTGCCCTCGTCGTCGTCACCGCCACCCTCACCCAGATTGGCCCAAGGTTGTTAACCACTAGCAGAGGCCTGACAACCTTGGCCGACCCTTGCCCCACCATCGTTGGCCCTTTCCGGCGATGGTGGGGGCGGCAGTGAGGTCTTTGAGTTTCCCTTATTTGGCTATCGGTCCCTTAGTGCCATGTTAGTCGTGTTTCTTGTCGTTTTTCTTGATGCTTGAGTTTATGTTCATCATGGAAATGTTGGGTCTAAATGGTGCAATGACTCTCTAAATCCGGGTGGTAGTTCCAGTTGGTTTTTTAACTCTTGGCCGTGAGTTTCACTTGGCTCTAGGACAGGCTCATTTTCTTGTCCGTTGTTCATGTTTATTTTGATACTTGTTAATGTCAAAGGTTAATAGTTGGCAATGTCCCTCTCAGTTGAGTGTTCACTTGCTTAGTTCAGGGCACGTCATTCATTTTGTATATCCTGCAATTTTCATGCAATCAGTTTTATTTGGCTGAAAATGGAGGGTGGTGGCCTTCATTCAATCGTCATTTTCTGTCATCAAGTTTAATTTTTCTAACAGTCATGTGATATGAATAGCCAAGGACTGTCGTCGTTTCAACATTTTATACAGGATGGTGGCAGCTTAGCTTGATTTTTGTCCACTTAGACACATTCCGAGTCAGGCCTAGGTTGCCGAGGCTAGGGGACGTGTCAGGATGCTCGAGCGAATTTAAACCGAAGAAACACTAACACCCGCTGTCCCACATGTGCTGCTTGACATGTCTAGGGCAACAAGTTCCCGAAATAGATTTGAGTTCCGCCCTTCAAATTTCAGTAACGAGAACGGACGCACAGCAACGAAAGTCATTTGTAAAGACGGTTGAGAAGGCTCTTGAATCAAAGACTCACAATTGGTATGAACATTATCCTGAAACTCAACTGGTCCCTCTTCCAGACTTCCACAACTAGTCAGTCAAGCTTGGCTAGTTAGGCAAAAGATGGGAAAATAAAACAAGTAGATGTGAAACTTCTCAGTGTTGTTTGCATGTACAACCAGCAGCTGGACTAACTTAACGCCGTAAATACCAGCTCTTTCAGCTTCACAATCTCTTACATGCTGGACTAAGGTAACGCCGTAAATACCAGCTCTTTCAGCTTCACAATCTCTCTCTCTCTCTCTCTCTCTCTCTCTCTCTCTCTCTCTCTCTCCCCCCCAACTAAACAGGATTTGAAAATAAAAGGACAACCATTTTGTTTCTCCAATAATATGTCAAAAACCCCCCACCCAGCTTTTCTCTAGGTTTTCCCTAGGAGACAACTCGAGAAACAGGGCTATCACCACGTTGCATGCCCTGGAGAATTCAAAAACCTCTGCAACTAAAAATAGCTGCATTCTGAAGTTTCACACAATTGGCAGTGAAATGTTGTCGTTGCTACTACGGGGATAGATCTGTTTCTGGACAGCCTTCACCGCTGCAACTCGAGCTGCATTTGCTGCCCTATTAGCTGCTGCGACAGCCCTATTAACCCTTTCATCAACCTTGGCCACATCATAAGCTCTATCCGCTGCTCTTCGTGCTTCCTGATACGAGAAACAGACAAATAAATCAACAATAACATCGTTTTCACCAGTTTAGCAGACCTAAGAGAAACAAGCTGTCGACAATTATACTACTTTAAAACTGCTCAGCAGCTAGAAAACACAAATCAAAATGGATCATAGGATAACATGACATCTGCAACTCATCTCCCTGAGCTATGTAAGACTCATTCAAGTAATCAGGATTTCATTTTAACTTCAGTAATTTTTCTCTGTGAGCACAATTATATTCAAGAGGACCATGGCCATCAAAGACCCAAGATTATGACAATGGACTTTCGAAAAAAGTTCAGAGTTCTTTTCCATTTCAACAACTGAACATATACCTCCGCCCAAGATGGACCAACCTCCAAAAATAGGCTGGCACAGGATTATTTCATTTTTCCAATTATCAGTATCCACTCTCTTTTGCGGCAATCATGAAAACAGTAAAACCAGCAGTTCTCATTAATGACATGCTCAAACTGTAAGCATGATTCCACCTGAACATCAAACAGTCATCTACCATCTGATAAAGAATAAATGGCACAATTCAAGCATTAGCCCAACAACTTAATTGTATGCACTTGACATAATCTCTTTTCAGTGGGACATAATGCAATCTCTTTATGTCTATCATGAAAAAGCTACTTGGCTGCTGAAACTCAAACTTCTAACTGCCCTCTTTCCTTCTTATTTTTGTTTCAGGAAATAAGGGCTCTATTATCAGTAAAACCATCTCTAATAGTGTTCGATAATTAGCTCATTTTCTCTACATGTGGCTAAATCATAATCACACTCCACGCATGTAACAAAATCAAACCTACCAGGTGTCATGTAGAATTGATGCCATTGGGTGATCCTATTGAACTTTAAACAGTGGATACATGCTTAAGTGATGTTTTTCTACGTTCAGATCACATCGAAACTCATAAGCTAGTCATTATCTTGAAAACATGGAGCATTGCTAAATGGATTGCAAATAGTCAAACACTCCAACTAGACCAGATCAGTAAAATTGCACATCAACTGGATTATTTTGTTAATAAAATGCCAAAATATCAAAGTAGATCAACCAAAAAAATTTTAACCTCAGAGCAGTGCCCAACACCGTCCTATAAAAGGTCATAGTTTTTTCAAATTTTTACAAGCAGTGCCAAAAGCATTATTTGATATGGAAGTGTGTCTGTGCAAGTGATCCCAAATTGAGATATGCTAGAAATCAAACTCTCAAGGGCTAGATGACATAACAAAGCTTATAAAAAATTGCAGATCTTGACAATGCGTAACCAAAATGCTGAAAATGAAGAGTATCTCCCGCTAGTTAAACATACTATCATGAGGAGCATGTTTAGTATGATTGAATCAGCATGGAATGGAATGCCCACTGCAAGTCTGATTCTAGTTCCTATGTCTAGCGCAAGATTAGAATTAGTAATGCCCATTCCTTCTACTAAGGGAATGGCCAATACCATAGCCAATCTGTGGAACGGCCATTCCTGTACATGATTTGTTGTTTCTTTGAAGTAAGTCCCAAAAACATTGTCAATACACTTGGGAAAACTTCAAAGCAACCCCTCATCCTTCCATGTTTGTTAACTTTGTACTACAAATATTGTGACGATCATGTTCCCTGACAAAAATTGTCAAAACAAAGGGTGGCAGTAATAGCACATCATCCACATTGCAGTTCCTCCTAGCTTTCAACATCCCCCACCTGATCACTTCCTACTCTAAGTCCAACCATTAAAGGATTTTCAACCAAACTCAAAAGAGTTTTGCATTAAAAAAGTTGGTAAGACAAACTTTGAACTGAAGACTAATTGACTAAGACCCGTTGTAACTTAAAAGAGATGTAGCAGTCCACAAAACTTTCAGGTACAGTCTATTCTGTCATTGAAGTTCAACAAATGATCTTGATTACCACAAAATTTAAAGTCAGAGCTTGAGTTCTTAAGGTGGAGCTAAACAAATCTTAAAATGCCCCATACATCTGCCAACTCTCCCCACAGCAAGAAAGAGAATCCAAAGCACATGTGCATCAAGCCTGAGAGGCATATATAAGGTCTGGGTCCAACCTGGATATCCTATAGGAAAATCAGTTTTAGTAGGTCAGATTTTCTATTACAGGCATGTCTCATCTCTTCTTCCTCCATGGGAGTTCATATTTCAGCCTTAAAGTGTGTCTAAAAATCTCACGAAAGTCATTTCCTTTGCAAGTAAGCTCTTGGACATTTTGTTGTCCATGCATTATAATCACATATGATTTTAGGCACTGTGTGCTGTCTTATCAATGCAACAGGCTAATAACCTATCCGACCGACTGAGAGAAGGACCATTTCCTCAGTGACAACGCAACAATTGGGAATACAATAGGTGGGCATTCAAGAAAGAGTTAAAAGGGGAAATAAACATTTAGACAACCCCAGAAGAGTCGAGCTATCTTGATCCTAGAAAAAATGCAGCCTGGTACTGGTAGGCCTATCAAAGAGACCAAGGCTGCTGGGCAATGCATCAACAACAGGAACCGTCCCTAACATAATGCTAACACCTGGCCTGAGCCTGCCCTAGGAAGTAATTCATTCACGCTGGGCCAATTTGGAAGTCCAACCATTATGGCAATTTTTATGCAAATGACAAGGATCATAAGCAATATATTTTCCTAAACCCATTATTGAGATCAGTCTCACATCCCATGAACTAGAAAAGCTTAAAACAGATTCTAATGAGTAATAATTTGCACGGCGTTGAGCACTTTAGAGTGATTGACCGCCACTGGAGAATCAGGGTACATGGTGCTTTGTGTACTCGATATATCAAGAATTCCATTCTGCCAATGTCCAGATTGAGTTTCCCCATTTCTAAAAGTGTACATGCCAAGCCCTTGCCATCTACCCTCATGCCAAGCACCCTCATAACGATGACCATTGGCAAAAGAATAGATGCTGAAACCATGCATCCTGTCTGCAAAGTATTCTCCAGCATATGTATCACCATTTCTACAAAAGGACAATGAATTAGCTTAACATGGAATGCTGCAAGATAGGAGTTATCCACTATCACAAAAGAAAGTACAAAAACTATTATGCTCGAAAACCTAACAAATGCCACAAGGCTGAAAAGGCATCATCATTTAAAAATGCTATGTATTATGAAACTCATGAAAAAGCACATGAAGAGAAGCTTTGGCTTGTTTTTTTATGCTAGGACAGGCAAAAAAAGGACCTCATGTCATATAATTATGATATTAGCAAAATGATATAAGTTCTAAGCAAGCAATGTGTCTATTTCCCTCCTGTAATTGTTCATCTTCAGCTAGCATCACCAAAAGTTTGAGGGAAATTTTCAAATAAGCACTCAAAGTGAGCCCATTTTATCAAATAAGGACCCAAAGTGACCGTTGCCCTAAATAAAGACCTGAAGTGGTTAACAAGTTTCAAATAAGGACATGAACTTGCCAACTGGCCAAAATGTTCATTGGCTGGCGAGCGTGACATTTCTGGTGACCGGAATATGGGCAAATTTGTCAAAAAAAAATATAGATAGAAATTAACCAACCCTAAAATCAAAACCCTCCAAACCCTTCATGTTCTCACGTTTTTTTTTTTCTACTCTTCATCTTCTCCATTCTTTGTCCTCTCTCGCTTGGAGCATCGAAATTTTCTGTTAATGGAACATGAATTGAAACGCAACAAGAAACCCCTACCTTCGTTTCTTCACATCTTCTTCTTTTGTTCCATCAAGAGAGAATTTGGGTTCTCAAAACAAGAGGGGACAAAGAACTTAAAAGATGAAGAGCAGAAGAAGAAGAACGTGAAAAGTTTGGGGGTTTTATTTTTGTTTTTAGGGTTTGTTAATTTCTATCTTTAGGGTTTGTTAATTTCTATCTTTTTTTTTTTGGACAAAATTGCCCATATTCTAGCCACCGGAAATGTCACATGCTCGCTGGCCGATGAACATTTTGGCCGGCCGGCGCATTCAAGTCCTTATTTGAGACTTGTTAGCCACTTTGGGTCCTTATTTGGAATAGCGGTCACTTCGGGTCTTTATTTGAGAAAGTAGGCTCACTTCGGGTCCTTATTTGAGATTTTCCTAAATAATTTGACCAAAAAAATTCAATTTACAAATAATCTCCATTAATCTAGAAAACCAAAGCCAAGTTTACATGTACAAAGTTCTTACCAGTCTTCTTTTTCCTTTATATCTATAAACCAAAATTGGCTTTGTTTTTCTAGATGAATTGAGATTATTTATAAGCTGATTTTTTTTGGTCAAATTATTTATTAAAACAGATTTGGGTTTGGGTTTTCCAGATTTACTGGGTGGGACTTTTTTTCTTTATTAAAAATTATTAAACTTGTGATAATTAATAGGTTTCATTAAATGAAGAGGGGCCAAGCTGATAATAATAATCTTCGTTGTCATCTTCCGCGCCAAGCAACATACATTCATTATGTCTGGGTTGATTAAATTAAACCTACTCTTGCATAATAACATGGTCAGACATATTATGAACTCATTTTACATAAGATGTTGGGCCATACATATTTCTAAATTCTTGGTACCTTCAAAACCTCATTAAATATTCAAAGGTCAACTTTACATGGTATATGAGTAGCAAAAGTGTACACGCATTCTCGCATGAACATATAGTTAACATTTGAAGGTTTCGCTGAATCGTCTAGTATAGGATATTTGAATTATCAGTTAACGGAAAGAAGAAATTACTAATGGAGCAATTGGATACGTACATATATAAGCAGAGAAAGGACAAAGAATAGTATGCTAGATCGACCAGTTTTAGCTACGTATTGATGTGATTATTAGAGATGAATGCATGATTATTAAACCATCTATTACTTTTTTGATCGCTTAGGTATTTGTTTCAAAAGGTTGTGTATAAGAAATAAAGTGAAATTTTCTTTATAGTTTTGTAGGGGACTATGTTTTTAGACTCGAAAGCTAGTAACAACTTTAGGGGCAGATTGTATTTTGCAGATCATTTGTAAAAATTACAAGTTTAATAAGCACATTAAACATGGAAAATATGATTCATCCACAATTGTGCTTTTGTGATAGTTAACCATAAGGCTTAAGAGGCACAAAAAAAAAAAAAAAAATTTGAGTAGAATCCAATAAAAAAAATTATAATCCTTTCGTTATTTTTTATTTTACACGTTTATTGCACTATAAAATAGGAATAGCTCTCAATGAGTAGGCTCAGGAGGGGATACAGGACTAAGAACTGCAACGCAATTGTTCCATGTCTCATTGCTCCTCCTATAGACATCAGATATCGTCCCCCTAATGGGCTTGTGGCTTGAGATGCTCAACTCCACAAATTGGTTGTGGCAGTTCTTTCCTGCTTTCAAGAGCTCATGACAACATTCATTGGTGGGTGTAAAGGTGTCAGCAAGGACTATGATTTGAAAGAATCCAGACCCGCAATTAGAACTTATTCCCTTTCCGCAATTAGGGTTTCCGACCGTGGCGAAGGTAGCCTTAGGAAGCAATGCAATAGTGACGACCAACAAGATTATGAGAGCAGACAAGTTCTTGAGCATTGCCATTATGGTCTTTTGGGGATAGAAGGGTTAGAGAATTGTCCGAGATTGTTGATTGTTTGACGATGCAATTGATCTAGAGATGAGAACCTATATAGCTCGAGGGAAGTAGTGCATTAATGAAATGAATTCAACAGTTATGATTAAGAAATTTATGTAGGAAACATGTAAAATTATTTCTCTTGCAATAAATGCAATGATTGAGGGCTTTGTCATCTCACTTTGTTTCCAATACAATTATTTGCCATAAAAATAAAAAATAAAAAAGTAATAATGAGTTGTTTGGTTGAAGACAATCATCTGTGAATGAAAATACTTATTTTTGATTTAATTTTTAATCCCACGTTTGATAAATAATATCAACTAGTCACATGCCCTTAGTTTAAAATAATTTTATAAAATTAAATTGGCTTAAAACGTTTCATCATATATACTCTCGTAAAAATGGCCACAATAAAGTTTTAGAACTGATCTAAAATAGACCCTAAAACACATAAGGATAAATCGTTGCCATCGACTTGGGGATGGTTCAAAATGAACTAAGAACCTGCTGAAAGCCCACTGACCAAACTTGGGGATAAAATTAATTTAATTAATTTTTTTTGCTTAGGGGTCATGATATTATGTTGACGTCCTCTTTACTCAAAAGTAAGAAGTCATCCCACTTATATTGGCGCAATAATAGTGAGATTTATACAAGATTATTAATTTATACATTTATCCATTCATAGATTATTATATAATTGGGGATTTTTTTTTTCTGATTAGAAGACCTTAAAAGTAAGAAGCCCTCTTTACTTTACTCTATTAATTTATACATTTATCCATCACCAAAAGTTCAATGAGGAATTCTCCAAATCTCTGCACTGTTGTAGGGGCAAAGGGAGGAAGGGTGGGCGAGAGGGATGGTAAAGGTAGGGTTTTTTCATGGGATAGGCCGCATATGCTAATCTATTTTTGTAAGATCAGGAGCTGGATAAATGATAGGGACTCGGCATGCAGAATTCATTTGAAATAGTGCTGAGATTAGGAGAATTCCTCATTGAACTTTTGGGGATGCTAGCTGAAGATGAACAATTAGAGGAAGGAAATAGACTCATTGCTTGCTTAGAACTTATATCTTTTTGCTAATATCATAATTATGTGACATGAGGTCCTTTTTTGCCTGTCCTAGCATGAGAAAAACAAGCCAAAGCTTCTCTTGATGTGCTTTTTCAGGAGTTTCATAATGCATAGCATCTTTAAATGATGATGCCTTTTCAGCCTTGTGGCGTTTGTTAGGTTTCCGAGCATAATAGTTTTTGTACTTTCTTTTGCAATAGTGCATAACTCCTATTTCTGCAGCATTCCATGTTAAGCTAATTCATTGTCCTTTTGTAGAAATGGTGATACATATGCTGGAGAATACTTTGCAGACAAGATGCATGGTTTCGGCATCTATTCTTTTGCCTATGGTCATCGTTATGAGGGTGCTTGGCATGAGGGTAGATGGCAAGGGCTTGGCATGCACACTTTTAGAAATGGGGAAACTCAATCTGGACATTGGCAGAATGGAATTCCTGATATACCGAGTACACAAAGCACCATCTACCCTGATTCTCCAATGGCGGTCAATCACTCTAAAGTGCTCAACGCCGTGCAGGTTATTACTCATTAGAATTTGTTTTGAGCTTGTCTAGTTCATGGGATGTGAGACTGATCTCAATAATGGGTTTAGGAAAATATATTGCTTATGATCCTTTTCGTTTGCATAAAAGTTGCCATAATGTTGGACTTCCAAATTGTCCTAGTGTGATGAATTACTTCCTAGGGCGGGCTCAGGCCAGGTGTTAGCATTATGTTAGGGACGGTTCCTGTTGTTGATGCATGGCCCAGCAGCCTTGGTCTCTGTGACAGGTGTCACGGGCCGATCGATTGGGATCAAACCGCACGGTGACTCGGGCAACTTTGGATCAGCCAAGCCAAGCCTTGCTCGATCAATCGCACAACTCGCTCACACAACCCGAATCGTAGAGAGAGAAAGTTTAGAGAGAGGAGCTCTGGAAAGAAAGTGAACTTGTATTGCTGAAATGTTGGATGATTACAAATGAGGGACGATATCCCTTTTTATAGTTGAGAGCCTTGGATTACATCCGTTGATCTACTTTTTATTCGGCTGGCGAGATCGCATCACCCCAATTACCGACATAATGTCAACTGCCGTCCACTGACATAAATAATGGAACAAACTTCTATAATATGATTCAATGACGGTTTCACCCACCCTTGGAAACTTCGGGGAGAAGATTTGGTGGAAATCCGAGTGAGAGCAGGAGGTCCACGGGCGAGTCGTGATCCTGCTCCAGGAACCTCTTGGATCGACTCTCTTTCGGTTCGTGACACAGGCCTATCAGTACCAGGTTGCATTTTTTCCAGGATCAAGATAACTGGACTCTTCTGGGGTTGACTAAAGGTTTATTTCCCTTTTAACTCTTTCTTGAATGCCCACCTATTGTATTCCCACTTACTGCGTGGTCACCGAGGAAATGGTCCTTCGCTCAGTTGGTTAAATGGGTTATTAGCCTGTTGCGTTGATAAGACAACACACAGTGCCTAATATCATATGTGATTATAATGCATGGACAACAAAATGTCCAAGAGTTTACTTGACAAAGGAAATGACTTTCCTGAGATTTTTGGACACGGTTTAAGGCTGAAATATGAACTCGCATGGAGGAAGAAGAGATGAAACATGCCTGTAATAGAAAATCTGACCTATTAAAACTGATTTTCCAATAGGATATCCAGGTCGGACCTAGACCTTATATATGCCTCTCAGGCTTGGTGCACATGTGCTTTGGATTCTCTTTCTAGCTGTGGGGAGAGTTGGCAGATGTATTGGGCATTTTAAGATATGTTTAGCTCCACCTTAAGAATTCAAGCTCTGACTTTAAATGTTGTGGTAATCAAGATCATTTGTTGAACTTCAATGACAGAATAGATTGTACCTGAAAGTCTTGTGGACTGCTACATCTCGTTTAAGTTACAACGGGTCTTAGTCAATTAGTCTTCAATTCAAAGTTTGTCTTACCAACTTTTTTAATGCAGAACTGTTTTCAGTTTGGTGCAAAATCCTTTAATGGTTGGACTTAAGAGTAGGAAGTGATCAGGTGGGGGATGTTGAAAGCTAGGAGGAACTGTAATGTGGATGATGTGCTATTGCTGCCGCCCCTTTTTTTGACAATTTTTGTCAGAGAACATGATCGTCACAATATTTGTAGTACAAAGTTAACGGACATGGAAGGATGAGGGGTAGTTTTGAAGTTTTCCCAAGTGTATTGACAATGTTTTTGGGACTTGCTTCAAAGAAATAACAACTAATGTACAGGAATGGCCGTTTCACAGGTTGTCTTTGGTATTGGCCATTCCATTAGAAGAAGGAATGGGCATTACTATTTCTAATCTTGTGCCAGACATAGGAACTGGAATCAGACTTGCAGTGGGCATTCCATTCCATGCCAATTCAATCATACTAAACATGCTCTTCATGATAGTATGTTTAACTAGCGAGAGATACTCTTCATTTTCTGCATTTTGGTTATGCGTTGTCAAGGTCTGCGATTTTTTATAAGTTTTGTTATCTCATCTGGTTCTTGAGAGTTTGATTTCTAGCATATCTCAGTTTGGGATCACTTGCACAGACACACTTCCATATCAAATAATGCTTGTGGCACTTTTTGTAAAAATTTGAAAAAACTATGACCTTTTGTTGGATGGTGTTGGGCACTGCTCTGAAGTCAAAATTTTATTGGTTGATCTACTTTAATATTTTGGCATTTTATTAACAAAATAATCCAGTCGATGTGCAATTTTACCGATCTGGTCTAGTTGGAGTGTTTGACTGTTTGCAATCCATTTAGCAATGCTCCATCTTTTCAAGATAATGACGAGCTTATCAGTTTCGATGTGATCTGAACATTGAAAAACATCACGTAAGCATGTATCCACTGTTTAAAGTTCAATAGGATCACTCAAGGGCATCAATTCTACATGACACTGGGAGGTTCGATTTTGTTAAATGCGTGGGGTGTCATTACGATTTAGCCACATGTAGAGAAAATGAGCTATTTATCGAACACTATTAGAGATGGTTTTACTGATAATAGTGCCCCTATTTCATGAAAGAAAAATAAGAAGGAAAGGGGGCAGTTAAAAGTTTGAGTTTCAACAGCCAAGCAGCTTTTGCATGATAGACATAAAGAGATTGCATTATGTCCCACTGAAAAGAGATTATATCAAGTGCATACAATTAAGTTGTTGGGCTGACACTTGAATTGTGCCATTTAGTCTCAGATGGTAGATGACTGTTTGATGTTTAGATGGAATCATGCTTATAGTTTGAGCATGTCATTAATGAGAACCGTTGGTTTTACTGTTTTCATGATTGCCGCAAAAGAGAGTGGATACTGATAATTGGAAAAATGAAATAATCCTGTGCCAGCCTATTTTTGGAGGTTGGTCCTTCTTGGGCGGAGGTATATGTTCAGTTGTTGAAATGGAAAACTCTGAACATTTTTTGAAAGTCCATCGTCATAACCTTGGGTCTTTGTTGGCCATGGTCCTCCTGAATATAATTGTACTCAGAGAAAACTTACTGAAGTTAAAATGAAATCCTGATTACTTGAATGAGTCTTCCATAGATCAGGGAGATGAGTTGCGGATGCCATGTTATCCTATGATCCATTTTGATTTGTGTTTTCTAGCTGCTGAGCAGTTTTAAAGTAGTATAATTATGGATAGTTTGTTTCTCTTAGGTCTGCTAAACTGGTGAAAATGATGTAATTGGTTGATTTATTTGTCTGTTTCTCGTGATCAGGAAGCAGGAAGAGCAGCAAATAGAGCTTATGATGTGGCCAAGGTTGATGAAAGGGTTAATAGGCCTGTCGCAATAGCTAATAGGGCAGCAAATGCAGCTCGAGTTGCAGCGGTGAAAGCTGTCCAGAAACGGATCTATCCCCGTAGTAGCAACGACAACATTCAACTGCCAATTGTGTGAAACTTCAGAATGCAGCTATTTTCAGTTGCAGAGGTTTTTTTAAATTCTCCAGGGCATGCAACGTGGCGATACCCCCGTTTCTCTTGAGTTGTCTCCTAGGGAAACCTAGAGAAAAGCTGGGTGGAGGGTTTTTGACATATTATTGGAGAAACAAAATGGTGTCCTTTTATTTTCAAATCCCGTATAGTTGGGGGAGAGAGTTGGGGAGGGAGAGAGAGAGAGAGAGAGAGAGAGAGAGAGAGAGAAAGAGAGAGAGAGAGAGAGATTGTGAAACTGAAAGAGCTGGTATTTACGGCGTTACCTTAGTCAAGCTGCTGGTTGTACATGCAAGCAACACTGAGAAGTTTCACATCTACTCGTTTTATTTTCCCATCTTTTGCCTAACTAGCCAAGCTTGACTAACTAGTTGTGGAAGTCTGGAAGAGGGACCAGTTGAGTTTCAGGATAATGTTCACGCCAATTGTGAGTCTTCGATTCAAAAGCCTTCTCAACCTTCTTTACAAATAACATTCCTTGCTGTCCATTCGTTCTCGGTACTGAAATTTGAAGGGCCGAACTCAAATCTTCATCAGGAACTTGTTGCCCTTGACGCGTCAAGCAGCACATGTGGGACAGCGGGTGTTAGTGTTTCTTCGGTTTAAATTCACTCGAGCATCCTGACACGTCCCCTAGCCACAGCAACCTAGGCCCGACTCGAAATGTGTCTAAGTGGACAAAAATCAAGCTAAGCCGCCACCATCCTGTATAAAATGTTGAAACGACGACAGTCCTAGGCTATTCATATCACATGACCGTTAGAAAAGTTAAAGTCGATGACAGAAAATGACGATTGAATGAAGGCCACCACCCTCCATTTTCAGCCAAATAAAACTGATCGCATGAAAATTGCAGGACATACAAAATGAACGACGTGCCCCGAACTAAGCAAGTGAACACTCAACCGAGAGGGACATCGCCAACTACTAACCTTTGACATTAACAAGTATCAAACTAAACATGAACAACGGACAAGAAAATGAACCTATCCTAGAGCCAAGTGAAACTCACGGCCAACAGTTCAAAAGCCAACTAGAACTACCACCCGGCTTTAGAGTCATCGCACCATTTCGACCCAATATTTCCATGATGAACATAAACTCAAGCATCAAGAAAAATGAGAAGAAACACGACTATCATGGCACTAAGGGGACCAACGGCCAAATGAGGGAAACTCAGGGACATCACTGCCGCCCCCATCATTGCCGGAAAGGGCCAACGATGGTGGGGCAAGGGTCCGCCAAGGTTCTCAAGCCTCTGCTAGTGGTGAACAACCTTGGGCCAATCTGGGCGAGGGCGGCGGCAACAATGACAAGGGCACTACAAGCCTTCAATGATTTTTCTGCTTTGTTTTTTTAGCCACATCAAACAAGGGGAACATAATAATAAAAAGCCAATGAAGGCTGTCCAGAAACAGATTGACCCCCGAAGCAGCAAGCACAAAATTCCACTACCAATTGTGTGAAACTTCAGCACGCAGCTATTTATAGTTGCAGGGGTCGTTTTTCATTCTCCAGGGCATGCAAGGTGACTCTTGTTCCCCTATTTCTCTAGAGTGTCTGTCGGAGAAAAGCTGGGTGGGAGTTTCTGACATATTGCTGGAGAAACAAAATGGTTGTCCTTTTAATGTCAAATTCTGTAGAGAGAGAGAGAGATTGTGAAGTGGAAAGAGCTAGTATTTGCGTGCGAAGCCTTGGTCCAGCTGCTGGTTGTACGTGGAAGTGACACTGAGAAGATTCACATCTACTCATTCGATTTTCTCATCCTTCACCCAACAGCCAAGCTTGACTGATTTGTAAATCAGGCAATTAAGATCATACTAGTGTTTCACCACCTCCATTTGGATGCTTCTCCTCAATTTTGGGAGTCTGGAAGAGAACCAGTTCAGTTCATAGTAAATGTGCACGCTGATGGTGAGCCTTGGATTTCGGGGCTTCTCAATTCTCTTCACAAATTGTTACCGTCAGCTAATAAGTATCGATACTCTTTGGGAGCGTTCATGTCGTGTCTGATACTCCAACATGTGTTTGACATGTTTCGTCATGTGGTGAACAAGTGTCGAAAAATCCGACACGTGTTTAACTCTCCCCAACATGCTCCAACATGTGAGTCTAGAATTCCGACACGTGATTCCGACACGCATGGGGTCATTCAAGGAATTACGGTGGCTTCTGCCACACACCACTGTAGACGTGGCGGGGGTTGGTGTTCTCGAGGGAGGTGGAGAAGCAGGAGGTGGAGGACTTGCAGGACCGCCACGCCTAGTGGTGAGTCCCCACCCAACGCCTTTGCTACTGCAAATCCAATCTGGCCAGCTAGATCTGTAGTAGCCATGGCAACAACGGGGAAGATTGAGCCCAATTACAACCGATATCTCAATCTCGCCTATTTGGGCCATGGACGAGCTGATCATGGCCAGGAGCCTCCAGATCTGGAAGTCTGCCGTCAGAAGCTCAACCTTGCCCATCACAGCCATGGCAAGCTTCACGAACGGCATCCCATGCTTTCACTTGCGCTGCCGTCCTGTTCCTTGACGGTTAAAGTCCACAACTGTTGGTTCAGGGCGAGCTTAGTGTCTGAAAGATGAAGCCGACGAGGACGAAGAGAGGCAAAGAACCCCAGGAAGAGGGCGAGAGAGATGGTCTGAGTAGATTTTTAACTTTTTCGTTTTTATTAATCAATGGATTAACATATTATTATAGAAGAAAATGTTAAACAATTCCTGTCTTCTTCAGCATATGAGAACGTGTGTGTGTTTGAATGAATTGCCAAAAAAAGCGCGGCGGCCACGGTGGGGAGGAGGGAGCCCAAATTCATTTTAGGCAATTTTTTCTAATTTATTTATTTATAAATTTAATTTAAATTAATTTATATAAAAATATTCATTTAATATATAACGTGTCCAAATGTGTTGGAATTCTTTGTTTTTTGAAATTTGACGTGTCAATATGTCGTGTCATGTGTTGCGTGTCAGTGTCGATGCTACTTAGACTGTCGGTCTATTCTTGGTACTAAAATTGAAGAGCTTTCTCAGTGTTTCTTAAGAACTTACCTATAGGGGGTAAGCGGTTTCAGATTTTTACAAGTTCCACCTAGAACTAGGAACCTATCCTCGTGTACAAGTCTCTCATCTATTTGGAACTTGGAACCTACCCATTAGAATGTGGAACTTGAAACTTACTTCTTACTGGTTCTAGGATCGGTCCTAGGGTTGAACAGTTTTTTTTTTTTTTTCATTTTTATTTAAGCAAAATGAAAATGGATGCAACAAGGTACCATTAGCAACAGCATGCTTATACACAGATCCACAATGAATACACTACACTTGATATGTTTTTTTGTTCTCATATTTGATTCTCGCATAATGATTCTAAGATCAAATATATATTTCTTATCATGAGGAGGAAGATGAAAACAAAGTCCCTTCTTCGTCGCACTCATGGTAGGAGATGGCTTTGAGAATCGAGTATCTTGTTTGTCACAATCATGGTAGGAGATGACTCTTCTTGACTTTCATTGTTTGATTATTTCAATTCCGTGATTGGAGTTAACTCACATTCATCCACCTCCATTGACATATTATCTTTATAATGCAAATGCATGTTATGTTAATGATACCTTTTATTTAGGGTTAGGCTCCATCCCTAATTTTTAGGATTATTGCCACAAAAATTGTCAAACAAGTACATCTATGATAAATCTATCTCAAAATAATTTTTTAACCGCCATAATCCCAAACTAGTATACCTATGACAAATTTTCCCAAACAAATTTTTTGATCAATAAAAATCCCAACCTGATATATTTGTGATAAATTTACTCTCCATTAGTTTATATTAAATTGTATTAATATCATGAAAAATCACAAAACCAATATACTTGTAACAAATGGAGGGTAAACCAAATACCTGTCAACTACCACGTATCATCCATCCAACTCCGGAATTTGATAGTAAATTTTAACGGAATCTAGCCAAAAATAAATTTGTTATAAGTATACCAGTTTTGGTTGTCACAAGTGTACTCATTTAGGGTTTTTCGTGATATTAGCCCTAATTTTTATGCAAATGATTACACTTGAAGCCAAAATTTAAGTATCAATAATTGATAAATTAAACCTTTGATCAAATAATTTGGTTTCGATTTGTTATATTTAGCGAAATTATTTATTAATTAATTAATGATTTGCCCAGATATTTTAATGTGATTTTGTCCTTCATTAAATTATTTTTCAACAACTTGTGGAAAAAAAAAGTTAAATAATTAATAGGTCCCATTAATTAATGAAAAAGGAGCCAAGTTTATATGTACAAAGTTCGGACCAGTCTTTTCTTTTTCCTTTATATCTATAAACCAAAATTGGCTTTGGTTTTCTAGATTAATTGAGATTATTTATACGCTGAATTTTTTTGGTCAAATTATTTATTAGCTAATTATCCTTTAAAAGATTTGGGTTTTGGTTTTCCATATTAACGGAACACAATAATTGACCATTTAACCTTTGGACTAGATATTGGGGTGGGACTATTTTTTTCTTTATTAAAAATTATTAAAACTTATGATAACTAATAGTTTTCACCAAATGAAGAGGGGCCAAGCTGATAATAATAATCTTCATCATCATCTTCTACGCCAAGCAACATACATTCATTACGTTTGGGTTGATTAAATTAAACCTACTCTTGCATAATAACATGGTCAGACATAGTACGAACTCATTTTACATAAGATATTGGGCCATACATATTTCTAAATTCTCGGTACCAACAAAACCTCATTAAATCTTCAAACGTCAAGTTTACATGGTTTATGAGTAGCAAAAGTGTACACGCATTCTCGCATGAATATATAGTTAACATTTGAAGGTTTCACTGAATCATCCAATATAGGCTATTTGAATTAACAGTTAACGGAAAGAAAGAATTTACTAATGGAGCAATTGGATACGTACATATATAAGAAGAGAAATATATTTCAAGATTTGAATTTTTTTTTATGATTGCTTACAAGATAAAAAAGATTCAAAGTAAGATTTATATAAGATTATTAATTTATACATTTATCAATTGATAGAGTATTATATAAAACAACTATCGGGGATTTAATTTGTCAGAAAACCTTCCACGTAAGAAGTCCTCTTTACATTACTTTATATAATAGTATGCTAGATCGACCAGTTTTAGCTACGTATTGATGTGATTATTAGAGATGAATGTATGATTATTAAACCATCTATTAATTTTTTGATCGCTTAGGTATTTGTTTCAAAAGGTTGTATATAAGAAATAAAGTGACATTTTCTTTATAGTTTTGTATGGGACTATGTTTTTAGACTCAAAAGCTAGTAACAACTTTAGGGGCAGATTGTATTTTGCAGATCATTTTTGAAAATTACAAGTTTAATAAGCACATTAAACACTGAAAATATAATTCATCCACAATTGTGCTTTTGTGATAGTTAAACATAAGGCTTAAGAAGCACCAAAAAAAAAAAATGAGCAAAATCCAATAAAAAGATTATATCCTTTCGTTATTTTTTTTATTTTACACGTTTATTGTACTATAAAATAAGGAATAGCTCTCAATGAGCAAGCTCGGGAGGGGATACAGGACTGAGAGCTGCGACGCAATTGTTCCATGTCTCATTGCTCCTCCTATAGACATCAGATATCGTCCCCCTAATTGGCTTGTGGCTCGAGATGCTCAACTCCACAAATTGGTTGTGGCAATTCTTCCCTGCTTTCAAGAGCTCATGACAACATTCATTGGTGGGTGTAAAGGTGTCGGCAAGGACTATGATTTGAAAGAATCTAGACCCACAATCAGAACTTATTCCCTTTCCGCAATCAAGGTTTCCGACCGTGGCCAAGGTAGCCTTAGGAAGCAATGCAACAGTGACAACCAACAAGATCATGAGAGCAGACAAGTTCTTGAGCATTGCCATTATGGTCCTTTGGTGATAGAAGGATTAGCAAATTGTCTGAGATTGTTGATTGTTTGATGATGCAATTGATCTATAGATGAGAACTTATATAGCTCGAGGGAAGTAGTTCATTAATGAAATGAATTCATCAGTTATGATTAAGAAATTTATGTAGGAAACATGTAAAATTATTTCTCTTGCAATAAATGCAATGATTGAGGGCTTTGTCATCTTAGTTTGTTTCCAGTTCAATTACTTGCCATAAAAATAAAAAATAAAAAAGTATTAATGAGTTGTTTGGTTGAAGACAATCATCTGTGAATGAAAATACTTATTTCCGATTTGATTTTCAATTCCACGTTTGATAAATAATATGAACTAGTCACATGCCCTTAGTTTAAAATAATTTTATAAAATTAAATTGGCTTAAAACATTTCACCATATATACTCTCATAAAAATGGCCACAATTAAATTTTAGAACTAATCTAAAATAGACCCTAAAACACATAAGGATAAATTGTTGTCACTGAATTGGGGATGGTTCAAAATGAACCAAGAACCTGCTGAAAGCCCACTGACCAAACTTGGGGATAAGATTAATTAAATTAATTTTTCTGCTTAGGGGTCATGATATTATGTTGACGTCCTCTTTACTCAAAAGTAAGAAGTCATCCCACTTATATTGGCACAATAAAAGTGAGATTTATACAAGATTATTAATTTATACATTTATCCATTCATAGATTATTATATAATTAGAGATTTTTTTTTATTAGAAAACCTTAAAAGTAAGAAGCCCTCTTTACTTTACTCTATTAATTTTTACATTTATCCATCAACAAAAGTTCAATGAGGAATTCTCCTAATCTCTGCACTGTTGTAGGGGCGAAGAGAGGAAGGGTGGGCGAGAGGGATGGTAAAGGTAGGGTTTTGTCATGGGATAGGCCGGGTATGCTAATCTATTTTTGTAAGATCAGGAGTTGGATAAATGATAGGGACTCGGCATGTAGAATTCATCTGAAACAGTGCAGAGATTTCGAGAATTCCTCATCAAACCTTGGGAAAATCTCAAATAAGGACCCGAAGTAAGCTTACTTTCTCAAATAAAGACCCGAAGTGATCGCTATTCCAAATAAGGACCCAAAGTGGCTAACAAGTCTCAAATAAGGACTTGAACGCGCCAGCCGACCAAAAATGTTCACCGGCCAGTGAGCGTGTGACATTTCCGGTGGCTAGAATATGGGCAATTTTGTCCAAAAAAAAAAAAAGATAGAAATTAACAAACCCTAAAAACAAAAACAAAACCCCCAAACTTTTCACGTTCTTCTTCTTCTACTTTTCATCTTTTACGTTCTTTGTCCCCTCTTGTTTCGAGAACCCAAATTCCTCTTAATGAACAAAAGAAGAAGATGTGAAGAAACAAAGGTGGGGGTTTCTTGTTGTGTTTCATTTCATGTTCCATTAACAGAAAATTTTGATGCTCCAAGCGAGAGAGGACAAAGAATGGAGAAGATGAAGAGTAGGAAAAAAAAAAAAAAGTGAGAACGTGAAGAGTTTGGAGGGTTTTGATTTTAGGGTTGGTTAATTTCTATCTTTTTTTTTTTTTTTTTTTTTTTTTGACAAATTTGCCCATATTCCGGCCACCGGAAATGTCACACGCTCGCCGGCCAATGAACATTTTGGCCAGTTGGCAAGTTCATGTCCTTATTTGAAACTTGTTAATCACTTCAGGTCTTTATTTGGGGCAACGGTCACTTTGGGTCCTTATTTGTGAAAATAGGCTCACTTTGAGTGCTTATTTGAAAATTTCCCTTAATTAATTAATAAATAATTTCGCTAAATATAACAAACTAAAACCAAATTATTTGATCAAATGCTTAATTTAGCAATTGTTGATACTTAAATTTTGGCTTCAAGTGTAATCATTTGCATAAAAATTAGGGCTAATATCACGAAAAACCCTAAATGAGTACACTTGTGACAACCTAAACTGGCAAACTTATAACAAATTTATTTTTTGCTAGTTTCCGTTAAAATTTACTATCAAATTCCTAAATTGGATAGATGATATGTGGTAGTTGACAAGTATTTGGTTTACCTTCCATTTGTTACAAGTATATCGGTTTTGTGATTTTTCGTGATATTAATACAATTTAGTAGAAACTAATGGAGAGTAAATTTATCGCAAATATATTAGGTTGGGATTTTTGTTGATAAAAAAATTTATTTGAGAAAATGTATCATAGATATACTAGTTTGGGATTATGGCGGTTAAAAAATTAATTTGAGATAGATTTGTCATAGATGTACTTTTTTGACAATTTTTGTGGCATTAATCCTAAAATTAGGGATGGAGCCTAACCTTAAATAAAAGGTATCATTAACATAACATGCATTTGCTTTATAAAGATAATATGTCAATAGAGGTGGATGAATGTGAGGAGTTAACTCCAATCACAGAATTAAAATAATCAAACAATGAAAGTCAAGAAGAGTCATCTCCTACCATGATTGCGACAAACAAGATACTCGATTCTCAAAGCCATCTCCTACCATGAGTGCGACAAAGAAGAGGCTCTGCTTTCATCTTCCTCCTCATGATAAGAAATATATATTTGATCTTGGAATCATTATGCGAGAATCAAATATGAGAACAAAAAAGCATATCAAGTGAAGTGTACTCATTGTGGATCTGTGTATAAGCATGGTGTTGCTAATGGTACCTTGTTGTGTCCATTTTCATTTTGCTTAACTAAAAATGAAAAAAAAAAAAAAAAAAAGTTAAACTCTAGAACCGATCCTAGAACTCGTAAGAAGTAAATTTCTGGTTTCACATTTTGATGAGTAGGTTCCAAGTTCCAAATAAATGAGAAACCTATACCTAAGGACAGGTTCCTGGTTCTAGGTAGAACCTGTAAAAATTTGAAACTACTTACCCCTATAGGTAAGTTCTTAAGAAACACTAAGAAAGCTCTTCAATTTTAGTACCAAGAATGGACCGACAGCCTAAGTAGCACCGACACAAACACGTAACACAACATGACACATCAACACATCAAATTTCAAAAAACAAAGAATTCCAACATGTTTGAACACGTTATATATTAAATGAATATTTTATATAAATTAATTTAAATTAAATTTATAAATAAATAAATTAGAAAAAAATGCCTAAAATGAATTTGGGCTCCCTCCTCCCCACCGTGGCCGCCACGCTTTTTTGGCAATTCATTCAAACACACACAAGTTCTCGTATGTTGAAGAAGACATGAATTGTTTTACATTTTCTTCTATAATAATATGTTAATCCATTGATTAATAAAAAAGAAAAAGTTAAAAATCTACTCAGACCACAATCTCTCTCGCCCTCTTCCTAGGGTTCTTTGCCTCTCTTCGTCGTCATCGGCTTCATCTTCCAGACAAAGAAGCTAGCCCTGAACCAACAGCTGTGGACTTTAACCGTCAAGGAACGCAACGGCAGCCCCAAGTGAAAGCGCGGGATGCCGTTCGTGAAGCTTGCCATGGCTGCGATAGGCAAGGTTGAGATTCCAACGGCGAACTTCAAGATCTGGAGGTCCTAGCCATGATCGGCTCGTCCATGGCCCACACATAGGCAAGATTGAGATATCAGGTTGTGATTGGGCTCAATCTTCCCCCGTCGTTGCAATGGCTGCTACAGATCTAGCTGGCCAGCTTGGATTTACAGTAGCAAAGGCATTGGGTGGGGACTCACCACTGGGCGTGGCGGTCTTGCGAGTCCTCCACCTCCCACTTCTTCGCCTCCCTCGAGAACACCAAACCCTGCCATGTCTATGGCGGTGCGTGAGAAGCCATCGGAATTCCTTAAATGACTCCATGCATATTGAAATCGTGTGTCGAAATTCCAGACTCACATGTTGGAGCATGTTAGGGAGAGTTAAACACGTGTCGGATTTTTTCGACACTTGTTGACCATGTGTCGAAACATGTCAAACATATGTTGGAGTATTAGACACGACATGAAGGCTCCCGAACAGTATCAGTACTTCTTAGCTGCAACAATTTGTGAAGAGAATAGAGAAGCCCTGAAATCCAAGGCTCACCATTAGCGGGCACATTTGCCATCAACCGAACTGGTTCACTTCCAAACTCCCAAAACTGAGGAGAAGCATCCAAATGGAGGTGGTGAAACACTAGTATGATCTTAATTGCCTGATTTACAAATTAGTCAAGCTGGGGCAAAGGATGAGAAAATTGAACGAGTAGATGTGAATCTTCTCAGTGTCACTTGCACGTACAACCAGCAGCTGGACCAAGGTTTTGCCCGTAAATACTAGCTCTTTCAGCTTCACAATCTCTCTCTCTCTCTCTCTCTCTCTCTCTCTCTCTCTCTCTCTCTCTCTCTCTCTCTCTCTCTCTCGCATTTGAAAATAGAAGGACGACCATTTCATTTCTCCAATAATATGTCAGAAACACCCACCCAACAGACACTCTAGAGAAACAGGGGAACAAGAGTCACCTTGCACACCCTAGAGAATGAAAAACGACCTCTGCAACTATAAATAGCTGCCTGCTGAAGTTTCACACAAGTGGCAGTGGAATTTTGTCCTTGCTGCTTCGGGGGTTAATCTGTTTTCGAAAAGCCTTCAGCGCTGCAACTCGAGCTGTATTTGCTGCCTTATCAGCCACTACGATAACCCTATTAACCCTTTTGTCAACCTTGGCCACGTCATAAGCTGTTAAACACTGTTGATATTGGGTATAGACTAGGGTTGAGAAACGCTCGAGTGTGTGAGCATTTGAAACCCTACAATTCTCCGATTTATTAGTAGAATATATTTCAGTTCTCCTAGTAGGCATGGGTTTCGATATTCAGACCGAACCACATAAATTTATTATATCCTTTTATTGCTCGTTGTTTTATTTCTCGGTCGATTTCTATAGCTCACAATATGGTTGCAAAGTTAAGTTCCGCTTCCACCGTGCCACCAATCACAACAAAAATGATTCATCACATTAAAGGGATTTTATAAATATATTGGAAATAGAACCAACCTGTAACAATTTTATGTTGGCAAAAACCTACTAATCATTGGCTTTTTATTATTATGTTCCCCTTGTTTGATGTGGCAAAAAAAAAAAAGCCAAAATGATATCATTTTGGTCCAAATTTGATTTTCAGTATTAATATTATTTAAAAAAAAAAGCAGAAAAACCATTGACGGCCTGTAGTGCCCTCGTTGTCGTCATTGCCGCCCTCACCCAGATTGGCTGAGGTCGTTGACCACTAGCAGAGGCCCGACAACCTTGGCCGACCCTTGCCCCACCATCGTTGGCCCTTTCCGATGATGGTGGGGGCAGCAGTGAGGTCCCTGAGTTTCCTTCATTTGGCCGTTGGTCCCTTAGTGCCATGTTAGTCATGTTTCTTGTCATTTTTCTTGATGCTCGAGTTTATGTTCATCAAGGAAATGTTGGGTCGAAATGGTGCGATGACTCTCTAAATCCGTGTGGTAGTTCTAGTTGGCTTTTGAACTCTTGGCCGTGAGTTTCACTTGGCTCTAGGATAGGCTCATTTTCTTGTCCGTTGTTCATGTTTATTTTGATACTTGTTAATGTCAAAGGTTAGTAGTTGGCGATATCCCTCTCGGTTGAGTGTTCACTTGCTTAGTTCGGGGCACGTCGTTCATTTTGTATATCCTGCAATTTTCATGCAATCAGTTTTATTTGGCTGAAAATGGAGGGTGGTGGCCTTCATTCAATCGTCATTTTCTGTCATCGAGTTTAATTCTTCTAACGGTCATGTGGTATGAATAGCCTAGGACTGTCGTCATTTCAACATTTTATACAGGATGGTGGTGGCTTAGCTTGATTTTTGTCCACTTAAACACATTCCGAGTCGGGCCTAGGTTGCCAAGGCTAGGGGACGTGTCAGGATGCTCGAGTGAATTTAAACTGAAGAAACACTAACACCCGCTGTCCCACATGTGCTGCTTGACGTGTATAGGACAACAAGTTCCTGATGAAGATTTGAGTTCGGCCCTTCAAATTTCAGTACCGAGAACGGACGGACAGCAACGAAAGTTATTTGTAAAGAAGGTTGAGAAGGCTCTTGAATCGAAGACTCACAATTGGCGTGAACATTATCCTGAAACTCAATTGGTCCCTCTTCCAGACTTCCACAACTAGTCAGTCAAGCTCGGCTAGTTAGGCAAAAGATGGGAAAATAAAACGAGTAGATGTGAAACTTCTCAGTGTTGCTTGCATGTACAACCAGCAGCTGGACTAAAGGTAACGCCGTAAATACCAGCTCTTTCAACTTCACAATCTCTCTCTCTCTCTCTCTCTCTCTCTCTCTCCCCCCCCCCAAAAACCATACAGGATTTGAAAATTAAAGGACAAACATTTCGTTTCTCCAATAATATGTCACAAACCCTCCACCCACTAGGTTTCCCTAGGACACAACTCAAGAGAAACAGGGGTATCACCACGTTGCATGCCCTGGAGAATTTAAAAAAACCTCTGCAACTAAAAATAGCTGCATTCTGAAGTTTCACACAATTGGCAGTGGAATGTTGTCATTGCTACTACGGGGATATATTTGTTTCTGGACAGCCTTCACCGCTGCAACTGGAGCTGCATTTGCTACCCTATTAGTGATAAAGGCTAGTGAATACACCTAGAAGGGGTGAATAGGTGTTTATGAAATTCTTTTCGAATCTTTAACAAAAATATCCTTTGGCATGAAAATCACATCAAAGATAAATGAATCACGCAGCTATAAAAATAAATAGAGTAGGGTAAGAGAAATTTGACACAAAGATTATAGTGGTTCAGCTTATAGTAAGCCTACGTCCACTCTTCACGCTGGCAGCCAACTGGCTGTAATCACTATGTAGCAAAAGAGAGCTTTACAGTCTACGATCTAAACTTTTTAGCAGAAATACTCTTCTACAACTTCTCGCAATTCACACTAAAAGTGTCTCTCTTTTGTTTACAATTTTGAGCACAAGAGATTTTAAGAACGAGAGGTTTCAAAGGTTCTAACTTCGAAATTTTTCTATCGGCTCTCTCATATTTCCGAACAACTTCAACACACTTTAAATATTCCTTCGTGCCTCCATAGCCGTTAGCACTTTCCAATAATTTATCCAATCTACCCGTTGGAATAAATCAATTTAAGTGATCTTCAAGTTGTCGAATATATAAGTAGAAAATAGCTCGTCGATCCCGTTCGCCCATACAATCAGGATCTTGAGTTTCCAAAATTAGATCCTTCCAAAACTTGCTTGATCTTCAACGGATAAAATGCAAAGAGTAAATCCTTCAAGCTCATAATCACAGCCAGAAATAATTCATGGATAAGTTAGGGAAGATAATATCAGAAACTTGATTTCCTTATCCATAAGAATAACCTGCTGACAGCCTGGCAAAATCGCAAAAATTGGGTCTGACTGTCTTCAGACTTTGATTGGGTCTGGATATCATCAAACCGAAACGCTGGGTCTGGTAACCTTTAAACGGAAACGCTTGGGTCTTAAACTCTTCAGACTTAAGCAACTAAGTCTTGGATTCTTCAGACTTAATTGACGAGGATGTTTTGTTAGCTTCAAAACTTATAAGGGATTTTTCTTCAACAATCTCCCTCTTTTTGATGGTAACAAAACACCTCGGCAATTTTGTAAACTTATAACTTGCAAAGAAAACTCATATAGATTTTGAGGAACGCTTCTGCAAACACAAAAGATGTTAGTCCAATAACAATTATCCTCACAAATATAATGATCCTGCAAGTCCACAAATCTACAAATCCAATCATCAAACCAGTGCATGAATAAAGTCATAGAAGTTCAAATAAATAACCAAAAAGTTCAAAGTCATAAACAAAAATAGTCTAAAAGGCTAAAATCGAAAACAAATGAAATAAAAGTTTATAACGAAATAAAAGTTCAAAAACTCAAATATCCAACTCTCCCCATTTTTGTCCCATCAAAAGGAGGTAGAGTGGTCAAGAATGTGGTTGGTAAAAATCCAAGGAGAGTAAAGACTCCTTCTTTGGAATACCACAGACCTAGCTTAGATGTTGTTGCAACATATTTAATAATATGCTTAACAGCAGTCATGTGAGATTCTTTAGGATTAGATTGGAATCTAGCACAAATGCAAACACTAAATAAAATATCAGATCTAGATGCAGTAAGGTAAAGAAGTGAACCAATTATGCTCCTGTATAGTTTTTGGTCTACACTCTTTCCTTCTTCATCTTTATCCAGCTTTGATGAGCTTGACATAGGAGTTTATGTCTTCTTGCAATTCTCCATTCCAAACTTCTTGATGAGGTCTTTTGCATACTTTTCTTAGTGGATAAAAGTTCCTTCCTTTGATTGTTTGACTTGAAGTCCCAAAAAGAAGTTCAATTCTCCCATCATGCTCATTTAAATTCATTCTGCATACAACTTGAAAAATTCTTGCAAAGATTTTCATTAGAAGAACCAAAAATTATATCATCATCATAAATTTGAACAAGTATGAAATCTTTGCCTTCTTTTTTGATAAATAAAGTAGTATCTACTTTACCTTTAGAAAAACCATTTTGAATTAAGAAATTACTTAACCTTTCATACTAGGCTCGAGGTGCCTATTTCAAACCATACAAAGCTTTCTTCAGCTTGAAAACAAAGTTTGGTTTTCTTGGATCTTCAAATCCTAGCGGTTGTTCAACATAGACTTCTTCTTGGATAATTCCATTTAGAAACGCACTCTTCACGTCCATTTGGAATAACCTGAAATTTTTAAAGCATGCAAAAGCAAAAAGTAATCTTATAGCTTCTAACCTTGCTACCGGAGCATAGGTTTCATCATAGTCAATTCCTTCTTCTTGTGTATAACCTTTTGCCACAAGTCTTGCTTTATTCCTCACCACCTTTCCTTGTTGATCCAGCTTGTTCCTGAAAACCCATTTAGTACCAATAATTGATTTACCTTTTGGCTTGGGAACGAGTTCTCACACATTGTTGATTTTGAATTGATTCAATTCCTCTTGCATAGCTTCAATCCGGCTTTCATCTTTCAATGCATCTTCTACAATCTTGGGTTCAATCTCAGAAACAAGTGTTAGAGCACTAGATTCTTCACACCTTTTGGATCTTGTACGAACTCATTCATCAATGTTGCCAATGATGAGATCTGCAGGGTGACTGGATTTATGCTTTCAATTTGTAATTGGTTTGTCATTTTAATGAGACTCTATTTCAATTGGAGCTACTGATTTGGTTTGCGGTTGAACGTCTGGAGTTTGTTTTTCTTCAAGGAAATTTGTAGACACTTGGCCAGATTCATAATCTTCAAGTTGAGTTTGATTTTGAATTGAGTCTTTAAACTTTACATTCATGGATTCTTCCACAGCTTGAATCCTTTTGTTGAAAACTCTAAAGGCTTTACTTGTCATTGAGTAGCCAAGGAAAATTCCTTTATCTAATTTTTCTTCAAACTTACCAATTCGATCACTAGAAGTCTTTAAGATAAAACATTTACAACCAAATACATGAAAATAAGAGACGATAGGTTTCTTACCTTTGATCAATTCATAAGGTGTTTTCTCCAAAATAGGTCTTAGAAAAACTCTGTTTATAATGTAGCAAACAGCTGAAGTAGCTTCAGCCCAAAAATGAGAAGAAATATTACTTTTAATCAAAAGAGTTCTTGCCATTTCTTGCAAAGGACGATTTTTCCTCTCTACAACTCCATTTTGTTGTGGAGTGTATGAGGATGAAAAATTATGTTGAATGCCAGAATCATCACAAAAATTATGAAAAATTTTGTTGTGGAGTGTATGAGGATGAAAAATTATGTTGAATGCCAGAATCATAACAAAATTTAGCAAAATCATGATTTTCAAATTCATCACATGATCAATTCAACTACTTGAAATTGTATATCCTTTTTCAATTTGAATTTTTTTTTTTTTTTGCAAACTTAGTAAAATAAGATAAAGCTTCAGATTTATTTGCAAGAAAGAATACCCAAGTAAAACGAGAATAATCATCTACTATTATCAAACAATATCTTTTACCTCCAATGCTTTGAGTTCTTGTTGGACCGAACAAATCCAAGTGTAATAGCTGTAGAACACGTTTAGTGGATACCTGATTTATAGATTTATAAGAATTTCTAACCTATTTTCCAATTACGCAAGGAGTATATAATTCATGCTTTTGATACTTCAGGTTAGGAACTCCTCGGACTAGCTTTTTGGATGAGACTTTAGCAATTTGCTTCAGGTTGACATGTTCAAGCTTTCTATGCCAGAGAGAATGGCTTCATCTTGAATTGATATCAAGCATTGAGAACTGTCAGACTTTATATCCAGCAAATAAATGTTTCCATGTCTTCGTCCAGTGAAAGATTGTGAGAGATCTTTAATTGTTCCAGAACAACTATCTTCTTGAAAGTTGATCTTGTATCCAGTGTCGCATAGTTGACTCATACTTAGAAGGTTATAGTTCAACCCTTCAACTAGAGACACATTGTTGAATGTGAGGTTTCTAATCTTCACGGTTCCTCGACCAACAATTTTTCCTTTGTTATTGCCACCAAAGGAGACGTTTCCTCCTTTTACATGAGAGAGTTTTGTGAAACAATTTGAGTCTCCCGTCATGTGTCTTGAACAGCCACTATCCAAATACCACTTGATTTTCTTCTTGATAGTGACCTGCATTTAAATGAAAAACTTAAGTTTTCTTTGGTACCCAAACTTTCTTGGGTCCATCATTGTTAGTACCATAAACAGTCTTTGCCCAACTCTTCTTAACAGGTTTCCAAACCTTAGGACAATCCTTCTCAAAATGTTCTAAGCTTTTGCACCTTGAACATCTAAGAGCATTTCTTCCAACAGGCTTTACAAAAACCTTTTGAAAATGATTTTTGTAAAAAGATTTTGTAGGCCTATTCTTGATTCTTTCTTTTACCTTCAGAAAATCAATCAAGGGAATGGTTTCATATGTCATTCCTAAACCAGATTTATTAAAATAGGGTCTTTGAATAGAAAGAATTTTTTCCAATTTTTCAGATCCCATTGAAAATTTCTTTGTGACTTTCAAAAGATCTTCTTTCAAGCAGGCATTTTCTTGCGAAAGTAGAATTTCATTTTCTTTTGAGACAGCAAGACTCTTATCTAGATTTTCAACTTTTTCAACCAAAGTCTTTTCTTGTTATTTCAATTTGGAATTCTCCCTTTTTAGCTCAGAAATCCTTTTAAGAGAGCTTTTAAGACTGAGACAAAGTTCATCAATGTAGTTCAACACTTTGGTAGGAATTTTTAAATTTCTAGCCTTGACATCGCTGTTTGAATCTGAGTCTGAGTCTGAGTCAGCCATAAGACAAATGTTGGCATATTCTTCATCACTCTCTTCACATTCAGTATCACTCCACGTTTCAGCTTTGAGTGCTTTCTTGAACTTCTCCGATTTTCCTTTCTTTTTCTTTAATAAGGGACAGTTGGGTCTGATGTGTCCTTTTTCTTGCATTCAAAGCAAACGACATCCTTGTTGGTGTTGTCTTCTTCATTTGACTTCTTTTGAAATCTTTGATTGTTTTGTCTCTTTCCATTGAACCTTCTTCCTTTTCTATTTAACCTTCTGAATTTTCTAATCAGAAGTGCCAGCTCTTCGTCATCCAAGTCTTCTTCTGAATCTGTAACATCGAATCATCATTAGATTTTAAAGCAATTGACTTCTTACCTTTGGTGTCAAAGTCCTCATTGAATTGCTCAACTTCATATGATTGTAGTGTGCCGACCAACTCATCTACAGAAAGAGGCATGATCCTTTGTGTTTCTCTTATGGATGTCTTTACGTGATTCCAATCTTTGGAGAGTCCTCTCAACAGCTTATTGACCTTCATTGGTCCTGATATTGGTTGTCCTTGATATGCTAAGCCATTTACAATTTCTGTAAATCGACTGAACATATCCGTGATGGATTCTCCTGGCTTCATTTTGAAGGCTTCATATTGTCCAAGAAGGATATTGATCTTGGTTTCTTTGACTCGATCTGTTCCTTCATAAGTGACGTGCAATCTATCCCAAACTTCTTCAGCTGTTTCACAAGATGAAATTCTGTTATACTGTGGCATCCAAGAATTTCAACAATCTTCAAGGAGGTGATGACTATGGCCGATCGATAGAGACGCTGATGGATTTTAGTTAATGATTTCATAAGTCAAAATTGAGCCAAGGGCTGGACATTTGATGGATTATAGTTTTGTATGTTCACTTATAACCATGATGTGTACTAGAGAATAAATTGATAAAACCGTGAGACCATGAGGACTAGTGAGCTACAATCGAACTAACCTTGATTGACATTGTAGTCTTGTGATATGGCCAAAGATTTTAAGGCATTTACTTGAAGGAAAAGGTTATGTTTATGTGAGATACGAAGTTGAAATTTAAAGTTCAAGCTAGACTTAAGCTTATAGATTATTTAAGCTTATGATTTTACTTAACTAAGATTTAATTTATTTGAGGATTAAACTTAGGAACTTTGGGCTTGAAGACTTGGGCCAAGCCAAGCCCATGATGGACCGGCCAAGCCCAAGGAGGGTCGGCCAAGGCTTCTTGAGGAAGCCAAGGGGTGGCCAAAAATGAGAGGGAGAGTGAGGGAGTGTCCATGTGTCCTCCAAGCTTTGCCAAGTGTCTAAAATGCATATAATTTAATCATTACTTCCAATTATAATTAGAGAGGCATATAAAAGGAGTGGTCGGTGATTTGTGAGGGTCTTCGACCGGTTTGGAGAGTGAGAGGAGAGAGAAACAAGAAGAAAACGTAAAGAAGAAGGAGAAGCAACTACCGTCCGTGAGCTGGCCGAGGGACTTGCTGCTGATTTCTTCACATTTTAGCTCAATTCTAAGGCAAGATTGATCTCTTGATTGCTCATGCATGCTGTGGTCTTGTTGTTGTGCTGATTGCTGGTCAAAATTTTGGGTTTGATGGATGAAAATTGAAGTCTTGAGGCCATTCTTGCTGTGGTTGTGATTCTGGCCGAATGAACTTGCATGTACCCGAATCTTGTTTGAGTTTGTAGATAAGCTTAGGATTACAATTTGGCTTTGGTTTCTAAATGAAAGTTGTAGAGCAGGTCTTGAATTACAACATACTCAAATTTGAAGTAAATTGAACAATACTTGAGGGGTGAAATCAATTTTCTAAGCAACCGGGTGAAAATCGGCTTGCATGTCGACCTTTGTTGCTTGTGGGTTGTTGCATGTGGTTTTCTGTTGGATATTTTCTTCGACCTCTTCATATGAAATGTTAAGGACATCCTAATGAACATCATACTAAAATTTGAGGCAAATCTAACCGGTATAACCTAGGGAAAAGCTTGATTTCTTACGGACATGAATTCTGGAGTATTTCGGTGGAACGTCAGTAGATTGTATGGGTTATAAGGTGACTTTTTCTTGAAAATCTTGCTCCGACCTCTAAAGGAAAGTTGTAGAAAACATGCTAAACTATAATATATCCAAAAATAAGGGAAAAAGAAGGAGGTTAAGTTGCTCAATTGAGGAGATTTCGTTGATAGTTGATTCCGTACGGTTCAGGAATAGAATCAGAAGTTTGTGATTTTTATAGTAAATTATGTACGATGAATTTGGTGATTATGTCTTCATGAGAAATGTTCTTTAGACTCTTGGCTATGACATACTAAAATTTCGTAATTTTTTAATGATATTTAGATATTTAAATTAATGAAATTCGAGAGCAGTGTAAACTGCGAAGTCCTATTGATCCTGTATGGTTCGGTAATTAAGACAGAAGCTCATGATTTTTATAGAAAATTATGTAGGATGAATTTGGTGATTATGTCTTCATGAGAAATGTTCTGTAGGATCTTGGCTATAATATAGTGAAATTTCATAATTTTTGAGTGACGTTTGAGTATTTAATTCCATGAAATTCGAAAACTGTGCAAACTGGGAAGTCCTAAACTCTAATCTGTCTTGCTGAGTTTATATCTTTTTATGTGAGAATTTTTTGAACATAGTTTCTTAATGAAAGTTGGGCTTTAACGTCTCCATGGTGATGTGGTGAAATTTCAGGATTTTTAGTGGCCAATTGGATGGTCAATTTAGATTTCTTTTGTGATTGTGCAAACTGTTTTGTTTGGAATTTCCTGCGTTGACATGGCTGAACAATATCTTTTTGTATAATGACATCCAGAACATACTTTCTTCATGAAACATGTGTCATTTTGTCTTGGCTGTTATGTGGGTGAGTTTTATAATTTTTGGAAATTATTTGGCATTTAATTTAGACGTTTCCTTGGAATTGTGTGTGCTAAATTTTATGCACGTATGAGGAAGGGATGGAAATTGGTTGAATGAAGTGTTTCATGTGAATTCCATGCCATATGAATGAGAATGTTGGCATTGCATGATGTTATGAGTGATGAGTATTATGTTGTATGCCATGAACCATGCATGTGAGAAGGCCATCGGATGGTGTGAGCCGATGATGCCCCGGGAGTTATCGGGATGCCCGGCTAGGGAGTGAAAATGCCGGATGCCCAGTAGCCCTGTGTGCGTAAATCTGGATGGCCTAGGAGTTGAGATGCCCGGAGCGTAGGGGATGCCGGAAGCACGGATGGTGTGTGTCGTGAATTCCTCGTGATGCCAGTTGGGGTGCGAGATGCCCGACCAGGGAGTGTAAATGCCGAAAGCACGGATGGTGTGTGCCGTGAATTCCTCGTGATGCCAGTTGGGATGCGAGATGCCCGGAATGTGGGGGGGCTAGAAGCCCGGATGGTGTGTGCCGGGAGTGCATTAAAAGCTAACTAATATTGTGGAATTTGAAAATATGATATGCATCTGGTGAAAATTTGATATATGCATGGACATTGAATGGTATATGTGCATATGGTGAAATGCATGCATGGCATTGGATGATATATGTATGTGCATATGATGAGATGTATGCCTGAGTGCTGAGGATGTATGTATGAGGTATGAGCATGAGTACTGGATAAGGAGTGCATGAATGATTGAGTGTCTATGGCTGAATGGTCGCCATATGCATGGCTGTATCTGTTGATGCTGTCTGATGTTATGTTATGTCTGTTACTGTTGTGTGATGATGTGATTTGTTTGACTGTTTGTGTGTTGTATGAGTAGTCATAGAGATTATGTCTTTGCTAAGTTGATATACTCACCCCTTTTTGGGGAAACACTTTCAGACTAGATATGCCGCTTGCTCCAGTTTCTCCGGGTACCTTCTACGGTATCCCTTCCGATGTAGAGGTGGGGATCACTCAGATAGACAGCCCGATCGTCGCTAGGTTGATCTTTTTCCGTGTTCGAGTGATCGTACGGTTTGAGGTAGGGCTTGAGGACAGCCCTGTATTTGAGGAGTTTATCTCTGTCTTCATACAGCGAGACGGAGTGATGAGAGGTATGCTGCCACCACCACCGTCTGGCGGACCAGGGAGGAGGAGGTAGGGCCCGAGAGAGGAGCTGGGAGAGAGCTGAGGACTGACATTTTTTGACAAACCAGGACCAAGAGATGGACTAAGCCAGTTCTTTTTTAGGGTTTTCTTTTGAGGGGTAGTGGAGTTTACTCTTTCTTTTGATGTTTAAGCCACGTCAGTATAAGTTGGCTTTCTGTTAGTATGTACCTACCCCGAAGGGATCCATCTCATAGTTATATAAATAAAAGAGGTCCGGTTTTATTATCCTTTGATTGTTAGTGTGTGCATTGCCCTTCTCTATTTGTTGGAAGGGAGATTTGAAGGGAAATGATTTCGCTTCCGCATGTTGAACGCGCTGGGACCGTTTGTAAAAAAAAAAAAAAAAAAAAAAAAAAAAAAAAGAGCCTAAGGATTTATAGCTCAAAGTTGAATACTAAGAGTACAAAGATGACTGTAGCAACCTTAAAGGGGGTTTTAGGGGTGTCACATATACTCAGTAGGAGATAAGGCACAATATAAAGAGTAGATAGCTTTTGCATCAAGGGCTTGTCTCTTTGAAATTTCGGCTTGTGACAATCTAATTCTTTCCCTGTGGTTGATGCAGTTTTAGGAACAATTCCTTTCTCTACTACATCTCATTCCTAAGGATCTTTTGATCTTAGGAATGCCTTCATCTTGTTTTTCCATACGTTATATTCCTTTCCATCGGAGTAAGGAGGTCTGGTGTTACTTCGGCCTTCAATAAAACTTGGAGCCAAAATACTAGCCATAGATCTTTAGCTTTAGAAATAATAAACACTTCCAATAAGATAAGCAACCTGCTCTGATACCAATTGATAAAGGCTAGTGAATACACCTAGAGGGGGGGTGAATAGGTGTTTATGAAATTGTTTTTGAATCTTTAACAAAAATATCCTTTGGCATGAAAATCACATCAGAGATAAATGAATCACGCAGCTATAAAAATAAATAGAGTAGGGTAAGAGAAATTTGACACAAAGATTATAGTGGTTCGGCTTATTATAAGCCTACGTCCACTCTCCACGCTGGCAGCCAACTAGCTGTAATCACTATGTAACAAAAGAGAGCTTTACAGTCTACGATCTAGACTTCTTTAGTAGAAATACTCTTCTACAGCTTCTCGCAACTTCACACTAAAAGTGTCTCTCTTTTCTTCACACTTTTGAACACAAGAGATTTTAAGAACAAGAGGTTTCGGAGGTTCTAACTTCGAAATCTTTCTGTCGGCTCTCTCATATTTCCGAACAACTTCGACACACCTTAAATATTCCTTCGTGCCTCCATAGCTGTTAGCACTTTCCAAGAATTCATCCAATCTACTTGTTGGAATGAATCAATTTAAGTGATCTTCAAGTTGTCAAATATATAAGTAGAAAATAGCTCGTCAATCCCGTTCGCCCATATAATCAGGATCTTGAGTTTCCAAAATTAGATCCTTCCAAAACTTGCTTGATCTTCAACAGATAAAATCCAAAGAATAAATCCTTCGAGCTCATAATCATAGCCAGAAATAATTCATGGATAAGTTAGGGAAAATAATATCAGAAACTTGATTTCCTTATCAATAAGAATAACCTGCTGACAGCCTGGCAAAATCGCAAAAACTGGGTCTGACTGTCTTCAGACTTTGATTAGGTCTAGAGATCATTAGACCGAAACTCTGGGTCTAGTAACCTTTAGACGAAAACGCTTGGGTCTTGAACTCTTCAGACTTAAGCGACTGAGTCTTGGATTCTTCAAATTTAACTGACAAGAATGTTTTGTTAGCTTCAAAACTTATAAGGGATTTTTCTTGAACAATTAGCTGCTGCGACAGCCCTATTAACCCTTTCGTCAACCTTGGCCACATCATAAGCTCTATCCGTTGCTCTTCCTACTTCCTGATCACGAGAAATAGACAAATAAATCAACAATTACATTGTTTTCACCAATTTAGCAAACCTAAGAGAAACAAACTATCCATAATTATACTACTTTAAAACTGCTCAGTAGCTAGAAAACACAAATCAAAATGGATCATAGGATAACATGAATCCACAACTCATCTCCCTAAGCTATGTAAGACTCATTCAAGTAATCAGGATTTCATTTTAACTTTAGTAATTTTTCTCTGTGAGCACAATTATATTCGAGAGAACCATGGCCATCAAAGACCCAAGGTTATGATGATGGACTTTCAAAAAATGTTCAGAGTTTTCCATTTCAACAACTGAACATATACCTCCGCCTAAAAAGGACCAACCTCCAAATATAGGCTGACACAGGATTATTTCATTTTTCCAATTATCAGTATCCACTCTCTTTTGCAGCAATCATGAAAACAGTAAAACCATCAGTTCTCATCAATGACATGCTCAAACTGTAAGCAGGATTCCACCTAAACATCAAACAGTCATCTACCATTTGATAAAGAATAAATGGCACAATTCAAGCATCAGCCCAACAACTTAATTGTATGCACTTGATATAATCTCTTTTCAGTGGGACTATCAAACTAGTGATCCAACTCCTAAAAACTTCAAGGTTGATATTAGCTAGAAAAGGCAAGAAAAATCCTTAAAAAAGAAAATCTAGCTTAGGTGGCAAAGAAAAGTGTAGAAGCACAAATGTAGAAGTCTCTAGAAGAAGAGTGGCTAAACTACAATCTAGAATTTCCTAGATGAAGCCTATGTGGACAGCATTCTACGTAAATCTAGAATGTTGTACTTAGTGGGTGGAGCACCCTATAAATAGGAAAGAGGGGAAAGTGTAGTAGAATAACAAAGTTAAGCAAACTCCTCCCCTTCCCTTTGTACTACAATAACTAAATAAAGAAAGTTCTTTTTGTTCCCTCGTACTTCTCTTCTACCGCTCTCTTTTACGCATTCCTATTATTACTTTGCCCTTGCCCACTTTGTTCTTAGTTCATTTGCTCTCTTGATAATTCACATACAAAACACTCCCTTGCATACACATCAAACACATGCTTCCGCAAATACCAACAGGGACATAATGCAATCTCATTATGTCTAACAACCATTGCATCTTGAAAAAGCTGCTTGGCTACTGAAACTCAAACTTTTAACTGCCCCTTTTCCTTCTTATTTTTCTTTCGTGAAATAGGGGCTCTATTATTATCGCGACCTCTTTTTTTCTGGCACCCGCAATTGGGTACGGGCGCCTAAGAAGGCTAATGGCTTAGCTGAATTTGTTAAGCCCAGACTCTCCCAAGTCCACCAATTCACAACTTTAATAGTCTAAGTTTTAACCTATAAGTCAACTTTTAAACGGAGTCGCCACTAATCAATTTGGGGTGGGTTGATTAGAAACCCAAGCAAAGTACCGGGAGAAATACTCACTCCTGCGCAACCAGAGAAATTAGGATCGGGGACTTGATTATACTAGTTAATCACTAATGCGTTTTCGATACCTAATCTTGTTTAAACCTCGAGGTTTTTTTTCGAAGTTTGAGGGATTTTCCATGCATTTTCGAGAGGAAAAATATTTTTTGAGTCTCTTTCTCATTTTTTGGACATAAAAGGGATTTTTGGATTTTTTTGGGTATTTTTGGAAAATACAAGCTTTTTGGCATTTTATGAAAATTTTGGGCTTTTTATGAATTTTGGCATTTTTGGGATTTTTGACATTTTTTGGAAAATATAAAATTTTTTTATTTTTTATTTTTCGAAAAATAAAATATTTTAAATATTTTTCGAAAATGAATTATTTTTATTATTTTTTGATTTTTTGGAAAATAAAACATTTTTAATACTTTTTTATACATTTTTCGATTTTTTGGAAATCAAAAGCTTTTTAATATTTTTTGAAAATAAATTATTATTTGATTTTTTTGAAATAAATAAATTATTTAAAATATTATTAAAATATTATAAAAACTTATCCGAGTCAAATCCACGGGTCGGATCCGACCCGAGCGCCCCCAAAACGCAGATAGGCCTGCGTTCGCAGACGCTCGGCCCGACCCGACAACCTGCCTTGACGACCCACACCACGACCCGGTTCCTCGGCAACCTTACCCAACCCAGCTCCAAACCTCAACCCAACTCGCTGCCGCCTTCATAATTTACGGAATCCCTACCCGATTCCCGCTCCGGTCCGACCCGGAACCCGGGATCGCGACCCGGAAAATCGAGAACCCTAGGGTTTCCGAGATTGGGGGCGACAGTGGCGGTGACGAAGGTGGCCATGACGACGGCAACGGTGACGGAGGGGTTTCAACGGACGGCAAGGCTACCGGTTTTACCTTTTTTGGCTGGAAGCGACGATGGCAATGGCAAGGGGGCTTCGACGGCGACGACAAGGCACGGGACGGATCTCACCGGGTTCCCTCTCTCTCTCTCTCTCTCTCTCTCTCTCTCTCTCTCTCTCTCTCTCTCGGGCTCGTCTGGCGAGCTCCCCGAAATCTCTCGGGGACCCCTCCAAGCTCACCACGCCACGGCCAACCTTGCACTCGGAGCTCCCCAAAGTCTCTCTAGGGACCTCGAGCTTCGGCTGGCCTTTCTCTCTCCCTCTGTGATCTGCTCTCGCCGTGTGCTTCATCGCCGACAATGGCCCCCCTCTATTTATAGGCGAGGGGGGCCAGTTGGTGAGGGTCGACCCACCGGTTGGACTGCCGTCCCATCGGCCACAGCCTCCCTTCTGGTCACGTCCCATTGGTGGCCCTGTTCCTTTGCTCGCCGTACTTCGTCGTTGGCTCAGCTCTCTCCGGCGCCGCGCCTACCTATGCGTGCTGTGCACGCAATCGGGCAAGGGAGACGGAGAGACGGGCCGGGTGCGGGTCGGGCTAGGCACGGGTTGGGCCGTGGAGGCCCGAGGGGTCTGGTTTTTGTTGTTTTTCGTTTTTCTGGTTTTTGTTCTTTTTTCGATTTTTGTTCATTTTTTCTATTTTTTTAGACAAAACAAAATAAAATGAAATGAAATAAAACCTATATATATTTTTTAAATAGAAATAAAATGAACTTAATTAAAAACAAAAATTTAGGCGTCAATAGCTACCCCTCTTTGAAGATGAGCTCGCAGAGGTTGCATTCAAAGACAGACTAATGCCTAAATTTTACCCATACATGCGTAGCAGATTATGTTTTATTTAGGACATATTATTCTATGCAGAAAAAGAGCAATATAACATTATATATACTAAGGCAGATAAGAAGATACCTGTAGTTACTTACTGGGAGTGAGTGAGATAGGGTATGAACCCCGAGTTTGGCAAGTATCAAGGTGTCATCTTACCTGGTGATATGAGGAGATTGCTTTTCCAGGACTCGAACTATTCTTCGGTCGCCTGTTAAAACAATCAATGATTTGTCTAGGACCTAAACCTTTCTTCGATCGCCTTGATGGGAAATTGCTCTTCCAAGACCCGAACCATTCTTCGGTCGCCTGCTGGAACAAATAGTGGTTTGTCTTGGACCTAAACCTTTCTTTGGTAGCCGTGACAGGAGATGCGCCGACCTTCCTCAGAGCATCTCATTTGTGGGTGCCTGATTTGTATCAAGGACACCAGTTGGTACCCGACCTTTCTTGGGAGATGCGCCGACCTTTCTCGGGGCATCTGTTTTGTGGGGGTGTCTGACCTTCGTCAAGGACACCAGTTGGTACCCGACCTTTCTCAGGAGATGCGCGGACCTTTCTCGGGGCATCTGCTTTGTGGGTGCCTAATTTGTATCGAGGACACTAGTTGGTACCCGACCTTTCTCGGGAGATGCGCCGACCTTTCTCAGGGCATCTGCTTTGGGGGTGCTTGATTTGTATCGAGGACACTAGTTGGTACCCGACCTTTCTCGGGAGATGCGCCGACCTTTCTCAGGATATCTGCTTTAGGGGTGCCTGATTTGTATCGAGGACACCAGTTGGTACTCGACCTTTCTCGGGGGATGCGCCGACCTTTCTCAGGGCATCTGCTTTGGGGGTGTCTGATTTTTGTCAAGGACACCAGTTGGAACCCAACCTTTCTCAGGGCATCTACTCTAAAAGATACCTGGATATTTACAAGCATTTCAAAGAGTACCTGGAAATTCACAAGTACTAACCTGAAGGATATTTGGGCCTTTCCAGGCATTAAAAAGGGTATTTGGTCGATCGTAGGCATTGGATGGGTACTTGGATGATCACAAATACGAATTCTTGGGGGATACTTGGACATTCACAAGTATCGAAGGGGTACCTGATAATTAGAAATATCGAGAACATACCTTGGGTATTTGTGAAGGTTTCTCATTTCCTGGTAGTTGGGAATATCAAGGACGTACCTTGCCTATTCGTGAAGGTCTCTTACCTCCTGGCCTCGAGGACGTACCTCGTATATTCGTGAAGGCCTCCTGCCTTCTGGAAATTTAAATGTAGCGCAAGGCTTACCTGGATGGCCGTGGGTACGTAGGTGTACAAAGTAGAGGAATATTTGGATGAACACAAATATTGAACAATATGATCAAGGACCACTTAACTGGTCCAAGTGTAAGAAAGTATACCTGGGTAATCGCAAGCGCATAATGTGGTGGAATACTTGAGTGGTTGCTAGTATTCAATGACATAATTTTGGGGACAACTCGGACAGGTCGAGTGTCGCAGAAATGGGGTATTCGAACGATGGTCGATACTTAAAGACGAGAGGATACTTGGACAGTCACAAGCATCTAAACTTTAAAGACAACATGAATAGGTTGAGTGTCAACAGAGGGAGCACTTGAATAACGGCAGACACTCGAAAAACAAGGGGAATGTTTGGACAATCACATATATCAAGACTTGGGGTCGACCGGAATAAATTGAGTATTGGTAAGAAGGAGTACCTGGACAGTGGTAGGTACTCAAAGATAAAGGGATACTTGGTCAGTCACAAGTGTCAATACTCTGGGGACAACTCGCACAAGCTTAGTGTCAATAAGGGAGTACCTAGACAGTGGTAAGTACTCATAAAATTCTGGGAATAGGGATGAGGACATGCTTTGCTGGCGATATCTCTAATCTCTAAGAGTATGCTTGCTATTTGCACAATATGCACATATGTACACAATGATTGTATATGCTATAAATTCGTAAATTTGAATGTGATTTATGCATGATGATCTTGTCAGTTTTGCATCATTTGAATTCCACTGGGGAAGATTTTGAAAGACAACTTTTGTTTAGAAAGTAGATGTCTTGAGCATGCCAAATAAGGGACTTTCAGTCTGAAAGGACTTTTTCACTCACTCTCATGGGAAAGGCTATTTTATCCTGACCATTGATGCAGGATTTTACAAGGACCACACTATCTCACTGTCATCATGTCAGTAGGGGCCCGAGTATTCTCGCAAATGATACGACTTTACCAACGTGAGAGGTCTTTGTTGGAACTGTGATGAGGGCTTGGGCAATAGCTTGTCAGATGGGACCAATAAGGTAATGACTTTGTGAGAGGAATATTGCACGATCATCTTCAGATTTGCTAGTCGAGAATCTTGCGAAAAGAGATAGAATAATTTTGCTCACACTTCTCCGAGCGATGTTTATAGACATATGAAATCCTACGTTAATTGAAGTGCCCCTAGTTTGAAGAGACTTTCACAATAGGATGCCACGTAGGCTTGACTTATGTGTAAAAGGGTGAGGGCTGGTGATCGCCCTGGCATTTGTCACTGGTCTTTTTTTTCTCACGGTCCGATGAAGGTTCCATGGACCCCAACAACAACTTCTCTTGGGGAATACAAATGGCTGTATTTTTT
This sequence comes from Eucalyptus erythrocorys, assembly GCA_014182555.1. Classification (NCBI taxonomy): domain Eukaryota; kingdom Viridiplantae; phylum Streptophyta; class Magnoliopsida; order Myrtales; family Myrtaceae; genus Eucalyptus; species Eucalyptus erythrocorys. The sequence goes on along the minus strand of CM024600.1, from coordinate 26,903,344 downwards.
GTTTGGGGCATCAGCCTTGCTTTTACCAGGCACACTACTTTTTCGTGTCCCTATTTCTCTTTTCAATTTTTCATTCATGGGCATTGACCTTGCTTTTACCAGATACACTGCTTTTTTATGCCCCTAGTTTTTGTTTTTGTTGCTTGAAGAACTGGTCTTAACAAATTCAAGCAAATGCCTTCATTAGACTTGTTGAGTCTTCATCTTTTGTTAGTGCCTCTGATCATGCTGCTCAAACAGCAGCAGCTTCTGTTTTGCCTCCATGTGAGGCTGAATTTACAGACTCAATCGGTTTGTACAATGAATACAAGTGCATAAAGAAAGAATTGCTCTTCATGACTCTAGGGCACTTAAATTAACACGAGTGTTCATATGCAATAAAGACACTCAAAGATTGATGCAAGTGTAAGCAAGAGAATTTCTATCCCTTTTCTCACCTTGTGATGCTAACTTGCGTTCAACTTGCCCTAGTGTGGGGTAGTTCTTTGACGAGGGGTAAGATAGAAATTTGGTCGGTGTATCGAGCTCAAAGTGAGCGATGGAATGCCTCCCAGTGTTTCGGTGATCGTACCATTCGCGAGAGAACTCTTTACCCCGTAGTCATGGAATTTTCTGCACTCATCTCACAAGTGTGTAAATGGGGGGACTATGTGTGGGATATGGCTTGCCTGTCATCATTCTGACGCACCTCATCCAGCATGCTCAATTAATCTTGTATTCTTCACTTAACAGTCTATTCTAATAATCCTTAATAAAATCAAAGATTTAGACAGACAAAATCATCATGCAAAATTCACCTAGAAAAAAAAAAGGCATGCGGTATGTGATGTGAAAGAGTTTGTACTTTTCAAAATGAATGAATGGCTTTTTACTCAAGAAAAACCTATTAACAGCTTTGGTGGAATGGTATTCACAAATGTGTTGAAGTTTGACCGTCAAAAGAACTATTTACAAAGGGTTATTCATAAATGAATGTCGATAAATTACTCCTATTGGTTAGGGATAGAACACATGCACGATCAGCCATGGAATGAGAATTTGATCAGATGTTTTTTGTTTTAGCCCCATGCTTGGATCACTTAGTTTGCCCTTCTTAGCCATTGGGCCCTTGAATCTCAGTGCTTCTTGTCAACATGAGCTCAGGGAGTGAGTGCAAGAAATGACGCCAAGTTACCTTTCCCCAGAGTCTATCAGTGCTGGATCTTGATGGCGGCTTTTTGGTTCAATGCTTGCTTAGACTGGCCTTCCCTACTTGTGATTGCCGGCCGATGATTCACTTTCAACGCCTTCCATTTGTGGAATTTTTCTTTCTACCCTTAATTATAGCAGCATTGGGCAAAGTCATGTACCTCAAGCTTCTATGGAATTTGAGATGGACAATCAAAACTTCCTGCTTTTCAATAGCAATTTCTTCTTGCGAGAGCATGGGTCTGGAACAAGAAGTGAGGCTTCTAGATTCTAAGTTGTTGATTGGGACAAAAAGTTCTTTCTAACCAGAGTGGCTCCTGAATGATGCATCTTTTATGCCGAGCTGGGCGAAATTGACATGGATTATTCTCACGCATCTACCTGGGTAATGTTGACTTGCTCAAGTTATGTCATCGAGTTTGCCACTTGATTTTCGACACTTTCTTAAATGCTGGTGATTACCATTCATTTTCCTTCATTGAGTCAACCACACATACAGTTTTATGATGGTGTAAATACATCACTCATATATAAAAGGTGCATAGCCACTTTCATTCTGGTAGAAAAGTACTTGGCAATGCCAGACAATGAACATCTTTCAAGAGTAGTACTTTTTTACAGCATCGGAATTGACTGGTTTAGAGAATTCTTGCCCATCCATCTCAATTAGGATCAAGGCTCCCCCGGGGAGTATCTTCTTTATTACATAAGGACCCTTATAATTTGGGGCGAACTTGCCTCCAGGCTCTGGAAAGATTGGCAGCGTCTTTCTCAGGACTAGCTCGTTTACCTCGAAGTGCTTAGGTCGCACCTTTTGATTAAATGATCGAGCTACCTTCTGCTGAAAACACTGACCATGACAGAGGGCTTTCAGTCGTTTTTCATCGATCATGTTCAGCTGCTCGAGCCTTTGTTGTGTCCATTCCTCCTTAGATAATCCAGCTTGGGATAAAACTCGTAGGGAAGGGATTTCTACTTCCACAGGCAAAACCGCCTCCATGCCGTAAACCAGGGAAAAAGGGGTTGCCCCAGTAGAAGTTCGAATCGAGGTTCGGTATGCTGTCAGTGCGAAGGGTAACCTTCCATGCCAGTCGCCATAATCTTCAGCTGTCTTGGCTAGGATTTTCTTGATGTTCTTGTTGGCAGCCTCTACAGCTCCATTCATTTGTGGGCGATAAGGGGATGAGTTCAAATGCTGGATCTTGAACTTAGAAAATAGTTGGTCGATCAACTTGTTGTTCAGGTTTGTCCCATTGTCGGTGACGATGGAATATGGCACGCCATAACGGGCGATTATGTCATGTTTGATGAATTTCATGACATTCCGTGCAGTTACGCTTGCATATGACGTGGCCTCAATCCATTTGGAAAAGTAATCAATTGCAACCAGGATGAACCGATGTCTGTTTGACGCCTTTGGGTTAATTGGGCCAATCACATCGATGCCCCACATTGAAAACGACCATGGCTCAGATAACTGATGCAGTTCAGTTGGAGGGACATTTATTTTGTCCCCGTGAATCTGACAACGATGACAACTTCGCACATGCTGAGCGCAATCATTCTCTAAAGGGAGCCAGTAATAACCCAGTCTCATTATCTTCTTGGCCAACATACATCCATTCATGTGAGGGCCACATACTCCCTCATGTATTTCTTACATTATTCGTGTGGCTTTAGCTGCATCCACACATCTTAGCAGGACTGAGTCATATGATCTTTTGTACAGATTTTCGCCGCTGATGAAGAACCTCGAAGCCATTTTCATTAGGTATTTTCGATCAGAGGTAGTGCTTTGTTCAGGGAACTCCTGCTTCTGGACGTATTTCATGATATCGTAATTAGGGGTGTACATGGGCCAGGCAGGCGGTTCCCGACCTAGAACCGTGAACCGCCCGCTAAGGACCGGTTCCGAAAAATTGGAACCGGGATCCACCCATTTGTTGCATGGATCCACCCGGGAACCGGACTGTTGATCTGGTCCGGTTCTCGGGTGGATCCATGGAACCGATCTTGACACGAAAAAATTTTGGTTTTCAACATAAAACGACTACGTGACATCAAAGCAAGCCAAAAAAAAAAAGAAAAATCAAATTTAAGTATGTGGAACAAAGATTCATTTGTTGTAATTATAAATGTATCTTGTAGATTAAAAAAAAAAAAAGGCGAACAAATGGAATGCAACATTCTCCCATTTTCTACTTGTAAATAATCATAGATGGTTAAATTTTATTTGACCAAAGGTAAAGGTTCCCTAAAGAGTGAGATGAGATGTAGGGTTTCTTTTAGTAATTTTTTTTTTTAAATCTTAAAAAGGCTCTGGTCCGGTCCTGGTGGGCGGGCGGGCGGATCCGCCCATGGAACCGGGAACTGAACCGGTACCCACCGGTTCCATTTATTGGAACCGGAACCGAACCGGTTCCCTCAAGACCCGCCGGTTCCGGGCGGTTCCGGTCTTGTTCCGGGCGGTCCGGGCGAATCCCGGGTATTTTGCACACCTCTAATCGTAATACCAGGGCTTCCCATCGGGTTCTTCAGTTATGGTCATGCAGTAGGCCTGTCTTGCTAGGACTTCAATCTTTAAAGGCTCTACTTCTAATCCTTTCATTGCTTGCAACATAGATGATAGCGTTGCTAGTGCATCAACAAACTGATTATGGATTCTAGGAAGGTATTCAAACGAAATTTCTTGGAATTTTCCTGCCAACTTTTCTAAGTAATCATGATAAGGCACTAGTTTGGCGTCTTTCATCTTCCATTCACCCACCGTCTGGAGGATTATTAAAGTAGAATTACCGAAAACCTTCAGCTTGGTCACTCTCATTTCAATAGCCGCTTGCAAGCCGAGGATGCATGCCTCATACTCGGCTATATTGTTGGTGCATGGAAATACCAATTTTGCAGCCACAGGATAATGTTGCCCACTTGGGGATATCAAGACTGCCCTAGTGCCGGAACCCGACAAATTTACGGCTCCGTCGAAGAACATGGTCCATTTGTCTTCTTCTATTGCGGAAATTCGATCATCCGGGGGATTATCTTTGCGTACTTCTTTAGGACAATCCGCTAACATATCAGCAATCACCCGTCCTTTAATTGACTTTTGTGACATCACCTGAATGTCGAATTCTGAGATCAGGATTTGCCATTTGGCCAATTTTCCTACCAAAGCTGGGCGACTGAGCAAATACTTGATCGGATCACTTTCGGTTACGAGGAACGTTTGGTAATGCAAGGTATACTGTCGAAGTCTGTACAATACCCATACCAATTCGGCGCATGTTTTTTCTGATTTGGAGTAGTTTTGTTCTGACATGGTGAACTTTTTACTCAAATAGTAGATGGCTCACTCCTTCTGGTCATGGGGTTCCTTTTGGGCCAGCATTGCACCTAAGGATTCACTGTTGATGGTAAGGTAGAGAATTAAAGGGTGCCCTGGGACTGGAGGTACCAGAATCGGGGGTTTCATCAAATACTACTTCAGGTCTTCAAATGCCAGTTGGCAATCATCATCACATTTAATTTGTGCATCTTTCCTGAGAAGCTTAAAGAAAGGTTTTGCAGTTTCGGAAAACTGGAAAATGAATCGTGCAATGTAATTTAATCTTCCTAGGAGGCTCCGGACTTCTTTTACAGTCGAGGGAGGAGGCATCTCAAATATCGCCTTGGTTTTTGATGGATCTACTTCTATTCCTTCACAGCTTACAATGAATCCAAGTAATTTGCCAGAAGTTGCCCCGAACACACATTTTGCTGGATTCAAGCGTAACTTAAACTGGTGAAGTTGCTCGAATAGTTTCTCCAAGGTCTTCACATGGTCCTCTCCATGCCTTGTTTTAGCGATCATGTCATTGACATATACTTCAATTTCTTTGTGCATCATGTTGTGGAAAAGGTTGACCATGGCACGCTGGTAAGTTGCTCCAGCATTTTTCAGGCCAAAAGGCATGACCTTATAATGAAAAGTCCACAATGGAGTAATAAATGCCGTTTTTTCCTTGTCTTCCTCCTTCATCCTTATTTGGTTGTATCCCAAGAATCCATCCATAAAAGAGAAAAGTCTGAATCCTGCAGTATTGTCTACAAGAACGTTTATGTGGGGTAACGGGAAATCATCTTTCGGGCTTGCTTTGTTCAAGACACGATAGTCGACACAAACACGTATTCGGCCATCCTTCTTCTTCACTGGTACAATGTTTGCTACACAGCTGAGGTATTGCGAGACTTCGAGGAAACCCACTTTGAGGAGCTTCATTACCTCTTCCTCAATCTTTTTTGACAATTCTGCTTGGTTCTTCTTAGCCGTTGTTTCTTGGGAGCTACATCAGGGTCGGTTGGCAAGCTATGCTCCACGATCATTGGATCAAGGCCTAGCATATCCGTGTATGACCATGCGAATACGTCTTGATACTTCTTTAGAAGAGTAATCAAGTCTGCAGTTCTTCTTCAGGAAGGTTGGCGCCAATCTTTATCTCTCTCGGATCTTCTGTGCTGCTTAAATTGACAGTGACGGTGTCTTCAGTGGTAGGGGGCCTTGTTTCTTCATGACGCTCCCAATTTCGTTGAATTTCATCGAAATTATCAAAATCATCATCTGAGCTATCAGAATGGCTATCCATGATGTTGGTTTGGACCGTTCCCATACCCTCGCCTGCCACTAGATCATTCCTGTGTCATAGAGTAGATAGGCTAAGGGAACAAATAAGGTTAGTAGCATGCATGCTTCTTTCTTTTGAAAATGTGATAAATTGCTCTTGGAGATTTAGGACAAGAAAACATGAGGAGACTCGGGCCTTAGATTTCTTCTTTCATTTGATGGCTAGCTATCATCAACGGGCCAATTTGGAGTGTCTCCTCATGCTCTCAAAATGTTTTCAACTTTATTTATTAGTAGATGGATTTACAGAGTGATTTCAAAAAAAGGTTCCCTGGGTGGAACTGATGTTGAAAACAAGACAGACTTAAAAATATGTACAGGCTCCCACATAGGGGAGTATGCAGAGAAAATAACAAGGATTCTACTCGAGCGGGTCTGCACCCATTTCCCCTGACGATCCCTTGTTGATGGCGCCCACGAAGAAGTCTTCATACCAGTCGCTAGCTACGTCTCCCTGTGCTCATCGCTTTGCGGATTCTAGATCATCCATGCCTTCCCATCCATCAGGGATGATGTGGTGATCATGATAATAGAAACTTTGGGGGATTGAATAATTGACATAGTAGTCAAATTTACCACTTGGTTGGCCCAAAGTGTCCATGATCGCCTCTCCTCTACGTGCTTTCTTAGCATGCTCAAGGAACATGGTACGAGTGCTGGGTACCACGAGGAGGTGATCCTCGCCAAAACACAACCACGGAGAGCGGAACGTGAATACCCCGGCATCCAAAAGATCCTGAACCTTGTCTCTCAAGATCGTGCAGTCATCTAGCGAGTGTCCTAATTCTCCTGAATGGTAATCACATTGCTTGGATGGATCATAATCAAGGAAGTACTCTGGAGTAGGATGACTCAGTTCCCTGGTGATTAGCCCTTGCTCTAGGAGGATGGGAAAAATGATGGCCATCAACTTAGGAAGAGGCGAATACGGCCGCGTGCTTCTTGAGGGCTGAGATAACAGAACCCCTTGCCAGATCGCTTTAGTAGGGTCTTCTTCACTTACTACTAACTCCTCACTATAACGAGAGCGAAGTGCACGGGTAGCTTGAGCGAAATTTTCCGTCAAATGGTGCACTGTTTCTCGTAGTTCGTCAACCTGGCATTGAAGCTGGATGAACGAGAAGTTATCGTCTATTCCTTCCAACTGCTCTTCTTCAATGGCACCTATGAAAATGTCTCCAAACATGGTGGTCATATCATCCGACCCTTCTTTCTTCATAAGTGAGGGCCAAGTTGCGCCTTCCTGGATTACGGGCAAAGTCGAGCTTCCGGGGTTGAACCATTTTGAAGTATTGATAATTTCCTCTTCCTCATGCATCATCCTGGCTGGGCATGGGAAAGTTTCCTCGAGACGGGGATATACAAGGCCAACTTTTTTCTTTGCTCTTCTATCTTGGGAATATCCTAAACTGATGGTATAAGGTCTCGTTAGGGCTTCAATAGGTTGACGGATGCCCTGGCCTTCCTTACCAAGCCCTTGTCCTGGGACGAAACCGTGTCCAACCATGACTTTTCCCACCATGACTGCAGCACTTGATACCTCGGGGACGGGGGGGCAAAGTCCCTCGATGTGACGTCCCAGGGCGTCACCAACTAAGCGCATGCGGAATATTATTCATTTATTTATAATTAGTATCCACTTACTAATCAGTCTTATATTTTAGCTGTAGAAGGTTAGCATGTATAACATGGTATAATGGATAATCCCCGTTATATGTACCATGTGAATTTAACCTGTTAAAAACGTACATATACAAAATATAATTCTGAACATGAAAGGCTGTGTCTTATTTACCATCATTGGGCTCAAAAGTTTATCCACCTGATTATCTCATGACAAGTTCTTCGCCTGAATATTTACAGCATGTACAACTCAAAAGATAGGCGCATCACAATCGGGAATAAGGTAAGGGTAACTACTTCAGGTCTAACCCATACTAGCCCTTAACAAAAGAAAACGTCAAACATCTACTCTAAGCCTTTCATGACATAAGCAGCTAGGTGTCATCATCCCCGCCTCCAGGTCCTCCTAACTCGAACGGCAATGGCCCGAACAGGTCATCCTCATGCTTGACGAACCACGCAACAAACTTCATCGGCATCGGACTGGCCGTACCATCATCTATCCACATTATCGCTTCATACTTGGTGAAAATCATATCAACGTCAGCGTCATAAACATCCACATAGGTGATATCAATGCCAGCTATCGCACCGTAACGAGCTATTGGCGGCACGTCCATGGTCTCGCCTGAAAATGTAAGGTATGAGCAAACAACCTTGCCCAAGAAAGAATAATAAAACTCTACAGAAAATTAATCCATAGCTATCAATTTATATGTAACTAACTAACAGTTCAGGATACTAAAATAAAAGTATAATTCACGGCATAAGTTACCTGACATGCTTTCACACCTACATTTATCATTCACAAGTTCAACTATAATGCACAGTATATGGTTCACCTGTCATGTATCCAATCCTAACCTGTTGCTTCCCAAATACAAATATAATGCACATATGAAATATGAACTCACTCGCCGTCTATAGTTAACTTTTTGTGAGCATAAATATCCACTCTCGAATCAGTCACAACCGGGAAGCTACCGGCCTGATCGAGTCACTTCCGTAAAGTACGTTATCCGGACTTCCACAATACCTCATATCGTGGGCATCTCACTCCGAGGCATCTCAGTATCAACCAAACCGAGGACCTCCCTGATCACACACAGGGGCATCTCACTCCGAGGCATCTCCGACATCACACAGTCGAGGCATCCTTGATCACACACAAGGGCATCTCACTCCGAGGCATCTCCGACATCTCGCCGAGGCATCCTTGATCACACACAAGGGCATCCCAAACTTCCGGGGCATCACCGGCAACTCGGTACCGATGGAACCGTTCACCTCATTAAGCATACGTCTCACACCACACCTTTATTTAAATATGCATATCGTATGCAAAAGAAAAGATACCTAATTATCTATCTAGACTTATGATCCTAGCACACGTGCGTGTCCAAATTATAAAATAAAATTCATCACGAACATGTCCCATACCATGCCGGACAAATATTTATTCCATAATCAAGCACTATGCATCACATTCCTTGCATACACATGAATCTAATGCAATTATATCTCTCATGGATGTATAGAACTTAACCATTCTTGTCTAACATCTAGCATGACGTTCATTAGACTCTATGTACAGCAAACAAGTCTATTTTACAAGTGTTAACATTCAAACATCAATTTCGGCTACAACCAGAATTTTAACCTATTGCACAGTTTCGGTTTTAAATACCAAATAAATATCAAATCTTATCGAAATGCTACGAAATTTTAGTATGTTATACATAAGACATAGCTTAACAACTATCATGAAGACACTTAAGTCTAGTTCTCAGTTTATAATTAGTAACAATCTACTTTTCCTTGCTGAATTCCAGCTACTAATCCAGATTTTCTACTAACAATGAAAAATTCTTTCCCTAGTCAATTCTCATCCATTAATTCTCAAATTTTAGCACGTTATTCCTTAAGATGTGCTTTACAACTTTCATTGAGAACCCTAAGTTCAATTCTCAACAGATAATTTTATAATTCCCACACAAACAGCAAAGGTCACATTAATTTTTACCGAAAACAGCTTACTACCTCAACTAGTTTTACTTCTTTTATCTTGTATAGGATTCATTTGTCTACAAATCTTTGTTCAACACCATCCTAAGGTTATTCTATCATGTTTATACACTTCACTTCTAGTTCCTTCAATAAAAATGGATGAACTATCACATAAACATATCATTTCTTGCACAATTTCACTAAAATCACTTAGTACCATAGGTTCGCCACACTTTCTATCCATTTAGAACACTTCCATCAACTAAACAACACATCTAATGACTTCGAATATCCTCACAGCATCATCTAAGTATCATAACAACTCATTTATTCCAATCTAAGCACAATACATGGCTCACCTTTGCACAACAACGCATCCGAGCACCAAATAAATCCATTCTAAACTCATCGACACAACCGGCCATCAAATAATTGCTTCGCTCAACATAACAACACCTCAAGAGTATTCTCTCACAAAATTCAGCATCAATTTCCACATGCAACAACATCTACACATGTCTCGACACCAAACTAACTCATTCTATCCATCAAATATCTAAATCCATCCATGTATAGCTAGATTAACATATTTCATTGATAAAACAACGGATTTCATTCAATCTAGAGTTAAATCATTCCTTACCTTGCTTCGCCTAAGTAATTGAGCTTTGATCTTCCAAAATAAACCAAGAAGTCGCGCATGCAAGAAGAGAATTTTCGGTGATCTCCCTAGGTGGTGTTCGGCCAAGAGAGAACTTTGAGAGAAAATGGGTTTTGAGTGAAGATTTTCGGTAAGAATGAGGTGAGGAGAGAGAAAAATAGGTATTTATAGTTAGTAATTTAGTTTAGTTTTCAATTTAATTTATTAGCTTCTATAATCATTACATAGAAACCGGTTTTGTAGTGGAGAAAACCGTGTACACTTGTGCGTGTGCGTGTGTTTTCGATTCAATGAAAAATATTAGGTGTCGTGTCCTCATGTACTCGCCATTAGTTGATCATTGTTCATTAACAATTAATCGAGATCACTAAGTAGCTCATTAGTTTCAAATATAATCATCTAATGAAGTGTTGTTTCCATTTAATCTCAATTGTACATAATCCTAACACCTCACCGATAATAAGTTAGTCTAAAGTACAATCAGTCATAAACAAAATTATCGATTTATAAATAATTCACTGATTATCACTTTAAACTAAGATTAATAAATCTTAACTAAAAATTATAAGTAATTGGGCTCAATTATCTAATCCCGCCCAACGGGCTCAATCCTAAATTATAAAGGCCCACTAACAATTCTAAATTCTAATTCCCGAGCCTTGGCCCATTCCAGCCAAATTCAAGCCCACTTTCTTGGCCCATTTCATAACTCGGTTCTAAACTAAATTTACGGCCCACTAAATTCATAAAGTCCAATGGGTCCACTTTCCGGCCCATTCTAAATAAATTAGATTTCTAAAAATCTAATTATACTAAAAATGATTAATCGGATTTTCGGGATGTCACACTCGAGCTTCGTGTACAGTAGACAAGAGTTCGAAAGATTGATAACTGGCTTCGTTTTTGTCACTAGGTTCAACATAAGGGATGGCCGTCTCGTCATAAATGCGGTGGTCTTCTTCTCCTCGGACCGTGATCAATTTTCCTCCAATCACAAATTTCACACTTTGGTGAAGGCTTGAAGGTAATGCCCCTGCAACGTGGATCCATGGGCGCCCTAAGAGGAAATTGAACGCAGTGGAGATATCCATCACTTGGAACAAGATTTTGAATATGGTCGGGCCAATTTGAACGTCGAGCTCAATCTCCCCCGCTGTTTCCTTCTTTGTTCCATCAAATGCTCGAACGGAAGTTTTGGGTACCTGGATTCGTGATCTCTCTATTTTAAGGCGACAAAGTGTTGCTAATGGACATATGTTAAGAGCATATCCATTGTCAATCAATACTCGAGCGACGTGAGATGCGTTACATTTGACTGATATGTAGAGGCCTTTGGTGTGTCCTCTATCCTCCTCAGGGATTTCTTCATCAGAGAATGCCATTTGATCCTTTAGAAGGATGGTGCTGACAAATTCCTCGAGTTTGTCGTGCTTGATTGTTTCAGGGACATGTACCTCACTTAATACTTTCATGAGGGATTTCTGGTGTTTGACAGACGTTTGGAGCAATTCCAGCAAAGAGATCTATGCTGGTGATTTCGTAATTGTTCCACCACATTGTATTCACTGGCCTTAACCACGGCCAAAAACTCCTTGGCTTCTTCATCAGTGACGGGCTTAGCAAACTGCGTGCTTGCTTGAGCATAAGTTCACCCAGATCTCATGACTAAACCCACATCGAGGTCATAAGACCACGGTACTTCATTGTTGCATTCATACTCATAAGGCTGGGGGATTTCAATGACTATAGCTGCTCCCGCTACCAATGCTTCGATTACGGCCCCTTTTCCTTCAGATATGTCTTTAGGTGAGATGGGACCCTTCTTCTCTCTTTCCACCTTTAGCGCGGCACATTCCTCATCCTAGTTGATGAGGACTTGTGATATAGTGGAAACTGTGCTAGTACGACCAACGTGCACGACTACTTCGGCCTCTGTCATTCCTAATACCCTTTCTTCCATTGTCGCAAAAGGTGGTATTTCCTCACCTGAATAATACCCGGCTTCGACTAGCCCTCGATAGATGTCAACGATATGTGCACTGATATTTTTGATTTGGTGAGCTTCATAACCGAATATTGCATTTACTTTATCAGCATGATCAGGAAGTGGATTGCTTTGGACATTTGGCTTCGTAGTTTGGAATGAGAAGGCTTTAGTATCCAGCAGGTTCATGATCCAATGCTTAAGGGTGAAACAATCATCAGTTGAATGGCCTACTTCTCCCATGTGATAGTCGCATTTTTTGGAAGGGTCATAGTTGGAAAAGCTTTCAGCATTAGGTCGCCTTGGCTCAGTCGAGAGGAGATTCTTATTCCGAAGGATCGCCAAAACCTAGGATGGAGATCCAAGAAGCGGGGTGAATTGTCTTTGGTTGTTGTAGCATTGGGGCTTACGGCTATTGGTCTGTTGCTGGCCTATGCTTGTCTAAACAGTTGGGAGATGATCGGTGTTTGTAGTGTAGGAGGCATTGACATCAATTAGGGGATCTTTATCTTTCTTCATATTGAATCTCCTGCCGACAGGTGCAGGCTCAGTGAACCAACCATCCCTTAATCCTATCTCTATATGTTCTCCCACTGGAATGAGTTGATTGAATGATTCAGCGACCATAGTGTAGCACCCTTGAACCCAATGGGATCGCCACAGTCATTCATCTCCTTGTAGCTAAGCCATAAATACTTGGGCATTTTTTTTTATAACGGTCCCAGCGCAGTTTAATTTGCGGAAGCATAATCAAATCTCTCCAACTCTCCCTTCAAACAAACATGAGGCAATGCACACCAACTAAACATCATAGGATAAAACCGAACCATTTTATTTACATAATTACAGGATGGATTTACTTAGGGTAGATACAAGCAAAAGGTAAGCCAGCACATACTAGCATGGCTTGAGCTCAAAAAGAAACACCTCTACCCTCCTCATCGATCACAAAAGCACAATCCATCCCTCCAATTGGTATCGGTCATGTCAAAAAATGTCAGCTCCTAGCTCCCCACGTAGGCAACTACACCCATCCTGGCGCATCAGGTGGTGGAGGTGGTAACATCCCTCGCATCATCCCATCCCGGCGTACATGGACGGAGATGAACTCCTGAATAACTGGACCATCAGACAGGCCCACCTCATAAGACACGATCGCACGGACTTAGAGGAAAGTCAAACCAGGGATAAAAGTACAGTCGATCTCCATCACTTCGACCTCTACGTCGGTCGGTATGCCATAATAGGTGCCCCGCGTGACGGGTAGGAGCGGCATCTCTCTAAGCCGAAATGTTAGTCCCCAAAAAGGGGTGAGTACAACCACTCAGCAGATAATTGATTCCCTATGGCTACTCAAGCATCATACAAGACAATCAAGACATCACAATGTAGCACATATCATCTCATGTATGCAATACACCACTTACCTTGTAGCCATTTACATGTAATTGCACCATATATGAGTACATCATCACATATCTATGCATATATCATGCATATATATCTTTCAAAGCACATGCACACATGTCATTCAATACCCAGGCATACACCATGCATTCATGTCTTCCAATGCCCATGCATACATATCACCATATGCATATGTATCTTTCACTGCCCATGCATACATATAACCATATGCATATGTATCTTTCAATGCCCATGCATACATATAACCATATGCATATATATATATATATATATATATATATTTCAATTTTCACAATTTTTAATTGGCTTTTAATGCATTCTCGGTACACACCATCCGAGCATCACGAGGAATTCCCACACACCATTTTCGGGCACTCTCCGGGCATCTCGCACCCCAACTGGCATCACGAGGAATTCACGGCACACACCATCCGTGCTTCCGGCACCCCCAACGCTCTGGGCATCTCAACTCCGAGGCCATCCAGAATTACACCCCTAGGGCCACCGGGCATCCGGCATTTACACTCCCTGGCCGAGCATCCCGACACTCCCGGGCATCGTCGGCTCACACCATCCGACGGCCTTCTCATTTATCATGAATTATATTCACATGCATGGTCCAATTTCACATGGCATATGACATGATGTACACTTCTAATATCCACATGATATGTCAAATATCATCATGCTTGCAACATGATAAAACACTTGGAATGGTACGAAACATTTAGTTCATGCAATCTAGAATAGTTTTCATACCTTCTTCTTTGAAAATTGTGCAAATTCCAGCATGCATAATTTATGAAAATGTCTAAATTGGATGCCTAAATGATCTTAAAAAATTATGGGATTTGCACGCGTGATAGTCAAGACATAATGGCACATTTTTCATGATGAAATCAAGTTCTAAAAATCAACACATAAAAAGATACAAATTCAACACCACAGCAAACCAATCTCGAGTTCAACAGCTTACACGGTTTCAGAATTTTCCTCAATTAAATATCCAAATGACCTCTAAAAATTATTAAATGTTACCATAAAATAGTCAAGACATAAAGGTACAACTTTCATGAAGAAATCAAGTCCAAAAAATCTCCACACAAAAAGATCTAACTTGAATAATACAGCTAACCATCGTCGGATACACAGTTTGCACCACTTTACAATCACTTCAAATTAAATATCAAAAAAATCTTCAAAAATTATGAAATTTTACCACGTGATAGCCAAGATTATAAAGTATATTTTTCATGAAGACATCTAGACCAAATTAGTTATAGATTATTAATTACAGTAGTCGAAAGCTTCTGTTTATGGCACCGTTACATCCAGATCGACACTTAATGTTAATACTCGCCATTTTTCAAAATTAAATACCCAAAAGGTCTTCAAACATTATGAAATTTTACCACATGATAAACAAGACTCTAAGGTAGGTTTTTCATGAAGACACCTAGGCCAAATTCGTTATAGATAATTTATTATAGTTGAGAAAAGCCTCTGTTCACTGTACCGTAACTTCCAGACCATTCTATTACCGAAAAATCTCCATATGACCTACTTATTCTCCTTCTTTTCTTCTGGATTTTGGATATGTTCTAGTTTAGAGTGTTCTCTTCAACTTTTATTAAGGAATCAAGGTGAAATATCCAAAGAAAAGTCATCTTATGATCCCCCGAAGTCGCTGATGTTAAACACTGTTCATCAAGTTTTCACATCTTCAAGATAAATGACATTTCACTAGGCTATACATGTTAGTTTGGTCTCAAATTTGAGTATGTTAATCCTCTTTATGTTCTCTACAATTCTTATGAATAAATTGAAGCAAGATTCCCAGTAGAAAGTCGAGTACAGCAGCCAAAATCATCAAAACTCCACATGCATCACCAGATCCGAACGTCTTTTTAGAAAATAAGTTTCACCCCTCAAATCTCGTCCATTTTACCTCAATTTTTAGTATGTTGTAGTTCAAGATTGTTGAAGAAAAATCCCTTGGAGTTTTGAAGTTGACAAAACAGCCTCAACAGTACGGTCTAAGGACTCCAAGACTCAGTCGGCTACGTCTGAAGTTGTCAAGGTCTAAAGGTTTTCAAAGACAGTCAGACCCAGTATTTCGGTCTGAAGTTTTTCCGTCTGAAGTCAGTCAAGACTCAGCTTCTGTCTGAAGACCTTCAAGACTCAATTTCAGTCTGATGACCCTCAAGACCCAAATCTAAGTCTGAAGACAGTTCGCGATTTTTATAGGCTGGCCACAGGTTATTCTTATGGCTAAGGAAAGTAAGATATTGGATTTCGTATTTCCTAATCTTAACCATGGAATATCTCTGGCTGTGATCAAGAGCTTGGAAGATTTGATTCTTCGGATTTTATCCGTTGAAGATCAAGTTTATTTTTGGAAGAATCTAATTTTGGGAACTCAAGATCCTGATTGTATGGGCGAACATGATTGATGAGCTGCTGTCTACTTACGTTTTCGAGACAAGGAGATCACTTAAATTGATTCAGTCCAACGGGTTGATTGGATGAATGTTTGGTAAGTGCCAACGGGTATGAAGGCACGGAGACTATTTAAGGTGGATCGATGTTGCTTGGAAATAAGGAGAGACTGGTAGAAAAATCTTGATGTTAGAATCTCCAAAATCACTTGTTCTCTAAAATCTTTCATATTCAAATTGTGTATCAAAGAGAGTGAGATATAGTGCGAAAGCAGCAGAAGGCTGTAGGAGAGACTGTCAATTGAAGAAGTCTAATCCGTCTACTGTAATGGCACTCTTTTGCTACATAGTGATTATAGCCAGTTGGCTGCCAGCGTGGAGAGTGGACGTAGGCTTGGTCTAAGCCGAACCACTATAATCCTTGTGTCAATTCTCTCTTACCCTACTCTATTTACTTTATGAATACGTAATCTGTTTATTATTGATATATCTTTGATATCAACGTATTCCACCGTGAAAGATTCCAAAAGAATTGCGTAACAACCTATTCACCCCCCTCTAGGTTGATTCACTAGTCTATTTCAAAGATGTGATCTACAAGTCTCATGAAGAAGTCGAAGTCAGATTCTCGCTCTAAAATTACATGCAAGACCTCACAAGTTACTAGCGCGCATGGATCTACTCGAGACAGAAGATAGCTTCAAACAAAAGCACCTCAAAGCCTTACCTTCTACCCTTAAAATCCACGAATTTCACCACTATACAACACTACACTCACAATACAGCATGCAAGAGTAGATAAGGGATCAAATCTTGCCTTAAATTTCAAGAAAAACATGCGCAAGGACGGACGGACACGGGCGGGCGACGACCAGCGGTTCTCCTTTCTTCCTCTCCTCCTTCTTCTTTCTCTTCTTTCTTTCTCTCCTTCTCTCTCTCACCGTCGAACTAACCCCCTAAAACCGGCCACTCTCCACTTTTATACCCCCAAATCTCCATCATTAGTTGTAACCATGGCTTTTCATGCAAATTGCCACTTGTAAGAACTCATGCAAACCGGCCAACTCTTCCCCCTTCCTCCTTGCTCGACCGCCCATGGTTTTGTGGGCTTGTGGTCGGCCCAACTGGCCTGCCATAGGCCCACTCAAATTCGGCCCAAAATTTTTCAAGCTCAAATTAATTAAATAAATTTTCTAATTCTTAAAATAACTAATTCTTAATTAGGTTAATTAAAAATTAAACAACCCGTACTTGAGGCTAGGGATGTACAAATTCTAACCCTATATTTCTCATGGCCAAAGTCTCTTTCCGTCAAAATACATCCCTTACAAGCTCGGCCATGAGTCTCGTCACACATCGTGGACAAATGGTCACTAATTACGGTCACAAAAATTTTCCTCGCCTATCCATGTCTCAAGGATTCTTAGTAAAATTTTGGGATGCCACACGTAGTCACCATCCTGTTGTGGTATTCGTAGGGGAGGGTTTTGACGAACATTTTTCTCAATTCAAAGTCAGTTAGTTCAGGGCTGATCTGGGCGGCAAGATTCCTCCACCTAATAGCATACTCTTTGAAAGAATCCTACTTTTTCTTTTCCGTGCGATTGAGATCCTCACGAGAAGGGGTAATGTCCATTATGAATTTGTACTGCTTGAGGAATGCCTCACTTGCTTCACTCCATGTTTCGATGAGGTTTATGTTTTTCTTGATGTACCACCTCAAGGTGGGACCTACCAGGCTTGACTGGAACAGTTAGATCATTAAAGGCACATTACTAACATACTGGGTCATTCGAACCAAATACATTTGCAAGTGAGCCCTTGGGCAGGTCATGCCATCGTACTTCTCAAATTCAGGCATTTTAAATTTTTCGGGCATTTTGACTTTGGAGTAGATAGAGAGGTCTGTTGGAGTAGGATCCTGTAGACCCTGCAGTTGCTTTAGCCTCTCTTCAAGCTTCTCGAGACGCTTATCATGCTCAGTTTTAGATGAAATACCGAATTTTACTTTCTCGACTATGATTTGGTGCGCGTCGTCCTCCAATTCGGGCATGTTATCATCGGTATCTCTTCATTGCTCTCCTCGAGTGGATGACTGCGGTAGTACTACTTCGATTGAGGCCGGAGTGGGAGTCAATTTGCCTTGGATGGAATCTATTTGCTTCGAGAGTTGTTGAAGCACATTGAAGACTTGCTTCATTTCACTTTCCATAACCTCGATACGGCTTTGTACATTTTCTTCAGCCATCCTAGCTTTTGGATTCGTTGAATATGGCTATGCTGTGATTACCTATCAGCACAGGAGATGGAGAAAATGTAAACAAAGGAAACATGTGGAACACTGGCCCATGGCAAGGGTCGAGTCATTCTTATTTATTAACAAGAGATTTATACAATGTCAAAAGGACATTTTACACAAGTCAGAACGACCCTAGATATTCACATCAAAAGCCACGACGCCCATTTTTATATGCGATGGCAAGTCTCGATCTTGCGACGTCGCTTGTTTTCTTGAGATAGCTTTGATAGGTGTCTCTTGCTGGTCTCCAAACTTTCTTCAAGAGACTTAATCCTTTCTTGCTTGGTAAGCTTCTTACTTACGTCAGGGATTTCCAGCTGCAACTCCTTAGGAATCCCATGATTGAGGATGTAAAAGGTGGATGCATAATGGGCTTTTTCTCGTCCCTTCAGCTTTCTGGGTACGATAGTCCTCTTTGGATGGCATCTATCCCATGCGTTCTGAATTATGCTAATTTCTTCTGAGTAATCATGACCCGTGGGGATGAAAGATATCCGAAACATTCCTGACTTGAGTGGTGGCGGGACTTCTTGAAGGACCCTATACTGGCGGGCCACCCTATGTGGGTAGTATGAGGTAGCTCTGGAGAGGCCCAGCAGTGGGATGGGGTCGTAAAAATCAAGCGCAAAACGTGCCTCACTTGCAATGAACCACTTGGCTCACCATATGAATGTCTCTGGGACCGGGTTTTTTAATAATTCAATCCACCGAGAATATTCTTCATCGGGAGAATATTTCTCCAGGCTTTGGAATTTTTGCATTGGGTGCTTGAACTCATTAATTTCAAATATTTGCATGAGGTGCCCAAATCCTTTGACATGGGAAAAGAACCACATTTGTAAAATTTTTGGGCCGGCTCTCATGATCTTTTCTTTTTTGTCCTTGAAACGATTAAGGGATAAAAATGTTTCGGCTAAAACCATGTTTATATACCCTGCACCAAAAATGATTTGATTTATTATCCTCATGATTGAAGGATTTATGGCATTCTTTCTATAGGGGAAGATAATAAATCCAAAGAATGCCAAAAGGAAGATCTTGGTTTTTTGGGACATCGATTGTTTTTCAAAGCATTCGGTTAAGGATGATAGTGGGAAAGCATTGTTGTTGGTTCTAACAATTTCTCTTACCGAATTATTTTTTAAAAAACGTGATAGACTGACTATGGGATCGATGCCAATTAGTGGCTTAGCGAGCTCCGCTCCCAGGGGCATTCCTATGGTGAGACTGTATTCCTCCAAAGTGGGAGTTCATTCAAATTTGCCGAACACGAAGGTGGATATTTCCGGACACCAGAAATGTGGTAGGGCTTGCATGACCCCGAGTGAATACTGATTTGGAGCAATGGGAGGAGATGACCAATCCTTATTTTGACACGCTCTTGGCCAAGCTGATCTAACTGATTCCACCATTTGAGGAGTTCTTTCTTTGGGGTAGGAATGAACTTGATATCGATTCTTCCCATCGCATTTAGAAATGGGGGCTACACAACCTGACCCTATTTTGCCATGAGCCAGAAAAGACTGAGTAAAAGTAAATAGATTACTTTGCTTTTAAATAAAGTAACAAGCATAAGGACATGCACATGAGATGTCTGGCTCGATTTCTAACTCAGAAGGCTTGCTGAAATTAAAAGGGTATCCACCCGTCGTAGTCTCGCGTTAGCAGCATACCCCCTTAACCTCGGCTAAGAAATTCGGGGAAAAGAAATGCAATCTCTACATCGCAGTCTCACGTTCGAGGCCGTATCTTTCTTAACACCATCCTAAATATCCTATGGCAGCCCAGGTCCGGCGGCCGGGTTGTGTGTGTCATGTGTAGTGTTTAAAACAGTAAAGCATGCACAACAGTTTATAATCACAAGATAATCTATTTTAAACAAAATTAAAATAAATTTCTAAACTACTGACCTGCATAAAGAAAAAAAACAAAATCAAGTCAGTGAAGAATTTAAACAAGATAAAAATGGCCTAAGTCCTCAAACTCCCCAGTGGAGTCGCCAAGCTGTCGCGACCTCTTTTTTTCTGACGCCCGCAATCGAGTACAGGTGCCTAAGGAGGCTTGTGGCTCGGCTAAATTTGTTAAGCCTGGACTCTCCCAAGTCCACCAATTCACGACTTTAATAGTCTAAGTTTTTAACCTGTAAGTCAATTTTGAAACAGAGTCGCCACTAATCAATTTGGAGTGGGTTGATTAGAAACCCAAGCGAAGTACCATGAGAAATACTCGCTCCTGTGTAACTAGAGAAATTATGATCGGAGACTTGATTACACTAGTTAATCACTAATGCCATTTTGGTACCTAATCTTGTTTAAACCTGAGGTTTTTTTGGAAGTATGAGGGATTTTCTATGCATTTTCGGGAGGAAAAATATTTTTTGAGTCTCTTTCTCATTTTTTGGACATAAAAGGGATTTTTGGATTTTTTTTTTTTTGGTATTTTGGAAAAATACAAGCTTTTTGAATTTTATGAAAATTTTGGGCTTTGTATGAATTTTGGCATCTTTTGGGATTTTTGACATTTTTTGGAAAAAATAAAATTTTTTTTTTTTTTATTTTTCGAAATATAAAATATTTTAAATATTTTTTTCGAAAATGAATTATCTTTATTATCTTTTGATTTTTTTAAAAATAAAACATTTTTAATATTTTTTAAACATTTTTCGATTTTTTGGAAATTAAAAGCTTTTTAATATTTTTTGAAAATAAATTATTTTTTTATTTTCTTAAATAAATTATTTATTTAAAATATTATAAAAATATTATAAAAACTGACCCGGATTAAAATAAAACGCGAGACGAGCCCGCATAGCGGGCCCGACTCTTTTTCTTTTTTTAAGTAAAAGATCAAACGACTTCATGGCCGAGCGTTCGCGGACGCCCGGCCCGTCCCAACAACCCGCCCCGACGAACCGCACCATGACCCGGTTCCTTGGCAACCCTACCCGACCCGGCTCCGAACCTCGACCCAACTCGCCGCCGCCTCCGTAATTTATGGAATCCCTACCCGGTTCCCGCTCCGGGTCCAACCCGGCGACCCAGGATCGCGACCCGGAAAATTAGGAACCCTAGGGTTTCCGAAATTGGGGGCGGCAGCGGCGGCGACGAAGGTGGCCATGTGGCATCCCAGAATTTTATGAAAATCTCTAAATATACCTTGAGCCATGAATAGGCAAGGAAACCTCTATTATTGTATTTAGTGACCTTTTTATCCATAATTCGTGATAAGATTTATGGCCAAACTTGTAAAGGATAAATTTTGGAAGAAAAGATTTATCCTTGGCCATGTGAAGAACAAAATTAGAATTTATGAATTTATGGATTCATGTGTATAGTTATTCAATTTTATAATTTAGTGCTTTAACTTAATAAGGATTTAGTTAGTCTAAGGGTCAACAAATTTGATTTAATTAAGGTTGGGCTTTAGGCCCAAGAGTATGGGCCTAAGATGGGCCAATTTGCTGGCCCATAAGCCCATGAAGAGGGCCATTGACATGAGGAAGGGGGGGACGGTTTGTGCATGTCCTCCCCCATTTGTCTTAAAGCAAGCAACAAATGTCATCCATGCAAGAATTAATGATTGTCAATGATGACTAATAATTGCATTTAAGGGGGGATAAAAGAGAGAGAGATGGCCGGTTGGAGGGAGTAGTCGACGGTGAGGAGAGAGAGAGAGGAGAGAAAGAGAGAAAGGAAAGAAAGGAGAAGAAGGAAGGAGAGAAAGAAGGAGAAAAGCTATCCGTCGCTCGCCCGCCTTGCTCGCCCATTTTTGCATTTGTTTTGCTGAGTTTAGAGGCAAGATTTGATACTTGAACTACTCTTGCATGCTGTGATTTGAATGTATTGTTATGTGGTGGTTGATTTCGTGCGTTTTGAGTGTAGAAAATGAAGTTCTGAAGTGTTTTTGTGTGAGGATACAAACTGTTTCGAGTTGAACAGTGTGCACCAGAATGTTGTGAAGGCTTGCATGTGACTTTATAGTTGGATTTTGACTTTGACTTCTACATGAAAGTTGTAGATCACATCTTAAACTACAACATACTAAAATTTGAAGCAAAATGGTTGATTTTTGAGGGGTGAAACTCATCTTCTACGGAAACGGCCAGATCTGGAACTGCATGTCGACCTTTTGGTGATTTTAGGTCTTGCATGTCATGTTTTATTGAGAATCTCTCTTCAACTTCTTCATGAAAGTTGTAGGAAACATCTTGAAGATCAACATACTCAAATTTGAGATAAAACTAACAAGTATAGCTTAGTGAAATGTAATTTTTCTTGAAGATGTGGAATATGGACGAACCTTGTTGAACACCAGCGAATTCGGGGGACCATAAGACAACTTTCCTTTGGTTATTTCACCTTGACTCCTTAATGAAAGTTGAAGTGGACACTTTAAGCTAGAACATATCAAAAATCCAGAAGAAAATAAGGAGAATGAATAGGTAAAATGGAGATTTTTCGGTGATAGGTTGGTCTGGATGTTACAGTACAGTGAACAGAGGCTTTCATCAACTATAACTAATTATCTAGGTTGAATTTGGCCTTGATGTCTCATCAAAAATCTACCTTAGAGTCTTGACTATCACGTGGTAAAATTTCATAATTTTTGAAGGCTGTTTGGATATTTAATTTGAAGTGATTCTAAAACTGTGCAATCTGTGTGTCCGAAATTGTGTGCTGCAATGTTTGAGTTGTATCTTTTCGTGTGATGATCTTTTGGGTATGAGTTCTTCATGAAACTTGTGCCTTTATGTCTTAACTATTATATGGTAAAATTTGATAATTTTTAAAGGTCATTTGGATATTTAATTTGGGAAAATTCTAAAACCGTGCAAACTGGTATGTCCGAGATTTGTATGTTGTGGTGTTTGAATTGTATCTTTTTATGTGATGATTTCTAGAACATGCATTCTTCATGAAAAGTGTGTTTTTATGTCTCGACTATCACGTGTGCAAATCTCATAATTTTTGGAGGTCATTTGGGCATTCAATTTATATATTCTCGAAAATCATGCATGCTGGATTTTGTAAACTTCAAAGGAAATTATGTGTAGACTATTTTAAATTGCATGAACAAAATGGATGATGATGTCTTAAGTGATTCAATCATGCTGCATGTATGATGACATATGGCATTTCATATAGTCATTAAATGTTACCATCATATCATATGCCATGATGAAATTGGGCCATAAATGTGAATGTAAATTATGATAAATGAGAATGCCGTCGGAGGTGTGAGCCGACGATGCCCAGTGGCCTAGTGGCGTAATTCTGGATGTCCTCAGGAGTTTCGAGATGCCCGGTGGTATACGGTACGTAATTCCAGGGGGAGATGCCTGGTGGTATGTCGGTACATAATTCCAAAAGCCCGGAGGGTGTGTGCCGGGGGATTCCTCGTGATGCCAGTTGGGGTGCGAGATGCCCAGCCAGGGAGTGTAAATGCCAGATGCCCAATGGCCTGGTGGCGTAATTCTGGATGGCCTCGGGATGCCGAGATGCCCGGAGCGTTGGGGGTGCCGGAAGCCCGGTTGTATTTTGAATACATGCTCGGGAGTGTTTGTTTTTCTCGCAACGCCAGGATTGGGTGCGAGTAATAAATGCCAATTAAAAGAATAAAAATTGAGAAATTGAAATTGAGTCATGCATAGTGTGATGATATGTATGCATGGTATATGCATGGAAGTTTGATGGTGAGTGCGTGGATGTATATGCACATATGATATGTATGCATGGTATATGCATGGAAGTTTGATGGTGAGTGCATGGATGTATATGCACCTATGATATGTATGCATGATATATGCATGGATGTTTGATGGTGAGTGTATGGATGTATATGCACCTATGATATGTATCCATGGTATGTATATGGATGTTTGATGATAAGAGTATGATGGTGCATACACATAAGGTATGATGACCTATGAATGGTTGCAAGGTAAGTAGTATTTATGTACATGAATGATATGTGTTATACCATGATATCTTGATTGTCTTGTATGATGCGTGAGTAGCTAAAGGGATCATTTATCTGCTGAGTGGTTGTACTCACCCCTTTTGGGGATTAACATTTCAGATTAGTAGATAGATTGAGTGATTGGATATGACCGTGAGGAGGAGGATAGCAAAGAAGGGAACTTTTGGACGCTAACACTGGACGGTGGACCTTAAGTATACGACTGTGGGAAAAGATGTCGGTCATCTTTTGAAGTATAGCCGAGTGTAGAAGACCTTGGCATTTTGATGTACCGATTAAAGATGTCCATGTAGAGTATTCAAGCCTTGACTTTCTACTCTGATGAAATAGTCGGTGTGCATTGTCTTATGATTGTTGGGGAAAGGAATGAAGATGTTAATTTTACTTCCGCTGTAAGATTTTGCACTGGGACCGTTTTATATAAAAAAAAATGCCTAAGAATTTACGGCTTAACTTAAACTTCGAAATAGAGATAGGTAACTGTGGCAGCCTCAGTTAGTTCAGGGGTGCTACAGGCCATGACGACGGTGATGGTGACAGAGGGGTTTCGATGGATGGCAAGGCTACGGGTTTTACCTGTTTTTGGCTGGAAGCAACGATGGCAACAACAAGGGGCTTCGATGGCGACGGCAAGGCACGGGACGAATCTCGCCGGGGGTTCCCTCTCTCTCTCACTCTCAGGCTCATCCGGCGAGCTCCCCGAAATCTCTCGGGGACCCCTCCGAGCTCAACACGCCAAGGCCAACCCTGCACTCGAGCTCCCCGAAGTCTCTCAGGGGACCTCGAGCTTCGGCTGGCCTTTCTCTCTCCCTCCATGATCTGCTCTCGCCGTGTGCTTCGTCGCCGACGGTGGCCCCCCGCTATTTATAGGCGCAGGGGGGCCGGTTGGCGAGGGTCGACCCACCGGTTGGATCGCCGTCCCATCAGCCATAGCCTCCCCTCTAGTCACGTCCCGTCGGTGGCCCTGTTCCTCTGCTCGTTGTACGTCGTAGTTGGCTCAGCTCTCTCCGGCGCCGCGCCTGCCTGCGCGTGCTGTGCACACAGTCGAGCGAGGGAGACAGAGAGACGGGCTGGGTGCAGGTCAGGCTAGGCGCGGGTTGGGCCGCAGAGGCCCGGGGGGTTTGGTTTTTTTGTTGTTTTTCATTTTTCTGGTTTTTGTTCGTTTTTTCGGTTTTTGTTTGTTTTTTCGATTTTTTAAGACAAAAAAAATAAAATGAAATGAAATAAAACCTATATACATATTTTTTAAATAGAAATAAAATGAACATAATTAAAAACAAAAATTAGGCGTCAACAATTATCAGTAAAACCATCTCTGATAGTGTTCGATAATTAGCTCATTTTCTCTACATGTGGCTAAATCGTAATGACACCCCATGCATTTAACAAAATTAAATCTCCCAGGTGTCATGTAGAATTGATGCCATTGAGTGATCCATTTGAACTTTAAACAGTAGATACATGCAGATACATGCTTAAGTGATGTTTTTCTACGTTCAGATCACATCGAAACTGATAAGCTGGTCATTATCTTGAAAAGATGGAGCATTGCTAAATGGATTGCAAACAGTCAAACACTCCAACTAGACCAGATCAATAAAATTGCACATCAACTGGATTATTTTGTTAATAAAATGCCAAAATATCAAAGGAGATCAACCAAAAAAATTTTGACTTCAAAGCAGTGCCCAACATCGTCCTACAAAAGGTCATAGTTTTTTAAAATTTTTACAAGCAGTGCCACAAGCATTATTTGATATGGAACTGTGTCTATGCAAGTGATCCCAAACTGAGATATGCTAGAAATCAAACTCTCAATGTCGCAACCTCCTTTTTCGGCGCCCGCGATCGGGTATGGGCGCCTAAGGAGGCTAATGGTTCGGCTAAATTTGTTAATGCTCGAACTCTCCCAAGTCCACCAATTCACGACTTTAATAGTCTAAGTTTTTAACCTGCAAGTTGATTTGTAAAATGGAGTCGCCACTAATCGATTTGGGGTGGGTTGATTAGAAACCCAAGCGAAGTATCGGGAGAAATACTCGCTCCTGCGCAACCAGAGAAATCAGGATCGGGGACTTGATTACACTAGTTAATCACTAATGCCCTTTCGGTACCTAATCTTGTTTAAACCCTAAGGTTTTTTGAATGTTTAAGGGATTTTCCATGCATTTTCCGGTGGAAAAATATTTTTTGGTCTTTTTCTCATTTTTTGGACATAAAAGGAATTTTTGGATTTTTGCGTATTTTTGAAAACAAAAAGTCTTTTTGGCATTTTATGAAAATTTTGGGCTTTTTATGAATTTTGGCATTTTTTGGAGTTTTGACATTTTTTGTATTTTTTGGAAAATATAAAATATTTTTGATTTTTTTATTTTTGGAAAATATAATATTTTTTATATATTTTTATCTTTTTTGAAAATAAATTATTTTTTTGTTTTTATTTCGATTTTTTGGAAAATAAAACATTTTTAAACATTTTAAAATAATTTTTGATTTTCTGGAAATTAAAAGGTTTTTTAATATATTTTTGAAAATAAATTATTTTTTTTGGTTTTTTGAAATAAATTATTATTTATTTATTTAAAATATTATTTTATATTAAAATATTATAAAAAGCGACCCGGGTCGGATCCGGCTTCGACCGGCCACCAAAATGCGACTTTTTTTTATAATTTAAATAGCAAAACGGCATCGTGGCCGAGCGTTTACGGACGCCCGGCCCGGCCCAACAACCCGCCTCGACGACTCGCTCCACGGCCCGGCTCCTCGGCGAACCCTACCCGAATCCGACCCGGACTGCAACCCGAATTCCAGCCGCCCCCAAGTTCACGAAACCCTGCCCGGTTGCTGATCCGGGTCCGACCCGGCGACCCGAGATCGTGACCTAGAAAATCGGGAACCCTAGGGTTTCGATTTGGGGGCACCGAAGGGTGAAACGCGATGACGGCGATGGCGAAGACAGCGGTGACGGCGGTGATGGCTGGGCTTATGGAAAGGGAGATGGTGGCGGTGGCACCAAAGACAATACCTACTTGTGGCGGCGTCGCGGCGGCAACGACAGGGCTCCTCCTCCCCCTCTCTCTCTCTCTCTCTCTCTCTCTCTCTCTCTCTCTCTCTAGGCCTCCGGCGAAGGCTGGATCGGAGACCGCGAGCCCTCGGCTCCCCTTCTGAAGTCTCTCGGTAGGGTTCCAAGGACCGCGCTCTCGATCCCCGTTCCTCCTTTCCTCCGCCCGTGTGTTTTTTCGTCATCGGGGGGTGGGTTTATAGGCGAGGGGCGGCCGGCCGACGGAGCTCAACCGGGGGTCTTCTGCGGCTCTCACCGACCGAACCGACGTCCCATCCGACGCCAACCCCCCTCTGCTTCACGTCCCATCGCCGCCTGCTCCTCGTCCTACCCCACATGCACCGTTCCTCCCTCGGCTCCGGCGTCGCTCTTCGGGCGCATGCTGCGCACGTAGATTCAGGCGAAGCAGATGGAGAGGTGGGTCGGTCGCGGGTCGGGCCGGGTGCGGGTTGGGCCGCGGAGGCCCAAAGGGCTGCTTTCTGCTTCTTTTCCATTTTTCTTGTTTTTTCAGTTTTCTTCCGTTTCTTTTTTCGTTTTTTCGCGTTTTTTCGGTTTTTTCGATTTTTTTCTGTTTTTTCGGTTTTTTAGACAAAATAAAATAAAATAAAACCAAAAAAATAAAAATAAAATGAACTTAACAATAATTTAGGCGTCAACAGTTGCCCCTCTTTGAAGGTGAGCTCGTAGAGGTTGCATTCAAAGACAAACTAATGCCTAAATTTTATCCATGCATGGATAATAGATTATGTTTTATTTGGTACCTATTATTCTATGCAGGAAAAGAGCGATATAACATTACATATACTAAGGCAGATAAGAAAATACCTGTAGTTACTTACCGGGAGTGAGTGAGATAGGGTGTGAACCCCGAGTTTGATAAGAATTAAGGCGTCATCTTACCTGGTGATATGAAGAGGTTGCTTTTCCAGGTCTCGAACCATTCTTTGGTTGCCTGTCAAAACAATTAATGATTTGTCTAGGACCCGAACCTTTCTTCGGTCGCCTTGACGGGAAATTGCTCTTCTAGGACCCGAACTATTCTTTGGTCGCCTATTAGAGTAATCAGTGGTTTGTCTCGGACTCGAACTTTTCTTCAGTCGCCGTGACAGGAGATGCGCTGACCTTTCTCAGGGCATCTCGTTTGTGGGTGCCTGATTTGTATCGAGGACATCAGTTGGTACCCGACCTTTCTCGGGAGATACATCGACCTTTCTCAAGGCACCTGTTTTGTGGGGGTGTCTGACCTTTGTCAAAGGACACCAGTTGGAACCTGACCTTTCTCGGGAGATGCGCCGACCTTTTTCAGGGCATCTGCTTTTGTGGGTGCCTAATTTGTATTGAGGACACCAGTTGGTACCCGACCTTTCTCGGGAGATGCGCCGACCTTTCTCAGGGCATCTGCTTTGTGGGGGTGTCTGACCTTTGTCAAAGGACACCAGTTGGAACTTGACCTTTCTCAGGAGATGCGCCGACCTTTCTCAAGGCATCTGCTTTTGTGTGTGCCTGATTTGTATCGAGGACACCAGTTGGTACCCGACCTTTCTCGGGAGATGTGCCGACCTTTCTCAGGGCATCTCTTTTGGGGGGTGTCTGACTTCTGTCAAGGACACCAGTTGGAACCCAACCTTTCTCGGGGGATACGCCGACCTTTCTCAGGGCATCTGTTTTGGGGGGTGTCTGACTTCTGTCAAGGACACTAGTTGGAACCCGATCTTTCTCGAGGGATGCGCCGACCTTTCTCAGGGCATCTGCTTTGTGGGTGCCTGATTTGCATTGAGGACACCATTTGGTACCCGACCTTTCTTAGGAGATGCGCCGACCTTTCTCAGGGCATCTGTTTTGGGAGGTGTCTGACTTCTATCAAGGACACCTGTTGGAACCCGACCTTTCTCGGGGCATATGCTCTGGAAGATACCTGGATATTCACAAGCATTTCAAAGAGTACCTGGAAATTCACAAGTACTAACCTGAAGGATATTTGGGCCTTTGCAGGTGTCAAAAGGGGTATTTGGCCAATTGAAGGGGTATTTGGATGATCATAAGTACGAATTCTTGGGGGATACTTGGATATTCACAAGTATCGAAGGGTACTTGATAATTGGAAGTATTGAGGACATACCTTGGGCACTTGTGAAGGTTTCTCATCTTCTGGAAATTAGGAATATCGAGGACGTACCTGAGATATTCGTGAAAGTCTCCCGCCTCCTGGAAATTGAGAATATCGAGGACGTACCTCGCATATTCGTGAAGGCCTCCTGCCTTCTGGGAATTAGGAATATCGAGGACGTACCTCGCATATTCATGAAGGCCTCCTGCGTTCTGGAATGGGAATATCGAGGACGTACCTCGCATATTCATGAAAGCCTCCTGCCTTCTGGAAATTGGGAATATCAAGGATGTACCTTGCATATTTGTGAAGGCCTCCCGCCTTCTAGAAATTGGGAATATTGAGGACGTACCTCGCATATTCATGAAGGCCTCTTGCCTTCTAGAAATGGGAATATCGAGGACGTACTTGAGATATTTGTGAAGGCCTTCTGGGAATTGGGAATATCGAGGACATACCGAGATATTCGTGAAGGCCTCCTGCCTTCTGGGAATTAGGAATATCGAGGACGTACCTGAGATATTCGTGAAGGCCTCCCACCTTTTGGGAGTTAGGAATATCAAGGATGTACCTGAGATATTCGTGAAGGCCTCCTGCCTTCTGGGGATTGGGAATATCGAGGACGTACCTGAGATATTTGTGAAGGCCTCCTACCTTCTGGGAATTGGGAATATCAAGGACGTACCCGAGATATTTGTGAATGCCTCCCGCCTTCTGGAAATTGAGAATATCGAGGACGTACCTGAGATATTTGTGAAGGCCTCCCGCCTTCTGGGAGTTGGGAATATCGAGGACGTACTTGAGATATTCATGAAAGCCTCCTGCCTTCTGGGGATTGGGAATATCGAGGACGTACCTGCAATATTCGTGAAGGTCTCTCACCTCCTGGTAGTCGGGAATATCGAGGACGTTCCTGAGATATTCACGAAGGTCTCTCACCTCTTGGTAGTCGGGAATATCGAGGACGTACCTGAGATATTCGTGAAGGTCTCTCACCTCCTGGTAGTTAGGGATATCGAGGGCGTACCTCGCATATTCGTGAAGGTCTCCTGCCTTCTGAAAATTGAGAATATCGATGATGTACCTTAAATATTCGTGAAGGCCTCTTGCCTTCTGGAAATTAGGAATATCAAGGACGTACCTGAGATATTCATGAAGGCCTCCTATCTTCTGGAAATTAGGAATATTGAGGACGTACCTAAGATATTCATGAAGGCCTCCTGCCTTCTGGAAATTGGGAATATCGAGGACGTACCTGAGATATTCGTGAAGGCCTCCTGCCTTCTAGAAATTGGGAATATCAAGGACGTACCTTGCATATTCGTGAAGGCCTCCTGCCTTCTAGAAATTTAAATGTAGCGCAAGGCTTACCTGGATGGCCATGGGTACGCAGGTGTACGAAGTAGAGGAGTATTTGGATGAACACAAATATTGAACAATATGATCAAGGACCACTCAATTGGTCCAAATGTAAGAAAGTATACCTAGGTAATCGCAAGCGCATAATGTGGTGGAATACTTGAGTGGTTGCTAGTATTCAATGACATAATTTTGAGGATAACTCTGACAGGTCGAGTGTCACAAAAATGGGGCATGGTGGTCGATACTTAAAGACAAGAGGATGCTTGGACAGTCACAAGCATCTAAACTTTAAAGACAACTTGGATAGGTCGAGTGTCAACAGAGGGAGCACTTGAGTAGCGGTAGACACTAAAAAACAGGGGATGTTTGGATGACTGTAGATATCAAAACTTGGGGTTGACTGGAACAAGCTAAGTATCAGTAAGAAGGAGTACCTGGACAGTGGTAGGTACTCAAAGATAAGGGATACTTGGTCAGTCACAAGTATCAATACTCTGGGGACAACTCGCACAAGCTGAGTGTCAATAAGAAGGAGTGCTCGGTGAGTGGTGGGTACTCAAAGATTATCAGACATAAAGCTCTGGGAATAGGGATGCGGATATGTTTTTTGGTGACATCTCTAATCTCTATGAGTGTGCTTGCTATTTATACAATATGCACACATGTACACAATGATTGTATATGCTGTAAATTCGTGAATTTAAATGTGATTTATGCATGATGATCTTGTCAGTTTTGCATCATTTGAATTCCACTGGGGAAGATTTTGAAAGACAACTTTTGTTTAGAATGTAGATGTTTTGAGCATGCTAGATGAGGGACTTTCAGTCTAAAAGGACTTTTCACTCACTCTCATGAGAAAGGCTATTTTATCCTGACCATTGACGCAGGATTTATTAGGACCACACTATCTCACTATCATCATGTCAGCAGGGGTCTGAGTATTCTCGCAAGTGATACGACTTTACCAATGTGAGAGATCTTTATTGGAGTTGTGATGAAGGTTTGGCCAATGTCTTATCGAAAGGGGACCAATAAGGTCATGGCTTTGTGAAAAGGGCGTCGCCCGATCATCTCCGGGTTTGCAAGTCAAGAATCCTTTGAAAAGAGATAGAATAATCTTGCTCGTACTTCTTCGAACGATGCTTATAGACATATGAAATCCTATGTTAATTGAAGTGCCCCTAGTCTAAAGAGACTTTTTACAATAGGATGCCATATAGGCTTGACTCAAGTGTAAAAGGGTGAGAGCTGGTGATTGCCTTGACATTTGTCACTGGTCTTTCTTCTCACGTTCCGATGAAGGTTCCATGGACTACAACAGCAACTTCTCTTGGGGAATACAAATGGCTGTATTTTTTGTTTGGGGGCATCAGCCTTGCTTTTACCAGGCACACTGCTTTTTCATGCATCTATTTCTCTTTTCAATTTTTTATTCACGGGCATTGACCTTACTTTTACCAAGTACACTGCTTTTTTATGCCCCAAGTTTTTTGTCCTTGTTGCTTGAGGAACTGGTCTTAACAAATTCAAGCAAATGCCTTCACTAGACTGTTAAGTCTTCACCTCTTGCTGGCACCTCTGATTATGCTGCTCAAACGGCAGCAGCTTCTGCTTTGCCTCCATGTGAGGGTGAATTTACAGACTCAATTGGTTTGTACAATGGATACAAGTGCATAAAGAAAGAATTGCTCTTCATGACTCTATGGCACTTAAATTAACGCGAGTGTTCATATGCAATAATGACACTCAAAGATTGATGCAAGTGCAAGCAAGAGAATTTCTATCCCTTTTCTCACCTTGTGATGCTGACTTGCCTTCAACTTGCCCCAGTGTGGGGTGGTTTTTTGGCAGGGGGTAAGATAGAAATTTGGCCAGTGTATGGGGCTCAAAGTGAGTGATGGAATGCCTCCCACT
The DNA here is from genome assembly GCA_014182555.1 of Eucalyptus erythrocorys. Lineage (NCBI taxonomy): Eukaryota > Viridiplantae > Streptophyta > Magnoliopsida > Myrtales > Myrtaceae > Eucalyptus > Eucalyptus erythrocorys. Next base: position 26,870,630 of record CM024600.1, on the reverse strand, counting down.
GTTTTGGTTATCGTACCATTTGCGAGAGAACTCTTTACCCTGTGGTCATGGAATTTTCTGCACTCATCTCACAAGTGTGTAGATGGGGGATTGTGTGTGGGATACGGCTTGCCTGTCATCATTCTGACATCCCTCATCCAGCATGCTCAATTAATCTTGTATTCTTCACTTAGCAGTCTATTCTAATAATCCTTAATAGAATCAAAGATTTAGACAGACAAAATCATCATGCAAAATTCACATGGAAAAAGGCATGCAGTATGATGTAAAAGAGTTTGTATTCTTAAAATAAATGAATGGCTTTTACTCAGGAAAAACTTATTAACAGCTTTAGGGGGATTTACTTGGTGAAATGGTATTCACAAATGTGTTGAAATTGAACATTAAAAGAGTTATTTACAAAGGGTTATTTACAGATGGGTGTCAATACATTGCTCCTATTGGCTAGGGATATGACACATGAACGATCAGCCAGGGATTGGGGATCTAATCAGGAATTTCTGCCCTTGCTTTTAGTAGAAGAGAAGCTATGGAAATAGCTTAACCAGTAGAGCCAAGATCGTAAGTGGCTTGAGACCTGAAGGATCTCTGTCATTTGCTTGAGATGCCACTTTGTTTGGGAAAGCTTATCAGAGTCTGACACGACTTTCGTCGATTTGTTTTCCACATCTTGGACGGTCAAGTGATCCTGTAAAAGACAAGAGGGAGCGTGTTAGTTACGAACTTTTTCAGAGGTCAAACAATTGGAAGCGATACAACATTACCCTTCACTGGTTTTGCAAATGATTAAGTGGACCTGGAGTACGAGGAGAACATGAAGTCTCGTGTCTTCCACTTTGTCAGGTCAATTATTTTCCTCAATTGGCTTATGGATGACACGTCCCTTTGAGTTTGGTTCTTGAGTTGTGATGTTCCCTGTCAAATGGGGAAAATACGTCAAAAGCGAGTTTAGATAATGGGAGTATTGGAAACAATACCAAATTACCCTTCCCCAGAGCTTGTCTATGCTAGCTCTTAAGGATATTCGAATGTTGATGATGGCCTCTTTATCTTGGTATAGTTCAATGTTTCCTTCCGTTGGCCTTCCTCATTTGTGGTCATGTATGCATGATTGTTGGTCGTTGATTTATCTTCAACGCATTCCTTCTGTGGAATTTCTCCTTCTATCTTCGGCTATAGCATTATTGAGCAAAAATCATGTACCTCAAGCTTCTATGAAATTTGAGATGGACAATCAAAAACCTCAAGTTATCTGATGATAACTACTCCTTGGAAAAATACGCATTTTGGAGTGAAGCTTCTAAATTCCGAAATCATTGTCTAGGGTGGGGGCTATAAAATTGCCTTGACTGTCTGGATTTTCTCCCTGTTGACAATAATCATTTTTAAAGGAGGAGAAGGAATTTCTTCCTTATGCTTCTTAGTTTGTTAAAGTTGAAACTGTAACATCCAGCTGTTTGGGTGCGTCATGCGACAAGATAGTCCTTCGGCTTAGGAGGGAGATGGGCAGGAGTGAGGCAGGTCATGGATGCTTCGATTTCAACTCTATGCTTGTACCTATTACGTCCCATCATTTGTATCCAGTAAATAGAAGAGAAGGGGTTGTCATTCTCAATATTATGTTAAAGGAATAAGACTTACCCTTTTTGAGGCGAGATGATTATTTCTATTTGCCCCTTCTTGAAAAGATATCCTTGAATTTGGTCTGTTCACATGATGCGCCAGTTTCAACTATCTTTTGTTACATTAAATCAAAAGGGGATGATATTCTGAGACATGAAGTGAGAGAGTTAGAAAGACAAACATGTTTAAACTTATCATCATATTTTGATAAAAGCTCCTGGTGATGAAATACTTTTATTTTCAAAATATGTTTTTGGGGAGAAAAAGCATGAGGAAGCCCAGCCCTCAGTATTCTCCTTGGATGATACTTTCTTTTCATGGTTGGATAACATCACTAGGCAAGTTTGGAATACTGCCTCATGCTTTCAAAACAAAGTACTGGAATTATACATTAGAGTTCTTGGAATGGAAAATACATCACTAGCACACCAGACAAGATAAGAAACATGAAATTATAAAAGCAAGTAAAGCTCATGAAAACTCCTGTGTAAAGGAGTGCTTTGATAGTGCTGGTCTTGAAGCTAAGCATCTTTGAAATCCTCGCCTTCAGTAGACTCGAAGTATTCGCATGTGATGACTACTTCGTTAAAGCTACGGAAGTGTAACCCATGCAGCCAATAGCGATACTTGTAGGAAAAGGCTTCTATAAACTGTTTTATCAACTCTTCTTTGGCCGGCTCAAGGTGGATTTGCATCATGAAAGCCCTCCACTTCCCTGCATATGTTCGGAAATCCTCCATCGATCTTCTGAAGTGGGCCAAGTTCTCACAAGCCAGGTTAGTTCCAATCTGGTTTTGGTACTAATGCAAGAATGTGGAAGTCAGCTCGCTCTAATCCTTTATGAGGTAAATATTTGCTGTGAAGAACCATTGTAATGCGGATCCCATAAGAGTTTTTTAGAACGCCTGAGTTGTAAACAACATTGGGCCATAATACCGACTCATTTTAGTGTGGAGATACTGCAAGTGAGCCTCAGGGCAAGTCGTGCCATTATATTTGTGGAGGTCAGGGATCCACATTTCTATGGGGGTCAAGATCCTACAAGAGCGAGATGGGCCTGATAGGTCTTGGTTAGGCCACTAGTTTTCCCACTGCATATTCATCGTAGTGGTGAATTCTTCTACTTCAGGGAAACTGGACTCTATCGAGATTACTCCATTGCTTTCTTCAGAGTCAAAATTACTGAAGGAGGATGAGGCATTTAAGTTATTCTCATGGTCAGGTGACGAGCTTAGTACTTCGTTAGGATCGTAGCAAATAAAGATGTATGCCTCATCTTCTGAGGGGCCTTCATCCTCGGATGAGAGTAGGAAACAATTACACGATGAATCGTCAGTTTCGTCGTTGAAATATCGCTGGAAGTCCTTGGGATTGTATTCTAGGGGCAGGAAGTCTTCAGGATCGTACTCTAGGGGATGGTTGCCTTCAAAGCTGTACTCTTGGGAATGCTCGAAGCTTTGGTACTGTGGCTCGTCGGCGAATGCTGAATCAATCTGCTTAGGCTTTCTTTTTTTGGTCCCTGGTCCAGACTTTTTGAGTAAGACCCTGTGTTTTACCAGCTCAATTCTATCAAGGGAAGTGAGAGATATTAGAGTTTCACTGTTTGAATCACTTTCTAGGTTGATAAGGGTTGGTAATCTTTAGATCCTGGCTCTTGGAGTGAGCCTGGGGAGTTGTCTAGTCGTGCCCCTGTCTTGAATAGGCTCTGAGCCTACGATCTCGTGCAAAGGCTCTTTGCCTTTCTTAGTGGGAAATTTTTCAGTAACAAGATGCTGCTCAGCTGTCCATTCATTACGCAAGGTTTCATTGACATGTTTCTCTCCTGTCTTAGCAACTAACGGCTCCTCGTGCTCCGCGATCGTCGGTTCTTCGTAGGGCAAGGCTATGTCAGGGCTGATGTCAATATCATATTCTTGATGGAAAACATGAATCAGTTCCCTCCAGGTTTTAAGGGGACTAATCTTTCTAACAATGTACCATCGCAAGGCAGGGCCGGTCAAGTTTGACTGATATGATTGAATCATCCTTTGGACCAGGTAGGCCTGAAGTAGGCTTCTGGGTGGGAGGTATCAGCATACCTTTCACATTCAGGTGCTTTGAACTTTCCAGGGATCTCAAAACTGGTGTGATCAGATAAGTCGATAGGATTCTGCCCCTGCAACTGGCTTAACTTTTTCATGATCTTTTCAAATTGTCTATGGTGTTGGCTAGTTTCCAGCATATTCGCAAGTGTCATGACAGTGCTTAACACAACTACAGAGTTGGGCTTAGCTTGAGTGGATTTCATTTGTCTCGAGAGCTGTTGAAGGACAATGGACATCTGTCCTACGCCGTCTTCAATGTGGGCAAGGCGATTTTGTACTTCATCCTGATCAGCCCCCATCACGTGGGGTCATTCGCGAGTGGCTAATGGCTGGTGATTCATGATTACCTACTTGTATGAAAACAATGAATAAACACAGAGCGGGCAAAGATTGACCCATGGCAACGATCTATCTACTTTTATTTATTGAAAGAGGATTTTACAAACTCCTAACATCTAGAAATTGAAATGATAGGATGTAGTACTAGACATTAAAGAAAAGTCCCTAGACAATGGGATAAAGTTTTTACAGAATAAAAACTAAAGAGACATGACTGCTAGATTATATGTGATAGGGAGCCTTGTTTTTGCGAAAGCTGCTTGTTTTCTTGGACTGGCTTTGAGATGAGTATTTGGCTTACTCCCGTATCATTTGCATAAGGTCTACTTGCTCGTGTGGGCCGCTCTCTCTGATGGAGAGAGGGACCGACTGCCTCCACCTTTTCGGGATGTGATGATTGTGGATGTAGGCCACAGACGCGTGGTGGGCTTTTTCTTCTCCCTCAAGTCCTTCAGGTACCACAATCCTTCTGCGATGGCATTTGTCCCAGGTTTCTTCAACAATAGAAATTTTGAATGCATAGTCTTGGCTTGTGTTGAAAAGGACCGAATGAATTTTCCTTATGAAAGGCGGTGGAATCTCCTGAAGGGCTCCAAATTGTCGTGCCACCCAATATGGGTAATAGGGAAATGGCACCGATGCAACCAAGCAAGGGAATTGGGTTGCGGCGTCTGTAAGCAAAGCGAGCCCTCTTTTCATGGAACCAACCAGCACACCATTGGAATGCCTCAGGAGCTGGGTTTCACAGGAAGTCAACCCAATTTAAACAGCTTTGATTGGGAATATACGGTCCTAAAACCATAAATTTTTGTAATGGATTTTCAGAAGCATTTGTTTCAGATGATCGCATGAAGTTTCAGAATTCACTTAAGTGAGAAAAGAACCGGACTTGTAAGATTTCGGGAGAAGCTCGCATGATTTTTTCTGTGTTGTCTTTAAAATGACTAAAGGACAAGAATGTTTCAGTTAAAATCATGTTGACATAATTTGCCCCCCACAAGATTTGATCAACAATCCAAACCATCTTAGGACTTATGACATTTCTTTGGTGGGGGAAAACGATGAGTCCGAAAAATGCTAGGAGGAAAATCTCACTTTTTTTGGTCATAGGCTGATTTTGAAAACATTCATTCAAGAATTCTAGTGGGCAGATATTGTGGTTGTCTTCAAGAATTTGTCTCATAACATGGATTTTAGTTCCTAAAATACGTGCTAACCCGCGCCATGGGAGGGCGCCCGTCGACAGCCTAACAAGCTTTTTCTCAAGAGGCATTCCGGTGATGATGCTGTATTCTTCTAGGGTTGGGGTTAGCTCAAACCTACCAAACATAAAAGTAAGTGTCCTCAGGCACCAGAAATGTGCCATGGCCTGTATGACTTTAGGGCGAACAATGATTCGGATCAATGATAGGAAATGACCGATTTTGGCCTTCACGCGCTTTTGGGCAAATTGATCTAGTTGACCCCACCATCTGAAGAGTTCCGCCTTAGGAGCAGGAATGAACTGGATGTCGTCTTCCCCCATCGCATATAAACTGAGATTTTGAAAAGCTTATCCTAAATTGCCATGGGCCAATAAAAGGACTGAGTAAAAATAAATTACTTTGCTTTTAAGTAAAATGACAAGCACAAATACATACACATGAGATGTGTGGCTCGATTTCTAACTCAGAAGGCTTGTTGAAATTAAAAGGGTATCCGCCCGTCGCAGTCTCGCGTTAGCAGTATACCCTCTTAACCTTGGCTAAGAAATTCGGGGAAAAGAAACGCAACCTCTACATTGTAGTCTCGCATTCGAGGTCGTATCTTTCTTAACACCATCCTAAATATCCTATGGCGGCCCAGGTCCGGCGGCCAGGTTGTGTGTCCCATGTGTACTGTTTAAAACAGTAAAGCATGCACAATAGTTTATAATCACAAGATAATCTATTAAAATAAATTTCTAAACTACTAACCTGCATAAAAAAAAAACAAAATCAAGTCAATAAAGTGTTTAAACAAGATAGAAATGGCCTAAGTCCTCAACGTCCCCAGTGGAGTCGGCATGCTGTCCCGACCTCTTTTTTCAGCGCCCTCGATCGGGTACGGGCGCCTAAGGAGGCTAATGGCTCGGCTGAATTTGTTAATGCCCGAACTCTCCCAAGTCCACCAATTTACGACTTTAATAGTCTAAGTTTTTAACTTGCAAGTTGATTTGTAAAATGGAGTCGCCACTAATCGATTTGGGGTGGGTTGATTAGAAACCCAAGCGAAGTATCGGGAGAAATACTCGCTCCTGCACAACCAGAGAAATTAGGATCGGGGACTTGATTACACTAGTTAATCACTAATGCCCTTTCAGTATCTAATCTTGTTTAAACCCTAAGGTTTTTTAGATGTTTGAGGGATTTTCCATGCATTTTTGGGAGGAAAAATATTTTTTGGGTCTTTTTTTCATTTTTTGGACATAAAAGGGATTTTTGGATTTTTGGGATTTTATGAAAATTTTGGGCTTTTTATGAATTTTGGCATTTTTTGGGAGTTTTGACATTTTTTGGATTTTTTTCCAAAATATAAAATATTTTTATTTTTTTATTTTTGGAAAATATAATATTTTTTATATTTTTGGAAAATAAATTGTTTTTTTTTTTTATTTTTATTTTTCAGAAAACATTTTTAAACATTTTTAAATAATTTTTTATTTTCTGGAAATTAAAAGGTTTTTTAATATTTTTTGAAAATAAATTATTTTTTGATTTTTGAAATAAATTATTTCTTTATTTAAAATATTATTTTATATTAAAATATTATAAAAACTGACTCGGGTCGGATCCACGGGTTGGATCCGACCCGGCCAGCCCCGAAATGCGAGATGGGCCCGCTACGCGGGCCCGACTTTTTAATTTAAATAGGAAAACGGTGTCGTGGCCGAGCATTTACGGATGCCCGGCCCGGCTGATGACCCGCCCCGACGACCCGCTCCATGGCCCGGCTCCTCGGTGAACCCTACCCGAATCCAACCCGGACCGCAACCCGAATCCCAGCCGCCCCCAATCTCACGAAACCCTACCCGGTTCTCGATCCGGGTCCGACCCACCCAGCGACCCAGGATCGCGACTCGGAAAATTAGGAACCTTAGGGTTTCGATTTGGGGGCGCCGAAGGGTGAAACGCGACGACGGCGATGGCGAAGACGGTGACGACGGCGGTGATGGCTGGGCTTATGGAGAGGGAGATGACAGGCGGCGGCACCAGCACAATACCTACTTGCGGCAGCATCGTGGCGACAACAGCAAGGCTCCTCCTCCCATGTTTCTCTCTCTCTCTCTCTCTCTCTCTCTCTCTCTCTCTCTCTCTCTCTCTCTAGGCCTCTAACGAAGGCTGGATCGGAGACCACGAGCCCTCGGCTCCCCTTTTGAAATCTCTCAGTGGGGTTCCAAGGACCACGCTCTCGATCCCCCTTCCTCCTTGCCTCTCGCCTGTGTGTTTTTCGTCGTCGGGGGGGGGGTATTTATAGGCGAGGGGCGGCCGGCCGACGGAGCTCGACCGAGGGGCAGCCGCGGCTCTCACCGGCCGAACCGACATCCCATCCGACGCCAACCCCCCTCTGCTTCACATCCCGTCGCCGCCTGCTCCGCGTCCTGCCCCACGTGCGCCGTTCCTCCCTCGGCTCTGGCGTCGCACTTCGGGCGCGTGTTGCGCACAAAGATTCGGGCGAAGGAGACGGAGAGGCGGGTTGGGCAAGGGTCGGGCCGAGCGCAAGTTGGGCCACGGAGAGGTGGGTTGGGCGAGGGTCGGGCCGAGCGCAAGTTGGGCCACGGAGGCTCGGAGGGCTGCTTTCGCTTCTTTTCCGTTTTTCTTGTTTTTTTCAGTTTTCTTCCTTTTCTTTTTCTTTTTTTTTCGCGTTTTTCTGTTTTTCTGTTTTTTCTGTTTTTTTTTTTTTTAGATTTTTAGACAAAATAAAATAAAATAAAACCAAAAAAAAAATAAAAATAAAATGAACTTAACAAAAATTTAGGCGTCAACACTCAAGAACTAGATGACATAACAAAACTTATAAAAAATCGCAGAACTTGACAACGCATGACCAAAATGCAGAAAATGAAGAGTATCTCCCGCTAGTTAAACATACTATCATGAAGAGCATGTTTAGTATGATTGAATCAGCATGAAATGGAATGCCCACTGCAAGTCTGATTCCAGTTCCTATGTCTGGCACAAGATTAGAAATAGTAATGCCCATTCCTTCTACTAATGGAATGGCCAATACCATAGCCAATCTGTGGAACGGCCATTCCTGTACATGAGTTGTTATTTCTTTAAAGTAAGTCCCAAAAATATTGTCAATACACTTAGGAAAACTTTAAAACTACCTCTCATCCTTCCGTGTCTATTAACTTTGTGCTACAAATATTGTGACGATCATGTTCTCTGACAACAATTGTCAAAACAAGGGGCGGCAGCAATAGCACATCATCCACATTGCAGTTCCTCCTAGCTTTCAACATCCCTCACCTGATCACTTCCTACTCTAAGTCCAACCATTAAAGGATTTTGCACCAAACTGAAAACAGTTTTGCATTAAAAAAGTTGGTAAGACGGACTTTGAACTGAAGACTAATTGACTAAGACCCGTTGTAACTTGGACGAGATGTAGCAGTCCACAAGACTTTCAGGTACAATCTATTCTATCATTGAAGTTCAACGAATGATCTTGATTACCACAACATTTAAAGGCAGAGCTTGAATTCTTAAGGTGGAGCTAAACATATCTTAAAATGCCCAATACATCTACCAACTCTCCCCACAGCTAGAAAGAGAATCCAAGGCGCATGTGCTCCAAGCCTGAGAAGCATATATAAGGTCTAGGTCCGACCTGGGAATCCTATAGGAAAATCAGTTTTCATAGGTCAGATTTTCTATTACAGGCATGTTTCATCTCTTCTTCCTCCATGGGAATTCATATTTCAGCCTTAAACTGTGTCTAAAAATCTCACGAAAGTCATTTCCTTTGTCAAGTAAACTTTCGGACATTTTGTTGTCCATGCATTATAATCACATATGATTTTAGGCACTGTGTGTTGTCTTATCAATGCAACAGGCTAATAACCTATCCGACCAACTGAGCGAAGGACCATTTCCTCAGTGACCACACAGTAAATGGGAATACAATATGTGGGCATTCAAGAAAGAGTTAAAAGGGGAAATAAACCTTTAGACAACCCCAGAAGAGTCAAGTTACCTTGATCCTGGAAAAAATGCAGCCTAGTATTGATAGGCCTGTCATAGAGACCAAGGCTGCTGGGCCATGCATCAACAACAGGAGCCGTCCCTAAAATAATGCTAACACCTGGCCTGAGCCTGCCTTAGGAAGTAATTTATCATGCTAGGCCAATTTGGAAGTCCAACCATTATGGCAATTTTTATGCAAACGACAAGGATCATAAGCAATATATTTTCCTAAACCCATTATTGAGATTAGTCTCACATCCCATGAACTAGACAAGCTTAAAACAAATTCTAATGAGTAATAACCTGCACGGCGTTGAGCACTTTAGAGTGATTGACCGCCATTGGAGAATAAGGGTACATGGTGCTTTGTGTACTCGGTATATCAAGAATTCCATTCTGCCAATGTCCAGATTGAGTTTCCCCATTTCTAAAAGTGTACATGCCAAGCCCTTGCCGTCTACCTTCATGCCAAGCACCCTCATAACGATGACCATTGGCAAAAGAATAGATGCCGAAACCATGCATCTTGTCTGCAAAGTATTCTCCAGCATATGTATCACCATTTCTACAAAGGGACAATGAATTAGCTTAACATGGAATGCTGCAGAGATACAAGTTATCCAATATTGCAAAAGAAAGTACAAAAACTATTATGCTCAGAAACCTAACAAATGCCACAAGGCTGAAAAGGCATCATCATTTAAAGATGCTATGCATTTCACAAAAACCTACCAAACGCCAAGAGGCTAAAAAGGCATCATCATTTAAAGATGCTACGCATTATGAAACTCCTGAAAAAGCACATGAAGAGAAGCTTTGGCTTGTTTTTCTCATGCTACGAGAGGCGAAAAAGGACCTCATGTCATATAATTATGATATTAGCAAAAAGTTATAAGTTCTAAGCAAGCAATGAGTCTATTCCTTCCTGTAATTGTTCATCTTCCGCTAGCATCACCAAAAGTTCAATGACGAATTCTCGTAATCTCTGCACTGTTTCAGATAAGTTTTGCATGCCGAGTCCCTATCATTTATCCATCTCCTGATCTTTCAAAAATAGATTAGCATACGCGGCCTATCCCATAACAAAACCCTACCTTTACCATCCCTCTCGCCCACCCTTCCTCTCTTCGCCCCTACAACAGTGCAGAGATTAGGAGATTTCCTCATTGAACTTTTGGTGATGGATAAATGTATAAATTAATAGAGTAAAGTAAAGAGGGCTTCTTACTTTTAGGTTTTCTAATCAGAAAGAAAAAATCCCCAAATTATATAATAATCTATGAATGCATAAATGTATAAATTAATAATCTTGTATAAATCTCACTTTTATCGAGCCAATATAAGTGAATGACTTCTTACTTTTGAGTAAAGAGGACGTCAACATAATATCATGACCCCTAAGGAAAAAAGTTAATTGAATTAATTTTATCCCCATGTTTGGTTAGTGGGCTTTCAGCAAGTTCTTGGTTCATTTTGAACCATCCCCAAGTCGGTGGCAACGATTTATCCTTATGTGTTTTAAGGTCTATTTTAGATTAGTTCTAAAACTTAATTGTGGCCATTTTTACAAGACTATATATGGTGAAACGTTTTAAGCCAATTTAATGTTATAAAATTATTTTAAACTGAGGGCATGTGACTTGTTCATATTATTTATCAAGCGTGGGATTGAAAATCAAATTGGAAATAAGTATTTTCATTCACAGATGATTGTCTTCAACCAAACAATTCATTAATACTTTTTTATTTTTTATTTTTATGGCAAATAATTGAACTGGAAACAAAGTGAGATGACAAAGCCCTCAATCATTCCATTTATTGCAAGAGAAATAATTTTATATGTTTCCTACATAAATTTTTGAATCATAACTGATGAATTCATTTCATTAATGCACTACTTCCCTCGGGCTATATAAGTTCTCATCTCTAGATCAATTGCATCATCAAACAATCAACAATCTTAGACAATTTTCTAACCCTTCTATCCCCAAAAGACCATAATGGCAATGCTCAAGAACTTGTCTGCTCTCATGATCTTGTTGGTCGTCACCGTTGCATTGCTTCCTAAGGTTACCTTGGGCATTGTCGGAAACCTTGATTGCGGAAAGGGAATAAGTTCTGATTGTGGGTCTGGATTCTTTCAAATCATAGTCCTTGCCGACACCTTTACACCCACCAATGAATGTTGTCATGAGCTCTTGAAAGCGGGGAAGAACTGCCACAACCAATTTGTGGAGTTGAGCATCTCGAGCCACAAGCCAATTAGGGGGACAATATCTGATGTCTATAGGAGGAGCAACGAGACATGGAACAATTGCGTCGCAGCTCTCAGTCCTATATCCCCTCCTGAGCCTGCTTTGAGAGCTATTCCTAGCCTGCTTTGAGAGCTATTCCTATTTTATAGTACAATAAACGTGTAAAATAAAAAAATAACGAAAGGTTTATAATTTTTTTATTGGATTCTACGCAAATTTTTTATTTTATTTTTTGTTTCTCTTAAGCCTTATGGTTAACTATCACAAAAGCACAATTGTGGATGAATCATATTTTCTGTGTTTAATGTGCTTATTAAACTTGTAATTTTTACAAATGATCTGCAAAATACAATCTACCCCTAAAGTTGTTACTAGCTTTCAGGTCTAAAAACATAGTCCCATAGAAAACTATAAAGAAAATTTCACTTTATTTCTTATACACAACCTTTTGAAACAAATACCTCAATGATCAAAAAATTAATAGATGGTTTAATAATCATACATTCATCTCCAATAATCACATCAATACGTAGCTAAAACTGGTCGATCTAGCATACTATTATATAAAGTAATGTAAAGAGGACTTCTTACTTATAAGGTTTTTTGACAAATTAAATCCCCGATAGTTCTTTTATATAACACTCTATCAATGGATAAATGTATAAATTAACAATTTCATATAAATCTTACTTTGAATCTTTTTTATCTTCTAAGCAATCATAAAAAAAAATTCAAATCTTGAAATAAATTTCTCTGCTTATATATGTACATATCCAATTGCTTCCTTAGTAATTTCTTTTTTTCCATTAACTGATAATTCAAATAGCCTATACTGGATGATTTAGTGAAACCTTCAAATGTTAACTATATGTTCATGCGAGAACGCGTGTGCACTTTTGCTACTCATATACCTGTAAACTTGACCTTTCAACATTTGATGAGGTTTTGTTGGTACCAAGAATTTAGAAATATGTATGGCCCAACATCTTATGTAAAATGAGTTTGTAATATGTCTGATCATGTTATAATGCAAGAGTAGGTTTAATTTAATCAACCCAAACGTAATGAATGTATGTTGCTTGGCGCGGAAGATGATGACGAAGATTATTATTATCAGCTTGGCCCCTCTTCATTTAATGAAATCACAAGTTTTAATAATTTTTAATAAAGAAAAAATAGTCCCACCCCAATATCTAGTCCAAAGGTTAAATGATCATTTAATGAGTTCGGTAAATCTGGAAAACCAAAACCCAAATCTTTTTAAAGGATAATTAGCTAATAAATAATTTGACCAAAAAATATCAGCTTATAAATAATCTCAATTAATCTAGAAAACCAAAGCCAATTTTGGTTTATAGATATAAAGGAAAAAGAAGACTAGTCAAAACTTTGTACATGTAAACTTGGCTCCTTTTCATTAATTAATGGGACCTATTAATTATTTTAACTTTTTTTCCACAAGTTGTTGAAAAATAATTTAATGAAGAACAATATCACACTAAAATATATGGGCAAATCATTAATTAATTAATAAATAATTTCACTAAATATAACAAATCGAAACCAAATTATTTGATCAAAGGTTTAATTTATCAATTGTTGATACTTAAATTTTGGCTTCAAGTGTAATCATTTGCACAAAAATTAGGGCTAATATCACGAAAAACCCTAAATGAGTACACTTGTGACAACCTAAACTGGTATGCTTATAACAAATTTATTTTTTGCTAGTTTTCATTAAAATTTACTATCAAATTCCTGAGTTCGATAGATAATATGTAGTAGTTGATGCGTATTTGGTTTACCCTCCATTTGTTACATGTATATCGGTTTTGTGATTTTTTGTGGTATTAATACAATTTAATACAATTTAATAAAAACTAATGGAGAGTAAATTTATCACAAATATATCAGGTAGGGATTTTTGTTGGTCAAAAAATTTATTTGGGAAAATTTGTCATAGGTATTATAGTTTGGGATTATGGCGGTTAAAAAATTAGTTTGAGATAGATTTGTCAAAGATGTACTTGTTTGACAATTTTTGTGGCATTAATCCTAAAAACTAGGGATGGAGCCTAACCCTAAATAAAAGGTATCATTAACATAACATGTATTTGCATTATAAAGATAATATGTCATTGGAGGTGGATGAATGTGAGGAGTTAACTCCAATCATGGAATTGAAATAATCAAACAATGAAAGTCAAGAAGAGTCATCTCCTACCATGATTGCGACAAACAAGATACTCGATTCTCAAAGCCATCTCCTACCATGAGTGCGACAAAGAAGGGACTCTATTTTTATCTTCCTCCTCATGATAAGAAATATATATTTGATCTTAGAATCATTGTGCGAGAATTAAATATGAAAACAAAAAAAAAAAAAAAAAAAACATATCAAGTGAAGTTTATTCATTGTGGATCTGTGTATAAGCATGGTGTTGCTAATAGTACCTTGTTGCGTCCATTTTCATTTTGCTTAACCAAAAATGAAAAAAAAAAAAAAAAAAAAAACCTAAGAACCGATCCTAGAACCCGTAAGAAGTAAGTTTCAGGTTCCACATTCTGATGGGTAGGTTCCAAGTTCTAAATAGATGACAAACCTGTACCCGAGGAGAGATTCCTTGTTCCAGGTAGAACCTATAAAAATCTGAGACCGCTTACCCCAATAGGTAAGTTCTTAAGAAACACTGAGAAAGCTCTTCAATTTTAGTACCAAGAATGGACTGACAACATAAGTAGCACCGACATGACACGCAACACACGACACAACAGTCGACATGTCAAACTTAAAAAAATAAAGAATTCCAACACGTTTGGACACGTTATATATTAAATGAATATTTTTATTGAATGGGAGAAGTTCGCCCACTGTGGGAAGGTATACCTGCAAGAAACTGACTCCATCCTCCCTGCTTCTAAATCTAGGTCCATTCAATGGTATCAGAGCCATGGTTTCGTTTGTAATAATATCAGTTCCATGCGCTCAGTAGGTAAATCCAGTGTTAGGAAGATTTCTCCACACCATGACAAATCAAGAAATACTAGAAGCACCTATTTCTCTCCCCGCATCTTCATCTTCTTCAACCCCTTCAGATTTTTGTGTTTCTAATGCCTCTAAGATAGACTATCTCTATGAAGTCTCTCTTAGCAATGAAACTAAGATCTTTTAAACTCAACTTCCCCTAATGAACCCCTATTCTGCTTTTGCTAAACCAACCTCATCATTTTCTCCCATCCGCTCCATTCGCTAACTCATTCGTCAAACTCCAAAGGAAGTAAAGGAATATATTTAGTCCTCCAAGTTTGACAAACATCCCATTTCTGCCACTAAAAAGAGTACTTTGTTACTCTCCAAATTCCTCCAGAATTTTCAAGGTAGTGGATTCAACAGGGATATTCTCATGTCCGTTATGGAGCTGTTTGTCTTACTCTTACTTTTCATGGTCGCAAGGGCTTGCTAGTTGTGGCAAGAATAGCGCTACTGGATACTCGATTCTTAGAGTACCAGCATGCTTATATTGGTACTATCCAAATCACTTTCAATGCTGGAACAATATTTGTGACTTTGTATCCAAATTTCAATATTGCTCTCTCAAATCCACCGTTACTTTCCTTTCTGAAAGTCCAAGTCCAACTCACCGAAGCACCCAAGACTGCAGATTCTGTTGCTGCAACACTGCACTACCAGATGATTTATCGAGTGTAGAATCATGCTCTTGACTTAAATTTCCACAATGGAAATGAAGATGCTTTATTCATTTCCATGCAAAATGACCAAGCATCCTATATCCATGTTCCCAGGCAAATCCCGAAGGAAAAATTAGCTAAGCTTCTTCAAGAGACTTTGATCACAAACTATAAAAAGCTGCATCAGAATAACAAGCCTTTCCAATCAACAAACTCTGAGTTCATTAAAAAGAAAGATGGAACTGTTTCCATCAAATTTGGCAAGGAAAATGAAGAAAGTCATTCTAGTATCTTTCAAACCTTCTTTATGATTGAACCATGTGTTCTTGAGTCAATTTCTGAGCCATATCCAAAAAAGCTTGTTCAATACTTCACAAGTGATGGGCACCCTATCCATTACTACAAAGACAAGTATGGTCACTGTTTTTCGGATCCTTTCTGTCAATGCTCCTATTGCATAAACTCTCCCGACGAGGTAGATCCAAATACAAGACCTCGACGGAAATACAAGAAGCCAAAAGACCCTATGTACCAAAAGTACCTAAATTGAGATCCCTCCGTTGATACTGTTGGGAGTGTGACAAATTTCAATTTATGGTTTCTTATGCACCAACTCCACCACCAAAGTTCATTATTCCAACCCCAGTATCACCAAATCCACCACCATCACCTCCTCCATCTCCTCCTCGGAAAAAATCGGCTCTCTCCATTTTATAAGCCAGTTCTAAAGTGGGCGAAGAAGCATTCTCACCCACTTGAGGCTCTAGCAAAAGCACCACCCAATTCTTCTATCGCCATGTTCCATGAGATAGACTTCCCCCCTCTTGCCCGAGAAACTTCTAAACTCTCATTTCCTGCTTCAGAAGAATTTATTGATCCACAAGGCAGATATCGACATGTTCCTAAAATACCTGCCCCCACTTATTTGGACGAACATGGAAGACAAAAAAGGTTCATGTTACTAAAACTGTCCTAAATTGACAATCGGAGACTCTTTTAGCACATAACAACGTATTAAAAGCAATTAATTCCAAGATTGTGAATGTGCGACAAGATCTTCGAAGGTATGATAAAACCACCAAGAGAATGCTTTCAGATTTCCAGAAGAGACTTCATGCGTTGGAATCTAGACGACATTTAGGGTATCATCATCTCGAAAGTCCTAGGGCGGAAATAGAGAAGCTCAAAAGGCAAATCTAGCTCCTTGAAGAATGAAGACTCAATCCATTTCTGACTACTTTACGAACAGAGCATCCCCTTCTTCCACCACCCCAGACGTCTATCTTTGCTACTCTCACAGATGTTCGTGTCAGACAAGATAAGACAGATGTGGCTGAAATACGAAATCGTCTAAAGGAACTGGACCGAATAAGGAAAGAAAAGGGAAAAGAGAAGATGCCTAAGGAATCCTCGCTGGTCATTAGGGAAAAGCCAAACCAAATGATGTTATCGAATCTATTAGAATCTTTCTCAAGAGATTTGGGCAATCAGGAACAATAGCCTGATCCTATTGCTCAACAGCCTAATCTTGTCATTCTAACAGACCAGATTCTATTTTCAATAGAACCAGCTTTTCCAAACATCTTTGATACTGAATCAAATTCGGTATCCCTCTCGTCCTCATTATCCTTCTCAATCCCTACCATTGATTCCTTTCCTATTGTACCAGTAACTTCATCAATATTCATGGCCGATCCACCGGACCAAGATATGGAATCAAACCCCTCTGAACTCGGAGGTTGTTCAGCCAAACAATCCCTCCCAGCATGTGTTTACTGCATCAAAACAATTTTTTACTATTGATGATATTCCCTATCACAAATTGCCAGAAAGACTTGAAGAATTTCATACTTGGTTAAAAGGCCAAGCCCTTACCAACCAAGACAAGTATGATGTCCTTTTTTATTTTGTCGCAAGGTTTACAAGTAACCTTAAACATTGGTGGCAATCCGTTACCGAACAAGACCAGCTTCACTTTCTGCTCTCACCTGACTTTGGTCATCCCATTACCCTTTTATATCATTTCTTTGTGGGAAAACCTTCTGACCTCCAAGAGCTCAAAAGGAGAGAATTTTTCAAAAGAATATGCTGCTCTCTCCAGAAAAAAACATCTTGATAAACATTATCGAGAAATGCTTAAGCTATTCTATGAAATTAAAGCTGATCCAAACCTGAAGCATGTCTTCCTAACTTCCATCCCCAAAGAATTATCCCAACAGGTAGAGAGAACTTTCCTCAACAAACAAAGGAGGATACAAGATATTCCCTTGGGAGAAATCCATCAAGAGATCCATTTGTGCCTTGAAGAATTTTGTATAAAATGCTAGATGATCCAGACTTATATTGAAGATAATAGAGAACTTGACATAGCCTATTCTCGCCAGAAGCTAAAGATCAAATGCACCAAGCGAGATTGTGATGGTTCTTGTGGAAAATATTCCAGAAAAAAGAAGCACTTCAAGAAGCTCTAGATAAAGAAATCCAGACATTGCTCTAAGCAATTCCGAAGAAAGAAGAAATGGTGATACCTATGCAAAAGGAAAGATCGCTCAGGCCACAAGAAACAAATCGATGCTTCATCTACAATCAGAAAGGACATTTTGCCAAAAATTGTCCCTAAGCAAAAAAGGTCAGAATCATCTGATACATCATATAAAGAATGAAATTGGTATTTCTCTTGAAAATGATGATATCAAATCTTTATTCTCTGCAGATGAAGAACTATCTGAACAAACTCTTTGTGTCATCCCTTGTTACCAAACTCCTAGTGAAACTAATTCGGATTCAGATCCTAAAGATATTTTTCACATATCTCTCACTTCTTCAGAACAAAGCACTAACATATTCTCAAGCCAAATTCATTGTCCCAATTTCCCTATAAAAATCTTCACTTCAAAGTTTGCCAAGCCTATTATTGTCATTGCTCTCATAAATACTGGAGCAAGTTCTTCATTCTTGGACACTAAAGTTCTTCCTAAGGAATATTGGACTTTCTGTGTTCAATATTTCAATTCTGCCTCAGGAGATACTTTTTCTACGAATGTAAGAACTACCCCAATAACCATCTAGTTTTTTCCACAGTGTTCCATAACCACAAAAATCTTTGGTTCTAGTCTTCCCAACAAAGATTTGATCTTTGGTTGGGATATCATGACTCAAATTTCTCAATTTTGCATCATTTCTGGGAAAGGTCTTAAGTATAAAGACAAATTCTCTGAATGAATTTGTCAATATTCAAAGATTTTTTTCCATTCAAATGAGTTTGTTAGATCTTATCATGTAAATGTTGTTGGAATCTTGTTCAGAATCCCATTCTAATTCGCTCAAAAATGTTCTTATCCTTTATGGGAAAATCTAGAGTTCTTTATTCACCTTCTTTCATAAAGAATGAGGATATCAATCCAACCGAGGCGAGTCACATGAGAATGAAGCCACAACACCTAGTTTTAGCTCAAAGGGAATGCTCAAGAACTATTGCAGCAAGACCTTATTGAAATCTTCAATTCTCAATGGGCTTGTGAAGTCTTCTATGTCAATAAGCGTGCTGAGCAAAACAGAGGAAAAATAAGACCGGTAATTAATTATCAGCCTCTTAACATTTTTCTCTAAGATGACAAATTCCCTTTACCCTCTAGAAATTCCCTCTTTACTAGACTAACCAAGGCCCACATCTACTCTAAATTCGATCTCAAAGCTGGATTTTGGCAATTGGGCATCCATCCTAAAGATAGACCCAAGACAAGGTTCTGTATCCCAAACCAGCATTTCCAATGGAAAGTTCTTTCTTTTGGTCTAAAGGTGGCACCATCCCTATTCCAAAAAGCCATGTGTCGAATTTTCCTAGGAAGGCATACCTGCAGAAAATTGACTCTATCCTCGTTGGTTCTATCCTCACTAGTTCTAAGTCTAGGCCCATTCACTAGTATCAGAGCCATGGTTTCGTTTCTAACCATGTCCATTCCATGCGCTTAGTAGGTGAATCCAATGCTAGGAAGATTTTTCACAATATGTCAAATTTGGAAATACTTGAAGCATCTGTTACTGTTGCTGCACCACCATCTTCTTCCACACCTTCTGACTTCCGTGCTTCCAATGCTTCTAAGATAAACTATCTTTATGAAGTCTCTCTTATTGATGAAACTAAGATCTTTGAAACTCAACTTCCTCTGATGAATCCTTATTCTGCTTTTGCCAAACCCACTTCATCATTTTCTCCCATACGCTCCATTCGTCAACTCATCCGTCAAACTCCAAAGGAAGAAAAGGAGTACGTTTAGTCCTCCAAATTCAACCAACATCCCATCCCTGCCACTAAAAATGAGTATTTTGTTACTCTCCAAATTCCTCCAGAATTTCCTAAACAGTGGACTCAACAATGATACTCTCATGTCCATTATGGAGCTGTTCGTCTTGCTCTTACTATTCATGGTCGTAAAGGTTTGCCAGTTGTGGCAAGGATAGCACTATTGGATACTCAATTCCTAGAATACCAGCATGCTTGCATCAATACTGTTCAGACTACGTTGAATGCTAGAACAATCTTTGTGACTTTGTATCCAAATTTCAAAATTGCTCTTTCAGATCCATAGTTGCTTTCTTTTTTGAAAGTCCAAGTTCAGCTCATAGGAGCACCTTAAACTACTGACTCTGTTGCTACTACGCTCCATTACCAAATGGTTTATCGAGTCCAAAATCATGCACTTGATTTGAATTTCAATGATGGAAATGAAGATGCTTTATTTATCTCCATGCAAAATGATCAAGCATCTTGCATTCATGTTCCCAGATAGATCCCAAAGGAAAAGTTGGCCAAGCTTCTTCTGGAAACTTGGATTACCAACTATGAAAAGCTTTATCAGAATAACAAGCCTTTCCAGTCTATGGACTCTAAATTTGTTAGAAAAAATGATGGAACTGTTTTCATCAAATTTGGCAAGGAAAAGGAAGAAAGCCCCTCTATCTTCCCGACTCTCTTTATGATTGCACCGTGTGTTCCTGAGTGTATTTCCGAGCCAAATCCAAAAAAGCTTGTCAAATACTTCAAAGGTGATGGACATCCTATCTATTATTATAAAGACAAGTATGGTCACTATTTTTGAGATCTTTTTTGTCAATTCTCTTATTGTTTAAACTCTCCCGACGAGGTAGACCCAAGTACAAGACCTCAAAGGAAGCACAACAAGGCAAAGGACCCTTGTACCAAAAATACTTGAGTGGAGATCCATCCGTTGGTGAGTATGACAAATTTCAGTTCATGGTTTCTTATGCACCAACTCCACCACCTGAGTTCATTATTCCACCCCTGGAAACATCAAATCCACCACCATCACCCCCTCCATCTCCTCCTTAGAAAAAGCTAGCTCTTTCTCCATTTTACCAGCCAAGCCAAGACAGGGCAAAAAAGCATTCCAACCCATTTGAAGCTCCACCATAAATTCAACCAAGTTCTTCCATCGACATGTTCCATGAAATAGATTTTCCTCCTCTTGCTAGACAAACTTCCAAACTCTCATTTCCTGCTCCAGAGGAATTTATTGATCCACAAGGTAGATATCGGCATGTTCCGAAAATACCTACCCCACAGATGCGGATGAACATGGAAGACACAAAAAGATTCCAGTTGCTAAAGCTGTCCTAAATTGGCAATCGGAGACTCTTTTGGCACATAACAATGCCTTCAAGGAAATTGATTCAAAGCTTGGAAATGTGTAACAAGATCTTCCACGAAATGATGAAACCACCAAGAAGATGCTTTCAAACTTCCAAAAGAGGCTGCATACCTTGGAATATGGACAACATTTATGGTATCATCACCTTGAAAGTCCTAAAGTGGAAATAGAAAAGCTCAAAAGACAGATCTAGATCCTTGAAGAAGAAAGACTCAATCCATTTGCAATTACTCCACGAATAGAGTACCCTTCTTTTCCACCACCTCAAACGTCCACACCCCAGATTTCCATCTTTGCTTCATCAGCCCAGACTTCCATCATTCCTCCACCACCTCAGACATCCATCTTTGCTGCCATCACAGACATTCCAGTCACACAAAGCAAGACAGATGTGGCTGAAATGCGAAATCATCTCAAAGAACTGGATCACATAAGGAAAGAAAAGGGAAAGGAGAAGAGGTGTGGCATCCCAAAATTTTGACAACCCTTGAAGAGGCGATGACTGTGGCCGATCAATGGAAGTGTTGTGAGATTTTAGTCACTATTGAGCTAAAATTGAATTATTTTGATTGACATGGTAGCCATATTATATGGCTAGGTTAGTAATTTTAATTGGATTTGTATAAGCTAGGATGAATAGTTTTATCTTGGAATTAAGGTTTAATGACTTGAGCCAAGTGAAGTGGGCTCAAGAGGAATGGACTTGGGCCGAATATGGGCCCAAGAGGAGGAGGAAACAGGCCGGCCAAGAAAAGCCCAAGAAGGACTCTCGGCCGAGGCTTCCCACGCAAGCCAAGGGAAAATCCAAGCTGTCCAAGGAGTTGCCATGTGTCAAGCTGCATGCCAACTAATCATTGAAGCCAAATGATGATTAATTGAGGTATAAAAGGGGACGCCACCAGTTTGTGAGGCTCTTTCGTCGACTTGAGAGAGAGAGAGAGAGAGAGAGAGAGAGAGAGAGAGAGGAAGAAGAGAAGAAGAAGGAGAAAGGAGGAGAACCGAGAGAGTGCCGTGTCCTTCTTGCTGCCGTTTCTTCACCAATTTAGCTCAAATCAAAGGCAAGAATGATCTCTCATCTACCTATGCATGTTGTGGTGTTGTGTGATGGTCGAAATTGTGAATTTGATGGCTGGAATATGGAGTTTTTGAGGAGGATTTGAGATAGGTGCAATCGGGTTTGGGAAGAGCTAGGTTGCGCCAGTAGATTGCATGAGCTTGTAGGTGCTCTTAGGGTTAGAATCTGACTTTGATTCCTTCATGGAAGTTGTAGAAAACGTCTTGAATTATAACATAGTCAAATTTGAAGTGATTTGAGTGAGATTTGAAGGGTGAAACCGAATTTCTTTGGAACCGGGTGTATATCGGAGTTGCTTGCTGATCTTTGATGCTTGTTTGCTGCTGAACGTGTCTTTCGTTTGGAATTCTTGTTCGACTTCTTCTTATGCAATGTAGAGAACATCTTGATGAATGGTATACTGAAAATTGAGCCGATTTCATTTGGTGTAGCCTAGTGAATTGTATGTTTTCTTACGGACTTGAATTCTGGACCGTCTTGGTGGAACATCAGCAGGTTGTATGGCATATAAAGTGACTTTTTCTTGAAATTCTTGCTTTGACTTCTAAATGAAAGTTGGAGAGTACATGTTAAACTAGAACATATCCAAAATTTAGATCAAATTAAGGTGGATAAGTAGCTCAATTGAAGAACGTTTGCGGATGATTGATTTTGGACTGTTGCGATTTGTAAACAGGGAACTTCTGATTTTTATAACCAATGATGTAGAACGAATTTGATGATTATGTCTTCTTGAGAAATGTACTTTATACTCTTGGCTATCACATAGTGAAATTTCATAATTTTGAGTGATGTTTGAGTATTCAATTTAATGTATTTTCAAAACGGTGCATACTGGAAAACCGAAATTGAGACTTGTGTTGTCGAGTTGATAACTTTTTGTGTAAGGATTGTTTGGATGTGGTTTCTTAATGAAAGTGGTAATTCTATGTCTTAATATTAATGTGGTGAAAAATCATAGTTTTTAGAAGCCGATTGGATGGTTAATTTTGATATTTCCTACGACTGTGCAAGCTGTAATGTTTGGAAATCTCTGTGTTACAATGGCTGAATGATATCTTTTCATGTGTTGACAATTAGGAGATGCATCCTTCATGAAAAATGTTCCATATTGTCTTGACTATCACGTGTGTGTGTGTTTCACAATTTTTGAAAAGGCATATGATATTCAATTGAGATGATTTCAGAGACCTGTGTATGCTGAATTGTTGTGAATCAATTGAATGGAGCATGTTATGTGAATTTCATGCCATATGAGTGGAGACGTGTGACATTGCATGCTGCTATGTATGCTGAGCATTATGTGATATGCTATAAATCATGCATATGAAAGAGGCCATCGGATGGTGCGTGCCGATGATGCCCTGGGAGTGTCGGGATGCCCGGCCAGGGAGTGAAAATGCCGGATGCCCAGTAGCCCTGTGAGCGTAAATCTAGATGGCCTCGGAGTTGAGATGCCCGGGAGCGTAAGGGATGCCGGAAGCACGGATGGTGTGTGCCGTGGGTTCCTCGTGATGCCAGTTGGGGTGCGAGATGCCCGGCCAGGGAGTGTAAATGCCGGAAGCACGGATGGTGTGTGCCGTGAATTCCTCATGATGCCGAGGTTTGGGTGTGAGATGCCCGAAATGTGGGGGGCCGGAAGCCCAGGTGGTGTGTACCGGGATTTGCATTTATGAATGCGAGAATTTGATATGTATGCATGAACATTGATGATATATGTGATGTGCATATGGTGGAATATATATACATGAGTATTGTTGACTTGTGTGATGTGCATATGGTGGAATGTATATACATGAGTATTGCTATTTGTGTGATGTGCACATGATGAAATATGTATGTCTGAGCGTTGATAGGCATGAATACTTGATGGATGCTTAAATTGTGAATAATATGAAAGCATGAGTGGCTGAAAGTCTATGGCTGAATATTGGTATGTAAATATCCTACCTGTTGAGACTATATGGTACCCTTGTGCTACTTGTTGTTGTGGTTACATGACGATATACCTATTGAAACTATGTGATGTCATGATGCTAGTCATTGCCGTTATGTGATAAAGTGATATGCTTGTCTGTTTGTGTGATGTATGGGTAGCCATAGAGATCATATTTCTACTGAGTTGTTGTACTCACTCCTTTTGGGGACTAACATTCCAGCCTAGACAATGCCGCTACCCCTAGTTGCTCCCGGCTCTTTCCACGGCATACCCTCCAATCTGGAGGTGAGGGTGATGCACATCGACAGCCCCACAGTTCCCGGGCTGGTCTTCTTTCGCGTGAGCGTGCTGATGAGGTTTGATGCGGGTCTGGATGACGGCCCGGTGTTTCAAGAATTTGTCTCCGTTTTCATCTACCAGGACGGAGTTATGAGGGGCATGCTGCCGCCGCCGCCCCCTGGAGCATCTGGACAAGGGTAGGCCCGGAGTAGGAGCGGAGCTGGAGGTGGAAGGATTTTTACTAGACCGGGACCCAGGGATGGACAAGACATGTATGAGGGATTTCTTTTGTGAATGGTAGATAATTTTGATGTTTTCTTTTAGTAAGAACCACTACGACTATGATATGGCTCTTGGATGTACGTCTACCCTGAAAAGAAGTATCCATCCTTTACACATATAAATAAAGAGGTCCGGTTTTCACTATCCTATATCGTTTAGTTGTGTGCATTGACCCTCTTTTGTTTGGAGGGAGGATTAGAGAGTCGTGACTCCACTTCCGCCATATGATGTGCGCTGGGACCGTTAGTCTAAAAAAAAAAAAGAGAGAGCCCAAAAATCTACAGCTCTCAAGAGACAGTAAGTATGACTGTAACGACCTTAAGGGGGTTTTAGGGTGTTACAAGAGGCCTACGTAGAATCCTTTCTTGTTATAAGAGAGCCAGATCAAATGATGCTGTCAAACCCATTGGAATCTTTCTTAAGAGACTTGAGCAATCAGGAACAACAGCCCAATCCTACTACTCAACGGCTTGATCCTGTTGTTCCGACATACCAGATTCTACTTCCAACATCGCCTGCACTTCCAAATGTCTTCGATATTAAATTAGATTTGGTATCTCTCTCATCCTCATCATCCCTCTCAATACCCTCCATTGATCATTCTCCTATTATGCCTGTGACTTCTCCAATTTTCATGGCCGATCCCCCAGACGATGATATGGAGTCAAATCCTTCTGAACCAGAAGTGGTCCAGCTAAATAACTCCTCCCAAAATATATCCACTTCATCAAAGCAGTTTTTCACTATTGATGATATTCCTTATTACAAATGCTAGAAAGACTTGAAGAATTCCATACTTGGTTAAATACCCAAGCCATAACCAACTAGGACAAGCATGATGTTCTCTTCAATTTTGTCACAAGGTTTACATGTAGTCTTAAACTTTGGTGGGCATTTGTCTCAGAACAAGACCAACTTCACTTTTTGCTCTCACTTAACTTTACATATGCCATTACTTTTCTATATCATTTCTTTGTGGGAAAACCTATTGACCTTATAGAACTCAGAAAAAGAGAATTTTTTGAAAGAAAATGCTGCTCTTTCCAGAGAAAAGATCTTGATAAGCATTATCGAGAAATGCTTAAACTCTTCTACCAGGTTGGAGCTAATGCAAATCTAGAGTATGTCTTTCTAACATCTATCCCCAAAGAATTATCTCAAATGGTAGAAAAGACCTTTCTAGCCAAGCAATGAATGATCCAAGATGTTCTAATAGGAGAAATTCAGCAAGAAATCCATTTGTGCTTAGAAGAATTGTATGTGAAGCGTCATATGATCCAAACTTATGTTCATGACAACAGAGGACTTGATGTAGCTTGTTATCGCCAAAAGCTAAAGATCAAATGCTCCAAGCGAGACTGTAATGGTTCTTGTGGAAAACCTTGCAAAAAAAAGAAGCACTTCAAAATGCTCTGGAAAAAGAATTCCAGACATGGATCTAAGCACTTCCGAAAAAAGAAGAAGTGGCGATACCTACGCAAAAGGAAAGATCATTCAGGCCACAAGAAATCAAATCAATGCTTCATCTACAATCAGAAAGGACATTTTGCAACAAAATTATCCTCAAGCGAAAAAAGGTCAGAATCATCTGATACATCATATAGAGAATGAAACTGGTCTTTCTCTTGAAATGATGATATCAAATCCTTATTTTCTGTGGATGAAGAACCATCTAAACAAACTCTTTGCATCATTCCTTATTACCAGACTCCTAGTGACACTGATTCAGATTCAGATCCTGAAGATTTTTTCCATTTATCCCTCATTTCTTCAGAACAAAGCACTGATATATTTTCAAGTCAAACTCATTGTCCCCATTTCCCTATGAAAATCTTCACTTCCAAATTTGTCAAACCAATCACTGTCATTGCTCTCATAAATAATGGAGCAGCTTCTTCAATTCTTGACACTAAAGTTCTTCTTAAAGAATATTGGACTCCTTGCGTTCTATATTTCAACTCTGCCTCAGGAGATACTTTTTCAACAAATGTGAGAACTACACCAGTAACCATTTAGTTTTTCCCTCAATGCTCCATAACCACAAAGATCTTTGGTTCCAGTCTCCCTAACAAAGATTTAATCATTGGTTGGGACATTATGACTCAAATTTATCAACTTCGCATCATTCCTGGAAAGGTATCAAATATCAAGACCAATTCTCTGAATTTGTCAATATACAGAGACTATTTTCCATTCACATGAATCTGTTAGACCCAATCATGCAAAACATGTTCAGAATCTCATTCTGAATTTGCCCAGAAATGTTCTCATCCTTTGTGGACAAATCCAGACATTTTTGTTCACCTTCCTTTAAAAAAAAAAAATGAAGATGTTAATCCCACCATGGCGAGTCACATAGGAATGAAACTAGAACATTTGGTTTTATTACAGCAAGGCCTCATTGAAATCTCTAATTCTCAATGGGCTTGTGAAGCTTTCTATGTCAACAAGCATACCAAGCAAAACAGAGGAAAAATGAGACTGGTAATTAATTACTAACCTCTTAACCTTTTTCCTTCAGGATGACAAATTTCCTTTACCTTCTCCAGAGATTCCCTCTTTGCTAGATTAACCAAGGCCTACATCTATTCCAAATTTGATATCAAAGCTGAATTTTGTCAATTGGGCATTCATCCTGAAGACATGCCCAAAAGAGGGTTCTACATCCCGAATCAAAACTTTCAATGGAAAGCTCTTCCTGTTGATCTAAAAGTGACACCATTTTTATTCCAAAAGACCATGTGTCAAATTTCTAATCAATATTGTCAAGTGCGGCAATATATATCGATGACATCCTTCTCTACAGTCTTGATGAGTAGTCAAACTATCAACTTCTTGCACAGTTCACAAAAATTGTGAAGAAACATGGGATCATGCTTTCTCAAAGAAATATGAACATTGCCCAGACAAAAAGTGAATTTCTTGGTATGCATCTTAACAAAAGTATATACTATCTAGGGCCACATATTGCTCAGGAATTGTTGAAATTCCCTGAGGAAAACTTCATAGCAAAACAAGTTTAGCAATTTCTTGGGATAATCAATTTTGCAAATCCTTCCTCCATTTCAAATCCCATCAACAAGAAAAAGAATTCTCCAAACTGATGCTACTAATGAATATTAGGCGGCCATCCTGTGACACCCCTCGACAGCCCCCCATCCATTAGGGTCGCCACAATTCGCTTACCTTTCCCCTTTCTTGACCTGAAGGTCTATCAATCCTGGGGGGTTTATGTATTTTTTTTTTTTTTTGATCGGTCCCTGCGCAATTTATATGGCGGAAGCATATCTAACAACTCCCTTCCCTATATTCTAAAGATAGTGCACACCAACTAAACACTTTGTATAAGTTAAAATCGTACACTTTAATAACTTGATGGACATCTTTCACCGATACATCAAAATGCCGTAGTCTTCTATACTTGGCTATACTTCAAAAGATGACCGACATCTCTTCCAACAGTCATATACTTAAAGTCCATCGACCGTCGGCGTCCAAAAGTTCCTTCCTCTGCTGTCCGCCTCCTGGCAACTATATCCAACCACTCAATCTATCTACTGGCGACCGTGGCGGCAAAGGTATCTTGTCTAATCTGAAATGTTAGTCCCCAAAAGAGGTGAGTATAACAACTCAGCAAATACATGATCCCTTTAGCTACTCACGCATCATACCAAACAATCATACATGTCATTTCATCACATAACATCATCATACATGTCATCTCATCATATAATATCGTGAAATGCTCATGCATACATATCGCCATATGCATATCATTCAACGCCCATGCATATGTATCACCACATGCATATCATTCAATACCCATGCATACATATCACCATATGCATATTTCATTTCCAATTTTCACAATTTTAATTGGCTTTTAATGTATCCCGGCACACACCATCCGGGCTTCCGACCCCCCCACATTCCGGGCATCTCGCACCCCAACTGTCATCACGAGGAATTCACGACACACACCATCCGTGCTTCCGGCATTTACACTCCCTGGCCGGGCATCTCGCATCCCACCTAGCATCATGAGGAATCCCCTGGGCATGTATTCAAAATACAACCGGGCTTCCGGAATTACGTACCGACATACCACCAGGCATCTCCCCCTGGAATTACATACCGTATACCACCAAGTATCTCGAAACTCCCGAGGAAAAACCTCCGGCATTCAGCCATTTAAGGCCACCCGGCATCCACAAGGCATCGACTCACTCGATCCTTTGGGCATCCCGACTCCCGAGGAATCGTCGGCTCACACCTCCGACGGCCTTCTCATTTATCATGATTTATATTCACATACATGGTTCATAGCATACAATATGATGCTCACTCTTCATGACTATATGCAATTGTCAAACATCATCACTCATGTGGCATGAAAATCACATAGGATCACTCCATTCATTTAGTTCCCATCCTTTTCTTTACAACCCACAAGATTCAGCATGTACGGTTTTCTAAAAATGTTTCAATTAAATACCTAATGACTCTTAAAGATTGTGAAATTCACACACGTGAAAATCAAGACAATATGGCACACTTTTCATGAAGAATGCATGGCCTAAATGTTACCATGTAAAAAGATACAATTCAGCCATTGCAACACAGTAATCTCAAACATCACAGCTTACATGGTTGCAGAATAACCCTAAATTAAATATCCAATTGTCCTCTAAAAATCATGAAACTTTACCACATCAGCATTAAGACATAGAGGAACAACTCTCATTAAGAACTCATGTTCAGATAATCCTTACACAAAAAGATACAAATTCGGCAATCCAATTCACAGTTTCAAACATTCCAGTTTGCACAGCTTTGGAAATTCTTCAAATTAAATACACAAAAAACGTTCAAAAATTATGAAATTTCATCACATGATAGCCAAGAGCTTAAAGAATATTTCTCATGAAGACATTGACATCAGATTCGTCCTAGATAATTAGTTACAATAAACAAAAATTTCTGTCCCTAGCACTAAACCATCCAGAATCAACATACCACTGAAATTTCACCATTTAACCTACCTATCCTCCTTATTTTCTTCTAATTTTTGGATATGTTCTAGTTTAAAGTTTTTTCTTCAACTTTCATTTAGAAGTCGAAGTAAAATTCCCAAAAGAAAGTTACCTTATGATCCACATAACCTACTGTCGTTCCACCAGTTAATTCCAGATTCCCTGTCTTTCAGAAAATACGCAATTCACTAGGCTATACTTGTTAGATTTGTCTAAATTTTGAGTATGTTGTTCATCAGAATGTTCCTTACAATTCTGATGAAGAAGTCGAAGAGAAATTCCTAGTAAAAAGTCATGTTCAGCAACCAACAAGCATCGAAGGTCGACATGCAATCCGATATTCAACCAGTTCCATGGAAAATCCATTTCACCCCTCAAATCTTGTTCATTTTGCTTCAAATTCGAGTATGTTATAATTCAAGACATGCTCTACAACTTCCATGAAGAAACCAAAGTCAGATTCTAACCCTAAGATCACCTACAAGCCCTCACGAAATCCTGGCGCACACAAGTCCTCACGGTTCAGGTTGTACCCATCACAAATTCACTTTCAAAACCTCAATTCCTACCCCCAAAACTCACGAATTCAGCCATTAGACAACACCACATCAACATCACAGCATGCATGAGTAGTTGAGAGACCAAGTCTTGCCTTAATTTTCAGCTAAACGTGCGAAAGAACAGGCGGCAACCACGGGCGAGTCGGCTTCTCTCTTCTCTTCCTCCTTCTTCTTCTTTTTCTTTTCTCCTTTCTCTCTCTCTCTCTCACTCTCACTCTCACTTGCACGAAAACTCCTCTCAAGGACCGGCCGAACCCTTTTTATCTCCCTAAACTCTCATCATTACTTGTAATCATAATTTCCCATGCAAGATGACACCTTGCACTAGCTGATGACACTTGGACAAGGCCATTGACACCTCACACTTCATGTGGACACTTGGAGAACACATGGACAGCTCACCCTCCTCCTGGGCATGCAAGATGGCTCGGCCATGGGCAGCTTCGGCCATGGCCCATCCTTCCCCATGGGCTTGTTGGCCGGCCCAATCAATCCCCCCTAAAGTCCATACCATTTCAGCCCAATTTCAAGCCCATCCGAAATTAATTCTAATCTCACTTATATACGTTTAACTACAAATACTAACTTAGCTGTATAACACAACTACAATATCAATCAAGGGTAGTTCAATTGTAATCCATTAGTCCAATGACTAAAATCTGACAGTACTTCCATCAATCGGCCACAGTCATCGCACACTCGAGGGTTGTCGAAATTCTTGGGTGCCACACATCCTATTCAAAGAAATTGATGGCAAAAGGCATCTGTGTGCCTACAAAAGTGAAAAATTTTCTCAAGCTGAAATGCATTATCATTCCACTTTCAAAGAAATCTTGACATTTAAAAATGGCATAAAAAAGTTTGAATTCCATCTCATTGGCCATCATTTCCTGGTTGAATTAAATATGGCATCATTTCCTCAAATGACCAAGTTCAAACAAAAGCATATTCCAAACTCTCAACTGTTTCGATGGGCTAAATGGTTTTCAAAATACTCTTTTGAAACCAAACACATTGCTAGAAAGAAGAATGTACTTGTGATTTCTTGTCAAGACCAAAAGCACCAGCAGAAATCAATATGTACATCATGAGGCATGCTTTTCATACTTCCCATCCCAATGAGAAGTATAAGATCTAGAAGATCAAATATTGGTCAAATTGGAAATATCACCCGGAGATTATTGAGTACATCCAGAACAACAACCTCACTGAAAATTTGGATAAACTCATGTAGTAATATCGCACAGACCTATTCAGGTTCAATGGAGGTTCGATTTGTTATCCCTTTGGATTAAATGCGAACTATCCATTCATCCATCCTTTGATCTGGAAGGATCTGGAAGGAAGATGATTTCCCTGATCAACTTCGATGATTATTATGGTACTTAACCAATAAGTACTTGATAGCTATTGAAATTCCAACCAAAAGATTCATTGCTAATCTCACTAGGATATTCCAATTAGGTAGAGGTAAAATCGAGAAGGAAAGCGACAAAAATCTCTTAGATTTCCTTAATTGGTTTTATCCTCCTACATATTGGAAATATCTCTTGCAGAAAGAATTAACAACCACACAGCCAAACCCTGAAGTCCATACCATTTTGTTCTTTAAACGACCATGGGCTTTTCTCACAAATAATGGCAACATTATCAATGATCCTCAAACTACAGGAACCACATCCTATAAACCCTAGCCAATTAGTGCAGAAGCTCGAATTCACAAATCCTATCCAGGACCTGTTAGATGTTATGAACACCAGTACAGAGAGCTCCAAAAGATTTTATGTCAAGAAAACAAAACCATTCCTCCAGATGCATGGAATTATAATGTACCCACTGAATGGGATCATTATGACTAGCACCTAAAGCTAAGGAAGCACTCCAGGACTTCAGACAAGCTACATCATCACAGGAGCACCAGATGGTAGACACAAGTAACATTGTACAATCCTCTCAAGACTAGTCTACTCAAGACCCCTATGCCAGATGGGGGGTCCTCTCTCTCAAGACCCCTATGATCACGGACCTTTGTCCTTATCTCAAGGTGACACATCTTTCTATACACAACCATCAAATTGGCCTCATCCAAGCATTCCTGCCAACACTGATGACACTATAGATTGGGCACAAGAAGAAGAATCAGCATCCTCATCACACCCACTGAACTAGATCCTCTCACCAAAAGACCTTGAAGCGCTTGAACAAAAATATGATGAATATTGTCTAACAACAGTGCACAGCTCACATGACTATGATTATGACTACAACAATCGCGATAGAAGAGACCGCTAATCGTGCAAGTTACTATAGCAAATCACTATAGCAAGTTACTGTAGCAGGTTACCATTCACTTTTACTGTAGCACTAGGCTAGGGAAGTTACTATTCACTTTCACTGTGATAAAGACTAGTAAATACACCTAGAGGGGGTGAATAGTTGTTCATGAAATTCTTTTCAAATCTTTAACCGAAATCCTTTAGCATGAAAATAAAATCAGATATAAATGAATCAGCAGCTATAAAAATGAGTGAGATAAGAGAAATTTGACACAAAGATTATAGTGGTTCGGCTTATTGTAAGCCTACGTCCACTCTCCACGCTGGCAGCCAACTGGTTGTAATCACTATGTAGCAAATGAGAGCTTTTACAGTTCATGATCTAGACTTTTTAGTAGAAAGTCTCTTCTACAGCATCTCACAATTTCACACTATAAGTATCTCTCCTTAGTACACAATTTGAGCACAAAAGATTTTGAGAACAAGAGGCTTCAGAGGTTCTAACTTCGAAATTTTTCTATCGACTCACTCATATTTTCGAACAACTTCGACACACCTTAAATATCCCTTCGTGCCTCCATAGCCATTAGCACTTTCCAAGAATTCATCCAATCTACCCGTTGGAATGAATCAATTTAAGTGATCTTCACGTTGTCGAATATATAAGTAGAAAATAGCTCGTCAATCCTGCTCGCCCATACAATCAAGATCTTGAGTTTCCAAAAGTAGATCCTTCCAAAACTTGCTTGATCTTCAACAGATAAAATCCAAAAAAAAATCTTTCGAGCTCACAATCACAGCCATAAATATTTCAAGATAAGTTAAGGAAGATAATATCAAAATCTTAATTTCCTTAACCATAAGAATAAACTGCTGACAGCCTGGCAAAATCGCAAAACTGAGTCTGACCGTCTTCAGACTTTAATTGGGTTTGGAGATCATCAGACCGTAACTCTGGGTCTGGTAACCTTCAGGCGGAAACATTTGGGTCTTGAGCTCTTCAGACTTAAGCGACTGAGTCTTGGATTCTTCAAACTTAACTGACGAGGATGTTTTGTTAACTTCAAAACTTATAAGGGATTTTTCTTCAACAATCTCCCCCTTTTTGATGGTGACAAAACACCTCGATAGATTTGTAAACTCATAACCTGCAAAGAAACTAATATATATTTTGAGGAAAACTTCTGCAAACACAAAATGATGTTAGTCCAGTAACAATTATCCTCACAAATGTAATGATCCTGCAAGTCCACAATTCTACAGATCCAATCATCAAACCAGTGCATAAAGTCATATAAGTTCAAATATTTAAACAACCCAAAAGTTCAAAGTCATAAACATAAACAGTCTAAAAACATAAACAAATGAAATAAAAGTCAAATAAGTTCAAAAACCTCAAATAAAAACTCAAATCTGCAACACTCTCCCCCTTTTTGTCCCATCAAAAGGAGATAGAGTAGTCAAGAATGGGGTTGATAAAAGTCAGGGCTCCTTTGGAATGCGAACAAGATGGTATTCGTTGAGTGATTGAACTGTCTTCTCAAGACTGGTGAGAGCTTCCTTTACTGAATCCAACTCAGCACCTTTCACATTTGATTCCACTTGAAGTTTGAGGGCATTGATTTGGTTTTGCATGGACGTGGAGGTACTCAGCATTGCCTTCTTGAGGTCTCTCAACTCATAATCCATCCCAAAAACCTACTTTTTAAGGTCCAGCATAATATCCAACAGTAGAGAAAAATCTGTTGAATTTGCATTACCTAAACTAAGACCAGCAGACTCTGTTCTTGGAATCTGAAAGCTAGGTGCTTCTTTTTTAGCCTTGAGCCCATCAGATGGAGAGGATTCTTCGATCTCAGGAAAGTGTGATGCGTAAATGTCTTCTGCATCAGCACTTGACCTACTGACATCACTGAAATATAGTGGCGATAAAGTACCTTGATCTACAACAGCTCCCCCTGTTTTGTTGCCAGTGGGTGGAGTTGAATATTCTTCGCCAAAATTCATTTCAACAGCAATGTGATGCA
The DNA here is from genome assembly GCA_014182555.1 of Eucalyptus erythrocorys. NCBI lineage: Eukaryota > Viridiplantae > Streptophyta > Magnoliopsida > Myrtales > Myrtaceae > Eucalyptus > Eucalyptus erythrocorys. The sequence continues at coordinate 26,836,289 of CM024600.1, read as the reverse complement.
GTTCAGCCTCTTTTCTAGAGTGTTCTTGAGTAAAAGATGGCTCAATTCCTTCAGCAAAATCCTCATGAGATTTGCTTTCCTCTTCATCTCTCATTTTTCTTTCTTCCTCTTCTCTTCTGACTTCTTCTTCTTGTCTTCTTCGTTCTTCCTCTTCTTCTCTTCTTTGTCTCTCCTCTTCTCTTCTTTGTTCTTCCTCTTTCCTCCTATGTTCTTCCTCTTCTCTCCTCTGTTGCTCCTCTTCTCTCCTCTGTCTCACTTCTTCTTCTTCTTTTCTCTTCCTTTCCTCTTCTCTCTTTCTCTGTTCTTCCTCTCTTCTCATTCTCTCAGCTTCTTCTTTTGCTTCCGCTTCTCTCCTTGCTCTTTCTTGATTATCAGCTCTCAAACTGACTGTGTTCATTAACCTTGTAAGAGCATAAAGAGACATGGCGTCGTCAAACTCTTCTTCATCATCCTCATCCTACAGGATGACTTTCCTTCGCTTTTTCTCGGGAACAGCCATGGGCTCTTTGTCCTTTCTCTTGGCAACAGCAGTAGCAAACTCTTTGAAGGGAGTCTTCTCCTTCAGTCCTTCCAGTGCAGTGTTCAACTCTTGAAGCTTCATCTTCATCACCATTTTTTATCCCACGAGCATCAAGCTCAGGTTGGTCAAGCATAAGGGTGCAGGGATTTGTATCTTGAAGTGCCTAAATAACCTAGTGATAAGAGATGAGTAAGGCAATTGGCCTTTATCCTTAACCACTATTCTATACATATGGAATAGGATAACATGTGGAAGTGAAAAGGGCCTGCCTTCATTGATAGCGAACATGAGTTTTGCTTCTGTTTTTGAGACGTCAGTTTTGGAGGTCGCCTTCGGTCTAAGATTGTAACACCCCAAAAACCCCCTTGAGGCTATTACAGTCATACTTGTCTGTCCATTAGGAGATATAAACTCTTGGGCTCTTTCTCTTTTCTTTTTTTTTAGGAAACAAATAAACAGTCCCAACGCAATTGAATAACGGAAGCGGAAATTACGACTCTCCCAAACAACAAAAGCCAATGCACACAACTAAAGATATAAGATAATGGGATCAGTTCTCTTTATTCATAGCATAGCAGGATGGATTTCCTTGTTTTCCTTTCAGGGTACATGATGTATCCAAAAATCAAAAGCCATAACCATATGCAAACTACCCATAACATCATCACCCCTCATCAAAGAAAAACCTATATATCAACTAATCCATCCTAACTCAACTGATCCCAAATCAAAAACCCACCAGCCTCCCCAGTCATAGCCTTGCGCCTAGCTCCAGCCCGGCGCTCCAGGAGGTGACGGCGGTGGCATCATCCCCGCCATCTCGCCATCTCGACAAATATAAGCAGAAACGAACTCCTGATACACTGGGCCGCTACTCAGACCCACATCAAATGTGATCTTCACGTTCACTTGGAAATATGATAAACCGGGCACCGTCGGGCTGACCAAATGGAATACCCTCACGTCTACGTCCGTGGGTATGCCATAAAACGCACCAGGAGAGACCGTTGGCAGCGACATACTCAAGCTGAAATGTTAGTCCCCAAAGGGGGTGAGTACAACCACTCAGCATAAAAGCGATCCTTAAAACTACCCATACAGCACAATCAAACACACGTTCATCTCATATGGAAACTAAACAACATCAAAGGTATGGTAAAATCATCATAATATATACACAAATCAGCCATCATATAAAATACATGCCTACACATGAACATCTCATCACATGTTTATACTTTGCACATTGACATCAAATAGATATATGGAGACTTTAGGCATTCCCAGCAAGCGTAAAGACATGTGTTTCTTATTTAAACATCACTCACATAATCATTCAATTGTGCCCATATACATTTGTGATATCACATGCATTTATCCTCATTCTAACAATGCTCATGCACTTTCAATGACATCACATGCCTTTCCTCATATTAACAATGCATCGAACATATGCACACATCAAATGCTTGCAATTTCAAATGCACAATCCGGTACACACCACCCCGCTTCCGGTCACCCCACTTTCCGGGCATCTCACACCCAACCTGGCATCATGAGGAATTCACGGCACACACCATCCGTGCTTCCGGCATTTACACTCCCTGGCCGGGCATCTCGCACCCCAACTGGCATCACGAGGCATCAACGGCACACACACTCCGTGCTTCCGGCACCCCAACGCTCCGGGCATCTCAACTCCGAGGCCATCCAGTTTACGCACACGGGCTACTGGGCATCCGGCATTTTCACTCCCGGCCGGGCATCTCGATACTCCCGAGGTATAATCAATGCATGTCATGCAACAATCTCTTTCCCATGCATGATCCACAAGCATGTCCATGATGCACGCAAGCATGACAACAAATGCATTCATATATTCTCAATCATATAAAATGATTCTTCACTCAACATGCTCAGTCCATCGTTTCATCACTAATGCAGCATGCATATCATGAAGAACTATGTGTATTTAAGGTTAATTGTTCATCCTTTAACCTTAAAGGGCATGTATATACAAGCATTGAGATGGTACCTAGCAAATACAGCATGTATATCATGAGATTAACATGCATAGCACACCCAAGTAAATAGCACATCATTCAGCTTAGGACTCCTTCAATGAATTCCCCCAAAACAGCATGTAAATCAACCAAAAACACTCTCAAGGCACCATTGCATTGGCTGTTAAATATGTTAATTCATATACATAATAGTAATAAGAGGCAAAGATGTCATTTACACTAAAGAAAACTAGTTTAGACTATGTATTTATAAAATACTTGTCCTCGGCCATACTCGGCCTATACCCAAAAATTTTCCAGATTACACTGTCCATAAAATTCACGAATTTGAGGCACTAATTTACCTTCAAAAATTTCCAAAAATTAATGTGTTATATTCAAGAGGTAAAAGAACATTTCACTAGAAGAAAACTTCTTCAAATTCAGCCCACAAAGCATAGTATAAAAATCGCAACCTTCCAGCTCATTTTGAAAATGCGCAGAGCACATCATCAGCAAAACCATTCAAAATGAATCATTTAAACTCATTCTTTTTCCCCCATTTTTGGATATGTTGCAGCTAAGTGTGTTTTCTACAACTTCCCTTTAGAAATCGAAGTTAAATTCTCAAAGAAAAGTTGGGTTATAAGCTCCACAATCTACTGTCCCTAGCTCATCGAATTTCCAGAATGCAATTCCATAAAGAAAAATGCGATTCACTAGGTAAAACTCACTGGAATTGGCTCAAATTTTAGTATGAGATGCATCAAGATGTTCTTTTCAAATCATCAGAAGAAGTCGAGCAAATATTCCAACTAAAAAGGCATGAACAAGAGCAAACAAACAGCAAGGGTCCCTCGGCCAGCTTCAATACCCATCCGGTTTCAAACTAAACCCTTTTCACCCCACAATTCTCATTCAAATCTTCTCAAAATCGACTATGTTTCAGTTCAAGATGTGTACAATAACTTCACAGAAGACATCAAACCCTAAATCCACCTCTAAACCCATGAGATCTGCCCTACAAGTTTCGGGTACAACCCTGTTCTTCCACGCCCGATTGACCCGATTTGACATTTCTCCAAAAATAACCAAATTCAACCATGTAAATCACGATTTCTTGCTAAAATGGAACACTATACACGTATAGGAAGTAATAAGGACAGCTCTTGCCTTTGAATTTGAAGAGAAAAGGCAAGAAATCTCTTGAATGAAGCTGCAAATCGTTCTCGGCCGAGCTCCTCTTTTCTCCTTCTTCTTCTTCGATTTTCTCTCTCTCTCTCTCTCTCTCTCTCTCTCTCTCTCACTTTGGCCGACTCACTCCACTCAAAATGGATGGTATTCTCTCTCACTTACACCTCACATGCCCACTCATCCAAGCTACACCTAGGTCTTCATGCGTGAGGACATGTGGCAGTACAAAGGACACCTTGGCGCCACTCATCCGGTCCTCCTCTCCCTTGGACATGCGACCATGTTACTTCATGGGCTGGGCTTGATTAATTAAGTTGGCCGGCCCAAAATAAAATCCCCTCATTGAGCCTAATTGATCCAATATTGATCACATTTTAATTCCTCAAGATTTTCGTGCATAGCTGTAGGTTGAAATGTGTACATTAATTTAATTAAATTTCGAATGCCAATCTTGGCCGTGTAGCATAGTCACTATGTCCATCAAACTTAAGTAAACCATAGCTCAGTTGTCCAATGACAAAATTCCATAAATTTTGTTAGCCACAATTGTCACATTTCCAAAAATTGTGTCCAATTTGAAAATGCCATATCAACTAGCCAAAGAGTTGCAATTCCACAATTGGATCTTCCATAGTCCTCACATCTTCAATGATTTTCAAAATTTTGAGGATGCCACAAAGATAATTGATGATAATTTTGTGCAGCAGAATATTAGAAGCATTCATCCTAGTGTAGGATATTTTGCCTTCTAAACTCCTATCTCACACAATCTCAAGAGTAGCATAAGCTGTGGACACTTTAATTTGTTGGAAACACCCTCTTTCCACCCCAATTATATCAGCAAGAGTGTCAACATCCACAACAAATTCTTTGTCCATAAAAGTGAAGGACAACCTGTTTGCATCTAAAAACGACAAGTTGGAGTAAAAATATGCTGTCAATTCAGGATAAGCACTTGTCACGTCTATATAGAACTTCTCAAGTTGCAGCCTAGAGAATTTTTCCCTGAGATTTACCTTGATTGAGTCAAGGAAATCAAAATCCACACTTCTAGGATTCACAACTCCTTTCTTCAGCAACTTAGTATAGATCCGCTCATGTTCTCTTGATCGAAATAGACTTCCTTGGGGACAAACGGTGTTGACAGCTACACCCATTCATGGTTAGAATTGAGAGAACAGCCTCTCATCATCATCCAAGGCCTGATTGGCGGTTCCAAACCTTGGGTCGCTAGGTATATTTTCATAAGTGCTCTTTGCGAGCCCTTTCCCAACAATACCTAAATCTTTCATCTCTCGCAAGAAAATATATTCATTTTTATATCCTCTTTCCTTCAGAAATTCATCAATCAACCTTAACTATGTACCCCCCCTCTTTCAACTTTTTGTACAGAGAATACGCAAGCTTAGGTCTCAAGGTTCTTACCGGTGCTGCCTCGGTAATTTCTTCCTCTTCAAATTGATGTTGACTCGGAAACTCCTCTTGTGGAGAATCTTCTTCGCCTGTGAGGTCCACCCTGGTAGGACCCTCTTGTCGCCTCTGTGGTCCTTTGCCAACAAGTCTTGATGACTTTCTTGAAGACATGGTTGAATCGTGAGCAAATATTCAACTTGTTCGGAAAAAAAGGTTGGGTTTTTGCTGAGTAAAGAAATCAAATAGGGACGCAAGTGGAGAATTTTTTAGGCTTTTAGGGTTTTGAGAAGAAGAAAATGAGATGACTTTTGAATATTGTGGCGGATGAAGATGACGATTCGAGTGTATAAATAGCAAGAAAAGATAAACAGGAGGCACCGAACCGTCTCAAGAAGGAAAAAGGAAAACTGCCAATTTCGAAAAAGTAAACTGCAAATTTTGAAAAAGAAAAACTACCATAATTATGTCGAAATCGAATAAAAAATAGATTTCAATATTTCAAGAAAAATATTAAAATAAAGAATAATGAAACACGCATTCAAATTTTACATCAGAGTCTGAAAGTTTCCAGACTTTACCTCAGAGTCTGAACACCTTCAGACCTTACCTTGAGTCTGAACACCTTCAGACCTTACTTTGAGTCTGATCACCTTCAGACCTTACCTTTGAATATGAACACCTTTAGACCTTACCTTGAGTCTGAACTTTTCAAGACTCTAGCTTAGAGTATGAACCTCTTCAAATCTTACGATATTCAATCTTGAGCGAATTGATTCAAAGTGAGCTTTCTCTAAGGGCTTTGTGAATATGTCCGCCAATTGGTTCTTTGAATCAATGAACTAAATCACCACTTCACCATTTTGAACATGGTCTCTAATGAAATGATGCTTGATTTCAATATGCTTTGCTCTTGAATGAAGTATTGGATTCTTTGTAAGGTTGATTGCGCTAGTGTTGTCACACTTAATTTCTGTGCAAGATTCTTCAACTCCAAAATCTTTGAATTGTTGTTGCATCCATAGTATTTGAGAATAGCAACTCCCAAGAGCTATATATTCTGCTTCAGCTGTTGAAAGAGCTACGGTACCCTGTTTTCTTGAGAACCAAGACACTAACCTGTTTCCCAATAGTTGATATGTACCTGTAATGCTTTTCCTATCCACTTTACAGCCAGCCAAGTCAGCATCAGAATATCCAAGGAGAGTAAAGTCTCCTTCTTTGGAATACCACAGACCTAGCTTAGATGTGGTTGCAATATATTTAATAATACGCTTCACAGCAGTCATGTGAGATTCTTTAGGATTAGATTGAAATCTAGCACAAATACAAACATTAAACAAAATATCAGGTCTAGATGCAGTAAGGTAAAGAAGTGAACCAATTATACTCCCGTATAGTTTCTGGTCTACACTCTTTCCTTCTTCATCTTTGTCCAGCTTCAAAGAATTTGACATAGGAGTTTCTATTTTCTTGCAATTCTCCATTCCAAACTTCCTGATGAGGTCTTTTGCATACTTTTCTTGGTGGATAAAGGTTCCTTCTTTTGATTGATTGACTTGAAGTCCCAAAAAGAAGTTCAATTCACCCATCATGCTCATTTCAAATGCATTCTGCATACATCTAAAGATATTCTTGCAAAAATTTTCATTAGAAGAACCAAATATTATATCATCAACATAAATTTGAACAAGTATGAAATCATTCCCTTCTCTTTTAATAAATAAAGTAGTATCTACTTTACCTTTAGAAAAACCACTTTGAATTAGAAAATTACTTAACATTTCATACCAAGCTCGAGGTGCCTATTTTAAGCCATACAAAACTTTCTTCAACTTGAAGACAAGATTTGGTTTTCTTGGATCTTCAAATCCTGGTAGTTATTCCACATAGACTTCTTCTTGGATAATTCCATTTAGAAATGCACTTTTCACATCCATTTGGAATAACCTGAAATTCTTAAAGCAAGCAAAAGCAAGAAGTAATCTTATAGCTTCTAACCTTGCTACCGGAGCATAGGTTTCATCATAGTCGATTCCTTCTTCTTATGTGTAACCTTTCACCACAAGTCTTGCTTTATTTCTCACCACCTTTCCTTGTTGATCCAGCTTGTTCTTGGAAACCCATTTAGTTCCAATAATTGACTTACCTTTTGGCTTAGGAACAAGTTCCCAAACATTGTTGATTTTGAATTGATTCAATTCCTCTTGCATAGCTTCTATCCAGCTTTCATCTTTCAATGCATCTTCTACAGTCTTGGGTTCAATCTCAGAAACAAGTGCTAGAGCACTAGATTCTTCACGCCTTTTGGATCTTGTTCGAACTCCTTCATCAATGTTGCAAATGATGAGATCTGCAGGGTAACTGTATTTATGCTTCCAATTTGTAATTGGTTTGTCACTTTGATGAGACTCTGTTTTAGTTGGAGCCATTGATTTGATTTGCGTTGAACATCTAAGATTTGATTTTCTTCAAGAGAATTCATAGATGCTTGGCCAGATTCATAATCTTTAGGTTGAGTCTGATTTTGAACTGAGTCTTTAAACTTCACATTCATGGATTCTTCCACGGTCGAGTCCTTTTGTTGAAAACTCAAGGCTTTACTTGTCATTGAGTAGCCAAGGAAAATTCCTTCATCTGATTTTTCTTCAAACTTACCAATTCGATCACTTGAATTCTTTAAGATAAAGCATTTACAACCAAATACATGAAAATAAGAAACAATAGGTTTCTTACCTTTGAACAATTCTTAAGGTGTTTTCTTTAAAATAGGTCTTAGAAAAACTCTGTATATAATGTAGCAAGCAGTTGAAGTTGCTTCAGCCTAAAAATGAGGAGAACTATTACTTTCAATCAAAAGAGTTCTTGTCATTTCTTGCAAAGAACGATTTTTTTCTCTCTACAGCTCCATTTTGTTGTGGAGTGTATCAGGATGAAAAATTATGCTGAATGCCAGAATCGTCACAAAATTTAGCAAAATCTTGATTTTCAAACTCACCACCATGATCAGTTCGAATACTTGTAATTGTATACCATTTCTCAATTTGAATTTTCTTTGCGAACTTAGTAAAATAAGATAAAGCTTCAGATTTATTTGAAAGAAAGAATACCCAAGTAAAATGAGAATAATCATCTACTATTACCAAACAATATCTTTTACCTCCAATGCTTTGTGTTCTTGTTGGACTGAACAAATCCAGATGTAATAGCTGCAAAACACGTTTAGTGGATACCTGATTTATTGATTTATAAGAATTTCTAACATGTTTTCCAAGTACGCAATGTGTGCATAATTCATGCTTTTGATACTTCAGGTTAGAAAGTCCTCGAACAAGCTTTTTGGATGAGACTTTTGCAATTTGCTTCAAGTTGACATGTCCAAGCTTTCTATGCCAGAGAATGGCTTCATCTTGAATTAATATCAAGCATTGAGAACTGTCAGACTTTATATCCAGCAAATAAATGTTTCCATGTCTTCGTCCAATAAAAGATTGTGAGAGATCTTTGCTTGTTCCAAAACAAGTATCTTCTTGAAAGTTGATCTTGTATCCAATGTCGCATAGTTGACTAATACTCAAAAGGTTATAGTTCAATCCTTCAACTAGAGAAATATTGTTGATTGTGAGGTTTCCTATCTTTACGGTTCCTCGACCAACAATTTTTCCTTTGTTATTGCCACCAAAGGAGACATTTCCTCCTTTTACATGGGAGAGTTTTGTGAAGCAATTTGAATCTCCCGTCGTGTGTCTCGAACAGCCACTATCCAAATACCACTTGATTTTCTTCTTGATAGTGACCTGCATTTAAATGAAAAACTCAAGCTTTCTTTGGTACCCAAACTTTCTTGAGTCCATCATTGTTAGTACCATAAATAATCTTTACCTAACTTTTCTTAATAGGTTTCCAAACTTTGGGACAATCCTTCTCAAAACGTTCTAAGCTTTTACACTTTGAGCATTTAAGAGCATTTCTTCCAACGGGCTTTACAAAAACCTTTTGAAAATGATTCTTGTAAAAAGATTTTAAAAGATTTTGGGCCTATTCTTGATTCTTTCTTTTACCTTTGGAAAATCAATCAAGGAAATAGTTTCAGATGTCATTCCTAGACCAAATTTATTGAAATAAGGTCTTTGGATTGAAAGAATTTTGTCCAATTTTTCCGATCCCATTGAAAATTTCTTTGTAACTTTCAAAAGATCTTCTTTCAAACAAGCATTTTCTTTTGAAAGAACAGTTTCATTTTCTTTTGAAAAAGCAAGACATTTATCTAGATTTTCAACTGTTTCAACCAAAGTTTTTTCTTGTTGTTTCAATTTGGAATTCTCCTTTTTTAATTCAGAAATCCTTTTAAGAGAAGCTTTAAGACTGAGACAAAGTTCATCAATGTAATCCGACACTTTGGTAGGAATTTTCAAATTTCTAACCTTGACATCACTGTTTGAGTCTAAGTCTGAGTCTGAGTCTGAGTCTAAGTCTAAGTCTGAGTCTGAGTTTGCCATGAGACAGATATTGGCATACTCTTCATCACTCTCTTCACATTCTGTGTTACTCTATGTTTCAGCTTTGAGTGCCTTCTTGAATTTTTCTGGTTTTCCTTTTTTTTCTTCAACAAAAAACAATTGGGTCTAATATGTCCCTTTTTCTTACATTCAAAGCAAATAACATCCTTGTTGGTATCGTCTTCTTCATTTGATTTCTTTGAAATTTTTGATTGTTTTGTCTCTTCCCATTGAACCTTCTTCCTTTTCTATTTAATTTTCTGAACTTTCTGATCAGAAGTGCCAACTCTTCGTCATCCAAGTCTTCTTCCGAATCTGTAACATCAGAGTCATCATTAGATTTTAAAGCAATTGACTTCTTACCTTTGGTATCAAAGTTCTCATTGAATTGCTCGACTTCATATGATTATAGGGTGCCAACCAATTCATCTACAGAAAGAGGCATGATCATTTGTGTTTCTTTTATGGAAGTCTTAAAGTGATTCCAATCTTTGGAGAGTTCTCTTAACAGCTTATTGACCATCATTGGTCCTAAGATTGGCTATCCTTGGTATGCTAAGCCATTTACAATTTATGTAAACCGACTGAACATATCCGTGATGGATTCTCCTGGCTTCATCTTGAAGGCTTCATACTGTCCAAGAAGGATATTGATCTTTGTTTCTTTAACTCAATCTTTTCCTTCATAAGTGACGTGCAATCTATCCCAAACTTCTTTAGCTATTTCACAAGATGAAATTCTGTTATACTCAGTAGGAGATAAAGCACAATATAGTGAATAGATAGCTTTAGCATCAAGGGCTTGTCTCTTTGAAATTTCGGCTTGTGACAGTCCCATTCCATCAGTTATTTCTTTTCCTGTGGTTGATGCAGCTTTAGGAACAATTCCTTTCTTTACTACATCCCATTCCTGAGGATCTTTGGATCTTAAGAATGCCTTTATCTTGTTTTTCCATACGTTGTATTCCTTCCCATCGAAGTAAGGTGGTCTGGTGTTGCTTTGGCCTTCAATCAAACCTAGAGCCAGAATACTAGCCATAGATCTTTAGCTTTAGAAAGTATAAACACTTCCAATAAATAAGCAACCCGCTCTAATACCAATTGATAAAGGCTAGTAAATACACCTAGAGGGAGGGGTGAATAGGTGTTTATAAAATTATTTTCAAACCTTTAACTACGATCCTTGGGCTTGAAATAAAAATCACAGATAAATGAATCACGCAGCAATAGAATAAAGAGAGTAGGGTAAGAGAATTTTGACATCGAAGTTTATAGTGGTTCGGCTTATTATAAGCCTACGTCCACTCTCCACGCCGGCAGTCGACTGGCTATGATCACTATGTAGCAAATGAGAACTTTATAGCTTACGATCTAGACTTCTTTTGTTGAAAGTCTATTCGACAGCTTCTCGCAATTTCACACTGTAAGTGTCTCTTCTTTTGTACACAATTGAGCTCAAGAGATTTTGAGAACAAGGAGTTTCAGAGGTTCGAACTTTGAATTTTTTCTATCGGCTCACACCTTATTTCGAACAACTATCTCACAACCTTAAATACTCCTTCGTGCCTCCATAGCCGTTAGCACTTTCCAAGAGTTCATCCAATCTACCCGTTAGAATGAATCAATTAAGGTGATTTTCACATTGTCGAATATAAGCGGAAGATAGCTCGTCAATCCTGCTCGCCCATACAATCAAGATCTTAAGTTTCCAAAAGTGGATCCTTCCAAAACTTGCTTGCTCTTCAACGGATCAAGAAAAAATCTTTCAAGCTTAAAATATCAGCCAGAGATCTTTTATGGATAAATTAGGGAAGATAATATCCAATTCTTGATTTCCTTAACCGTTAGAATAAAATGCTGTTAGCATGGCAAAATCGCAAAACTGAGTCTGACTGACTTCAGACTTTGATAGGGTCTGGAGATCATCAGACCGTAACTTCTGGGCTGGTAACCTTCAGACGGAAACGCTTGGGTCTTGAACTCTTTAGACTTAAGCGATTGAGTCTTGGATTCTTTAGACTTAACTGACGAGGATGTTTTGTTAGCTTCAAAACACTTGAGGGATTTTTCTTCAACAAGACATAGCACCTGCTTAAGAGGAGTCAACATCACAAGAAGAAGGAGAAGTAACGGATTTCGCCACTCATGACATAACTCCACCAAGCTCTCCAAGAGTGATGCAAGAAGAATCTACTCCAGAGTCTCCAGTACTAAAGGTAAAAACCCTTAGAAGAATTTACGACACATGCAACTTTGCTATTTTGGAACTAGAAAACTATGAACAAGCATCCGAAGAAGAAGTTTTGATAAAAGCTATGGAGGAAGAGATCAAGATGATCGAGAAAAATGAAACTTGGGAGCTTGTCGATCGACCCGAAGACAAAGAGATCATTGGCGTCAAGTGGGTTTACAAGACAAAACTCAACGCGGATGGATCAATCCAAAAACATAAAGCAAGGCTTGTGGTGAAAGGATATTTGCAACAACCAGGTATCAACTATATTGAAACTTTTTCCCCTGTCGCTCGCCTCGATACAATTCGAGCACTCATAGCCCTAACGGCACAAAAAGAATGAAAGATCCATCAACTAGATGTGAAGTCGGCATTCTTAAATGGATATCTTCAAGAAGAAATATACTACAACAACCACAAGGGTTTATCCTCAAAGGCCAAGAAGAAAAAGTTCTCAAACTCAAGAAAGCCCTATATGGGTTAAAGCAAGCACCACGAGCGTGGTATAGTAGAATCGATGAGTACTTCATCAAGCAAGGATTCAGGAGGAGTATGAGTGAGCCAACACTCTACATCAAGACCCAAGGTAAGTCCAACACTCTCATTGTCTCTCTATATGTATATGATCTCATATATACAGGAAACAATGAAACAATAATCCAAGAATTCAAAGAAGAAATGATGAAGACATTTGAAATGACGAACTTGGGCTTATGCATTACTTCCTTGGCATCGAGACCGACCAAAAGGAAGGAGTGTTTATCTCGCAAAAGAAATATACCAAGAACCTCTCGAAGAAATTCAAGATGAACTATTGTAAAGCAGTTTCAACGCCGCTCATGACAAGTGATAAACTATTGAAGGGAGATGGAGCAGAGAAAGCCGATGCCTCCCTCTATAGAAGTCTAATTGGCAGTTTGCTATATCTCACTACTACACGACCGGATATCATATGTGCGACAATTCTACTATCACGATTCATGCAAAGTCTGAGTCAAATTCACTTTGGAGCTGCCAAGAGAATTCTCAGACATTTACGAGGAACTATAGATTACGGCATTTGGTATCGGCCAAGTAAAAATGCCAAGCTTATTGGCTACACTGATAGCGACTAGGCAGGTTCAACTGATGATAGGAGAAGTACTATTGACTATGCATTTACATTGGGTTTTGGAATATTCTCATGGACATCCAAAAAACAAGACTCAGTGGCACAGTCTACTGCAGAAGCTGAATACATCGCAGCTGCTACAACTGCTAGTCAAGCAATATGGCTTCGAAGAATTCTAGAAGACATTGGAGACAAAACTGACTCCATTATTGTGTGACAATAAGTCGGCAATCGCTATATCAAAGAATCCAATATTCCATGGAAGAACCAAACATATCACATCAAATATCACTTCATACGAGAGGCACAAAATAACAAAGAGATCGAGCTAAAATATTGCAAAACTAGGGAACAAGTAGCTGACATCTTCACTAAAGCACTACCACTAGCCAAGTTCGAGACATTGCGAGAAATGCTTGCAGTAACACGAAATTGGATCAAGGAGGAGTGTTAAACTATTGATCCAATTTCTAGAAACTTCAAGATTGATATTAGCTAGAAAAGTCAAGAAAAATCATTAAAAAGTAAAATCTAGCTTAAGTGGCAAAGAAAAGTGTAGAAGCACAAATGCAGAAGTCTCTAGAAAAAGAGTGGCTAAACTACAATCTAGAATTTCCTAGATGAAGCCTATGTGGACAAGCATTCTACATAAATCTAGAATCTTGTACTTAGTGGGTGTAGCACCCTATAAATAGGAAAGAGGGGGGAAGTGTAGTAGTACAACTAAGGTAAGCAAGCTCCTCCCCTTCCCTTTGTACTACAATAACTAAATAAAGAAAGTTCTCTTTTGTTCGCTTGTACTTCTCTTCCACTCTCTTTTACACATTCCTATTATTACTTTGCCCTTGCCCACTTTGTTCTTAATTCATTTGCTCTCTTGATAATTCACATACAAAATACTCCCTTGCACACACATTAAACACACACTTCAGCAAATACCAACACTCCCGCTAGTTAAACATACTATCACGAAGAGCATGTTTAGTATGATTGAATCAGCGTGGAATGGAATTCCCACTGCAAGTCTGATTCCAGTTCCTATGTCTAGCGCAAGATTAGAAATAGTAATGCCCATTCCTTCTACTAATGGAATGGCCAATACCATAGCCAATCTATGGAACGGCCATTCCTGTACATGAGTTGTTATTTCTTTGAAGTAAGTCCCAAAAACATTGTCAATACACTTGGGAAAACTTCAAAACTACCCCTTATCCTTCCATGTCTGTTAACTTTGTACTACAAATATTGTGACGATCATGTTCTCTGAAAAAAAAAAAATTGTCAAAACAAGGGGCGGCAGCAATAGCACATCATCCACATTGCAGTTCCTCCTAGTTTTCAACATCCCCCACCTAATCACTTCCTACTCTAAGTCCAACCATTAAAGGATTTTGCACCAAACCAAAAACAGTTCTGCATTAAAAAAGTTGGTAAGACAAACTTTGAACTGAAGACTAATTGACTAAGACCTGTTGTAACTTAAACGCGATGTAGCAGTCCACAACACTTTCAGGTACAATCTATTCTGTCATTGAAGTTCAACAAATGATCTTGGTTACCACAACACTTAAAGGCAGAGCTTGAATTCTTAAGATGGAGCTAAACATATCTTAAAATGCTCAATACATCTGCCAACTCTCCCCACAGCTAGAAAGAGAATCCAAAGCACATGTGCACCAAGCCCAAGAGGCACATATAAGGTCTAGGTCCGACCTGGATATCCTATAGGAAAATCAGTTTTAATAGGTCAGATTTTCTATTACAAGCATGTTTCATCTCTTCTTCCTCCATGGGAGTTCATATTTCAGCCTCAAACCGTGTCTAAAAATCTCAGGAAAGTCATTTCCTTTGTCAAGTAAACTCTTGGACATTTTGTTGTCCATGCATTATAACCACATATGATTTTAGGCACTGTGTGTTGTCTTATCAATGCAACAGGCTAATAACCTATCTGACCGACTGAGCCAAGGACCATTTCCTCAGTGACCACGCAATAAATGGGAATACAATATGTGGGCATTCAAGAAAGAGTTAAAACGGGAAATAAACCTTTAGACAACCCCAGAAGAGTCAAGTTATCTTGATCTTGGAAAAATGCAGCCTGGTACGATAGGCTTGTCACGAGACCAAGGCTGCTTTGGGCCGCTGGGCCATGCATCAACAACGGGAGCCGTCCCTAACATAATGCTAACACCTAGCCTGAGCCTGCCCTAAGAAGTAATTCATCACGCTAGGCCAATTTGGAAGTCCAACCATTATGGCAATTTTTATGCAAACAACAAGGATCATAAGCAATTTATTTTCCTAAACCCATTATTGAGATCAGTCTCACATCCCATGAACTAGAAAAGCTCAAAACAGATTCTAATGAGTAATAACCTGCACGGCGTTGAGCACTTTAGAGTGATTGACCGCCACTGGAGAATCAAGGTAGATGGTGCTTTGTGTATGCGGTATATCAAGAATTCCATTGTGCCAATGTCCAGATTGAGTTTCCCCGTTTCTAAAAGTGTACATGTCAAGCCCTGGCTGTCTACCCTCATGCCAAGCACCCTCATAACGATGACCATTGGCAAAAGAATAGATGCCGAAACCATGCATCTTGTATGCAAAGTACTCTCCAGCACATGTATCACCATTTCTACAGAAGGACCATGAATTAGCTTAACATGGAATGCTGCAGAGATAGGAGTTATCCACTATTGCAAAAGAAAGTACAAAAACTATTATGCTCAGAAACCTAACAAATGCCACAAGGCTAAAAAGGCATCATCATTTAAAGATGCTATGCATTATGAAACTCCTGAAAAAGCACATGAAGAGAAGCTTTGGCTTGTTTTTCTCATGCTAGGATAGGCAAAAAAGGAACTCATGTCATATAATTATGATATTAGCAAAAAGATATAAGTTCAAAGCAAGCAATGAGTCTATTTCCTTCCTGTAATTGTTCATCTTCAGCTAGCATCACCAAAAGTTCCATGAGGAATTCTCCTAATCTCCGCACTATTTCAGATGAATTCTGCATGCCGAGTCCCTATCATTTATCCAGCTCCTAATCTTACAAAAATAGATTAGCATACGCGGCCTATCCCATGACAAAACCCTACCTTTACCATCCCTCTCACCCACCCTTCCTCTCTTCGCCCCTACAACAGTGCAGAGATTTGGAGAATTCCTCATTGAACGTTTGGTGATGGATAAATGTATAAATTAACAGAGCAAAGTAAAGAGGGCTTCTTACTTTTAAGGTTTTCTAATCAGAAAAAAAAAACCAATTATATAATAATCTATGAATGGATAAATGTATTAATTAATAATCTTGTATAAATCTCACTTTTATTGCGCCAATATAAGTGGGATGACTTCTTACTTTTGAGTAAAGAGGATGTCAACATAATATCATGACCCCTAAGCAAAAAAAAATAATTAAATTACTTTTTTTCCCCATGTTTGGTCAGTGGGCTTTCAGCAAGTTCTCAGTTCATTTTGAACCATCCCCAAGTCGGTGGCAACAATTTATCCTTATGTGTTTTAGGGTCAGTTTTAGATCAGTTCTAAAACTTAATTGTGGCCATTTTTACGAGAGTATATATGATGAAACGTTTTAAGCCAATTTAATTTTACAAAATTATTTTAAACTAAGGGCATGTGACTAGTTCATATTATTTATCAGGCATGGGATTGAAAATCAAATCGGAAATAAGTATTTTCATTCACATATGATTGTCTTCAACCAAACAACTCATTAATACTTTTTTATTTTTTATTTTTATGGCAAATAAGTGAACTGGAAACAACGTGAGATGACAAAGTCCTCAATCATTGCATTTATTGCAAGAGAAATAATTTTACATGTTTCCTACATAAATTTTGAAATCATAATTGATGAATTCATTTCATTAATGCACTACTTCCCTCGAGCTATATAAGTTCTCATCTTTAGATCAATTGCATCATCAAACAATCAACAATCTCAGACAATTTTCTAACCCTTCTATACCCAAAAGACCACAATGGCAACACTCAAGAACTTGTCTACTCTCAGGATCTTGTTGGTCGTCACTGTTGCATTGCTTCCTAAGGCTACCTTCGCCACAGTCGGAGACCCTAATTGCGGAAAGGGAATAAGTTCTGATTGCAAGCTTTCAAATCATAGTCCTTGCCGACACCTTTACACCCACCAATAAATGTTGTCATGAGCTCTTGAAAGCAGGGAAGAACTACCACAACTAATTTGTGGAGTTGAGCATCTCGAGCCACAAGCCAATTAGGGGGACGATATCTGATGTCTATAGGAGGAGCAATGAGACATGGAACAATTGCGTTGCAGCTCTCAGTCCTGTATCCCCTCCCGACAAATTAAATCCCCGATAGTTGTTTTATATAACACTCTATCAATGGATAAATGTATAAATTAATAATCTTATATAAATCTTGCTTTGAATCTTTTTAATCTTGTAAGCAATCATAAATAAAAAATTCAAATCTCGAAATATGTTTCTCTGCTTATATATGTACGTATCCAATTGCTTCATTAGTAATTTCTTTCTTTCCATTAATTGATAATTCAAATAGCCTATACTGGACGATTTAGCGAAGCCTTCAAATGTTAACTATATATTCATGCGAGAATGCGTGTGCACTTTTGCTACTCATATACCATGTAAACTTGACCTTTGAACATTTAATGAGGTTCTGTTGGTACCAAGAATTTAGAAATATGTATGGCCCAACATCTCATGTAAAATGAGTTCGTAATATGTCTGACCATGTTATTATGCAAGAGTAGGCTTAATTTAATCAACCCAATGAATGTATGTTGCTTGGCGCGGAAGATGACGACGAAGATTATTATTATCAGCTTGGCCCCTCTTCATTTAATGAAACCTATTAATTATCACAAGTTTTAATAATTTTTAATAAAGAAAAAATAGTCCCACCCAATATCTAGTCCAAAGGTTAAATGATCAATTAATGAGTTCGGTAAATTTGGAAAAACAAAACCCAAATCTTTTTAAAGGATAATTAGCTAATAAATAATTTGACCAAAAAAATCAGCTTATAAATAATCTCAATTAATCTAGAAAACCAAAGCCAATTTTGGTTAATAGATATAAAGGAAAAAGAAGACTGGTAAGAACTTTGTACATGTAGACTTGGCTCCTTTTCATTAATTAATGAGACCTATTAATTATTTAACTTTTTTTTCCACAAGTTGTTGAAAAATAATTTAATGAAGAACAAAATCACACTAAAATATCTGGGCAAATCATTAATTAATTAATAAATAATTTCGCTGAGTTTAACTAATCAAAACCAAATTATTAGATCAAAGGTTTAATTTATCAATTGTTGATACTTAAATTTTGGCTTCAAGTGTAATCATTTGTATAAAAATTAGGGTTAATATCACAAAAACCCTAAATGAGTACACTTGTGACAACCTAAACTGATATACTTATAACAAATTTATTTTTTGCTAGTTTACGTTAAAATTTACTATCAAATTCCTGAATTGGATGGATGATATGTAGTAGTTGACGGGTATTCGGTTTACCCTCCATTTGTTACAAGTATATTGGTTTTGTGATTTTTCGTGGTATTAATACAATTTAATAGAAACTAATGGAGAGTAAATTTATCACAAATATATCAGGTAGGGATTTTTGTTGGTCAAAAAACTTATTTGGGAAAATTTGTCATAGGTATACTAGTTTGGGATTATGGCGGTTAAAAAATGTCATAGATGTACTTGTTTGACAATTTTTGTGGCATTAATCCTAAACATTAGGGATGGAGCCAAAGCCTAAATAAAAGGTATCATTAACATAACATGTATTTGCATTATAAAGATAATATGTCAATGGAGGTGGATGAATGTGAGGAGTCAACTCCAATCACAGAATTGAAATAATCAAACAATGAAAGTCAAGAAGATTCATCTCTTACCATGATTGCGACAAACAAGATACTCAATTCTCAAAGCCATCTCCTACCATGAGTGCAACAAAGAAGGGACTATGTTGTCATCTTCCTCCTCATGATAAAAAATATATATTTGATCTTAGAATCAGTATGCGAGAATTAAATATGAGAACAAAAAAAACATATCAAGTGAGGTGTATTCATTGTGGATCTATGTATAAGCATGGTGTTGCTAATGGTACCTTGTTACGTCCATTTTCATTTTGCTTAACTAAAAATGAAAAAAAAAAAAAAAAAAAAAAAAAAAAAAAAAAAACTGTTTAACCCAAGAACCGATCCTAGAACCCATAAGATGTAAGTTTCAGGTTCCACATTATGATGGGTAGGTTCCAAGTTCCAAATAGATGAAAAACCTATACCCGAGGACAGGCTCCTAGTTCCAGGTAGAACCTATAAAAATCTAAGACCGCTTACCCCAATAGATAAGTTCTTAAGAAACACTGAGAAAGCTCTTCAATTTTAGTACCAAAAATGGATTGACAGCATAAGTAGTACTAATACTGACACACAACACACGACATGTCGACACGTCAAATTCAAAAAATAAAAAATTCCAACTGTTTAGACACGTTATATATTAAATGAATATTTTTATTGAACGGGAGAGGTTCGCCCACTGTGGGAAGGCATACTTGCAGGAAACTAACTCCATCCTCCCTGGTTTTAAGGCTAGGTCCATTCGATGGTATTAGAGCCACGGTTTCGTTTGTAATAATATCTGTTCCATGTGCTCAATAGGTGAATCCAGTGCTAAGAAGATTTTTTCACATCATGACAAATCCAGAAATACTAGAAGCACCTGTTTCTCTCGCTACATCTCCATCTTCTTCAACCCCTTCGGATTTTCGTGTTTCTAATGCCTCTAAGATAGACTATCTCTATGAAGTCTCTCTTAACAATGAAACTAAGATCTCTAAAACTCAAGTTCCCCTGATGAACCCCTATTCTGCTTTTGCTCAACCAACCTCATCATTTTCTCCCATCCACTCCATTCGCCAACTCATTGGTCAAACTCCAAAGGAAGTAAAGGAATATGTTCAGTCCTCCAAGTTTGGACCAACATCCCATTTCTGCCACTGAAAAAGAGTACTTTGTTACTCTCCAGATTCCTCTAGAATTTCCTAGGCAGTGGATTCAACAGGGATATTCTCATGTCCATTATGGAGCTGTTCGTCTTGCTCTTACTTTTCATGGTCACAAGGGCTTGCCAGTTGTGGCAAGACTAGCGCTACTAGATACTCGATTCTTATAGTACGAGCATGCTTGTATTGATACTGTCCAAACCACTTTGAATGCTGGAACAATCTTTGTGACTTTGTATCCAAATTTCAATATTGCTCTCTCAAATCCACGGTTACTTTCCTTTCTGAAAGTCCAAGTCCAGCTCACCGGAGCACCCCAGACTGCTGATTCCGTTGCTGCAACAATGCACTACCAGATGATTTATCGAGTGCAAAATCATGCTCTTGACTTGAATTTCCACAATGGAAACGAATATGCTTTATTCATTTCCATGCAAAATGACCAAGCATCCTACATCCATGTTCCCAGGCAAACCCCGAAGGAAAAATTAGCTAAGCTCCTTCTAGAGACTTGGATCACAAACTATAAAAAGCTGCATCAAAACAACAAGCCTTTCCAGTCAACGGACTCTGAGTTCATTAAAAAGAAAGATGGAACTGTTTCCATCAAATTTGACAAGGATAATGAAGAAAGTCATTTTATCTTCCAGACCCTCTTTATGATCGAACCATGTCTTTCTGAGTCAATTTCCGAGCCAAATCCAAAAAAGCTTGTTCAATACTTCAAAAGTGATGGGCACCATGTCCATTACTACAAAGACAATTATGGTCTCACTATTTTTTAGATCCCTTTTGTCAATGCTCATATTGCATAAACTCTCCCGACGAGGTAGATCCAAATACAAGACCTCGACAGAAACACAAGAAGCCAAAGGACCCTAGGTACCAAAAGTACCTGAATAGAGATCCCTCCATTAAACTCTTGGGGAGTGTGACAAATTTCAGTTTATGATTTCTTATGCACCAACTCCACCACCAAAGTTCATTATTCCAACCCTAGTATCACCAAATCCACCACTATCACCTCCTCCATCTCCTCCTCAAAAAAAATCGGCTCTTTCCCCATTTTATAAGCCAATTCTAAAGTGGGCAAATAAGCATTCCTACCCACTTGAGGATCCAGCAGAAGCACCACCAGTTCTTCTATCGCCATGTTCCATGAGACAGACTTCCCCCCTCTTGCCCGAGAAACTTCTAAACTTTCATTTCCTACTCCAAAAAAATTTATTGATCCACAAGACAGATATCGACATGTTCCTAAAATACTTGCCCCCACTGATGTGGACGAACATGAAAGACAGAAAAGGACTCCTGTTACTGAAGCTGTCCTAAATTGACAATAGGAGACTCTTTTAGCACATAACAACACATTCAAAGCAATTGATTCCAAGATTGTGAATGTGCAACAAGATCTTCGAAAGTATGATAAAACCACCAAGAAGATGCTTTCAGATTTCTAGAATAGGCTTCATGTCTTGGAATCTGGACAACATTTAGGGTATCATCATCTCGAAAGTCCTAGGGCGGAAATAGAGAAGCTCAAACGGCAAATCCAGATCCTTGAAGAATGAAGACTCAATCCATTTTTGACTACTTTGCGGACAGAGCATCCCCTTCTTCCACCACCCCAAACGTCTATCTTTGCTGCTCTCACAGATGTTCCTGTCAGACAAGATAAGACAGATGTGGCTTAAATGCGAAATCATTTCAAAGAACTGGACCGAATAAGGAAAGAAAATGGAAAAGAGAAGATGCCTAAGGAACCCTCGCTGGTCATTAGGGAAAAGCCAGACCAAATGATGCTATCGAATCTGTTAAAATCTTTCTCAAGAGATTTGGGCAATTAGGAACAACAGCCTAATCCTGTTTGCTCAACAGCCTTATCCTATCATTCCAACAGACCGGATTCTATTTTCAGTAGAACCAACTTTTCCAAACATCTTTGATACTGAATCAGATTTGGTATCCCTCTCGTCCTCATCATCCTTCTCAATCCCTACCATTGATTCCTTTCCTATTGTACTAGTAATTTCATCGATATTCATGGCCGATCCACCGGACTAGGATATGGAATCAAACCCCTCTGAATCAGAGGTTGTTCAGCCAAACAATCCCTCCTAGCATGTGTCTACTGCATCAAAATAATTTTTTACAATTGATGATATTCCCTATCACAAATGACCAGAAAAACTTGAAAAATTTCATACTTTGTTAAAAGGCCAAGCCCTTACCAACCAAGACAGTACGATGTCCTTTTTGATTTTGTCACAAGGTTTACGGGTAACCTTAAACATTGGTGGCAATCTGTGATAGAACAAGACCAGCTTCACTTTCTGCTCTCAGTTGACTTTGGTCATCCCATTACCCTTTTATATCATTTCTTTGTGAGAAAACCTTCTGACCTCCAAGAACTCCAAATGAGAGAATTTTTTGAAAGAATATGCTGCTCTCTCCAGAAAAAACATCTTGATAAACATTATCGAGAAATGCTTAAGCTCTTCTATGAAATTGGAGCTGATCCAAAGCTGAAGCATGTCTTCCTAACTTCCATCCCCAAAGAATTATCCCAACAGGTAGAGAGAACTTTCCTCAGCAAACAAAGAAGGATACATATATTCCCCTGGGAGAAATCCAACAATAGATCCATTTGTGCCTTGAAGAATTGTGTATAAAACGCTAGATGATCCAGACTTATATTGAAGATAATAGAGAACTTGACACAGCCTATTCTTGGCAGAAGCTAAAGATCAAATGCGCCAAGCGAGATAGTCATGGTTCTTGTGGAAAATCTTCCAGAAAAAAGAAGCACTTTAAGAAGCTCTGGATAAAGAAATCCAGACATGGCTCTAAGCACTTTCGAAGAATGAAGAAATGTTGATACCTACACAAAAGGAAAGATTGCTCAGGCCACAAGAAATCAAATCGATACTTCATCTACAATCAGAAAAGACATTTTGCCAAAAATTGTCCCCAAGCAAAAAAAGGTCAGAATCATCAAATACATCATATAGAGAATGAAACTGGTATTTCTTTTGAAAATGATGATATCAAATCTTTATTCTCTGCAGATGAAGAACTATTTGAACTAACTCTTTGTGTCATTCCTTGTTACTGAACTCCCAGTGAAACTGATTTGGATTCAGATCCTGAAGATATTTTTCACATATCTCTCACTTCTTCAGAACAAAGCACTGACATATTCTCAAGCCAAATTCATTGTCCCAATTTCCTTGTGAAAATCTTCACTTCAAAGTTTGTCAAGCCTATCACTGTCATTGCTCTCATAGATACTGAAGCAAGTTCTTCATTCTTGGACACTAAAGTTCTTCCTGAAGAATATTAAACTTTTTGTGTTCGATATTTCAATTCTGCCTCAAGAGGTACTTTTTCTACGAATGTAAGAACTACCCCAATAACCATCTAGTTTTTTCCACAGTATTCCATAACCGCAAAAATCTTTGGTTCCAGTCTTCCTAACAAAAATTTAATTATTGGTTGGGATATCATGACTCAGATTTCTCAACTTCGCATCATTTCTGGGAAATGTCTTAAGTATAAAGAGAAATTCTCTCAATTTGTCAATATTCAAAGACTTTTTTCCATTCAAATGAGTCTGTTAGATTTGATCATGCAAAAGTTGTTGGAATCCTGTTTAGAATCCCATTCTGAATTCGCTCAAAAATGTTCTCATCATTTATGGGAAAATCCAAAGTTCTTTGTTTGCCTTCCTTTCAAAAAGAATGAGGATATCAATCCAACCGAGGCGAGTCACATGGGAATGATGCCAGAACACCTAGTTTTAGCTCAAAAGGAATGCTCAAAACTATTGCAGCAAGACCTTAATGAAATCTCCAATTCTCAATGGGCTTGTGAAGCCTTCTATGTCAATAAGCGTGCTGAGTGAAACAGAGGAAAAATAAGACGGGTAATTAATTATCAGCCTCTTACTAGACTAACCAAGGCTCACATCTACTCTAAATTTGATCTCAAAGCCGGATTTTGGCAATTGGACATCCATCCTGAAGATAGACCCAAGATAGAGTTCTGTATCCCAAACCAGCATTTCCAATGGAAAGTTTTTCCTTTTGGTCTAAAGGTGGCACCATCCCTATTCCAAAAGGCCATGTGTCAAATTTTCCAACCAATCTTGTCAAGTGCAGCAGTATACATTAACGATATCCTACTCTATAGTCCTGATGAATAGTCACATTGCCAACTTCTTGAACAGTTCGCAGAAATTGTGAAAAAGTACGGGATCATTTTTTCTCAAAAAAATATGAACATCGTCCAAACAAAAATAGAATTTCTTAGTATGCATCTTAACAAAGGTACATACTATCCAAGGCCACATATTATTCAGGAATTGTTGAAATTTCCTAGGAAAACTTCACAACAAAGCAAGTTCAGTAATTTCTTAGGATAATTAATTATCTCAGAGATTTCGTTCCAAACATTGCAAAATTGTTGATTCCATTGCAGACGATGTTGAAGAAAAATCCCCCACCCTAGGGAAAATCTCAGACTAAAGCAGTCACTGAACTTAAAGAGATTATGCAGACTCTTCCTGTGACATCCCAAAATTCGACCGACCATCATTAGCTTAATTAGAATATTAGAAACTTAAATTTATTTAGAATGGGCCGGAGAGCGAACCCATTGGATTCTGTAGGATGTGTGGGCTTGAGATTTAGTGGGCCGTACAATTCTTTTAGAACCGAGCTCATGGATTGGGCCAAGAAAGCTGGGTTTGGAATTGGCTGGAGATGGGCCAAGGTTCGGGATTTCAAGATTTATAAGATTTAGTGGGCCTTATAATTTTAGATTGAGCCCGTTGGGCCGGGAATAGATAATTAGGCCCAAGTGATTATATTTCTTAGTTAAGACTCATCAATTATAGTTAAGTGATTTAGTTAGTGGATTACTTATAATTCTAACATTCTTTTATGATTGATTTCTTTCTAGACTAACTTTGATTAGTTAATGTGTTATGATTTTTGTGTGATTGAGATTAAGTAGAAACAACATGCCATTAGATGAAAATATCTGAAGCTAATGAGCTAACTAATGACACTGATTAACCGTTAATGAATGACGAGCGACAGATGGCGGAGATTTTTTCTCACACGAAGCCACGACACCTAATTTTTCTCTCTCTCTCTTGGATCTCACGCACACACACACCCACGGTTTTTGTCTTCAAAACCGACCATAAGCTCATCATTACATTGCCAATCATCACTCTCTAATCTAGGCTAGCTTATAGGTTTAATTTCTTTCATATAAATAGCAAATTCTCTCTCTCTCCACACTCAAGAAACCGAAAAACCACAAACTCTCTCTCTCCCTCTTCCTTCGGCCGAAGCTTGCTCAAGGAGGATCCAAAAATTTCTTCATCTTGCATGCTTGGTTATTAAGTTGATTTTGAAGAATCCAAGTGTTTATTTGTAGCTGAAGTGAGGTAAGGAATAATCTAACTCTAGTTTGAAACAAATCCGTTGATTTATCGAAGAATCATGCGAATCTAGCCATACAAGGATGGATTTAGTTTCTAGTTGATGTTTTATGCTTGGATTGAGCTTGAGGAGTGTTAGATTGTGTGTAGAATTGTTTGCATGTTAATATTGTGCTGTGTTTATGTGAAATTATGTTCATGGAGTGTCGTTTAGTTGAGCGAGACGCCTAGATGGAAACCGAGTGTGCCGATTTGCTTATAATGTTGCTATACGGTTCACGGGTGTGTTAACGCTTTGAGTCGAGCCTTGAATTGGACTAAATGTTGGAAAAAGGACTTGATGGTGAAATTGTGAGGTGCTGTGGGGAAGTGCCGAAGCCTCTAGATGTGAGGATTGAGTAAGAAAAGTGGTTTAAATGAATTGAAAGTGAGGCGAACGTGTAATACCATTCGGTTTTGGTGAAATCATGCAAGTAATGCTTTGTTTGTGTGTAAATTCATTCATGTTCATTAATGGGAATAGGAAAGAAGCTTTTCTACATGATAGATCAACCATAGGATTGAGTTGTATAAGGAATTGTAGCCAAATGGACTCATAACATGGAATAAGAAGTGAAACTAGTAAGTTTAGTAAGCTGTTTTTGTGAAAATTGTATGACCTTTGCTGATTGTGTGAAAATTCTGAAATTTTTTGTTGAGAATTGAACTTAGAATCCTTAATGAAAGTTGTAAAACACATCTTAAGGAATAATGTGTCAAAATTTGAGATTAAATGAATGAGAATTGATTGGTGAAATGATTTTTCTTCGTTAATAGAAAATCTGGACTGATAACCGAATTTCAACGAAGAGGATGTTGATTGTTACTCTTAATATAGTGAGACTTAAGTTCCTTCATGAAAGATGTTAAGCTATGTATTAAGTACAACATACTAAAATTTGGTAGCATTTCAATAAAATTTGATAGGTCTTTCATGCTTAAAACCGAAACTGCCCATTTAGCCAAAAATTCTGCTTGTACCCGAGAATGTATATTAGATGTAACCACTTACAATTTGGACTTGTATGCTGAACATGGAGTCAAATAAACTCTATATTAGAGGTTAGTTAAGATTGAGTGAGTCTCATACATCAATAGAGATTTAAGTGCATTTAGGTTCATGTGTATGCAATGAGTGCGGTGCATAGTGCTTGGTTATGGGATAAATATTTGTCCGGCATGGTATGGGACATGTTTGTGATGGATTTTATCTTATAATCCGGACACGCACGTGTGCTAGGATCATGAGACTTAGATAGATACTTAGGTGTCTTTTCTTTTGCATACGATATGCACATTAAATCAAAGGTGTGGTGTGAAATGTGTGCTTAATGAGGTGAACGGATCCATCGGTACCGAGTTACCGGTGATGCCCCCGGAAGTTTGGGATGTCCTTGTGTGTGATCAAGGATGCCTCGGCTGTGATGCCGGAGATGCCTCGCCTCGGAGTGAGATGCCCTTGTGTGTGATCAAGGATGCCTTGGCTGTGTGATGCCGGAGATGCCTCGGAGTGAGATGCCCCTGTGTGTGATCAAGGAGGACCTCGGTTTGGTTGATACCGGGATGCCTCGGAGTGAGATGCCCACAATTAGAGGTATTGTGGAAGTCCGATAACGTACCTTCTGGAAGTGACTCGATCAGGCCGGTAGTGTCCCGGTTGTGACTGATTCGAGGGTGGATTTTTATGCACACTAAAAGTTAATTATATTTGGCGAGTGAGTTCATCTATTATATTTGCATTGTAGTTTGAATTTGTGTAGGATAAGCGTAGGATTGATGCATGTCAAGTGATTTCTTACACGATGCATTAATACTGTTTATGCTTGCTATATGTTTTTCTTAGCGTCCTGACTATTGGATAGTTTGCTTGTGACTTTGATAGCTATGGATTATTTCAGAGTAGAGTTTTGTTATTCTTTACTGGGCAAGGATGTTTGCTCATACCTTACATTTTCAGATTGAAAGTATGGATGTGCCGCCAGTTGCTCGGTATGGAGTGATAGCCAACATTGATGTTTCTTTCCTGGACGTGTATGACCTTGACATTGATATGATGTTTACCAAGTACGAAGCGATATTATGGATGGATGACGGTAGAGCTAGTCCGATTCCGATGAAGTTCGTGGCGTGGTTCATCAACCATGAGGGCGAGATGTTTGGTCCATTACCCTTTGAAGCCGGAGGACCTGGAGACGGGATGGATGGCGCCTAGACGCCGAGTTCATGGAAGGCTAGGTGTTAGACTGTTGTTTGTTTTTGGTTAAAGACGTGGGCTGGTTTGGGATGTACGCGGAGTAGCCACCCTTACCCCTATCCCGACTTTGTTGCGCCTTACTTTTTGTCTTGTATATATTGTAAATAGTTAGGCGAGGAACATGTAAAGAAAAGTTCAGGTGGATAGATTTTGTGAAGCCCGGTGATGGTAAATAAAACAAAGCCTTTCATGCTCTAGTTTAATTTCTTATATGTGAATGTTTAATAAGTGAATTGCAGGACTACTTCAAGTTACATATTTAGGGATTTTTAAATAATCCATGTTAAATGTATGTTTGATTAGTTGAATATCAATTTTAAATTATAAAAATATTTAATTCCGCTTGCGCTTAGTACGTGACGCCCTGGGACGTCACACTTCCTCCATTACAAATCCTATCAACAGGGAAGATAATTCTTTAGATTGACGCCAATGATGAATACTAGGCAGCCATCCTGTTTGAAGAAATTGATGATAAGAGACACCTGTGTGCCTATAAAAGTGGAAAGTTTTCCTAAGATGAAATGCATTATCATTCCACTTTCTAAGAAATCTTGACGATGAAAAAAGGAATAAAAAAGTTCAAATTCCATATCATTGACCATCACTTCCTGGTAAAACTGGATATGGCATCCTTTCCTCAAATGACCGAGTTCAAACGGAAGCAGGTTCCAAATTCTCAACTGCTTCGATGGGCTGAATGATTCTCGAAATATTCTTTTGAAACCAAACACATTGCTGGGAATAAGAATGTACTTGCTAACTTCTTGTCAAGACTAAAGGCACCAATAGAAATCAACATGTACATCATGAGACATGCTTTTCATACTCTTCATCACAATGAAAAATACAAGATTGAGAAGATAAAAGATTGGCCAAGATGGCGATACCCCCAAGAGATCATTGAGCACATCCAGAATGACAGCCTCATTAAAAATCTGGATAATCTCATGTGGCAATGCCACACAGATCTGTTCAGACTCAATGGAGGTTCGATTCTTTATCCATTTGGACTAAATTCGGACTATTTGTTCATACATCCTCTAGTCTGGAAGAAAGATGATTTCCCTAACCAATTTTGATTATTATTATGGTACTTAACAAATAAGTACTTAATAGCTATTAAAATTCCAACCAGAAAATTCATTTCCAACCTCATCATGATATTTGGACTCGATAGAGGAAATATTGAAATGGAGAGTGACAGAAATCTCCTAGATTTTCTTAATTAGTTTTATCCCCCTACTCACTGGAAATACCTCTTACAGAAAGAACTAAGAACCACACAACCAAACCCTGAGGTCCATACTATATTGTTTTTTCGACAACTATGGGCTTTTGTCACAAATAATGGCAACATTACCAATGCCCTTCAAATTATAGGAACCACATCCTATAAACCTCAGCCACACAGTGCAGAAGCTCGAATTCACAAATCTTATCTGGGACCTCTTGGTTGTTGTGAGCACTAGTACCGAGAACTCCAAAGAATCTTGTGCCAAGACAATAAAATCATTCCTAAGAATGCATGGAATTATAATGTACCCACTACATGAGATCATTATAGCCTAGCACCAGAAGCCAATGAGGCACTCGAGGAATTCAGACAAGCTACATCATCATAGGAGCATGAAATGGCAGACACGGATGACATTGCACAGTCTACTCAAAACCCTATGCCAAATGGGGAGGTCCTCTTTCTCAAGACCCCTATAATCAATGACTTTTGTCCTTATCTCAAGGCATGGACACATCCTATTGTATTCAGCCATCCAATTGGCCTCAGCCAAGCATTCCTGCCGAGACTACAGGCTCCTCCCAGAATCAAGCATAAGCATCCTCGTTAAACCAAATTCTTTCACTAGATGCACTTGAAGGACTTGAACAAAAATATGAAGAACATCTTCTGGTAATGCATAGTTCGGACGACTCAGACTATGACTACAATGCTCGCGACGGACGAGACTACTAACCGTACAAGTCACTATAGCAAGTCACTGTAATGAGTCATTATAACAAGTTACTGTTCATTTTTATTATAGCAGTAGGCTAGGGAAATTACTGTCACTGTTCATATCATGCGAATAATTCCCAACTAGAAGTTTTTGGCGCCTCTCTTTGTTTTAGGACTCGTAAGCATGGTCCTTGTTTGTGTGTGGCCTCTTATTGCCTATAAAAGGCAAGGAGGATGTAATGTGTTAGGCAGAGTCCCTTGAAGTAAAGTGAGTGTTCCGTGAAAATTTTCAATGGCTTTCTAAACTCCTCCTTCTTCTCCAGCTTAGTAGGATCCTCTGAGAAATGTAGCTCAGATAGTTAGAAATGTTATCATCTTGGTTCTATCTAGGTGTCCCTAGGTTTTGAACTAAAAGTCTGAGTGGTTTTCTACTAAAAGGCTGTCCCTGAAGTGCTTGAACGGGAGAGGTTCGCCCACTGTGGGAAGGCATACCTACAAGAAACTGACTCCGTCCTCCCTGGATCTAAGTCTAGGTCCATTCAATGGTATTAAATTTACAAATAAATAAATTAGAAAAAAATGCCTAAAATGAATTTGGGCTCCCTCCTCCCCACCGTGGCCGCTGCGCTTTTTTGGCAATTCATTCAAACACATACACGTTCTCGTATGCTAAAGAAGACGGGAATTGTTTTACATTTAAAAAGTTAAAAATCTACTCGGACCACCATCTCTCTCGCCCTCTTCCTGGGGTTCTTTACCTTTCTTCGTCGTCATCGACTTCATCTTCCAGACCAAGAAGCTTGCCCTAAACCAACAGTTGTGGACTTTAACAATCAAGGAACGCGATGGCAGCCCCAAGTGAAAACACAGGATGCCATTCGTGAAGCTTGCCATGGCTGCAATGGGCAAGGTTGAGATTCCGACGGCGGACTTCCAGATCTGGAGGCTCTTGGCCATGATCGACTCGTCCATGGCCCAAACAGGCGAGATTGAGATATCGGTTGTGATTAGGCTCAATCTTCCCCGGTCATTGCCACATCTGCTACAAATCTAGCTGGCCAAATTGGATTTGCAGTAGCAAAGGCGTTGGGTGGGGACTCACCACTGGGCGCGACGGTCCTGCGAGTCCTCCACCTTCTGCTTCTCCGCCTCCCTCGAGAAGACCAACCCCCACCACGTCTATGGCGGTGCGTGGCAGAAGCCATCGAAATTCCTTGAATGACTCCATGCGTGTCGGAATCGCATGTTGGAATTCCAGACTCACATGTTAGAGCATGTCAGGGAGAGTTAAACACGTGTCAGATTTTTTCACACTTGTTGACCACGTGTCAAAACAAGTCAGACACATGTTGGAGTATTAAACACGACATGAAAGCTCCCAAAGAGTATCGGTACTTATTAGCTGATAGCAACAATTTGTGAAGAGAATTGAGAAGCCCCGAAATCCAAGGCTCACTGTTAGCGTGCACATTTGCTATGAACTGAACTGATTCTCTTCCAGACTCCCAAAACTAAGGAGAAGCATCCAAACAGAGGTGGTGAAACACTAGTATGATCTTAATTGCTTGATTTACAAATCAATCAAGCTTGATTGTTGGGCAAAGGATGAGAAAATTGAACGAGTAGACGTGAATTTTCTTAGTGTCACTTGCACGTACAACCAGCAACTAGACCAAGGTTTTGCCCGTAAATACTAGCTCTTTCAGCTTCACGATCTCTCTCTCTCTCTCTCTCGCTCTCTCTCTCTCTCTCTCTCTCTCTCTCTCTCTCTCAGAATTTGAAAATAGAAGGACGACCATTTTGTTTCTTTAGCAATATGTCGAAACACCCACCCAGCTTTTCTCCGGCAGACACTCTAGAGAAACAGGGGAACAAGAGTCACCTTGCACGCCCGCAAAATGAAAAACGACCTCTGCAACAATAAATAGCTGCGTGCTGAAGTTTCACACAATTGGCAGTGGAATTTTGTCGTTGCTTTGCTTCGAGGGTCAATCTGTTTCCGAGATAGCCTTCAGCAACTCAAGCCACATTTGCTACCCTATCGGTCGCTACAACAGCCCTATTAACCCTTTCGTCAACCTTGGCCACATCATAAGCTATTAAACACTGTTGATATTGGGTATACACTAGGATTGAGAAACACTCAAGTGTGTGAGCATTTGAAACCCTATAATTCTCCGATTTATTAGTAGAATATTTTTCAACTCTCCTTGTGGACATAGGTTTCGATATTCGGACCGAACCACATAAATTTCTTATGTCTTTTTATTGTTCCTTGTTTTATTTCTCCATCGATTTTTATAGCTCAAAATATAGTTGCAAAATCAAGTTCCGCTTCCACCGTGCCATCAATCACAATAGAAATGATTCATCACATTCAAGGGATTTTATGCATATTTTGAAAATAGAACCAGCCTCTAACAATTTTATGTTGGCAAAAACCCACTAATCATTGGCTTTTTATTATTATGTTCCACTTGTTTGATGTGGCTAAAAAAAAAAAAAAAGCCGAATTTGATTTTCAATATAAATATTATTAAAAAAAAAAAAAAACCATTGAAGGCCTATAGTGCCCTCGTCGTCGTCACCGCCACCCTCATCCAGATTGGCCAAAGGTTGTTGACCACTAGCAAAGGCCCGACAACCTTGGCCGACCCTTGCCCCATCATCGTTGGCCCTTTCCGGCGATGGTGGGGGCGGCAGTGAGGTCTTTGAGTTTCCCTCATTTGGCCGTCGGTCCCTTAGTGCCATGTTAGTCGTGTTTCTTGTCATTTTTCTTGATGCTTGAGTTTATGTTCATCATGGAAATGTTGGGTCTAAATGGTGCAATGACTCTCTAAATCCGGGTGGTAGTTCTAGTTGGTTTTTGAACTCTTGGCCGTGAGTTTCACTTGGCTCTAGGATAGGCTCATTTTCTTGTCCGTTGTTCATGTTTATTTTGATGCTTGTTAATGTCAAAGGTTAATAGTTGGCGATGTCCCTCTCAGTTGAGTGTTCACTTGCTTAGTTCAGGGCACGTCATTCATTTTGTATATCCTGCAATTTTCATGCAATCAGTTTTATTTCGCTGAAAATGGAGGGTGGTGGCCTTCATTCAATCGTCATTTTCTGTCATCAAGTTTAATTTTTCTAACAGTCATGTGATATGAATAGCCAAGGACTGTCGTCGTTTCAACATTTTATACAGGATGGTGGCAGCTTAACTTGATTTTTGTCCACTTAGACACATTCCGAGTTGGGCCTAGGTTGCCGAGGCTAGGGGACGTGTCAGGATGCTCGAGCGAATTTAAACCGAAGAAACACTAACACCCGCTGTCCCACATGTGCTGCTTGACATGTCTAGGGCAACAAGTTCCCGAAATAGATTTGAGTTCCACCCTTCAAATTTCAGTAACGAGAACGGACGCACAGCAACGAAAGTTATTTGTAAAGACGGTTGAGAAGGCTCTTGAATCAAAGACTCACAATTGGTATGAACATTATCCTGAAACTCAACTGGTCCCTCTTCCAGACTTCCACAACTAGTCAATCAAGCTTGGCTAGTTAGGCAAAAGATGGGAAAATAAAACGAGTAGATGTGAAACTTCTCAGTGTTGCTTGCATGTACAACCAGCAGCTGGACTAAGGTAACGCCGTAAATACCAGCTCTTTCAGCTTCACAATCTCTTACATGCTGGACTAAGGTAACGCCGTAAATACCAGCTCTTTCAGCTTCACAATCTCTCTCTCTCTCTCTCTCTCTCTCTCTCTCCTCCCCCCCCCAAAACTATACAGGATTTGAAAATAAAAGGACAACCATTTTGTTTCTCCAATAATATGTCAAAAACCCCCACCCAGCTTTTCTCTAGGTTTTCCCTAGGAGACAACTCGAGAAACAGGGGTATCACCACGTTGCATGCCCTGGAGAATTTAAAAAAACCTCTGCAACTAAAAATAGCTGCATTCTGAAGTTTCACACAATTGGCAGTGGAATGTTGTCGTTGCTACTACGGGGATAGATCTGTTTCTGGACAGCCTTCACCGCTGCAACTCGAGCTGCATTTGCTGCCCTATTAGCTGCTGCGACAGCCCTATTAACCCTTTCATCAACCTTGGCCACATCATAAGCTCTATCCGCTGCTCTTCGTGCTTCCTGATACGAGAAACAGACAAATAAATCAACAATAACATCGTTTTCACCAGTTTAGCAGACCTAAGAGAAACAAGCTGTCGACAATTATACTACTTTAAAACTGCTCAGCAGCTAGAAAACACAAATCAAAATGGATCATAGGATAACATGACATCCGCAACTCATCTCCCTGAGCTATGTAAGACTCATTCAAGTAATCAGGATTTCATTTTAACTTCAGTAATTTTTCTCTGTGAGCACAATTATATTCAAGAGGACCATGGCCATCAAAGACCCAAGATTATGACAATGGACTTTCAGAAAAAGTTCAGAGTTCTTTTCCATTTCAACAACTGAACATATACCTCCGCCCAAAAAGGACCAACCTCCAAAAATAGGCTGGCACAGGGTTATTTCCTTTTTCCAATTATCAGTATCCACTCTCTTTTGCAGCAATCATGAAAACAGTAAAACCATCAGTTCTCATTAATGACATGCTCAAACTGTAAGCATAATTCCACCTAAACATTGAACAGTCATCTACCATCTGATAAAGAATAAATGGCACAATTCAAGCATCAGCCCAACAACTTAATTGTATGCACTTGATATAATCTCTTTTCAGTGGGACATAATGCAATCTCTTTATGTCTAACAACCATTGCATCATGAAAAAGCTGCTTGGCTGCCGAAATTCAAACTTTTAACAGCCCCCTTTCCTTCTTATTTTTCTTTCATGAAATAGGGGCTCTATTATCAGTAAAACCATGTCTAATAGTGTTCAATAAGTAGCTCATTTCTCTACATGCAGCTAAATCGTAATGACACCCCACGCATTTAACAAAATCAAACCTCCCAGGCGTCATCTAGAATTGATGTCCTTGAGTGATCCTATTGAACTTTGAACAGTGGATACATTCTTAAGTGATGTTTTTCTACATTCAGATCACATCGAAACTGATAAGCTGGTCATTATCTTGAAAAGATGGAGCATTGCTAAATGGATTGCAAACAGTCAAACACTCCAACTAGACCAGATCAGTAAAATTGCACATCAACTGGATTATTTTGTTAATAAAATGCCAAAATATCAAAGTAGATCAACCAAAACAATTTTGACTTCAGAGCAGTGCCCAACACCGTCCTACAAAAGATCATAGTTTTTTCAAATTTTTACAAGCAGTGCCACGAGCATTATTTGATACGGAAGTGTGTCTGTGCAAGTGATCCCAAACTGAGATATGCTAGAAATCAAACTCTCAAGAACCAGATGACACAACAGAACTTATAAAAAATATCACAGACCTTGACAACGCATAACCAAAATGCAGAAAATGAAGAGTATCTCCCGCTAGTTAAACATACTATCATGAAGAGCGTGTTTAGTATGATTGAATTAGCATGGAATGGAATGCCCACTGCAAGTCTGATTCCAGTTCCTATGTCTGGCACAAGATTAGAAATAGTAGGCCCATTCCTTCTACTAATGGAATGGCCAATACCATAGCCAATCTGTGGAATGGCCATTCCTATACATGAGTTGTTATTTCTTTGAAGTAAGTCCCATAAACATTGTCAATACACTTGGGAAAACTTCAAAACTACCCCTCATCCTTCCATGTCTGTTAACTTTGTACTACAAATATTGTGACGATGATGTTCTCTGACAAAAATTGTCAAAACAAGGGGCGGCTGCAATAGCACATCATCCACATTGCAGTTCCTCCTAACTTTCAACATCCCCCACCTGATTACTTCCTACTCTAAGTCCAACCATTAAAAAATTTTGCACCAAACTGAAAACAGTTCTGCATTAAAAAAGTTGGTAAGACAAACTTTGAACTGAAGACTAATTGACTAAGACCTGTTGTAACTTAAACGAGATGTGGCAGTCCACAGAACTTTCAGGTACTGTCTATTCTGCCATTGAAGTTCAACAAATGATCTTGGTTACCACAATATTTAAAGTCAGAGCTTGAATTCTTAAGGTGGAGCTAAACATAACTTAAAATGCTCAATACATCTGCCAACTCTCCCCACAGCTAGAAAGAGAGTCCAAAGCACATGTGTACCAAGCCTGAGAGGCATATATAAGGTCTAGGTCTGACCTGGATATCCCATAGGAAAATCAGTTTTGATAGGTCAGATTTTCTATTACAGGCATGTTTCATCTCTTCTTCCTCCATGGGAGTTCATATTTCAGCCTTAAACTGTGTCTAAAAATCTCACGAAAGTCATTTCCTTTGTCAAGTAAACTCTTGGACATTTTGTTGTCCATGCATTATAATCACATATGATTTTAGGCACTGTGTGTTGTCTTATCAATGCAACAGGCTAATAACCTATCTGACCGACTGAGCCAAGGACCATTTCCTCAGTGACGACGCAGTAAATGGGAATACAATATGTGGGCATTCAAGAAAGAGTTAAAAGGGGAAATAAACCTTTAGACAACCCCAGAAGAGTCAAGTTATCTTGATCCTGGAAAAAATGCAGCCTGGTACTGATAGGCCTGTCACAGAGACCAAGGCTGCTGGGCCATGCATCAACAACAGGAGACGTCCCTAACATAATGCTAACACCTGGCCTGAGCCTGCCCTAGGAAGTAATTCATCACGCTAGGCCAATTTGGAAGTCCAACCATTATGGCAATTTTTATGCAAACGACAAGGATCATAAGCAATATATTTTCCTAAACCCATTATTGAGATCAGTCTCACATCCCATGAACTAGAGAAGCTTAAAACAGATTCTAATGAGTAATAACCTGCACGGCGTTGAGCACTTTAGAGTGATTGACCGCCACTGGAGAATCAGGGTAGATGGTGCTTTGTGTACTCGGTATATCAAGAATTCCATTCTGCCAATGTCCAGATTGAGTTTCCCCATTTCTAAAAGTGTACATGCCAAGCCCTTGCCGTCTACCCTCATGCCAAGCACCCTCATAACGATGACCATTGGCAAAAGAATAGATGCCGAAACCATGCATCTTGTCTGCAAAGTATTCTCCAGCATATGTATCACCATTTCTACAAAAGGACAATGAATTAGCTTAACATGGAATGCTGCAGAGGTAGGAGTTATCCACTATTGCAAAAGAAAGTACAAAAACTATTATGCTCAGAAACCTAACAAACGCCACAAGGCTGAAAAGGCATCATCATTTAAAGATGCTATGCATTATGAAACTCCTGAAAAAGCACATGAAGAGAAGCTTTGGCTTGTTTTTTTATGCTAGGACAGGCAAAAAAAGGACCTCGTGTCATATAATTATGATATTAGCAAAAAGATATAAGCTCTAAGCAAGCAATGGAGTCTATTTCCTTCCTGTAATTGTTCATCTACAGCTAGCATCACCAAAAGTTTGATGAGGAATTCTCCTAATCTCTGCACTGTTCCAGATGAATTCTGCATGCCGAGTCCCTATCATTTATCCAGCTCCTGATCTTACAAAAATAGATTAGCATACGCGGCCTATCCCATGACAAAACCCTACCTTTACCATCCCTCTCGCCCACCCTTCCTCTCTTCGCCCCTACAACAACCCCCCCTTTTCTTTCCTTTCCCCTCGCACACAAACAAACAAAGACAGAAACTCACTAAGTTCAAAGCCTCACTTGCATAAGCAAATACTTCTTCAGCAGTTTACTGTTACATCAAAGATATAATCAGCATACAGGCAGAAAATATACTTAATTCTATTTGTACCATTTGTCATGTAAAAGCATTCAGTGCCAAATGCCAGTGGAAACATTGGGATCACAATCTCGACTCAACCAAGCACAGTAAAACGATGAAATTTTGGAAACATAAATTCCTTGGCATTGTAATGACTCTGTCAAGCACATTAATTTTCTCATCATGATACAGCGAAATTACTTCTTTAATAAGATGCATTTTATTATCTCTACATCCATAAAAAACAAACTTCAAACCAGATGACAATAGGTTTCTCAATAAGCCATCACAATAATAGCACAAGCTCCATGGATGAACACCTCAACCATCAAGAGCAAGCTACATGCAGATGTGCCAGGAACTTGACACGATATACAATCACCAGAGTCCAGTTTATAAGCATTGCTGCTAAGCTACCTGAAATGGTAGTGACCGAGCCCATGCTTAACACCCCACTTGAATTCTCCAACATAGCGGCTTCCATCCTCACATGTATGTACTCCGCACCCATGGCTTTGCCCACTGGACCACTCCCCAGCATACACATCGCCAGTATAAAATCTATAAACCCCAAAACCATGCCTAAGTCCCTGTCTATATTGGCCTCTATATCGGCTACCTCTTGCCCAAGTCTCGACTCCATGGCCATCATATTTCCCATCAACCCAATCCCCCTCATACCTCCCGCTCATGTAGTAATAATACACACCGCTCCCCGAACATTTGCCCTTGTGGAATTCACCCTCATACACGTCCCCATTGCTATAATCCTGAACCCAGCATCCCGAATTCACTCTTTTCTCCGCTTTTGTCCGAGACCCGATCGACCAGAACACTGGCAAATTACTGGAATGGGACGCTTTCAGCCTAATGGGGAACGAGCGGGCCAGGAACAGCCGTATCGAGGGGAGCCGCGGGAGCGCCAAATTGAGCGAGAACAGGAGCGCGGCGGAGAACGCGAAGGCCGAGACGAAATCGAGCAGGAACGAGTTGCTCGGGTGGGACAAGAGGAAGTAAAAGAAGGGGAGGGACAGGAGGAGGATCAGGCGGAGGTGCACGCGGAGCCGCCGGAGGTGCTTGAACCGGCGGAGGAGGCGGGAGGCCAGGGACTTGGCGGCGACCGCGAGGGGGACCAGGTGCTGGGCTGCCGCGGAGGGAGTGGTGGCCGTCGCCGCCGCCGCCGCCACCGCCGCCGCCGTGGGGGAGAGGCGGTACACGGTGGGGGACTTGGGGAGGGAGGAGGGAGAAGGGGAGTGGGTGGTCAGGAGCGGGCGCTTGTAAGGGGTGGAGGGGGATCGGGTCATTCTGGTGGAGGGCCGGGGGGCCGCCGGCGGGGCCGAGGTGGAGGCGGTCGAAGGCGGCGGCGGCGGCGGCGACGGCGATGAAGGGGAACTGCTGGTGATGGTGGTGGAGGTGGTGGTGGTGGGGGTGGTGGGGGAGGGAGGAGGAGGGGATGGGGTTGAAATCGGAAGAGACGCCGCTGCTTTCTTTTCCGATCTGGACTTCTGATTTCTTCTGATGCATCACACACTCGAATTCATCCAAAAAAAACTCCAAATTCTTCCTCCTTCTTCCTTCTTCTTCGTCGAATGCTTCTCTCTCTCTCTCTCTCTCTCTCTCTCTAGATTTCGATCATGTCAAAATCTCTTTCTTGCTTCTCTCTCTTCTTTCTCTCTCTTCTGCAAGGAGGGTGGGGGAAGAAGCCGCATCTCGCTCTCGATCTCTTATCTATTTATGGCCATTCTCATCATCATCTTGCGAGCGAGCAGTGCACCATTTTTTATTTTTTTTGAAAAAAAAAACTTTCGAATGACTGACTGGCCTGCGCCTGCGGCTCGAGGGAGAAGGACCCGGTTTCCCGAAAATGCCCCTCCTCCTGCTCCTCATTTGCTTTGAATGCCCCCCAACCTCTTTTTCCCCATTTGTTTCTTCTTTTTTATTTTTTTCTTTTTTTTCTTTTCTCTTTATTTCTTGAAATGGATTGCTTCGTCTGTTTAACCTTCCTTTGTCTATGTAAGGAAAGTGCCCTTTTCTCTTGAAATCCGTTCCCCTTCCTCGTTTTTCTCTCTTCCGAGAGAGAGTTTTCCTAATTTTGCCACGGATTTCTGACGTGGACTGAACGATCATGGCAGTTGGGATAAGCTAATATATATGTGTTGAGTAATATCAAACTCATCTTACCTAAATTAGCCGAGTGAGTGAAACAAAACAACTCCATATTGTACCTTTAACAACGAAGTGCGACATCTCATTGTTAATCCCGACTCGATTTGATCACGCTTTTTACTCTCGATATGGATAACTTTACCGGTCTTTGATCGAATCGAGAAGATGGAGTTAGTCTGATGTGTGAAAGTTAACTCGAAATATGACGAGCAACTACAATAATAGATTGGAAACGGTGAAGATGAAGATTCATCTAATCCATGGAGGATTGGATTTAGGTGAAAAGGGGCCTTTGATTGAGATCATGCACTTTGGAGAGGACTACTATGTTTTTACATCTTTACATGGCGCTCGTAATTCAATTCTTATAGTAAGTGAATATATGAAACTTTTTAACGCATGACAAATGCTAATTTGTAGCATTTAATCATTATAAATTTTTCATAAATACAAAACGGAATATTTTTCTTTAGTATCTTAACATTTTCAAGGAAAAGTTATAAGGAGTAGCAGCATTCTATCTCTTGCAAAATTGTATTTACATTCACAGCAATCATAATAATGATATTGTCTTAATGGACTCGAACCCAATATTTTTTTGGGGAATACAATCTTTTTTTATTCCCCTTCATTTTTAAAATTTGGAGGCAAAATTACAAAATTGAGATTATAAGTGGGTTTTGTATTGTCCTTCCAAACAATTGCTGTTACAATTTACAAATTTTTACCTAACTTGACTAAAGAGTTTCGATCTAAGAAAGGTAAATATAATATAATAATATTGACGTAAGAATCGGGAGACGCCGGTTCCTATATTCGCATCCACGTTGGAATAATCGTGGGTTATTCAGGCGACTGTATGTCCATTTGCCATTTCATTTTCATGGTGAATAGATGTGACAGATTTTTTTATTAATTTTATCAAACAGTTGAAGTTGATACAATTTCAAAACTAAAATAATTCATTTATTTTGTGAAAAATAAATAATTTAAAAAAATTAAAGATTTCACTTATATCGTTTACAAATCAACGGACAAAAAATTTTGTCATCCAAGAAAGTATTTAGATATAAATTATTGTCGATAATAAAATTATTTGTCATCGATTTATTATTTTAAGAGATACAAATAATAGTTTTTAGAAAAATATTTTTCAAATAATTTATTTTTCGTAAAACAGATGAAGCCTAAATTGATAATAAAGTTGTATAAAGAAAGACTTGCATTTCTTTGAAAAGATGTAAGTTTCGACATCAAATGTTTTTTTGTTAACAATTTATCTCAAACGATTGCCTTTTGCTATTCTGAAGGTCGAGAATTGAAAACATGGTTACACTTTTTCTTTTTGGTTGGTAAAGGTAATGACTTTAAAAAGGACATATTTTAGGTAAAAAGCAAACTAGCGAATGTGCGCATTCATGGCACATATGTACGAAATTGTAAATTTGGAAAAATAGACAAAATCACCTTATTAGAATCATTTGGGTCAATAAAATAATGGAAAGGAATTGTTGATAAAAGTATATATTACAAAGAGATTGAATAGATATATTTGAAAATAGAAAAATACGGAAGAAATAATTGACATTTGAAAGACTTTGCCAAATTGTATCGTGATTTATAAGAATATATTTAAATTGTTAATTAATACAAAGAAGTTATATTAAGGGATCACAATCCCTCTTTCCGTGGAAAATATCCTCAATTTTAGATAAATACGCAAATTAGTTATTTCAATTTAACTCCCACGTACTTAGAATTTATAATTTTTATCTTTTATATTTTATAACACCCCTATCAAAAAAATCAAATGCTCTGAATATTTTTTCCATTTTCAACATAAAAAGAAAGTTCCTCACAATTTGTTAAATTCTTCTTTCCGTTGATTAGTAATTCAAATAATTCGTAATAAGGCATTTTTGTGAAAGATTAAATATCAACATTTTTTGTATGCACATAACCCATATGTACT
Source organism: Eucalyptus erythrocorys (assembly GCA_014182555.1). Lineage (NCBI taxonomy): Eukaryota > Viridiplantae > Streptophyta > Magnoliopsida > Myrtales > Myrtaceae > Eucalyptus > Eucalyptus erythrocorys. The sequence goes on along the minus strand of CM024600.1, from coordinate 26,794,626 downwards.
TTTCCTAGTAAGCTCGTATTGCCAAATAATTCCTATTGAAAAAGAAAGCGAGAGATAAGAGTTTTTTTGCAAACTCTCAAGTCTATCAAGGCATTTATTAATAAATAAAAACCTTTTTCTAACATCTAAATATAGGGATGGGGGACCAAAATAGTATAATTTCCGAAATCATTAGTCGAGCATTCAAAGATAAGACATAAATCTGGAGAAAAGAAAAAGGAAATTGACATGCAATTATTCTTCGACTGCATCATGGAAAGTGCAAACCTTTTCCTCAAATAAAATAGGTTGTCCTAAGGGCAAATCATGAAATGCGATTGTGAGAACAGGGTTATTTTGGTCATTTAAAGGGTGGACACCAAATATGAAAATTATTTTGTGTACTGTATAGATTTTTTTTTTACAAAGTGTACTGTATAGATTCATATTATCTATTTTATTATATGAAGCAAATAAAGAACCCATACTTTTAAGGGATCACAATCCTCTCTCTAGTTGTTTTATAAATATCCTATCAACGACCAGATACTTAGATCTCTCATGTACTTAAATTTTAAAATTTTCTTCTTTAATTAAAAAACCCTACCGAAAAAGTTCAAATGAATTGAATATTTATCGCTTTCCACGTATATGAAAACAAGTTCTTCACAATTTGTCTCTCGATTAGTAATTCGAATAATTTGTAGAAAGACAATTTCACGGAATATTAAAAATCATTTTTTTCCCGCATATACACAAGTATGTACTTTTCCTAGTAAGCACGTATAGCCAAATAATTCCCTTTGAAAAATAAAATAAAGTACAAGGATACCTTTGCGTACTTTATAGCTTATGATAGCATTTATAAATAACTAAAACCTCTTCTAACATCTAAATATCGGGATGGAGGACCAAAATAGTATAATTTTCAAAATCATCGGTCAAATATCAAAAGATAGGGCATAGATATGAAGAAAATGAAAAGGAAAATGATGTGTTATTATTCTTCGACCGCATTATATAAGGTGCAAAATTTTCCCTTAAATGATAATGAAATAGCTTCCAGTTGCGACTAAGATTAAGGTATGAGGATCTAGACGCTTGTTTGTTTCTTTTTCATCAAGTGAAATAAACTTTGAACCCTGAAATATACTATTAAATTCAGGGGTTAAAAAGTATACAAACTTAATCAAATTCTGAATAAAACTAAGGAAAGGGAAAATTTAATTTTAGGCATGATTAAATTCGAATATTCAGAAGAATATTTCAAAGAAAAGGATTAGAGAATCAGTCAGCAACTAATCAAAAGTTAAATACATAGCGAAAGCTTGGGTGCCAAGGATTAGAGAATCAGAAAGCTTGTGAGTTGAATATTATTAGCGTGGGAAGGAAAAGTCGGGCTATTCAAAAGTTAAATATAGCGAAAGCTTGGGTGCCAAGTATTTGAAGGGTATAAGATTGCGAATTGAATATAATTAGCATGGGAGGGAAAAGTTGGTATTGATTGCCCCATTGAAACATTCCAACCTTTTAATGATGGACCACACTTAGAAAAGACGGGTAATAAATGAAATTTAAAGAGACATATTTTATATTTTTTTCCAAAGTAGGTAGAGAGATTTGTGGAGAGTTGTCATAATCTAATTTTGCACTAGCCCTATGGTCGGTTTTAGGACACCGGGCGTGACTAAAATAATCGGAAAGTCAAATGGGACCGCTCCTCTTTTGAATCAAGTGTCCATTTATTGCCCTTGGACCATGCTCCTTGCATAGCCCGCAATAATTCAGCGACCGAGATCGGGAACATAGTTTTGAGGCTCTATGCGGGGCTGGGATGGATATTTTGATGTTGCCAAACACCCTGTGCGCAATAGAGACAAGTCGTAGGACCAACAAATTAAAAGTGAGATGCACACTTATTTGGCTGTCAAATAAAATGACATTCACAACACACACGTGATGATGACTAGTCGATTATACCACATTGTCATTAACCGGTAATGAATCAATCAAGGGAGAGCATCAAGTACGATTCTAATTGGGAACCAAACCAAACTAGATATGACTGGTTGGTGCAATCTAGTTCTTGAATCTCGATTCCAAGGTTGGAACCTACTCGGCAACTGGTATCCCAACATTTACTGATTTAAAAATGCATCACATGTTAAAATTGTGTGTATAGCGCACTGTAAATATGAAAAAGACTAATCATGTAGTAAATGTGTGTCGGATTATGCTTAAAAAAAATAATTTCCATTGTAAAAATGTCCCAAATATGGGAAAAGGATATTATTTGTGGTAAATACATATGACATTTATTAAAAAAGAAATGGCATATATGGAGAATCGAGTCATGGTCTTCAACACGGAGGAACAACAATGTAACCACTTGATTGACATGTGCTTTTCTTATGAAATACTGCAGCGATAATATCTCATTCTAAAAAAATCAATTTTTTTTTGGGATAAAACAAAAACTGGACCACTCTTGATTCCATTGGGAATTGGACCGGATTGGACCAGAAGTACCCGCCATCCGTCCTAGTTTCCAATTTCAATCTTTTGAACCAACAGTCACAAGGCCGGTTCCCAAACTAGGAATTGACCTACTCGGAAACCATGCACTCCTGGTATTTGTTGCATAAAATATACATTGTTGTATTTGATTTGCGATTTGGTTACATTTAGCTTTGTACTCACTGATCGATCTGATCATTCCAATAGAATTCTGCAAACTCAATGAGTCTCAAAATTTGACTAAGATTCGCATACCACTTCTACTTTATTATACAATGAAACTTTACAAACTCAAAAGAGTTGCAATATCTTACTAGATTCGCATGCCACTTCATTACAGATAGCTTAGCTTAAGTTCATATGAGATGTGGGTGAATGTATATATGCGAAAGGGTTACTATTAATTTTGATATCATATTAGAAAGTCTAACCCAAAAACTAAAACTGATAGGTTGAGAAATATCACAATATAAAAAGCATATGTAACTCACTATTAAGCAACGCAATCAAAATGTCATAAACTAAGCTTATACTCTGTGAGAATGGTGTGGAGGCTTCAAAGTATTGGCAAATATGGCGATCATTCTTTCTTGGATAGCAAAGGATGGATTTGAGCTAATTTATCCCTCCAACTTTGAACAAACTCTTTGAAATCCTCATTGGTTTTCCTTTCCATCTTTTAGTGAATCCACATGGGTCGAAGCTATCTTCATGCTAAGGTCAGTCCACATCTTGAGGCTACGAGGTTCTAGTCGGATGAACAAAATTAAAGTTAGCCTGCTCAAACTTTCTAGTAACATTTGAACTGCTAACTTATTGTTTTTGAGAAACAAAACCAATCTCTAACTCAATCTTGGGGAGCTCATCAATGTCTTGAACATCTTTCCAGTTCTCCTCCATCTTATCCGACTCTTGATCAACCTGTTTTTCAGGGTTTAATATGTGTTTCGGGCCTTGTTTCTCTCTAATGAACCTATAGTCAACTCCTAATCGACTCGATTGAACTTAATAAATCTTTTAAAGATGCCAATAAAATTTAAGGTGTCAACAATAGCCTTTAAATTGAGTCTCCAAAAAATTTGTGGCATCTCCATAGGCTAAGCACCCACTTCATGCCCACCATGTCCGGGCTTATATTGGCGCCTGGCCCGTCGCTCAACCCTTTGGACAGGCTCAAGTTTTGGCTAACACGACATTATAAAAATCCCAAACAAGAAAGTTTATTAAGATCGTCACAGCATCATGTGCCCCTATTTTTATAATAATAATAATAATAATAATAATAATAATAATAATAATAATAATAATAATAATCTTTATATCATTTATGATCCACTGTTCTTTTTTTCCTTCTTCCATTATAATTGCTAACGAAAGGCTTTCAAAGGTAAACATATTGCTTGAAGAGGCAGAAGCCTACAACTACAAGGGACATTCAAAATCCCCTCTTAGTTTTAAAATAAAGCCCGATTGATTAGTACAATCATATTATTCAATTTCAGTTTAAAAATTCTGCAGATTTAATTAAATTGCATAAACCAAATTGCTGAGAGCACTATAGATTTTCGTTGGCTGCTTCATTTTGATGGATAAATTCGTCAAGATATGAACACAAGTGAAGATAGATACTTCTTCTTATCGACTCGAGTAAATTACATACGTTTTTTTTTTTTTTTTGACTCGGACTCAGAGTAAATTACATACGGAGCGAGTGGCGGAGACCCACCACTCAGGCGCTCGCCGGTGTGAGTCGTAGCGGAGTAGGCCACACTTAACGCCACACTTAAGAATCCCTAGCGACCGTGGGGATTTGAACTCCTCCCCCGTTAGGAGGAGAGAAACCTCAAACCATCGCGCCATTACAGCGCGGGTGTAAAAATTACATACGTTTTTACCTAGGGGACCAATTAAATTGTTTTCGTTTATTATATTCCGACTGTAGTAAAAAAGCATACTCTAAAATTAAAATATTGATTTTTTGCTTTTGGACGTCAGTACTCTGGAGTCTGCACTATCTGTAGTTATCGTTTCGTCTAAACGGAAAACGACAAATTACTGAACGCAAAATTTTTTATGTTCTCACTTACAGCAATCTAGACATTAATACCAACTCGATCAACTAAGGAGAATCCCCGTGAAGCCACGAGAGGAATAAGAATCGCCAAACCGAAACCAGAACAGAGAAGGAGCCATGGCAGCTGATGAACCAGCAGCGTCTGCTGCTTCCATGGCGATGGCGAAGATGGCTTCGACGTTGATTCTGGGCTTGCTCGGGCTCGTCCTGATGCACGCGTGTAGAGTGTTCGTATGGAGACCGAGGAGGCTCAGATCAAAGCTTCGGAGGCAAGGAGTAGAGGGACCTCCTCCTTCTCATCTCCTTCTCGGAAACATCCCGGACATCGACAGGATCCAAGCTGACGACGCCCGGAGAGCTCGAGGGTCCCGCGAAGATGGCGGTCTCTCTCACGCCTGGCCTTCGCGCCTGTTCGCGTACTTGCAAGAATGGCGAGCACAGTACGGTACTCTGTTTTTCCTCTGTTTTCTTTCTCTCGATCTTCCAAGTAAAAGAGTGTGATTTGCCCGAGCCCAAGTTGCTGGGAGATGTTTGTCTGGGTCTTGTCTCTTTTTCATTCATCGACTGATCTCCATGATTTTTGCTTGGGGTCTGTTTTCGATTGGTAAAAACGTTTGGACTTCTTGCTGAACTCTGGGATTTTGTGGTTGTTGTGGAACACGAACGGTCAGGATGGTGGCATTTGACAGTTTGACCGTCTCCACCCTTCTCAGTCCGCAACTTCGTTGACTTGAATCCATCAGGAGGCAATGAGACTTTCAGACATATGAATGTTCAAGCACTGGACATGTCCGTAATTGTACTTACGTGGAACAATTCCTCATTAGAGAAATTCCTGTGCTAGCGCGGTGAATTGCCCGGTGCTTGCTGCATAAGTTAGCTACAGTGAATGAATGTCAAAAAGTGTCACGTGATCGATATTGTCACTCATGTGACTGAAAACTTCTCATGGTCCGTAAAGCGGACCTAACGGACATATGTGCAAATGAGATACAGAAAATATTTCTTTTAGAATGACGATAATGGATCCTTCTTGCGCCACTTGACTCTCAAATCGTGTTCCCCATTGTGAAAGAGTTTATGCCGGCATGTTGTTGGCAGGACCCATCTTCATTTATTAATCTGGGCACAAACAGTTCTTGTCGATAAGTGATGTGGAGCTGGTGAAGGAACTGAGCGTGTGCACATCGCCGGGCCTCGGAAAGCCTTCCTATCTCTCAAAGGACAGGGGAGCTTTGTTTGGGCAGGGCATTGTCTCGTCAAGCGGCTCTACTTGGGCCTACCAGAGGAAGCTAATTGCCCCTGAGCTGTATCTCGATAAGGTTAAGGGGATTCTTCCTATACATTGCTTTTTTTGGGATCCTCACAGATGAACCTGGAATCGAGTGAACTGGTAGATGTATGTACACTCGCATAACATTTCTGCAACTGCAATTCAAAGTAGCAGCAATAGGAATAGCATACATTTAACAGTGATCTGTGGGATCTTTAAATATAATACGAAAGATTATGATTGTTTCTATGAGGTATTGATGCTTTGCTGTGACAATATGAAGGAGAAGTTATGTGCCACAATATGGCAGACAGTGGTAGTTTATAGTTAGGAAAAAAAGGTTTTCAAGAAATATATGAAGCTGATACAAAAATGTTGCTTTTCAAAATTTATGGAAGTCCTACGCTAAAATATACAGTAACCCTATAGATAAATGAATCGTCAATCAGTAGTCGCTCATTCACCTTGAAATCCACTTTACAATTGCTTTTCAAGGGCATGGTGAGCCTCATGGTCGACTCAGCAAACTCGCTGATGGGTTCTTGGGAGAGCCGAATTGAAAGTGGTGGAGGCACGGCAGAAATAAGAATTGATGACGACTTAAGGGGCTTGTCCGCAGACATTATCTCCAGAGCTTGCTTCGGAAGCAGTTACTCCCGAGGGAAGGAAATCTTCTTGAAGCTCAAAGAACTTCAACGGGTCATGTCCCATAGAAGCATTGGAGTACCCAGAATGAGGTAGAGTTCTATCAGAGCTAATCTAATAGAGACTGAAATATCATATAAAGGGTGATGATGAATTCGATTGTTGAGAAATGAAAGTTTTGTATCTAAAACGACCAGTGTAATTTCATTTTCTGAAGTATCTGTGACTTAACTACAGATCATAGAAAAAGCATTAGATGATTTTGCCTGATTGTTTGGGAATTCCTGATCAACTTCACAAGCATATGTGCTCAAATATGTTCAAGTTTTGTCATTGGAACCTTGTATCTACATGGTTCTGTTTGTTTTCATCCAACTTCTGTATATGCCAGCATATCCCAGCCTAAGCCCTTCGTCAATAAACATCTCAGATACCTTCCAACCAAAATCAACAGAGAAATTTGGAAGTTGGACAAACAGATTCGGTCGACAATACTAGAGGTTGTGAAAGAACAATTGCAGGCCTCGCATGAGAAGGACCTCTTACAAGTGATGCTCGAGGGTGCCATCAATGAGGGCCTACCATCAAGTATCTCCGCTGAGCAATTCATCATGGATAATTGCAAGAACATATACTTCGCTGGCTACGAGACCACTGCTATCACGATATCCTGGTGCCTGGTGCTGTTAGCTGCTCATCCTCACTGGCAAGCAAGAGTTTGTGCCGAAGTGCTTGAGATTTTTGGCTGTGGCGTTCTGGATTCTAATAAGCTTCAAGGCATGAAAATATGAGTCACATTGGTTTACCTTACACTTGCTGCCTGAAAGGCTGAAACTATAGAATGTTGGGCGATTATTTCACTTCCTTTTGGATATCGTTTACACACTACCATGCTGTACCAAATTAACTTCCCAAGCTTATTCTGAATTGATTGTTATATAGAAAACATCTAAGCCTGAAATTTGTATAGTAGGTTTTCATGTAATCATAGTCCTCACGCGTTTCTGAATGGGCATTCCTGTAAGCATTTGAAGCTTCTTCATTTTTTCCCCCTTTTCCCCTCTTGATGTGATGTGTATTTCATATTCATTTCCAAGTTCCTGACAATCTTTAACTACTGTTGGCAGCTGACAATGGTGATTCATGAGACTTTGCGACTGTATCCACCTGCGGTGTTCAGCATCAGAGAAGCCTTAGAGGACATTGAGTTCAAGGGACTTCTGATTCCACAAGGCTCGAACATCCAGATTCCAATCCACATTCTGCACCGGCTTCCTGAAATATGGAGGACCCATGCTGCAAAGTTTCAGCCGGAGAGCAAGGAATCTCTGGAGCCTGTAAATCTGCTCACGCATACATGCCCTTTGGTTCAGGACCTCGGATCTGTGCAGGGCAGCACTTTGCCCTGGCGGAATTGAAGGTGATCTTGTCGCTCATTCTCGCCAAGTTCTCGTTTTCGCTTTCACCTAGTTATCACCATTCTTCAGCATTTAGGCTGGTTGTTGAACCAGGAGATGGGGTCATCCCCCATGTGAGGAAAGTTTGAGAGATCTCAAAGCTTGGTTTTTGTGACGAAAACAGTATCCTTGTCACTTGCAAACATATCCTGGAAGTGGTCTCTCTTGGAAATTTAATGTTTTGAATTGTATATTTCCAGTTGCCAAAAACTGCGAAGATGACATTGATTCACCATCATATTCCTCGGAAAAAACGTGAACTGTGCCTCTAGATAGTATTCTTGAATTATGCACGGATTCTGTGAACCCTCTTTGTGACTGCATAAAAGAGCATTCCATGCAAAATTTTTATTACAGATTAATGATGTAGATGCACCCATTGAAGGTAGTTTCCTGTTCGAAGTCTACTTTTGAAGTCTACTTAATCATTAAAAGAATTTGGCACCAAAATTTCCAGTTCCACCGAGAAGTTCTAAGCCTCACTCGTTTTCTTCCAATCCTTTTCTTATTACATCTTCGGTGAGTGGGTTCAGAGAAGTCTGTATGCATTCAACATTCTGCAATCTTTTAAAGAAAAAAGGTCAGGCGCAGTGTATCACCTCTGCTCTAGCTATAAAAAAGATATGCACGCGACAACATGGGAAACTGCGTTACATTTGTTTTCTCCAACAAGGTTGCTCCTTAGGTTGCAAACCTCGATTCGCACAAATCAAGCTGTCAGAAACTCAAGATCTTGATTTTATTCAAACATTGTGCCCAATTTACAACACTCTTCCAACCTTGAAACAGCCGTCTTGTCTCCATCTATCAAAACCCGAAATCCTCGAAAGCAGTCTTCACGAGAAGAAGGACCGATTCCTGTTACGTTCAAGTCGAGCTTCCCTCTATTTAAGCAACGAAGGCACAGCACAATTTTGCCAAAGGCTGTAGTAATAAGCACAAGCAGATTACTGTTCTTTTTTTGGTCCTTCCATTATAATTGCTAAAGAAAGGGTTTAAAAGTAATCGCATTGCTCAATGAAGCAAAAGCCGACAACTACAAGGCGTTAAAAACCTTGAAATATCTTCTCTCTCTCTCACTCTCTCTCTTCTCGGATAATAGAAGTCCCTTCTCAGTTCTAAAATAAAGCCCGATTGATTAGTATAAGCATATTATTCAATTTCAATTTATAAATTTCATGGATTTGATCAAGTTGCATAAGCCAAACTACCGAGAGCACTATAGAATTTCATTGGCTGCTTCATTTTGATGTTGAATTTGCGATTTTAAGATCACGTTCCAATTGTACTTGTTTAAGTTTAAAGTAACATAAAAAAGTTGAGTTCATGTTTCCACCAAGCAGACCAATGAAATTGTGTTCGTTTATTATATTCCGACTATAGTAAATAAGCATACCCTAAAATAAAAATATTGATTTTTGCTTTTGGACGTCAGTATTCTGTACTCTGTAGTTATCGTTTCATCTAAAGGGAAAAGGACAAATTACTATACAAACGCATAATATTTTAAGTTCCCTTTTACAGCGATCTAGACATTATACCAACTCGTCAACTAGCAAGACTCCTCGTGAAGCCACGAGAGGAAGAAGAATCGTCAAACCGAAACAAGAACAGAGAAGGCGCCATGGCAGCTGATGAACCAGCAGCGTCTACTGCTTCCATGGCGATGGCAAAGATGGCTTCGACATTGATTCTGGGCATGCTCGGGCTCGTCCTGATGCACGCGTACAGATTGTTCGTATGGAGACCCAGGAGGCTCAGATCAAAGCTTCGGAAGCAAGGAATAGAGGGACCTCCTCCTTCTCATCTCCTTCTCGGGAACATCCCGGACATCCAGAGGATTCAAGCTGACGTAGCCCGGAGAGCTCGAGAGTCCCGCGAAGATGGCGGTCTCACTCACGCCTGGCCTTCGCGCCTGTTCGCGCACTTGCAAGAATGGCGAGCACAATACGGTACTCTGTTTTTCATCTGTTTTCTTTATCTTGATCTTCCAAGAAAAAGAGTTTGTGATTTGCCCGAGCCCAAGTTGCTGGGAAATGTTTGTCTGGATGTTGTCTCTTTTTCATTCATCGACTGATCTCCATGATTGTTGCTTGGGGTCTCTTTCCGATTGGTAAAAACGTTTGGACTTCTCGCTGAACTCTGGGATTTTGTGCTTGTTGTGGAACACGAACGATCAGGACGGTGGCATTTGACAGTTTGACCGTCTCCACCCTTCTTAGTCGGCAACTTCGTTGACTTGAATCCATCAGGAGGCAATGACACTTTCAGACATATGAATGTTCAAGCACTGGACATGTCAGTAATTATACTTGCGTGGAAAAATTCCTCATTATAGAAATTCCTGTGCTAGCACGGTGGATTGCCTGATGCTTACTGCGTAAGTTATCTACAGTGAACGAATGTCGAAAAGTGTCACGTGATCGATATTATCACTCATGTGACTGAAAACTTCTCATGGTCCGTAAAGCGTACCTAACAAAGATATGTGCAAATGAGATACAGAAAATATTTCTTTTAAAATGACGATAATGGATCCTTCTTGCACCACTTGACTCTTGAACTGTGCTCCCCATTGTGAAAGAGTTTATGCCGGCATGTTGTTGGCAGGACCCAACTTCATTTATTCAGCTGGGCACATACAGTTCTTGTCGATAAGTGATGTGGAGCTGGTGAAGGAACTGAGCGTGTGCACATCACCGGCCCTTGGAAAGCCTTCCTATCTCTCAAAGGACAGGGGCGCATTGCTTGGGCAGGGCATTCTCTCGTCGAGCGGCTCTACTTGGGCCTACCAGAGGCAGATAATTGCCCCTGAGCTGTATCTTGATAAGGTTAAGGTGATTCTTCCTATACATCGCTCTTTTTTTATCCTTACAGATGAACCTGGAATCGAGTGAAATGGTAGATGTATGTACACTTGCATAACATTTCTGCAACTGCAATTCAAAGTAGCAGCAATAGGAATAGCATACATTTAACAGTGATCTGTGGGATCTTTAAATATAATATAAAAGCTCATGATCGTTTCTATGATGTATTGATGCTTCGCTGTGACAATTTGAAGGAGAAGTTATGTGCCACAATATCAGACGGTGGTAGTTTATAGTAAGGAAAAAACTTCTCAAGAAATATATGAAGCTGATACAAAAATGTTGCTTTTCAAATTTTATGGAAATCCTACGCTAAAATATAGAGTAACTCTAGATTAATGAATCATCAATCAGTAGTCGCTCGTTCACCTTGAAATGTACTTTATAATTGCTTTTCAAGGGCATGGTGAGCCTCATGGTCGACTCAGCAAACTCGCTGATGGGGTCTTGGGAGAGCCGAATTGAAAGTGGTGGAGGCACGGCAGAAATAAGAATCGATGACGACTTAGGGGGCTTGTCCGCAGACATCATCTCCAGAGCTTGCTTCGGAAGCAGTTACTCCCGAGGGAAGGAAATCTTCTTGAAGCTTAGAGAACTTCAACGGGTCATGTCCCATGGAAGCATTGGAGTACCCGGAATGAGGTAGAGTTCTATCAGAGTTGATCTAATAGAGACTGAAATGTCATATAAAGGGTGATTATGAATTCACTCAGTGAGAAATCAAAGTTTTGTATCTACAAAGATTAGCGTAGTTTCATTTTCTGAAGTATCTGTGATTTAACTATAGATCAAAGAAAAAAGTATTAGATGATTTTTGCTCATTGTTTGGGAACTTTCCTGATCAACTTCACAACCATATGTGCTCAAAATCTGTTCATGTTTTGTCTTTGGAACCTTGTATCTACATGGCTCTGTTCGTTTTCATCCACTGTATGTGCCAGCATATCCCAGTCTAAGCCCTTTTGTCAATAAACATCTCAGATACCTGCCAACCAAAATCAACAGAGAAATTTGGAAGTTAGACAAACAGATCCGATCGATGATCCTAGAGTCCATGAAAGAACGAGCGCAGGCCTCACATGAGAAGGACCTCTTACAAGTGATACTCGAGGGTGCCAACAATGAGGGCCTACCGCCAAATATCTCTTCCGAACAATTCATCGTGGACAATTGCAAGAACATATACTTCGCTGGCCACGAGACCACTGCTGTCACAGCATCCTGGTGCCTGATGCTATTGGCTGCTCATCCTCACTGGCAAGCAAGAGTTCGTGCCGAAGTCCTCGAGATTTTGGGCTGTGGTGTTCTGGATTCTAATAAGCTCCGAGGCATGAAAACCGTGAGTCACATTGTTTTATCATACACTTGCTGCCTGAAACTATAGGGTGTGGGTGTATTGTTCAGAAAAAATCTAAGCATAAAACTAGGATAGTAGGTTTTCATGTAACCAAAGTCCTGATGCGTTTCTGAATGAGCATTCCTGTAAGCATTTTAAGCTTCTTCATTTTTCCCCTTTTTTCCCTCTGATGCGTGTTTCAAATTCATTTGCAAGTTCCTAACAGTCTTTATCAACTGTTGGCAGCTAAGCATGGTGATTCATGAGACTTTGCGACTCTATCCGCCAGCGGTGTTCAACGTGAGAGAAGCCTTAGAGGACATTGAGTTTAAGGGACTTCTGATTCCACAAGGCTTGAACATCCAAATTCCGATCCACATTCTGCATCAGCTTCCTGAAATATGGGGGACCAATGCTGCGAAGTTTCAGCCGGAGCGATTTGCACAAGGAATCTCTGGAGCCTGTAACTCTGTTCAGGCATACATGCCCTTTGGTTCGGGACCTCGGACCTGTGCAGGACAGCACTTTGCCCTGGCGGAATTGAAGGTGATCTTGTCGCTCATTCTCACCAAGTTCTCGTTTTCGCTTTCACCTAGTTATCGCCATTCTCCAGCATTTAGGCTGGTTGTTGAACCAGGAGATGGGGTCATCCTCCAGATGAGGAAAGTTTGAGAGATCTCAAAGCATGGTTTTTGCGATGAAAACAGTATCCTTATCACTTGCAACATATCCTGGAATTGGTCTCTATCGGAAAAAACACTGCGAAGATGGCATTATTTCAATGAAAAGTTCCTCTGAAAAACTCGAACTGTGCCTTTAGATAGTATCGTTAAATTATGAACAAATTCTGTGAACCCTCTTTGTGACTGCATAAAAGAGCATTCCATGCTAAATTTTGAAACAGATTGATGAATTAGATGCACCCGGCAAAGGTAGTGTTCTGTTCTAAGTCTAATTAATCATTAAAAGAAATTGGCAACAAAATTTCCAGTTCCACCAAGAAGTTCTAAGCCTCGTTTGTTTTCTTCCAATTCTTTTCTTATTACCCCTTCGGTGAGTGGGTTCGGAGAAGTCTATATGCATTCAACATTCAGCAATTTTTTTTAAAAAAGGTCAGGCGCAATGTACTACATCTGCACTAGCTAGACCAGAGATGTACGAGACAGCATCAGAAACTGTGTTCCATTGGTTTTCTCCAACAAGGTTGCTCCTCAGGTTGCAAACCTCAATTCGCACAAATCAACCTGTCAGACACTCAAGATCTCGATTTTATTAAAACATTGTGCCCAAATTTACAACACTCAAATCTTTCGACCTTGAAACAGTCATCTTGTCTTCATGTACCAAAACCAAAGTCCTTGAAACAGTCTTCACGAGAAGAAGGACCGGCTCTTGTTACGTTCAAGTCGAGCTTCCCTCTATTGAAGCAACAAAGGCACAGCACAATGTTACCAAAGGCTATCAAAATAAACACAAGCAGAATGACGACACTACAATTATTCAATCTTTGCCTACTGTATCAAAAGACTACGCCAGATGAATTATTTGATAACATTCAGATAGAATATAGATATCCGAGTTGGGGGGGAAGAAGTTGATAGGCATGTGATCCATATATACATCAAAAGCTAAGGTTCAATACCTCTTTTTTCTTGCATTCTTTGTAAACATCGAAATGTTCCTGACATTTGCTCTTGTTAGGACTGAACTCTTCTAAACCTGCATCATCAACGTACACAAAAAGGATTTATATTGCAAAGGTATATGTCTCACCCAACAATTGAGAAGGAACAATCATAGGAATATGTATACAGACATTTCCAGGTCTAGAGAAGGCAATGAAAGAAGTAACTAAAAGCCGTCATCGGTGTACAGCAAGAAAGTCTGTCATGTAAGTACTGTCAAATTATAATACAAAAGCCCTGACACTTTGGTAGGAAATGATGGTCAGTGTACATTACTGTTGTAAATCAAAGCAATCAATTTCAAACATCATGCCAGCCCTTTCCATCCACAAGCATAAGTAGTGTATATCACACATCTGTACATCTATACAGTCATTAATTTGCCATAACTCCCTGTAAGCCTCATAAACCTCAATTTCTTAGCATATCTGTCACCGACAGTACACATTAAGATATGTCCAAGAGCATTCTGGGTAATGCACCAGGAACCAATGCTTTTCTTTTTTCCCCCTCCTCTCGAGAAAGACTGGAGAAAAAGGATTTCCCCTAGTGGACGGATTGCAGTTTACTCCAAAGTTCTCTCGTGACTATGAAACGCGAAAACAATCCTGCTATTACTAGACTCAGCACCGCTTAAAACACCAATCGTAGTCCACCAAAATACTTAACCTCCTCTAATCAGGATTCTCCACTGTCATGAGGGATCTATTCCCGACCAATTCCAAGACATCCAAAATCGAAAGCTCTTCCGATACTCCCTTAAAATCCCAAAAAAAAAAAGCAGTTCCTACATATATCATCAGTGCATCTATCAGTACCATTGAAGGCGTCACTACCAGCAGCCCACTCGAATGAGGCCACAAATACCTAGGAGTGATAGCAATTTTAGGCCTTCGACAGGAGCTTGCCGTTGTGGATTGAAGTTAACAGTCTTCCTCACTCGAGGACTGCTCGGAACTGTCAAGCCCAAATCGAAATTTTTACTCCCAAAAAGGAAATTTCAATACTTTTGACCTTGCAGAAGCAAATTCACATTGATCCTAGCCGTCGCAATCCGAACCTAAGCAAGCAAATTCCTTTCCCAAATCTCTGGCCACGACAAAACGTCCGTAACACACAACACCCCTCTCTTAATTCAAATCCCTAACCCAATCCGGAACAATCAGACAAAAACTAATCGATGAACGATGAATCCCCCAGAACTAAATCCCGAGGGCCTTCTCCATCACCACCGCGACGCACACACAGCGCCGCCTCCACTCCCTCTCCGGCACTCATCGTGCCGCCGTACGGGCAATCCGAAACGCCGGAACGCCGCCGGAATTCCAGACGAGAACGAGCGGAGAACGCACGGCGGAGGAGGGTAACTTACACTTGAGCGAGGCGGCGTATTGAGGATAGCAGGGGGAATCGGCGATCCTCGCGGCGCTCGGGTACGGCGGTGTCGAAGCTCGGGACGCCATTTTTGGGATCTCTCCGTTCGCCTTCTTCTTCCTCTCTTTTGCTTTTTAGCCTGAAAATGTAAAATGAATTGGGGACCATTTCACAATATATTTAAATTTAAGAGATGAAATCGAAATTTGGAATTATGAAAATGATCGTCGTGTAATCTCCTAAATCACTCTCTCTATCCTGAAGTTAGGATTTGTTCGCTTTGCCAAAAATAATTAAACTAAAAAAATATTTTTCTAAAAAAATTATTTATATAACTTATAATATGATAATAAAAAATATTTTTATATATTCATATAATTATTTAATTATTAATTATTATCGATAATAAAAAAATTTTAATTGATTATTTGAAGCAATCATTTCTTAAATTATTTATTTATTTATTTATTTATGTTTTGCTAAGTAAATAAGCCATTAAATTTGAATTTTTCTCTTTTTACAACCCCTTAGATAAATCTAAATTCGAATCCCTTTTTTTTAACATATTTGGAAATTTTTTTTATGTCCTTTTCACATGCATGTGCATGCGCAATCCTGCCAGTACCAAAATGTAAAACTCAAAAAGCTGACTCAACGCTCTTCGATTTCAAACTTTATGCGTGAACGGATATGGATGTGCATCCTACTATAGCGATAAGTCTTAAATGTATGTCAGAATAAATGGAACAAAATGCTGCTTTAAGTTCAAATAGTCAAGAAAATAGTCAAATATTAGTAAAAAAGGGCAAATCAAAATTTTAATTTAGATGGTTTTATGTCATGACCATTGAAATTCTTCTCCTTAGAAATGTTGTATATAACAATCGAATCTTGTTATTGATTTGTGCTATCCAATGAGAAATTACAAAAATGCTATTTTTTATATATTTTTTGTGAACAAGAAACAACACAAATGAACGTTGATATGTTGTATGATTAATTGACTAAGAAAATACATGAAATAAGTTTAACATTGAAGTACTTTTTCTCAGTGTATCATTCGGTTTACTTTAAAAAAAATAAGTACTTTTCCACAAATTCAACAAACATTCAGGAGTCGAAAATTTTCCAGAAAATTGTGTGTGAATGTGTATTTTACATGATAAAATATTTTATAAACACATTGTTGACGTGTTTCCTAAGAATTCAATTTTTTGGGAAAAACAGTTCATCTAACTTGATATTAGCCATAATACAACCGGTTGTGACTCTGAAACATACAAGTGTAGCCACAAGGTGCCCTTCATCACATGCCTCTAAAAGTTCTTTCACAATTTTATTGCAAAGGTTAATCGAACCACACTTGAGATCACAATTTTTGTTATTGCATCTTGACACTGTTTATTGAAAAAGCTAACTTCAAGAGCACCAACTTCCAAACGGGCCCGCGACACTGTCTACTAAAAAATTCCTATACATTCGAGCGATTCATAGTCACTCTTCCAAACTCAAATTATAGAGATTTCATCAATTCATATTCTACAAATCATATAAATAATTAGGATGTTGCATTCATCTCGTACAAATTGTGGCTATTTTCTAGAGAAATGACTTTGTACATTCTTCTTGTCTAATATAGTTTGGACCAATAAATGGACCATCCTTTATAACAACTCAACTCAAGCAACTCAATCTTGTCTGATGGAGTTTAAATCCGATCACAGCCACTCAAACCCATCGCTCGTGGCATTCATTTCACAACATGTTCACGCAACACGGGAGTAGTGACCATTGTCACGTAGAGTCGAGTCCTGCTCGCGTAAAGCAATCAATTCACTTGCGATGAGAATGTCAACAAAAATGTCATAATTGTATTGTTGACACAAATTTTAACCGATTTAAACTTTTGGGGATAATAGTTTCCGTTTTCTTGCGGTCCTTTTATCCTCTCTTTTTAGGCATAGCACTTGAAAACCCTTAATTTGCCTGGCACCTTGACGTGCCTTCCCTTAAGGATGATCGCTTTCAGGATGGATAGGTTTCAAATCTAAAACTTGAAACGTATTTTGTTAGAATCGTTCCCGGTTTTTCGAACCTGAAATGCTTTAGAACCAACCTTGTTTTTCCAATCTGATTCGAGAGTCTAAATGATAACTTGTTTTTCTTTTATTATTATTTTTTTTGGTTTTATTTTTTTACAACATAATAATATGAGCAACAAAATGGTTTAAAGTAAAAAATGAACGAGGGGAAGCGAGCAAATGTGAGTCAAGAATGAGCAAGGGTTGTGAGGCTCGAACAAGAGAGGGCGAGCTGTGAGTGAGCAAGGAGGAGGGTGAGTTGCAAGTAAGAGAAAGTGAGTCGTGAAGTATTCAATGAGGTTGGAGAGAACATAAAAAAAAAAAAATGTCGAGAGAAAAATTAAGTTTTTAAGACTTTATGAGACTTGCTCTATATTTGATTCAGTTTCCAGATGGCTCTTTACTTTGAATGGGGGATCAGATCAGTTTTCACCAGTTCCGAAGATTAGGAATGGGGAAACGGACAAATTCAAAATTGGGAAGCGGACCCATTTTCAGGATGATCTGATTCGATTTTTGATATAGAATTTGTTCAGTTGCAGTCCCCCTCTATATACTCTCGGTTACATGTATGTGCTGCAAAACTTAGGTTTGTACGGTATTTATTGGTACTCCAGCGTATGGATGCATGAGAGTTTATCTGCATCCTACTCTTTAAGGTTGCATTATCGAGGTCGATGGAAGATGCGCATTTTTCTCGACTTTAAACGCATTTACGTTTCCACTCCGCATTAGTTGGTCTTTGACCTAAAACTGAACTTATAATTGGGGGCAGCCAAAGGTTTATTTGTTCGGCGAAAGAATTTTTGCGAATTAAATTTCTCAATTTTCACAAACTTAATTTACTGAAATTGATTAATTAATGAAAAAGTACATGGATAAAATAAGAAAAATAAATTTCCTAATCTGAAAAGGTAAAAAGCATTAAAAAATTTTCTCCAAACAAACACACCTTAACGAAGGGTTTATAAATGTTTCAACTTAGAATATTCGGCTATAACATGATATAAAATTTACTGAGATAGTCAACTACTTCATCTTAAGCTGCCACTTGAACATACGCTAAGTACTTCCACATACATAACATGCTATAAGTACGCACCTTCAGATCGACACCGTAGATGGACAAAGCTCTGTTTTTCAATTGGAAACATATGCAAAATGATCGACAGGAATCCACAGTTTGTCTACTAAACTCCTAGCAGCTTGCATCGGCAGATTAATCCGACATACTGGTGCTGTTTATAGCCTTGGATCACTAAGTATACTACACGACTTGCGAGTTTTCACCGGATCGCTTGATAGTGAACTCTTGGAATCGATAGGGAGCCGGAAATTCGGGATTATTTTAACAGGTTTGTTGTCTAGTCTTGTCTCTTGTTGCAGCCTAAACAAGGCAAATTCCAGGATAATGTGATTTGACTCAAATGTGACCATAAAGCAACTAATTATTTCCTGTTCGGCTTTGGAAAATCCACCTCAATGTACTAGTTTATTATTTCCTGTTGTCTAATCTCTTTCCTTGGCATGTCGATTTGTTTCCCCCTTGTGTTCGCGACTCGGTAATCCCGGAATTCGGCCTGCCAAATTAGCCAATCTCGATAAGTGTCTGAAGACCCGCGATCGCGAGCGAAAACTGGGATTACCGAGGCTGCCTACGGCAGGAATGGCAACAGCTGAAAAGAACTCAACAAGGTCAGAACTCAGATGTTCCGATCTGCTGTTTTTCCGGCTTTGAACTCGTCGATCATGGCTTTCGGAAATCTGATGACTTCGCATTGGTCATGTGCTTTTCAGGTATGCAGTGGTGACGGGAGCTAATAAGGGAATCGGACTCGAGATATGTAGGCAATTAGCTTCGAAAGGAATCGAGGTGATATTAACAGCTAGGGACGAGCAACGGGGCCTTGGAGCTGTCAAAGGCCTCGAAGAATCGGGGATTTCTGTAATCTTCCATCAACTTGACGTGACTGATGCGGGCAGTATTGCCCGTTTGGCCGAATTCATCGACACCAGCTATGGAAGGCTCGATATTTTGGTGAGAGATCTGTATCTTGCTGATGGAATTTTTCAAGAGGCATTCGACGAATGATCTCTCCTTTCTTGGCGCATAATTTTTGCGGGTTCTGTTTGCTTCTGCAGGTAAATAATGCAGGCATAGGAGGTGCTATTGTGGACTGGGAGACATTCAACACCATGTCATACGAGAATGGCAGAGTACGTCCTCTTATTAGAACCCTCTTTCTTCTGTATGGTCTGAATATATGTATAATTAATTTTTTCGGATTGATGTTGTGAATTCAGCACCTGAATTTCGTGACAAATTGCAGATCAAAGCCAATGCTGCCGAGCTGTTGTTGGAGCTGACTAAGCAGACCTACGAGATGGCCGAGGAATGTGCAAAAGTAGTTTATTTTGGCACCAAAAACACTACAGAGGCACTCCTTCCGCTGCTTCTTCAGTCAAGTTCTGGAAGAATTGTGAATGTATCTGCATCAATTGGGAAGCTCCAGGTTAATTCTGGTCTGTAGTTTACTGTTGAACATGATATGATCAGTCTAGTGCCTCCACGGATTTCATCCTAAGCCACAAGTACTGATGAGGAGAGTCTGCTGGTAGTTCTGATGCAGATGCCTTCGATTGCTATAACAAAAAATCAACTCGAGATGAGATCAAGAAGCTTATTGGTGTATAACTGTTCTAACCAGAGCTTAAACCGGTTAAATCACGTCACATGTCCATTCTATCTAATATCATTTAAACATACAAAGCCGTGCATTTGTCTGCATCTTCTGTCCGGCCATTGGAATATCGTATTCAATGAACATGTGCTGTCTGACATCTCTCTAAGTAGTAAGTATACAATCTCGGTATTATTTCGTTCAATTTGCCTTTGTTCTTTTTCCTGGTTCAGCATGTCAAGAACGAAAAGGCGAAAAGGGAGCTGAACGATATCGAGACCCTCAAGAAGGAAAGGCTAGACGAAATGTTGAGCGAATTCCTGAGAGATTTCAAGGAAGACAAGTTGGGAGCAGAAGGGTGGCCTACTCACCTATCGGCATACACAGTCTCTAAAGCCACGGCGAACGCCTACACGAGACTTCTCGCCCAGGAACATCCCCAGCTCCGTGTGAACTCTGTGTGCCCCGGCTTCGTGAAGACGGACATGAACAGCAACAACGGAATCTTCCCAGTCGAGGACGGAGCGAGAGGGCCCGTGATGTTGGCTTTGCTGCCTGACGATGGGCCTTCAGGATGCTTCTTTGCAGGGACGGAGGTCTCAGGATTCTGACCAAAGTCTTTCGCAGTGTGGCCTTAAGTGAAACTGTTCTTTCCCACGTGTATCTTGCTTACATGGTACTCAGTTTGAAAAATGTAGCACCGAGATTTCCCCATGATTTATGGGAGAAAAGCAGAGAAGAACGCATAAGGTGCCGTTATCAAAAGAGTTTTAACTTTTTAAATCATAGAATCAGAGTTATGTCTGTGCAAATTTAAACAGTTCATTATTAATATTACACTAATAGAAAGTCCACTAGATCTTGATGCAAACAAAACATTTATGTCAATCCATAATGAAATTATCAATGACAAATTGTAATTGGACATTTTAAAATTAAAATCGTGTGTATAGATCAATTTATTTGAATTTGCATAAAAGTGTAAGGCGAAATCTATGGAATTCGCCTACCACTTAGAAAATATAACCTAGATTGCACATGACAAGCGTAGGAACGATTGCCAATCTCTATAAGTCAATATCAAGCTTCCAGATCACATTTAATTATCCAGTTCGAAAGATGTAGCAAATTTTCTTGAATTTCTTTGACACTTTTTTCTTCTTCTTTTTTTTAATTTTAATTTCTATAGAAATGATGAATCTCCTTCTTTTTTCCTTTTCCAAAACTTTTGCCTCCTTGACAACTCAAATTAAAGTGCATGACACACCCCAGCAAAAAGCTGCACGAAAATCTCTCCTTTCTTTTCCTTGCCGTCCCCCTCTTTTCCACAGTTGATTTTTTACTCTGCCTTTTCTACACGGCACAAAATCTTGACTTCCCTGAAGAAGCCCACACATTATACATTGAAGAGAGAGAGAGAGAGAGAGGAGGGAGGGAGGGAGGGAAGTTTTAGTCATCAGTAGGAAGAAAAATTCACCATCTTCTTCTTCTTCTTCTTCTTCTTCTTCATCGTGGGGTTACACAATGAGCAGTGCAGCAACAGTCACAGGCAAAGCAGGAGCAACAGGATCAGAGACCAAGTTCATCAAGTGTGTCACCGTTGGTGATGGTGCTGTAGGCAAGACTTGCCTCCTCATCTCCTACACCAGCAACACTTTCCCCACTGTACCTCTCTCTCTCTCTCTCTCTCTGGTTTAGCTCGGTCTAGTAGACTTCTGTTAATGCTGGTTCAAGTGCATTTAGCTTGTGTTTCCCTTTATCTTCTCTCTTGTTTCATGTGAGTTATAACTCAGAACAATTGAGGGTTTTGGTCCCTTGTGTGCGCAGGATTACGTTCCAACTGTTTTTGATAACTTCAGTGCCAATGTCTTGGTTGATGGGCAGACTGTGAATCTGGGTCTCTGGGACACTGCTGGTTCTCTCTCTCTCTCTCTCTCTCTCTCTCTCTCTCTCTCTCATATGTTCTTTGTGAAATCTGATGGGTGGCTGCAATCTTGGTCATTGTTGCTCTTTGTAACTCAACTATACTTCATCAATGGGGGTCTGCGTGAGAGCCCTTCATTCATTCTAGATTCTCTGGTCTAAACCTGAGCTCCTTTTGGAAGGACTTCAAACATGTTTTATTGGATTTTGGTTTTAGAGATTACTAGATCGTCGATAATGCCTGAACTTTTACTTGTCATTTAAGATTAAAGAGCTTGCTGTTTGCCCACAAGTACTAAACAATTCAAGTGCATCAGTCAAATTAAAGCCTTCTTTTCAAGGAAAAAGAGTGGTAAACATGCCTATTGTTACGAAGAATCCTTCTTATGATTATGCTTCCCCTGTCTTGGGAGATGTCTGAAAAGCGTAGTAGCTACCAACAATTTTATCTATCCTTTCAATAGAACTAGATTATCTGGGCGGGTCTAGAGATTCAAATTTTATCCCATTTCAAAAGCTGGTAGTATTCAAAACCTAGACTATGTCTTTTTTGGATTAATTTGTATGTCGATGTTACTTTGTTGTAATGATATTTGATTAGCCCAAGATAGTGGATGTAAGATAATTTTGCATGTGCACTTCATCATGACTCACTAAGCTTTGTTGCTTTAGTTGAGAGTCAATCATTGCAGGAAATACACTTAGTTTGATTGATGCACAAAGTGTTGCTCATACATTTGAATAATGCCCTTAAAGTTGCTCTCAAAAGCAACTTGATCGTGTGAAAGTTCCTTAATATTCAAGTTTTCTATTCAGGCCAAGAAGACTATAACAGGCTGAGGCCTTTGAGTTACAGAGGAGCAGACGTCTTCATCCTTGCTTTTTCCCTCATCAGTAGGCCAAGTTTCGAGAACATTGCCAAGAAAGTGAATGATGCTTCTTTTCTCTTTAGCTTTAATCAATTCTTAAGAAACATTTTTTTGACTTTTCTGTTGACTAATTTTTTTCCCTGCTTTCTCATTCTATATTGCTGTCTTTCTTCTTTTTCTTTCTGCACATCTTTATTTTGGAGAAGTGGGTTCCAGAGTTGAGACATTATGCTCCGTCAACTCCAATTGTTCTTGTGGGGACCAAACTAGGTAAGATGTCTTTTCTTTCCTTCTTTGATATGTAGGGACACCTCTTCGCTTGAATTTTGAAATTTCAGTTTTCAGATTTCATCATGAACTTGAAGTGACTTGCGGAAGTTGTTGGAAAAGATTCAAGAATTATAAGATATCTGTCTATTTAGGATTGGCAGTGGTAAACAAATAGCAGCAGGTTGCTATTATGTGCATGCATACAAAAACAAAGTTTTTCCTTGGAAAACAGATGACATCGAACCTTCTTGGTTAATTTCAAGCTTCGCAGTTGTTAATCTGTTTGGCTTGAGTCTAAGAGCACTTTTTCTTCTCTGTAAAACCAGATCTAAGAGAAGACAAACAATTCAAACTAGACTACCCTGGAGCATGCACTATTTCGATGGAACAGGTAAAGTACCATTTTTTTCTTTGTTCCCCGATGTGGTCATCTCTACTGTGCAACAGTACGTGAAATTGTCGTATGTTTGAAAATGTTGCGAAAGCAATCCATCATGAGTGAGGAGGCAATGTACTGAGGAAACAGAACATGCAAACTGTGATAATAATGGAACGACATTGCAAGGACAAGTTCATGTGGCAATGGATGATCCCGCTTCTTGCAATTTTCAGAAAAGAGGACCGGATTAACTTGCAATAAAGGAACAAAATTAATTCAGGCACTTTCAGAAAAGAATATGCTTCTTTGTGTTTCAGCCTCTGTATTTCCTTAACTTGCCAGTGTTCCAATGAGTACATTTGACTAGTTTCCATACTCTGTGTCATATTTAGAGCAACCAAGGTCGATCAGTCGAGCACTTTTCTTTTCCCAGTTATGCTTCTCATATAATTTCCTCGATGAATAGGGTGAAGAACTGAGGAAGCAAATTGGGGCTTTGGCATATGTTGAGTGCAGCTCGAAGACACAACAGGTCAGTTTCAATAAGCGGTTGCAAAAATGAGTTACTGTACAACCTCAGGAACATCATTGTTTTCGTCATGTCATATGTTTCTCATTCTGTAGACCAACCATACTGGAATGCACAATAAGGAATAATGGTGAAACTATGATGATTTTAAATTGCTTGTAATAGTTGTCCATGACTGGTGTAGCGTCAAGGCCCATGATGTTCAATGTCAACGCGTGCTTATAATTTGAGATAACCTGTCGAATTACACATTCGTGCAAGCACCTATTTCAAGACGCTTGTGTTTCTTTTGTCCTACACTTTTTTTTTTTTGACTAAAAGGCAATAGAACCCAGTTTTAGGAGAATTTCATCTGGAGGCAACATGTGAAGAAAAACATCCTTAAAAGTTTTTGAAGTAAGCACAATCTTTTTCATAAGACATGGCGATATGTACGTCTGTTCCATCCTAGTGCACGGTCGAAACTGAGAGCTAAGCAACTCTTTATCTGACCAACGTGCAGAATGTGAAGGCCGTGTTCGACGCAGCGATCAAGGTGGTTCTACGGCCTCCTAAGCGCAAGAAGCAACAGAGACGGTTGGGCGTTTGCCAAATACTTTAGACTTTACCCTTGAAAAGCTACGCTGGTGCTTGACTCCGGTCGAAATTGATGGCTCTAGTTTTCACGTCTCTGTGCATATTTGATATCCTCGGACTTCCTTTAACCTGTGCAAGAGTGCATTCTTTTGTGAGTGAACTGAAGCTACGAAGCTGCCTTTTTCTTCTTTCTTCTCTGATGCATAATCTATGACTTTGTGTACTTTGATTTCTGTTTGCCTATTGTGGATGTCAAGTCTGGTTGAGATTGTAAATGTATATACGCCTCGTCTTTGGTTATTGTTCCTTTCTGGATGGGCATAAAAATTATCTGTTTGCTACATCTACACTGTCAATTGGTGCTTGCTGAGTAGGAAGTGTCGACTGCCTGAACCCATCTGGGTTTGGTTTTCCATTTAGTGATCAGATTTGGTTTTTCCTCTAATGATCTTATGAAGACATTAGATATGGCAAAATGGGTCGCAAGTGTGAGATTTTGCAAGACGTTTACTAACTGTTTTAAAAACTTAAGCTATTTAAATGTAGGTATGGTTTAATATTAATATATTTTATCAGTTTCCTTCAAGTTTAGTCTAGTTTTTTGTCTAGTACTAAGCATGACCATATTTAATTAAAGAAATAAATGGAGTCTGAAAAGATTTGAATTTAGATCCTCTTACTTTTATATTATGTGAGTATAAGACTATTGTCAATTGTTTTAAAATATATGAAGTTTTTTATTTAAATATTCTATTGATAAGTCCGTTTTTCAACTCAAATTTAGTGGGTGGAGGAGAAATCTATTATGATACCTGAAAATTTGGGACTAATTTCACCAAATAGAAATTAGGTAGATGTGTCATTGCTTAGTGGATTAAAACCTTATGTAAAAAGGGGACTACGTAGGACTATTTACCCTTTTTGTTCGGCCCATTCCTTAGTCAGATTATGCTTAGAGCACTTTCTCCTCCTAAAGAGAAAGGGGGACCGGTAAAGAACAAAAATTGCCATAAATGATAACTAGTCAAACTCGAACATCGCAGGGAGGGATGGGGTGGGGACACGCAGTTTCGGGAGTGGGTTTCGATACCCACACCTGCAAGAGAGCGAGGGCAAAAGAAAGTCGAGAGTGAGTGTAGAATAGGTATAGAGTAAGGCAACAAAAAAAAAAAAAAAACTCGAACATCGCAAAAATTATTCAAAAAATTGTAAAATTTTAAATTATATTAATTTAAAGGAAATATCACAAAAAATTTCAAATTTTATTAAAAGTGACAAATTTACTTTAGATTTTTTTTTTTTGTGACATGAAAAACTCTAAACTTTACAAATTGTGATATATTTATCTCATTAAGGGTATTTTCATCTTATTCTTTTTGTTTTTCTTTTTTCTTTTTGTTTTCTTCTTCTTCTTGAGCCGGTGGAGGGAAATCGGCGTTCGGCAAGGGATGCCCTCACCAGCATTGGGCAAGGGTCGCCCTTACTTGGGCCGCTAGGATTGCCCTTGCTCGATCTAGCGAGAGCATCCTTGTTGGCGTCAGGCAACCCTAGCTAGCCTAGGCGAGGGCGACTCTCACCGGACATCAGCTTCCCTCTGCCGGCTTCGCCATGGCCGGCGAAGGGAAGAAAAAAAGAAAAAAAAATTTAAAAAGTAAAGATCAAAATGCCATATAGTTTAGGGTAAATGTGTTACACGAATGAAAGTTTAGAATTTTTTATGTCACAAAAAAAAGTGTGGAGTAAATGTGTCACGATTGACAAACTTCGAGATTTTTCATGTTGCAAAAAAAAAATTGAGGTAAATTTGTCACTTTGGACAAAATTTGAGATTTTTGTAGTTTTTTTCCTTAATTTAATTTTAAATATTTTATTAAAATTGTATCAATTTAATCTTAAACTTATAGGTAAATTATTAATATAGTTATGAACTTTTAAATGATTTGTTAATCATAATAGCCTAATGATTAGACGGTCCATACCTTATCGATAGAGACAAATTTTCGCCATATTTTTCCTTTTCTTTACTCACTTTTTTCGCCTCACTGGTGGCCTGTTTAGGGATGGACAAATTAAAAGATTTAACACTGATTTCACTTCTTAAACCTGCCGTGTTCAGGTACATCCGTTCAAGGACATCTTCCTCACAGCATGCACTGTGCAGAGAGCCGATCGATCTTCTTTAATTTTTCGTTTCGGTTGGGAAGCGCAAATGCAGCCACTCACTGCGGAATTGAAAAAAATATCGAAAGGCCTCTTCAAGAAATCCAAGGGGATCCAGGCTGTGCGTGCAGATCACCCTGTCTTCCGTATCTCCGCAGCAAAGATTTTTCATGATCTGCACCGAAAGCTCGCAGCAGACGCCTGCCTGAAAAGTCGAAGTCAAGATGCGGACGTTGATCCATCTTTAGACCGGTCAGTCAAACAGAGTGCTGTAAATGCAAAGCATGGTCCAACTTTCATCATAAATAAAGAGAATTACAAAAAGTTATCTCAATTTAATTCTAAAATCCTTTTTTATAAATCCGATCCTAAAATTTTTATAATCATACTAATTTAGTCTATTTAACCAAATTTGATCAACCGGTGCTGATGTTGAGTAAACTTTAATGTGGATAATTTTTTTAATAATTTTTATTTTATTTTCTTTATCTTTTTTCTCGATTCTCCCTTCTTTCTTTCGTCGATGGCGAGGTCAACCTCGCTGGCCATTGGCGAGCTTAGTCTCACCAAATTTGGTGATGCTCAACCTTGCCAGCCATGGTGAGGGTTGCCTCCATTAGCCACTGATGAGGTTTGGCCTTAACTAGCCATGGCAAGCACGAGTCTCTCTTAGTGACAACGACAAGTCTAGCCTTGCCATGGTTGGGTGATCCTCGCCATTGGCTGGTTAGAGTGCGTTTGATAACATTTTTGTTTAAAAATTGTTTTTGGGAATAGAAATAGAAAAAAGTATTTACGCGAGGGAACAATTTTTAAACAAAAAACGCGTTTGATAAATCTATTCTAGAAATATAAAAAGAATAGAAACACGTTTGGTAAATTGGTATAATTTTTTTATTTCTTTTAATTTTTTAATATATTTTATTTTATTTTTCTATTTTATTTCTTATTTTCTTATTTATTTTTCCTTATTTATTTTTCTTTTTTTTTTTTTTCTTCTTTTAGTTGGTCACCCGGCCTCGGCCATGGTCGCCGACCGGGCCGATGAGGGCCGGCGGCCTTGCTGTAGCTAGGCGAGGCTCGGCCTCGGCTAGCTAGGCGAGGCTCGGCCTCGCTAGGGCTCGGCGATGCTCGGCCTCGCCGGGGCCGACGACGCTGCGGCGATGTCACCGGCCCTCGGCGACCGGGTCGTCGACCATGGCTAAGGCCCGCGACCGACCAAAGAAAAATAAGAAGAAAAGCGTTCCTATGTGTTCCAAAAACAAAAAACAAATTTTTTTTTTTTTTGTTTCTATTCCAGATGTGTTTAGGAACAAAAAAATACTTTTGGAACAAAAACGTAAATAAATGTGTTTACTTCATTTTTTATTCCCAGGAACAAAAAAACAAAAATTTGTGTTCTTAGGAACAAAAACACATTTTACTATGCAGGGCCTTAGTTGCGTAAGGAATAAGGAAGAAGAGAGAAAAAAAGAAAAGATAAAAAAATTTTAAAAATAAAAAATTTTAAAAAGTATCTACGTCAATGTTCAATGGACGATCAACATTTACATCAATGCTAATCAATCAAGCTTTGCTAGATAAATTAAATTGACATAATTACAACACGTTTATAGATGAATTTATAAAAAAATTAATATCTAAATTGACATAATTATAATAAATTTATTATTTTTTTGGATAATTTTATTATCATAAATAAACACTTCCACTCAGTTCAATAAGCCCTCTCAAGATTTGAAGCCCACCCAAGTACTTTAATGATCACAATCCTTTCTTTCAATTATTAGGCCTTATGACTAAAGGCCATGCAATCCTAATATATAAATGCAACCACACCTCATGTTGCAGTCAATATTCAATGGACGGTTGACATTTACATTACTGCTAGTCGGCCAAATTTGTCTTAATAGATTGATATGACACAAATGTGAAATGTTATGAATGAATTTACCAAAAATTAAGGATTGAATCGGCATGATTTTAATAAATTTATGATTTTTTTAGATAATTTTATTGTCATAGATAAACATTTCCACTCAGTTCAATAAGCCCTCTCAAGATTTGAAGCCCACCCAAGTACTTTAATGATCACAGTCCTTTCTTTCAATTATTAGACCAATGCAATCCTAATATATAAATGCAACCGCACCTCGTGTTGCGGTCTCCTAAACTCTAGCCAAACAACGCTGCCACCATATCGACCCCTTTTAGCAGCCTCAAACGCTGGTCGGTTTGCCTCGTTCGTTTCTTCTTTCATTACAATGAAAAATAGGTGGGAAAAAAGTTGTTAATAATAGATTTATCTAACCACTCACTCGGATGGCGTTGCTGACGGCAAGCTTATCTCTTTAATGCAAGAGGAGGGTTCGAATTTCGGACGTCGCATTTGGGTGATTTAACCGGTGACACGAGTATGGTGTCGTCCTCAGTGACTTATCTCCAACTGCCGGCCGTACGGGATTTTTTAGATAATAAAAATAAAAAAGATTTTTCTAGAGAAATAGATTAAAGTCGCGATCTTTTAGGGCATAGGAATGATTATCTTCGGACCATTCAATCAAACCGAGGGGGGTAAATGCAGACACCGTCCAGTACGTGAATGACCGTAGTCCTTTCTTTCAGTCATAGGCCTCGTGACTAAGACCATATAAACCTAATTTACAAATTCATCCAACACCGTTCGTCTCGCGGACTCCTAAACTCTAATCCAAAAAGACTTCTCCGCCGCCACCGTGCCAACCCCTGTTGTCGGCATCGAACGCCGGCTGGTCCTTCCTGTTCATTTTTTTCTTCCCTTACGGTGGAAAAATGGGTCGGAAAGAAGTTAATAATAGATTATCGAGGAAAACATGTAAAAAGTCGCAATTTTTGGGCAGAGGAATGGTTATCTTTACTATTTTGCCCTCGTTTTGGGTTGGACCTTTCTTGAATTTCCCAACTTGGACTCCAACACCTTTTCTCTTCCCTCTCTTTTATCCCTTTTTCCCTCAACTGGCCTCACGCGAGAGCCGCTCTCCTGCCCAAGCACAGGCAAATCAAAAGATTTAAGATTAATTTAGCAATCATACAATAAATTTATGACTCTTTCGTCAAATTTTCTCCCTCTTAATCAGTTAAAATTGTTCAAGTATAATGCTCAAGGCCATCTTCCTCACGCCATGCACTGCCGGCTCAGACAGCCGATCGATCTCCCTTGACTATTCATTTCACTGGGAGTACGCAAATGTAGCCACTCACCGCGGAGCCAAAAAAATCCAACACGATGGCAGCAGACAAGGACCCTCCCGAAGACCACGGCCTCTTCAAGAAATCGAGGGTTTTAGGCCATGCATACGCATCACCCCGCCCTCTCAAGATCTGGAATTCACTTTCCAATCAGCTCAATAAGTACCTCTGGAGATCTGGAAACCCGCCCAAGTAATTGAGTGG
The DNA here is from genome assembly GCA_014182555.1 of Eucalyptus erythrocorys. NCBI lineage: Eukaryota > Viridiplantae > Streptophyta > Magnoliopsida > Myrtales > Myrtaceae > Eucalyptus > Eucalyptus erythrocorys. The sequence continues at coordinate 26,764,516 of CM024600.1, read as the reverse complement.
GTCGTAGTCCTTCCTTTCAATCACAGGCCTCGTGACTAAGACTATACGAACCTAACGTATAAATGCATCCGTACCGCATGTCTGGGGTTACTAAAAATGTAAATAATAATCATTCCATTCTTTTTTTTTTATTTTTCTTTTTTAAAAATAGATCTGAAACCATTCAGATTACGCATACGGCAAAATTTATGTTTTTCAATTTCTCCTGATTTCTGTTTCTCACGATAAGTTTGGAATATAAATTTATTTGGTAATGCAATTTGATTTTTTTATTTCTTAAACAGATTTTTATTCCAAAATAGATTTGAAGAAGAAATCAGAAGTTAAAATTTTTAACTTTTTAATTTCTTTTTTAGAAATTTTATCATGTGTACTCTCAATGACGCGATTTCATTTTTCCTAAACAAATTTTTAGCGAGAAATATAGATTTTTATTACATTTCTCTTTTTTTTTTTTGGATGCCCAGGAACCCCACTCAGCCCCTAAGTAGGAGGACCCACCACCCCTGACAACCCAGTTAAGACCCCGTGCGGCCAGCGGGATTCGAACCCCTCCCCTCTCGTTAGAATCATGAGAAGTTCTTATCCAGCTGAGCCACCGCAGGCGGTGGTTTACATTTCTCTTTTTGATAAAGAAACGGATACAAAAATTGTTCTCATCGTCTACTTTTGCTAATCGTCCGTCTACCCTCAACGGACCTATCAAATAGATTTTTGTAGTGAAATATCTTATATCATTATCAAACGCATATCTTTAACATAAATAGGGATATTCATTTTATTTTAATGAACGAAATGATTATCATTGATTCCCTAGTCCTTATCGAAACTTGTCAGCCTCAGACGCCAGCCGGTCCATTTCGTTCTTTTTTTCTTCCATTATGGTGGAAAAATGGGTGGGAAGGAAGTCGTTAATGATAGATTGCGGAGGGAGACGGGTGAAAAGTCGCAGCATTTAGGGCAGGGGAATGATCATATTCACTATCTTGCCCTCATATTAGGTAGGAGCTTTTCTTTAGTTTTCCCAACGCGGACTCCAACGCCTTTCCCATCATCATCCGAAAACTCTCTCTCTCTCTCTCTCTCTCTAACCCTAGAAATGAAGATGGATTACTACCCAAAGATCTCTCTCTCCTACCTTACTCTCCTGTCTCTTCTCTTCGCCAGCTTTCTCTACTTCTGGATCACCACTTCATCTTCTACCTCCAGCCCTCTGATGCCTACTCGCTCCCAATACAGCTGCTTGCAGCAAAACCCTGTAAGTCCCCATGTCCTTATTTTTCATGATCGTTTGTTAAGCCGTGTGCCTTCTGTCTGTCAAGAAAGAACAAGAAAAATCAAAGCATGCTGACGTCAGTGTTCCTCCCAGGGGACCGCCGCCCCCGCCGCCGTTGCTGCCCCGAGGGACGACCTCGAGCTCGCGCTGAGCAAGGCGTCGATGCCCAACAGGACGGTGATCATCACGATCGTCAACCGGGCCTACGCGGATCCCGGCGCGGAGGTGGGCACTGGCGAGACGCTGCTCGACCTGTTCGTCCGGAGCCTGTGGCTCGGGGAGGGCACGCGGGGGCTGCTGGACCACGTGGTGGTGGTGGCGATGGACCGGGCGGCGTACCGGGCGTGTCGGTTCCGGCGGCTGAACTGCTACCGGCTGGAGACGGAAGGGGTGGATTTCCGGGGAGAGAAGGTGTACATGTCGGAGGACTTCATCAGGATGATGTGGAAGCGGACGGCCTTCCTCGGCGACGTTCTCAGGCGCGGTTACAATTTCATCTTCACGGTAAGGATTTACGCTTTTTTCCAAAACACCAAAAAAAAAAAAAAAAAAAAGAAAATTACCAGTTGTGTTTTTATTTAATCCCCATTTTTTAGTTACATTTTCGTGCGATGGCCGACAAAACGGAAGCCCATGTAGTGTTCAAAAGCCAAAAGGCTAATCTTTGCCACGTAAGGGCAGGAAAAAAAATTGCCGCGTGAAGTCAAAATGAACCTATAAAATAACCAAATTTTTGTGAAAAATCGATCCAGAGAGAGGCTGTCGGGTACATTCATACTTCGTAAGCGAAGATCGTCGAGCACAGATCGACGATTTCTTTAGATTGGGGCGAACAGTCATTTACCAAAGATGCTTCTGTTGGCCAAGCATTACGGCATTGGTCGGCAGACATATATGCACGGCAGACGCATGTTTTTATCGTGTTTGCGTGTGCTGTCTGCCCATCCATCTTCGTCTGAGGAAAATACGCGGCTGAGATCCATTATTGGTCGACCGATTAGTTTTACTTCGAATATCGGGTCATGCCAGCACCGACAATAGATCTGGAGATTAATATGCTGGCGGCATGTTTACACTAAATGAGGTGGTAATTAGGAAATAGTGATTCGAACCCACATCATAGGGCGAAAAAGGTTGCTAGGTCGTCCTTTCTCGTTGTCATGAAACTTAGTTGGGAATAAAGGGGTGGTGGAATATGTCTCTAAAGCATATAGTTGAAAAGGGAGGAAGTGGGTTGGCAATCATAAAAAATTGGAAATTTGGGCTGACGTGGAAGGATGACAAGTGGACAGAAAAAGAGAGAGAGAGGGGTGGGGTCCTTCCTGGGAAGCAACTTAGTTCGACTGGCATGTGATGTGTGGGAGGAAAATAACAGCTGTGGCGGGAAACTTGGGGCTGAATCCATATGTGATAAAGTGATATTTCATTTTGTTTTATATTTCTCGTGTTGATTCTATTTTAAAGTGTCACCACCCTTAGACAAGAGCTTCATGATTTGTCCCCTAAAATTTAGGGCATCAGTCACATTAATCTCACTTCATAAGGGAAGCAAAGACATCTCATAGAGGAGCTGGGGTGTTGTACAGCCTCTATCATTGACATTGGTAGCTTTTTTCTTTTACTTTGTCAAGGTGGGCATAGGAAATTCTTTTGTCCTTTTACTATGATATGGAAATATTGCCGTGAGAATCGGACTATTTGAAAAGTTTATGAAAGATATTGCAGATCCTATGAATTTAGCTCTTTCTATATGGTGGGAACTTTGTTTTGTGGTACTAATCAAAGTTTGAGTGGTTATATGTCATTGTCCATCCTATCTACCTTTTTGAAGTTGTGCATTGTTTTTAACACAAAGAATCTCTAAAAAGAAAAAGGATGCGCATGCACAATAGGGGAATAAATCGATGTAGCGGTCAATATTGATGAGCTCACTTTTGATACTATTTGTCAAATCAAAGCATGTCCTTAGTCTACAATAGGAAAATCCCAAATCGGCTTTTTCTTATGGGGCTATAGTATATACTATGCGGACGGGACATTTTACTTTTCCTTTGGTTGATGGAACGAGACATTGAAAAGCATAGTGTTTAGTACAATTCAAGAACGATCTGGATTCCCTTGCCTAGAAAAATCCAAGTGTTTGATTGACAAGTATAGAAGAGGAACGATCTGCCATTATTGTTCGAGAGGGATGGAGTGTGAGAAAAAGTCGATGCATGAATAGCGCAGGGAATTGTCGTCATGCCTCTCCCTTTATCTTGTACTATGAATTACTCAATAAGTTTTTTTTTTTTTTAATTAATAACTAAATACATCGTTAGAGATGAAATGATTTTCTTGGACGACACTAATATTCGGATGAGCGTAGCTAGAAACTTGCACAATCATATAAATCATGTGCCGAGTAGGATTAATTCTACAAAGGTCTCTAAATTTTATTTGGGTTGTTTCTAAATTTGTTTCTTTTACTGAGGATTGACTCTATAAGAGACAAATATATACAAGTGCTCTTGGGACGATGGTTGTGAACATAAACCATAGTTAAAATTACATTTTAATTAACAGGACGGTTGATTGTATTGAAAAACTGTAAAATAGTCCGGGTCAATTAGTAAATTTACAAGTGTCCTGGGATCACTTGGGATCCCCCTTTGACAAATTCAATATGATGTACCCCTAACAAATAATAGGGGACGGCCATGGCTGCCGACACCTATTAAAACATGTTGCTTGATTAGGACATTTTTGATTGGGGCCTCACCGTTCACCGCAAACGTCTGCTATTGTCTCTCTTTTCTGCTTGCTGGCAAAAATTGCCCCTTACATTTTTGTTATGATGGATCGGTGAACATGATCTAGGTCATGGATTACTCGATTTCCTATCCAAGAATCGGCATGAACAGTATCCTTTTGTTGGTCAGACATTATTGAGCTTTGATAATATCATCACGGGATGAGCGGTGGAGATTGATTGGCGCCACGTGTTTGAGACAAGGGTCTTTTTTTCAATTAGTACAATCTTGCTTTGCTTCAACGGAACCCTATGGGACTTACTCGAGGTGAAATTATTAAAGGAGATTTGATTAATTGGTTTCTTCCAAGGCGTTGACTCCTGATGGATGAGTGTGGGTTTCCTAGAGAAATCGGGAAATCAGAGGCTGTTTAATATATATATTAGTCCGAATGGGAGGAGACAAATAGGTGGGGTAGGATCTTTAATTTCTTTAATTTCTAAGAAATATTATAGTTGCATTTCTCGGTTTTCCACGTGGGGTGAGCACTAAGGATGCGTCAAATTGGGTCTAATAAAAAGGTCCCGATTCACATCCTTCATGACGACTGATCTTATGTTATATTAACAAATTATCGAAAATTCAGGACAAAATTAATCAAATTGAAAAATTTAATGCCTAAATTAATATAATTGCAATGTATTTGGGTTTTTTTTTTTCCGTAATTTCTTCAGAAGATTGAAAGTGTGATCTTGTGAAGAAAAAGAAATATCAAAAGGGTAGGGGCAGAAATGCTTTTATTTTTTAATCATGACATTAGTGCTGTTATCATACCACGAGACTTCCTTTGTACTCCTTTTGAATTAGTTATGTAATTTATGCACGACTAAGTGTCGGTTAATCTCGATTAAGGAGTTGCTTATGAAGAAGAATTCGGTTAATTTTCTCGCAGGACACTGATGTGATGTGGCTGAGGAATCCATTCACAAAGCTGAGCAAGAACGAAAGCGAGGACCTCCAGATCAGCACCGACGTCTTCAATGGCGACCCACGGTCGGAGGACAACTTAGTCAACACCGGATTCTACTTTGTTCGGTCGAACAACAGGACGGTCGCGCTGTTTGACGAGTGGTACTCGAGGCGACAGAATGCCACGGGCAAGAAAGAGCAGGACGTCCTACTGGACCTGATCCACGAGGGCGCATTCAAGACGCTCGATCTCGGTGTCCGGTTCTTGGACACGCTTTTCTTTAGCGGATTCTGCGAGGATAGCAAGGATTTCGGAGCAGTCGCGACAGTCCACGCGAACTGCTGCCGGAGCATAACAGCCAAGGTCTTCGACCTGACTGTGGTGCTCCGAGATTGGAAAAGGTTCAAGTGGTCGAGGAAGAAGACGGCGGCTGTCAATGGAACGGCGGCCAGCTTGAGATGGACGAACCATATGGGGTGTTGGCGAGCTTGGCGAGTGCAAGGCAATGGAAATAAATAATAAATGTAATTAGATGGTTTCCACTTTTGTTGGCCATTCTTTCTGTTCTTATTTTCTTTTGATGCAAGCTATTGTCATTAAATTATTCCGCATTGATGGAATTTAGAATGTAATAAAAATGACAACTGCAAGAAAAATAAAAATGGGTCTGTCGTCGTTCTTGTTGGTAAATGAATCTCAATATATGTAAGATTTCGCATGACTTCTCGATCGACACCAGTTCATTGTAGATCAATTTGGCTCTGCAACTGGAAAGTGCGAATGCACCGATATTCTATGGAAATCTTCTCTTTAGGGGTGTTAATTAATCGGGTCAGGTTCTCGACAAAACCCGGACCCCACCCAAATACCTCGGGTAGTTCCTATTATGACTTTACCCAAGGACCCGACCCTATATGAATCAAACCGAATTCCCCAGCCACCACTTTTTTTTTTTTTTGAACAGAAAAGGCGCTTACCATGTTCTATTACTCATCATTAACGTTTACACCAAGAACATCAGTGCATAATAAGTTGATAATAGCAGGGGGGTTTTGATATCCAATTAGCTGGACGGGAATTTGTGCGACATGCCTTGGCGACCCAATCTGCTATCCGGTTTGCACTTCTGTTGCAGTGGGCTAAGTCAAGGCCCGTAAGATTGGACATTTTTGCTTTGACCCGGCCCATGGTGACTTGTAGTTCCCACGGCAGTTCAGTTGGAGAGTTGAGTTCGTGTAGTAAAGTGAGGCAGTCAGAGCGCACTTGAGGAGAGAGAAACCGTCGAGCTTCTATGAAATCTAGGGTTTCCTCCAATGCAATGGCCTCCGCCTGAAGGGCCGAAGTAGTAACGACTGGTTTCGCGAGGCCATCCACCAAAATCCCTCGGTGATCTCGGCATACACAGGCGATGGCCACTTTGTGTGTTGAAGGATTTGTCGCGGCATGGGAAGGAGAAGAGTTCTCGGCCAGATCTGGGAGGAAGGATGCATCCAAGTCGATCCGTAGCACACCTGGGGGAGGGAAACGCCAGGTTTCAGATGAGTGATTTGTCTGTTGCTGTTGAATGTTTTTCCTTTGTGCGGTTTGGTAGCTCTCTGTTAGGGCTGATGCTCTGTTTTTTGTGTGTTGGGGGTTCAAGTTGCGTCTGTGGAAGATGAAGTGATTGCACTCCTTCCAGATGCTCCATAATAGCACTCCTACCTCATTAAACTTGCTTCTTGTGACTGGGTTTTGGTAAATTTTGCAGATCTAGTCATCTACCCGAGTTAGGCCGAGCCGAGAGATCTGTAAGTGAAGAGGAGCCGCATTCCAGACGTGCTTGGTCCATGGGCAGAGGAGTAGCAGGTGTTCGGGTGTTTCTTCTTTCCTGTTGCATATTGGACAGACAGGTGAAGGTATGATTTTCCTATTGTGCAAATTTTCTGATGTAGCCAAGGCATTGTTGCAAGCGTTCCAGAGGAAAAATTTGATTTTGGAAGGGATTGTGGCTTGCCATATGTATTTCCACAGCTCTGGGTTGCTTGTATGGGATGATGATGCGTGATCTTGCTGTGGTTTAGCCGAGGCTTCCTTGATTGAGAAGTATCCACTTTTCACTGAGTATTCTCCTGAGCTTGTATGTTTCCAGACTAGTCTATCTTGTTCATCAGGTCCTCTAGTGGTGGTTGCTAGAATTTCGTTTGCCGAGGTCGCATTAAACATAGAATTGATGAGGGGCTCGTTCCATATTCCTATTTCTTGGTTGATGAGATCGGCAACTCTTGTTGGCTCATTGTTTAATGCCTGGCCTGCTATTTTGCCGCTTCTTAACTAGCAATCTTCTTCGATGAATGTGTTTTTCCCGTTTCCGATCCTGTGCATAACGTGAGGAGTGATGGAATCCCTGGCTTTGATAACGCTCTGCCAGCCCCAGGAGGGACGGGACCCTCTACCGGCCTTCCAGAGGTCAGTATGTGAGTAATATAGTGCCTTCAGGGTTTTAGACAGTAAGGAAGTTGGGTGCTTTTCAATTCGCCACACCTGTTTTGCTAACATAGCCATGTTAAAATGCTGCAAGTCTTTAAAACCCAAACCCCCTTCACTCTTCCTTGCTTTTAACAGGTCCCACTTTTTCCAATGTATACCTGCCTTTTTATCATTATTCTTCCACAAAAAATAAGCTACTTTCCTCTCAACAACTTTGCAGATTGATAGAGGTATTTTAAATATAGACATGGCGTATTGAGGGATAGCTTGTATGACTGCTTTTATAAGAATTTCCTTACCTGCTTTTGATAACAATTTTTCCTTCCAGCTTTCCAGTTTCAAGTTGACTCGAGCCAAGATCCACGCGAACATATCTTTTTTGGAACTGCCCCAGTCGGAAGGTATGCCCAAATATTTTTCAGTTTTAGTGATATCTGGAACTCTGAGTGTTGATGCCATGTTTTCTCGGAGAGCAGGAGGGCATCCCTTACTAAAATATACCCATGATTTGTTTAGGTTGATGGCCTGGCCTGAGGCGTAGCAATATTGTTTGAGGATCTCAGCCAGATTTTGGCATTCCATAAGTGTGCCATGTAGGAAAAAGATGGAATCATCAGCAAAAAGAAGGTGAGATAAGGTGGGGCAATGGCTATTTAATTGGATCCCTTTGAGTGTGCCTTCTTGAACTGCTTTTTTCATCAACGTAGATAAGACATTTGCCACGATGATGAAGAGGTAAGGTGAGAGAGGGTCACCTTGCCTTAAGCCGCGGGTGGGTTTGAAACAGGGTAAGTGCTCACCATTAAAATTGATGCTAAAAGTTACTGTGATCACACACTGTAGAATCCATTGCACCCATGTTTCACAGAAACCCATTTTGCTTGGGCATGCTTTGAGAAAATCCCATTCAATATGGTCATACGCCTTTTTCATGTCGAGTTTTAAGACTGCTCGAAACTTTCTTTTCCTGTTGCTGGTCCGTAGTCTGTGAAGTACCTGCTGTACCAACATAATATTGTCTTGAATTTGTCTTCCTCTCACGAAGGCACTCTGTTCCTCCGCAATGAGTTGAGGCAGGATGGGTTTTAACTTGTTGGTGAGCACTTTGGATATGATTTTATATAGGAAATTGCAGAGGCTGATGGGTCGGTATTGCTCTAGCTTTTCTGGTTGTGGGACTTTAGGTATAAGTGTAATTAGTGTACTGTTGAGTGCAGGATCCAGGTAACCCGAGCTGAAAAAGAGTTGCGTAGCTTAGAAGATGTCCTTGGAGATGGCAGTCCAGTGGTCCCTATAGAAGATGCCGTGAAAACCATCAGGCCTGGGAGCCTTGTAAGCTCCACGTTGTTGCATTGCTCTGGTAATCTCCTCCTCTGTTATTGGAGCGGTCAAGTTGTTGTTCATATGCTCATCCACTAAGGTAGGATAAGCTGCAGAATAGGTTGCCAATTGCGGGGACCAGCGGTAGTATATACATTTTGGAAGTAATCTGTGATTATTGTTTTCAGCTGTTGCTCCTCTCTTATCCATGTTTCATCACCATTTCTCAGCATAGTGATCTGATTTCTGCATCTTCTCTGGATTGTGGTCGCATGAAAGAACTGTGTATTTTTATCCCCCCACTTTAGCCAACTAATCTTCGATCTGATCCCCCAATACATTTCCTCCTGAGTCCATAATTGATCTATTTCCTGAGTTAAAGCTTTCACTTGCTGTGCCTCCTCATTGTTTTGTGTGCTGTTCATCAGGTGAAGGAGTTCGCCCTTCAGCCAGGTGATTCTTTTCTAAGCATGTCCAAAACTGGTGCGGCTCCACTTCATCAGCTGCTGCTGCACTTGCTTCAATTTTTCTGCCACACTAAGCTGTCGCAGATCAGGATTGTTCCAGGTCTCACTAACGATATTTTTACAATCCGTATGCTCAACCCAGAAAACTTCATATTTGAAGTGTTTACGATATTTATGCTTGGGTTTTGACAGGGAGAGCAGCAGAGGAGTGTGATCAGACCCTATTGCAGGGAGAGCTACGCATTCAGCGTTCGGGTAAGTGAGTCGCCACTCAAGCAAATAGAAAACTCTGTCGAGCCTCTTTTTAACCAGATCATCTCTCTCTCGGTTGTTTGTCCAGGTAAAGGAGCAGCCCTTACATTCAAGATCCATCAGGGAGCATTGATTCATAAATTCTCTGAAAGCCATTAGTCTGTAATTTTCTGCTTGTTTTCTTCCTACTTTTTCTCAATGAAATAAAATTTCGTTGAAATCTCCCAAGCAAAGCCAGGGTATTCTATAATGCGAACTTACAGAATGAATCTGTTTCCATAACTCTACTCTTTCCCTGAATTCAGTTGGAGCATGGAGAAAGATAATGTTCATCTTCTGATTGCTATCTTTCAGGTGGCACTGAGAATAGATGGCTACAGCTGAATGTTGATGGATAGATAATTGCAGATGATCATCCCAAAACAAAGCTAAGCCCCCTGCTAAACCTTTTGGATTAACTATAAAGCTCTGTGTGAACTTTAACTTCCTCTTTAAACTGAGCACTTTCTGTTCTTGGTTTTTTGTTTCCATAATAAAGACAAGATTGGGCCTTTCTTGAGTCACAGAAACTCGTAGAGCGTGGATTGTCAGGGGGTTGCCCAGCCCCTGACAATTCCAGCTTAGGATTTTCATGGGTAAATTGGTGGCTTATTAGGGCTAGCCACCAAAGCCCATTGGTTTGACCTTTCTGCCATCCGAATGGGAGTTTCCACTAATTGAGTTGTTTCCACAACGAGTTGTTTAGAAGCTTGTGCTCCATAGGGGCAAAACCTTTTGCCTTTCTTTGAAGTAGGCGCCCTAGTACATTTGCCTTTCATTTTTGCAGGGGGGGATGCTTGTTTTTGCATGGCAACTTCCTTTTCCAAAGCATCATGGATAATCAAAGCAGATTCTACTTCTATGTAGCAGCTTCCCCTTTTCTGGGGACTTTTTGCTTCAGCTAAAATAATATCCATTGAGGAGGATGTCTGGTAAGTAGCTTCTGCCCTTGGCTGATCATTGTGATCCTGAGTGGCGGGTAATGTGGGGATTTGCTGATCTGTAGGATTATCAGGGGAGAATTGGGTTTTAGGCACCACATCTACTTCTTCAGGAGGGATTTCTATTTTTCCATAGAAGATTTTACCATAATGGCTTAATTGTCGAACCTCTGCTCTTAGCCAATCGCCATATCGGGCAAGTAAATTTTCTTCGAGTCTCGATTCCTTATAGGGTATTTCAGTACATTCCTTAGCATAATGCCCAATTCTGCCGCACGAGTAACAGTAATAAGGCAGACGTTCATATTTAAATTCGACCCAAATGCACTTACTGTCGAGGTGGACTATAACTCCTGTCTTGAGAGGGTTGGCTAATGGCATTGTGACTCTGGCTTTTCCCACTTTGTAACTGCTATTGCTTTTCTCCACCAGCTTGACCTCCACAACATCCCCAATTCTGGATGCAAGCTCCTGAACTACATCATAGGTGACCCTTCCATATGGTAATCCAATAAAATTTACCCAGAAGTCATAGTTTGAGAAATCATAACAAAATTCTGGAGTGTCGGGTTCGCATTGTTTAAGCACCAGAAGGTGGCTGGAATAACACCAAGGTCCAGATTCAAGAACTCTTTGTTTTTCAGCTTCCAGTTGGAAAGAAAAGGAAAAGAATCTCGGTTCCAGCATCGCACAGGTAAGCTTATCTGTTTTCCAAGCTTTTTTCATGGTGGTGACAAAAGCGGGAAAGTTCAAAGTGGGGAGAGTATAAAATCGGCCAAAAAGGATTTTGTTGCATTCTGTGAGTTTTTCGGGCGGAATTTCACTTGGGAGGTCGACAACTTCAACGGCATTCCAGAGATCACCCATGCTTTTGCAAAGGGCCACTAGACGCCTAGCTTCATCAGACTAATCTTCCATCGTTTTTGTAGGGAGATCTGATGTTGTGGATAGAAGGGGGCTCGAGATTAGGGTTCAGAATCGGGGGGATCGAGACAGAAGAAGGGGGCTAGGGTTCAGAAATCTAGCAGATCAGGATGATCGGGACTAAGGGTTTCAAGAAGACTTAGAGTAGGGTTTGCTGCAGAAGTCGACTCACTGGACGAGACTGCAAGAAGAAACTTCCGGGCAATAGGAGGGCTCACAGCGCACCATTCTCCAAGGTCGAAGAGGGAAGAGGCTCAACAAAACTACCCAGTTGGTAGAGATGTACTACCCATACGGTAGAGAAGGGGCTCCATGATCGGAGAGGAAGCTAACGACAAACCGGGTTTCGGGCATGCTATTTGTTTGAGCTACAAGCAATAGCAAAAAGTAAATTTCTCCTCGCCCTCCGTCAACATTATAAAAATCTTATAGACTTACCAAATATTATGCAATGATGTGAATCTTGGTGACTACAATCGCCAGAGAGGGTTTGTGATTGTTCAAGCGAGGATATCAAATATTACGATTGTATAAAGCATCACGGCGCTGCAAATTTCGGAAAAACAAGCATCTCGTTTGTTTTTAAATGCCACAACTTTTGAAGCTAACAGTTCTTGATTGGGTCTTAAGACATAGCTGAGTGATTACACAAGGCCGACTTATTAATTTACAAAAAAGAAACTGCGATTCGCCTTCTCAGTTTTTCCCTTTTCTTCATCGTCGATGTACGGATCCATAAAGCTATCGAGTGTCCATTCATGTTACAGATCGAGCAATGAAGCCTAACCATTGCCAATAATGACGGTTCAAGAAGATTATCCTTCCTCGGAGGAGGTTGAGCATCAAGTAATCAATCTATCGCTAGAGAAGATCGATCTTCGGTCCAATGAGTTGCACATGCAAAGATCATGATGGATGACAAAAGTGATACAAAACATGGAAAGAGAACCCACTTATTTTAACTCGTAGAGAAGGATATTTATTCAGCAGTCAGGTTACAAACCTAAAGAACGGAAAAAAGAAGAGCTGAATCTGGGATGGAGAAGAAGAACAACGCCGAGCTATGGACGAACTCCATAGCCCAAAAACTATATATTAGAAAAGCACAGATATCAGCCAAATCAAAGCTTCACCATAAATACTGCACACTGCAAGTGTGCCCGGGAGTCCTTACCGTCAAATAGGTACGAGCAGTTATAATGCATGGAACAAGCTAAGTACAATGAAACCAATGGGACTTGGAGCAGCAATAATAGGCAATCCGGCATCTCATCTCCAAACCCATTCCCTAACTGGGAACAAAAGTCTCAACATTCTGAAATACCAAATTCTGGGGCGAAAGTTTTAAGTTTTCAGATTCGGGAACGAGCCAGTAGTTATAGATATAAACTTGTCCAAAGTTCAGTAAGCAATACCAACTTAAATATATGCAGTCGGAGGTTTTGGTCACGCATTCTTGACACGGCCAATCTTACGGCAAAATGGTTAGAACTCCCATAAAAAAACCAATACCACTCAATGGTTAGAACTCTCATAAAAAAACGAATACCACTCCTTGAGGGGTTAGTGGCCTCGACTTGCTGCTGCAAACTTCACGAAAAAGGCATATGCCAAAGTCTGACGAAATTATTAGACATAAAAAGCAAGGACATGGAGGTTTTTTTCTCCTAATCTGAAAGTGGTATTAGTTGTCCAATGTTTCCCAAAGAAAAACAGCTAAAGCCATTTGTAAGATCTTGACTGTTGCAAGATATCCGGTCAACTAGAAGGGAGCATTTTTCGGGAAATCAGTCCAATCACTTTCTTAGGCCATTTAGCTTTCTGCCAAGGAACCACTTTGGTATAAAGAAATCATTCAAATGATGGCCTATGTTCCACATCCAAATGACAGCATCAAATCTGTAACACAAAATAACTGCAGTTTCACTTTTCCAACAAGTTTCTCAGGCACTGAGTAAACAAGCCAGCTAGCAATAACACACCCAACAGTTATGTTGTTCCTAAAACAAACCTGCTGTATAGGACTCTTCCATCAGCAGCAATCAAACAATGTAGGAAAGATGTGAACCCATGATAACTTTTGCTCTCAAAAAGTTATACCACAGCAGCAGCAACAATATGTCCATTAATTTGAGAGCTGACTTTCAGCTCATAATGTAAGCTCATTGGTTGTGATAAAGAAGATTCAAGTGCAATCAGAGCTTTGTTCCAGTGTATAGTTGACAGGAGCTACCCCCCTAAGAGAAATACCATAAAACTAAAGGCCAGTAATGGACAAAAAGAATGTATCATCAAGAGATTCTCCTGTTATATCGCATTTCTTCTTGCGATCTTTACCACTACCAAGAAAACGCATTTGAATACCAACATGCACACCGAGGCAGTTTTCCTCGGAAGCCTCAGTCATCTCTTAACTTTCAGGCCAAGGGTTATATTGTTCTTATTAGGTAAACGGGGAAGTGGTGATGAGCCATGAGCCATAGCTAATGATACGTTTGACTGCTTTAATTATGCTCATTAATTTTCTTCAGGCATCACCAAAAGGTAACCATCACATTCTGAACCTTTAAAAAGCAGTAGAACTCCTTCTATGCTCCGTCCAATAGAAAAGCTGATGCACAACATCCCCCTACAGTCTCCTCCATAGGGAATACTTTCAGAGAGAACACGAAAGATGTAATAATACAAATAAGAAACTATCTTGATGTTGTCCTAAATAACTCAAATTTCCTCCACTGTAGGATAAGCATGGCACTGGCCTCTAGGAATGTTCATCATGGCCTGCTTGAAATACTGAAGCACGAACATCAAGCTAGCATCCCAATAATGACAAGGCCTGAATTCTCTTCCACATATATACGCATCATTATGCTAGCTTCCAAAGATCCACACAAGACCAGCCTCTTTGATAGGTCAAATCTGTTCCATAGATAAACTCACTTGTAACCTCACTCTTGAAAATTCACTAGTAATACCTTTGGACGAAACAGCAGAGTGATGGCATGTCCCAAAAAACTGTTAGCCTCCAATGTAGACTATCCAATCTCCATGCTTCAGAAATACTTGAAAACTAACAAATAGATAAATAAAGAAGACTCACCTCAGTAATATGAACCAGAACTACCTGGTCCCATGTAATTGTTGCCTCCTCCACTGCGGCTTGAGTACATCGAAGAGTAAGAGCTACCACCAACCTGCATTACAACCAATGGACTAAATGAGAAAGCAGGCAAAGCATATTGCTTACATATCTATCACAGATAATAAGAGGATTACATTATTTCCTCCTCGAGACATGTACTCGCTATAGCCTGATGAGTACACTCCTCCAGCATCACTGCTACCATAAGAACCTAAAACCATAGAGACCAAAATATTCATGTCATGACAAAAGAAAGGCATAAATTATCAGTGAAGTAACACTAAGATGACCACTTAAATACCTCCATAACCCATACTTTGATGACGACTCCCATAGTACCCATGTGAATCTTGACTGGACATACTGGACATAGAGCTCCTACTGCCACCATAACCCATACTAGATCTCCCATGTCTGAAACAGAATCTACGTGGTTACCACCAACAGCAGCAATATAGACATTTTATTTAATTAATTGCTTCCCTACACAAAATACAGAATACTAACCTGTCACCATAGGCATCGCTGTAGTGGCTACTAATGCCACCAAGTTCATAGTCCAGCCTTGCCCTGGATGGGCGGACCCCCGGATCAGCATAACGTGGAGGCACATCATCCTTCATTTTAATGACACGAAGCAAATTATAACATTCAAGTACAATAAGAAACAAAATATGTAATTCCACTTCAAAATTAATCGAAAAGATTGTTACCACTGCAGAATAAGGACGTTTTGACCCTGAAATAGATTCATAATCACGTGCACGTGCTTCCCGATAGCTTGGGTGTCTTTCAAACCTCTGTCCGTAGCTCTCATCAGGATAATCCCTCCTTGCAGCAGGGCGGGAAGTACTTCTATGCAGGTCAGTGTAACCAGATTCACGTACAGGATAATCATCTCTGTACGCCACACATCTCTCGGGCACAATTCTGGAACCATAATCTGCAGGTACTCTGCTCCTTGGAGGAGGAAGCTCCTCTCTTCGAGTGTACTCCCTCTTCAAGCTACTTCTTGAATATGAAGCAACTGCCAAAACAATAGAGGTTTACGATGAAGATTCACACTACTCCCTTTGCAGCTACATCGTATGTATATTGACTAACTCATACCAGGTGGCCTCCTATCATAAGACCTAGTTGGAGGAGGCAATGGCCTGGCTCTTGGTGGCACGGCCATCACAGGACGTCTATCTCTAATAGCAACAGGCCTCTTCAAGCTGGCTGATGGAATCCGACCTCCAGTGCCCCTTATCCCACGTGCAGGGAAGCTGCGTATGGCTGGACGACTCCACGAACCTCTGGAAGATCGACCAACCACACGTGTAGAACGCATATCCCCACGACTTGAATATTTTCCTTTGCCTCTCTGAAGTGGTCTTGACAATCTGGCCCTAACTTTGGCCTGAAATACACAGGTAACTCTTCCATTAATAGAAAAAAGCAAATAACAAAATCACAAGGTCATAGCCTAAACTACATACAACACAATAGACGGAACGATACATGCCAGAATAAGATAATGGCAACTAATCCCAATGGGATATAATTGGTAACCTTTTTTCCATAATATCCAGTCTTATTCACTAAAGAGTCCCTTATGGGCAGAAGTTCCCTGACCAAATCAGATTGTTCTCTATTTAAGTCATTCTCACTCCCTTCTCACCTCCCACACACAGAGACAGCATGCAAAAAAGCCTGAGAGTGTGTGTGTGGGTGTAGGTGTATGTGTGTGTGTCTCCCTACACAAGCAATTAATATCAATTCTTATGATGTCAAATATATATACATACACATCACACCCCAGCAAACTAACTTGCAAGTTCCCAGAGCATTTTTCCCTTGAGTGATTCAATATACACAATCAATGAGATTGGCTGATGAAATGAAAATATAAAGAATGATGATTAAACGGACCTTACTATCACCTTCACCCAACTCAGAATTATTGATGCTTTTAGCACATGTCACTGCTGCATCATGAGTGTCAAATGTAACAAAACCAAAGTCCCGTCTTTTGGCAGATGGCATATTCCTAGCAAGCTCAACCTTTTCAACCTCACCATACTTCTTCAAGAGCTCCCGCACACGATCCTCATCCCATGAAGCTGGCAGACCATCCACAAATACAGTCTTAACCTGAATGAAGGAGTATTTGGTGACATTGGTCAAATGATGAGCCCTCTTGCCAATTAACAGAGACCAAGAAAGAAACATAACAATCTCAACCAAAAAAAGGTTCAATGGATCATAAGTAAATTTCATCATGACAGCAAACCAGACGCCCACATTGCCAACTGAAGTAGAAAAGAAAAGAGCCTAATATAAAGAGTAGTCAGCACCAGAAATATTATTTCAGAGAATACTTCACATAAAAAAGGAAGTTGTCTTAACAAATGCACACAATTGAAATGCCATCATTTCCATCAATAGGAACATTTTCAGGCACTGTTACTTGCTTAGTGCCATCACATTTTGCGTTGAGGATCTAGACCAAGCAATGCAGTGCTTTCCATCCCAAAGTTAAACATTTTAATGGCACTGCTAAAACTCAAGTTGATCACATTACCTGTGCCATTATTTCATCCCCAGGATCAATAAATGAATCAGCAAAAGAGACCTTGGCAGGCCTATCAACTCCGAATAGAACATCTCTTTTCTGAAGCCTTTTAAATGCATCCATGGCTTCAGAACGAGATGAAAATTCCAGAAAGGCAAAGCCTCGGTTCATCCCTTCATTGTTACCATCTTCAACTAATGTCACGTCCTCAACGTTCTCCACACCGTAATGTTTCAACTTCTCCTTCAACTGAAGACAAATTTGTCATGAGAAAGAGAGGAATACATATGATCTTCGAACCACTACCAAAACTTCTTGCACAACAAAAATTAATTTGACCCAAAAGTTGCACTTACAGCTTCCTTTGTCCAGGTTTTACATATATTACCAAGAAATAGGGTATCGCTGTCTTGACTTGGAGTAACGCCACACTGTTTTCCCTTAATCTGGAATAGCACTTATCATAAGTTAAGATTATAATTCAACATTAGTTGAGTGAAACACCAGTTCAAGAACTACAGGAACCAAAAGTTACCACTGGATTTCTAAGATCCGTGACAGCTCGTCTTGCTTGTTCAACAGTCGCAAAGCGCAGGAAAGCAAATCCCTTGTTCTTCCTAGTCTGAGGATTCATCATCAGCCTGACTTCTGTTACCTCACCAACTGCACTGAAGACTTTCCTCAGATCATCCTCAGTCGCATCCTTGTCTAGTCCTCCAACAAACACTTCAAACTCTTTGCGTTTGCGCCTCTCTTTGAAAACGTCATGGTGATCATCCTCCTCCCCATCAAGAGTCTCCTGATGTTCTGGGTCCTCATCTGGATGATCTTCATCTTCTTCACCCTCGAGTTCTTCGTGAACATCCTCCAGTTCCTCCTCCATCATATCTCCTTCTTCCTCTTCGACAAGATGCTCCTCCTCATGTTCTTCCTCCCCTTCAACCGCCAGATCATGAACATCATCCTGTTCCATCTCTTTATCATCATATTCTTCTGGCTCATATTCAGGATCATTATACTCCAGATCCAACCGTTCATCTTTCCCATAATCATCAACCGACGACTCCTTCACCTCATCTTCTTCTGTCACAAAATAAGCATTACTTTATAAGCTCAAGCTTCTTTCCTCATCAATTGACATCTTACTTTATTGCACAATAACCGCACCTTTCGTGCCTCTCCATCTCATATAAAAACGGACGACCACCAAGAACTAACTTACACAGAAAATTTCCTAGGCACAAAATTCAAACAGCAAACTTCACCCAAATCTAAGCTTTTGTACAAAAACTATATCTTCATGGTCGACTTTCGATCAGACCCAATAAACACCAAGACTCATCAAACAGTGGAAAAGAAAAAAAATTCGTGCTCGGTCGCAAAAAGAGCCCAAAAAAAATACTCAAATAACAGTGAAAACCAACAAACACCAAAACCCGCAAAAGGAACCAGCAGGACAATCTAACCAACGGCAAACCCTGAGAACAGCCACCACAACTTCAATTGAAAATCCGCAATCAATCCGCACCGAATAGAAAAAAAAATTGAAGCAACAGAACAGACATACTCATCAGCGGAACCGAGCCATTCGCCCGAGCAACCTCCGGCCTGCTCCTTTCCTCGAGGACCGGCTCCGCCACGACCGGCGGCTTCTCCTCGACGTCGGGCTTCTTCTCGAGGACCGAACCGCGCTCTCCGGCGACCACGACGACTTCCTCCTTCACTTCCTCGGCCTTCGGCACCGGCTCCTCCGCGGCGGGGGGCGCATCCTGCTGGCTCTGCGCCCTCTTGGAGGAGGATCTCGCGGCCCGCTTCTGCCCCGACGCCGCTCCGCCCCGCTTCACCGTTCGAGGAGGCATCGCTCCCGATTGAGGTCAAGAGCGATCGATTGGTAGCGCTAGGGTTCGAGAAGTCGCGAGTCAAGGGAACCCGAATCGGGTCAATCAGGGTGGGGAGAAATAGCTTGCAGCAGCAGATGAGGAGAGGGAGAGAGAGAGAGAGAGAGAGGGAGAGCACGAGAGAGGGTGAAACCCTAAGCTGCGGATTTATACGGTGGGAGGGGGAGAGTGAATTTCTATGGCGTTTCGTCGGGTGTTTCAGCGTTGGTACAGCGTCGGATTCTACACGTGTGCGTGGAGACTGGGCTAGTCAGTCAACGCACGAATTAGGTTTTTTTTTTTTTTAATTATTGAGAAGCTTCTCATGTCGCATTTTGAAAAATTCTATGTTTTTTTCCTTACGAAATGTTGGAAGGAGAATAACGATGCATTTTTTTAAATTCAAAGTTATTTTTTAATGTGAATTGAGAAATTAAATAAGACCCTTATTTGATTATCCAAAAGAAAAATTAAAAAAATGAAGAGAAGTCTGCGCTCTAAATACTCCGACACTCCATTTACGTTATAAAGTTGATCTTGCTCTAAATGTAGTCGGAGACGGTAGAATCTCTTGAACAGTGCAAAGTGATCAAGCAAGAGAAGCAATTATAAGATGAAATAGCGTGTAGCATAAAGTTTGTGCTAATTCATGGGGTGTGAGGCTATATTTTAAAAATTTCTTTTGAAATATGTAAAGAGAAAATTAGTTTGCATAGCATGTTAAAGAAAACATTAACAAAAATCGACGTGGGAAAAGATGGCTTGAAATTCAAATGATTGGTTATCGACCAAAATAGCTCCTTAGTTCATCATTCAAGCACAAAATGCACGAATAGGGCTTTTTGCACAGCGTGTGGATTTTTGCAAATTTAAGTGAGATGGAAATGTCAACTGATTTGGAAAAGAAATTTCAAGGAATTGAAACACATTGAAAAGGAATGCACGTGGGACTGAGAGGTGCAAGAAATTGAAGGCACGAGTGCAATGGCAGGATAAACGGCTTGGAGAGTTGAGTGGGTTCGTGTCTTCTTCAGGGATGAATTCCTTGATCTCTCCTTCGCTGCCGCTTGAGATTTGTCTTGATAACCGTTTTCACCATGATTTAGTTTTGCACGTGCCGAGCAAGTGGTCCTACTTTGTTGGAAGAGCCACCTTCATGATTCTTGCCTCATTGTACCCGCATTCTAATCCACCTCCACTTTCGTCTTTTGCATGGTTGCGTCATCCAAGGTCAATATAGCATTTCTTTACCCGCACAACCTTAGAATTTTCTTTTAAAGTCAATTTTACTGACAACATATATAAAAATCTTAGAGGGAAAAAATTAGTATAAGTGATCAATTCCCATCTTAAAACTGAGGGCCGGTTTCGAACCTATTAATCCGGAAATCAAATCAGACTTCTTGCAAGCTCTCTGCTCTCTCTGCTCTCTCCTCCTCTCCAGTTGGGAGAGAATTTGCCAACCCTAATCCTAATCGTTGCAAGCCCTCCAAATCTTGACAACAGCCTAGCCCTAGCCCAAATACTCCCTCCGCAGTTCAATTAAAGTTTCGAAAGAAGAGATTTGTCGATGTAAGAAAAAGCAAAAGCAAAGATAAACGGAAAAAAGAAAAAAAAAAAAGAACCAAGAAATTTACCTCTTTTTCGTGTGCAAAGAAGAGGGGCAACCTTGCGTGACGGTGGCAATGAGCAAGGGAGACGATCGTAGGGACTGAGCATCAAGCGGCGAGCGCGAGGGAGATGAATTGAGGGTATCTCGAGCCATGAGAGGCTGAGCAAGTGACTAACAAGAGAGAGATGAACTAAAGGAGATGAAGACTCGAGGCCTAATTTGTGGACTAGTTTCTATGGGAGCTGGCCAGTTTAGTCCGATCCCCATTTCAATTTGGGACCGGTGCGTACCTGTTGAAATTAGAGAGAGAAACTCTGGATTTGTAATTGCATTTCTGAGTGAGTATAAATGAGGGAAATGAGACTCTTATTTATATAAGAACCCTTCTTATTACGATCGTTGATCTTTGACCCGACTTAACGGTGGAGATTGATGAGAAATCACTAGAATACAAAAATATATTTCCCATTTTAATCAGGATGAATACTCTAAAATGCCCTCACGAATATTCTAGAGTACTTAAAAAGGGTCCTTAAAAGCTTCAATGTCCACTCGATTATTTTGGATAATATCTCATTGCATTTCGCCCAAAAAACATCGAATCGTTATTATTGACTAGTGGATTTAAACTCTTGCATTTCCTTCTTCACATGTTTTCTTAGTTGATAAGGTGTAACTACATTAGCCTTTTCCATCGATTACTACTATTGTGAAGGCATGATCGATTACAAAGGAAATTGGTACTTATTTTTGAAATGAAGTCCCTAGATATTTTTTAAGGGGAGGACGGGGTAATTTTAAGATGTTTCTTATTATAATTCGCGGTTATTTAATGCAAGGGTAGTGAGGAAAGATTTTTTTGGTCGAATGGTTGTGAGGAAAGCTTTTTTTTTTTTTTTTTTTTTTTTTTTTTTTTTTCGGTCAGTGAGGAAAGTTGAAATGTGAGGTAAATGACACTTTTGGCAAAATGCATTGATATGTACAATTACATTTGGTAGTCCAAATTTGAATTTGGATAGAATCATAAATTATTCTCTGGTGTTTGGTGTTGTCCTCTAACCAAGATATACCGGGATAAAAGTGCCGGATAAAAAATTTGAAGGAGGAATGTGATGAATCCGGATGGGATAAATTTATTTTTGAATAAACTTACTAAATACCCGTTATCTTTTAATATGGAGTGATGAGAGATGGATCGTATTTTGCTTTGTTGACCATCACGTGCGGACCACCGCGATGAGAGCTTCTTGTTGTCATTTCCAACCACTATGCAATTTCGTCGCCTCCGATCACCGCCGATCATGTTCCGATGGCTGAGGGTAAAACAGAGTATGAAGACGATCGTTGTGGCCTCCCTGTGGCCTTCGACCATAGGGGTTGTCTCGATAGATCATCTTTCTTTCTTGCTCATCTTCTATAGCCTTTTCATACTTCTCCTATTCTTCTTTTTCCTATTGATTTATCTATTGATACTATGTCACGACCTCTTTTTTTCCGTCCGGGGGAGAAGGAAAGAAGGTTTAGGGGTATTTGCCTAAAGAAGTGGACCAATGGCCCTAAATTAGGCACGGGCTCTCCCAAGCCCATACCTCGCGTGACGTTGGATTTTGTTTTTTTTTTAATTCTTAACAACCTAAATATTTCTAGGAGTCGCCACTAGCCTATTGGGGTCGGCTAGAAACCAATCGAGACACGGGAGTGTCGTCTCGATTCCTACGCAACCAAAGATTTCTAGAAATGGGGACTTGTTTACTCTAATGTTTCTATTAGCGCCCTTACGGTACCACTAACTTGAAAGGTTGTTTATCTAAATGGTCACACAATCTTGATTACCAATTAAAACCTTTATGAAACCACTAAGTGTCCATGCAAATGTTTTTGTAGTTTTTTTTTAATGTCTAGGCTAATCCTAACATAATTTAGAAGATAAATTCGCACTCAAATCAATGAAGAGCGGTACGGTAAATAAACATCCAAGAAATTGAAAGGACTTGAAAGTAAATATGGAAAAGGAAAACCCGATACAAGTCGGGCAAATAATAGTACATGGCCTTGTTATCATGCCCCGGGACAGGACCCTCATGAGCAAAATGAGAATTCAAATATGCATGAAATTACTCTAAATAAATTTAATCTATGCAAAATGGATTATTTACAAAAATGGTTATAAAATACCAAAATAGCGCTAAATTAGGAAAATGACCTTTTAAAATTAGGAAAATTTAATAGATGCCATTTCTATCCTAATTTGATACTATCTATCACTTTTATATTTTTTTTTTTGAAAGTTTTGGATTTTTTTTTTTTTTTTTATTTTTATTTTTAAAAGTAATAATAATAATTCCCTAAACCGATATATGCTAACATTGAACAACACAGCACATGAATATCACAATAATCAAGCTTGAATCGACCGTTTCAAGATTGAAACTTGGTTCGCGCATTTCGTCGAACACTTGGCGTGCATCAAGTAACTCCAAAACAGCTTCACCGGGCCATGTTTGCAGCCTTCAATCTCAATCCATGAGCAGTCTTATGTGGAACTAAAGTATCAAAATTATACTACCACATGCAGGGAGCAAGATTAGATAGAAATCACAGCTTAAAACACACGAAAACCAAGCTGGAATCATCATCAAATATGCGGGTTTGAGCCGATTTTACAAATTTGGGTTTGAACCCAGGTCAAGCAAACAGGTTGAATGCCCATGTTCAAGCCCCGACACTCATCACATATGAGATCCAAGGGAAACACTAATTAATCTGAGTGAAAGTAGGTAACATGAGCTTTCAAATGCAATAAAAATCATAGAGAAAGGACTCACCGAACAACATCAAAACGACCTCTTCAAGAAGCACACATGCAAAACTCTTGAAGAGATTTCAACACTTAGAAAAAATTCCAGCCTCAAAAATCAGTTTTCCGAGCTGGTTTTCCTCTTGATTTTCATGATCAAAACATGCTCAAAATTGAACAAAAATACATCTAGGATACTTACCTTGCTTCCTAGTTTCTGTTTCAAATGGCTCTTGGCCAAGGACGCCGAGAAATTATCTTCGGGGGCCCGTGGAAGTTGGCTCCTTCAAATTGGAAGTGAGATCTGCAGAAACAAAAACTGACAACGAAGGTTTTTGTTGAACTCTAAAATTAGACTTCAAGACCTCTTTTGTTGGAAAACTTAACACCAAACCAAACTATATGTATTATAGCTTGGGGTAAAAGTCAATATTTCCCTCATTTGTCTCTCAGTTTTCTCAAAAATACTCGCGTTTCTTCATCCATGACCAGCCAGGCTCAACACTTAGAAAAATTTTCGAACTTTCTTGGCCCGCTAGGAGGGCACTGTTTCGGGGGGCTTTAGGAGACCTTCCCGATCTCCATTTGGGACGTGCGACCTATGGATGGAAAGATCTTTGAGTGAACTTTCACTCTCTAGTTGAGGGTTTTGGCTAATTTTGGCCGCAAATTTGTGAAAATTTCACTTTTCTCTATGAAGGTTGATCTGGAATTTCTGGGTTTTGCCTTTTTTGGAGTTGCTTCTGGAGGTGTCTTTGGGGAACGATTCCGAGCTCTCTCCTCTCCTTCTCCTCTTCTCTCTCTCGTCCCCTGAAAGAGCTTGCTTCCGTGATCTTCTCCCCTGAATTGAGGGGTTTTTGGTCGGTCTTTTGTCCACCTACCAAGCCTGTCAACAGGGCTACTCCAACAACTTTCTGACTTAGCCAAAATTTTCAACTTCTGCAGCTGTTGAGTGTGCCGGTTTTGCCGTGATTTTCCCGTGCTTCCAACAGCTTATCCCTGGCCAATTTCCGTCCACTTGCAGTACCAATAATGGGGTTCCATCACGTGCAAAGATCGAGCTAAATGGGCAGCTGAGTGGGATATGGTGGGGCCACCAATATGCCTACTTAGCAGCTCCGGAATTAAGACTTAACCATGGGCAGGGTTTTGGTAGTTGGTTTGAGTGCTTTAATCCATCCATTTGTCAGCGGTTTTTGATCAATTAGCAAGCTCATGTGTAGTACTTTAATATCTTGATCATTTTTCGCAATTTTCTCCATCCAATTTTGCAAGAAAGTCTTTCGAAGTTAGCCATTTTCTTATCCGAAAATACTCAGTTCAAGGCAAATTTGGTCATTTTGGTCCAATTTGACCGATTCGACTTGGCCCAAGTTCAATTTCAACTTAATTGATGACTAAGACGATGATTTAAGGGCTCGGGTGAAATTTTGCAAAATTTGCAAATTGGTCCCTCAACTTTTAAAAATTGCATTTTGGCCCCAACTTGCCCTTTTAATTCCAATCTGACCTCCTAGGCTTGGCTAGTCACATTTATATCATTGGCCCCAACTTGCTTCTCTTTTTTTTTTTTTTTTAAATATTTTAATATTTTAATATTTTAATATTTTAATATTTTTAATATTTTTAATTTTTTAGGAAAAACATCTCCCATTTAAAAAAACTATACTAAACACCTGGATAATCTATATTCAATAATTTGATATGAAATATTTTTGTGGAAAAACAAGTTCCCATTTTTTTGGAAATGATTTTTGGGCAAAAATTTAGGTGTCAACATACTATAGGCTCTTCTTTCCGGGTGGCGTGGCTTCCATACTGCACTGTGATGATTTTCGGAATCTTTTCTCCAGTAACGCGAGTTAAATGGCTGAGTGACGGTGAATAGGGTAATGCTCATGGACCTCCCAAATTAAAAAAGCCAGAGAGATAATAATCTGTGCTACGTAAATAGAACCTGAGATAGTTGAGGAAAGGGATGTGACTGTTACATTTCCAGAAATTCGGAACTTGTTGAACTATCAAATGGCTGTGATTCGTCTTTGTAACACAGATAGGGGGCTGTGAACCTCGCGTGGGGTTTGCATCAGCAACAAGAGGAAGTCGACCAATAGGACCACAGATGGGAGAACAGACTCAGGACACTATGGGGAGTGCTGGAAGTGGCGGGTGGAGGCCGAATCATTTGGATATAGTGGGGAATTTTGAAAGACTTTCAATCCTACCTTGATTTCACCAAACATATGATAACTCGACCAAACACAGCCTTCTGGGTTTGGTAGTTATGATAAAAGTCGGGATATGATAAAATTTAGAGCTTTGCTAGCATAACAATCTTTGAACTATCATTAGAGTAACAGCTTGTTGTAAGCCACAAATTTTTAAAGGAGTGGAATCCACGATAAGTTTTAATTATTTATTATTTATTTTTTTGACCCAAAAGAAGTTGTTATTCTTACAGTAGAGTACAAATAGTCATATAAATATTTCTTTAAAATTTATCATGTCTCGTATTTGGTTCCTCCCCAAGATAAGATAAAGTTGGATATAAAAGAAAAATAGTCCATATAAAGATATTCAATGAGAGAGGTCAGATAAAAGTAAATATGAATTCATATATCCATGACATAAGGGCTGCTTTTCTCAAATAACAAACTTTTTAAACTAAAAAAATTTAAAATAATATTTGTATTGACATAAAAAGTAAAATTCAAAATAACAAAAAAATAATGGACTATTTTCGTTTTTTATTTATTCCTATTTTTATTTATATATTTGAATTTCTTTCTATCCTATAATATATATTCTATATATATATTTAGTATCTATATTTATTACATATTTTAGATATCAATATAGTTTATTATTTAATACATTTTATTAAGGAATGATGGAAGGGAATAAAAAAAAAGAGAGAGGAAAATAATTAAAAAATAAATAAATAAGGATGAAGTAGAAGAACTCCAAATTTTAATGGACAAATTTAAACTTTAAATGGAATTTTCTAATTCACTCTGTTTCTTTCTTCTCCGTATCTTTGGTTTATGTTGAAGTTTCACAACTCTTTGCTGTTCTTTGTTCATGTCAAGCTTCATGAAAACGACGATAGCTCTTTGGTTTATGCAAAAAATCCATGAGTGTAGCAAAAAGTCAAAATTCATATTTTCAGTAGGTTTGTGGTTTGTGTTGAAGTTTCATGAAAATGGTAAGATAGTCAAAACACTATATTTTGCAGAATTATGAAGGTTAAGAATTGCGTTCTCTCTCTTTTACTATATTTGTCATTCATTGGTTAATCTACCTCATCTAAATTGTTGTAACTTGACATTTATTATCATTATTGAACCTGCAAATTGGGAATGTTGCAATGAGTTCTTTTTCTTTTTAATAGGTAGCTTGTACAATAATTATGAATTAATTAATGTAGGTTATTTTGTCTGCGGATTTGTGATTTCTTTAGCAAAAAAATATGAGATATTATAACCATCTCTATTTGCACATTTTCAAGCTTATTTAGATCGATATGTTGTTCATACCAAACAATAGACATAATAAGATTTGAAATTATCTGATTTTATTATTGCGATTCATTATACATTGAATAACATATAGCAAAAATCTTTAGATTTCTTATCATATTTTATCCAATCCTATCTTGACTAAAAATCCAGGCGACCAAACGCAATTTTATGGTGATGATGATTCAACCTAGGAACTAGTCATAGAAAACCAGCCACAGAGAGGCGCAAAAGCTTAAAGCTAATACTATTAGGGAGTATCACGCTTTCAGGCTAGGACAAAGAGCATCCGAATCTCAAAACTACTTGGCGGTGGTTGTATTACAGTTTATTGTAGCTTGCTAGAGTGTGATCGTGTAATATATGCATTGAAAATCTAGTTATTTCCATTTGATCGTATACCTAATTAATATTGCATGAAATTAAATAGCCTTATACAAAATTTATTTGCTATTTAGATGTTTTTTGTATGATATTGTTTTTCTAAGTTAATTATGCAATTATTATATTTCATTTTTTTTGTGCACAGTATTTAATTTTCTAGAAGTTATTCTTCTTGAATGTAACCTTACCTTACATTGATATTTCCTACATGAAGCACATTATCACAAATTTAGATTTGTCAGGGAGGTATTCACAACTATGAAAACGAATATGCCAGCACAAAGCACATGCCGAATATCTTATCTAACATATATAGTTAATATTGGAGTTGAGAGAATATTTCCTTTCGTACTCACCACATGCCATTTAACTTTATTCCTATGTCACATGGTAACCAAAGGAAAGTTTTTGGATGGGAACTAACTTCATGACATCTTTTATACAATCCCCAGAGTTTTGAGAATTTTCTGAGACACTTGACTGTATGTTGTATACGATAAAAGTAGTACAGATTGTTTACCCTTTATGAAATTAGCCCTTTACTTTGTTTGTTTGCTAATGTGTAATTAATTGTATGTTGCCTCAAAACTCACGATCATGTTGCTGAATATTGTGAAGTAAAATCAATCAAGGCAATTGATTTTTTTTAAAATGAGAAAAAGAGATCAAGGATTGTCGTAGTGTACTTATCTTTAAAAAATTACCAAAAAAGTTTTAAATGTATTGCAATTGTGCTAATTCAATTTATCTGACTATTAATAAATGATGGTGTAGGATCCTAATTAGCGTCGGTCGATACTAACATGGTTGTCAAAAAGCAAAACGTTGTCGTTTTGACGTTTTTTTTTGCTTTAAAAAGAAAAAAAGACTTCAAGAAGTCCCAAATGATGTCGGGCTTGGCTAGAGAATTGTCGCCCAAATTGGCTGGTTTTTTTTTTTTTTTTTCCCAAATTGATATTAGAAACCCTAAATCGAGATCTTCCCTCAATTGATCTCAAAATTTTTGCCCAAAATGGCTGGGTTTCTTTCCCAAATTGATATCAAGAACCCTAGATTGAGATCTTCCCTAAATTGATCTCAAAATTTTTGCCTCAAATTTGAGTTGACGCTCGCTTGACGCTTGGCCAACGCCTTCGCCCGACGTTTACAAAACACCTTTGCCTAGATTCACCCAATGTTTGCTTGATGCTTGCCCAACGCCTTTGCCAAGTCACCCAAATTTCTTGTTTCTTGAAATTGCGGTACTTTATATTTATGGCAAGGCTTTAGCCGTCTTGATTTCTCCGGGGTTTTATTTCTTGGGTTGGATATGGATGGTCAGAGCTCGTTAGATTTTGTTCAAGAAAATTCATGCACCTTTGTGCTCAGAAAATCGCTGGCATGGGTTTTGACTCGACGCTAATTAAGTCATCTACCTGAAGCTAGCTCTTTTCTAAGTCAATTTTGTCGCTGGCAATGTCGTGTTTTGCTGCTATGGATGTTCCGTTCATTTTATATTTCGAAAATTCTTTGATTCATGAAATTATCAAGTGATGCATACTCTTATGGTGCATTTGGTTCAGCTTGTGTAATGTAAATGCAGAAAGCCAAAACCCTTTAAGGGAATGCAAATTGTGCTTCGTAAAAACTCTTTGCAAATGAACTTTGGATTCAAGGTATGTTTGGCAAAAAACCTTTTGTAATGGGCTTTGGCTATAGTTTTTATATTTTTTTTATTAAAAAAAAGAACCTAAACCCTTTGCCGGAGTCGAGGAAAGGCTACGACTGCTGGTGAGCAAGATCTGGCGTCGGTGGCCATCGACTGAGGTTGCCAGACCTCGAGCAACCTCTGGCAAGTGTAGCGCGACCCAGGCAAGGGTTGCTTGAGGTCGCATGACCTGGGGTGACCCTCCGCGATGGCATCATGACCTAACCCTCCAGGCTTTAGATCTCAAGGAATAGATTTAGAGATACTTGGGGCCTGCATGACAACCTTCCCGGGAAGAGGAATTTCTATTCTTTAGTTCCTGGGAACAAAAAAAGAATAGAAACCTGCATGATAACCACAAGTTAGTTTTTTGTTCTCGGGAATAAAAAGTTAGCCTGGGAATAGAAATGAGAAGTAAAAAAAAGTTGTTTTTGGTTCATGGGAACAAGTTTAAGAAATAAGTGAAATTTTTTTTTCTTTTATTCTTCTCTTGCGCACGGCCCATTGACCGCCGTTGACCGCCGCCGCCGGTTGCCGGAGGCCGATCGACTGCCGTCGGTCTCGCCGGCGGACAACCGCCGTCGGCTGATCACCGTCGGTTGCCGGAGGTCGACTGACTGCCGCCGGTCGCCTGCCGCCGCCGACTGACCGCCGTCGCCACCGGTCGCATGGCCCATTGGCCGCTGTCGACTATCGGCCATTGGCCGCCGGCGGCGACGGTCGGTCGGCGGCCGGCGGTCGGCCGGCGGCGACATGCGACGGCGGGCGGAGGTCGGCCGGCGGCGGCGTCCGCGGCAATGGGCCAACAAAAATAAAAAAACAAATAAATATAAAAAAGAAACGGTATTTTACCAAACACATTTCTATTCTTTTTCTATTTCTAGAGTATAAATTTTGTGTAGTTACCAAACGGGTTTTTTTACACAGAAATTGTCCCCAGAATAGAAATAGAAAAGAACCATTTCTGAAAAAAAATTGTTCCCCGGCCAAGAAGCGTTGCCATGCACAGCCTTGTTCAACAGACAATTCTTAGGGTGCATGGCATAAAGAAGGCTTGAAAGCATCTTCTTTAATTTTCATCCATGAGGTTCATCAATTGAGAATGTGGATTCTCCCAAATTCATATCTTGCGTGATAGTGGTTCATTTTAAGCTTTTAGACAACTTAAAAACATTATATAAGAGTTGCCACTAACCACTTTGTTGGAGGTCGGCCATAAATCCAATTAAGGGTCGGGAAACCTCCCTTAATTTCCACAGAATCATAGATTTTGTGAGTTTGAGGACTTGGGTTACACTAAAGATTTCTATTAGCGCTTTTTCGATACCTATAAGTATGGTTGTTATCTAAGGTGGTCAAGCGGTCTCCTTACTTTTTCGTACAATTTGAATCCTAATGCTAAATAATCATACATGAATGATTTGTTCGTACCATTTCTATGCTAACTATCAAAATGAAAAGAGAGGCAACAAAGCAATTGAAATTGCATCGTGAGAAATAAACAGCCAATATGACAAGATCTTTGTAAGGAAGAAAAATTCAAAGTACAAGTAAAATAAATCCGCAATTTGTTGGGCATTTATACAACACTAAAGAAAAACTGAGATATATATATATATATATATATATATATATATATATATATATTGGGAAATGAATGCGTACAAATTGTCAACTCTGTTTTAGACATCGGCTATTCACCGTCTCCGAGTCCCTGTAAATGCCTCCTCCGAGGGTCACCTTTGAAACTACTCTAATTCTAACTATTATTAAAACAACTATTGAGGACGCATTCAAACAAATGCAAACATTTCAAAGCAACTCAAAGCACAAGGCTTGGCCTTGGGATTAGCTATTGATTTTCATGCAATTGGAGCCATCCTAAACCTCTAATCGATTGTTTTTAGTAGCAAAGCTTCTTATTCTTTTCCATGACTTAACAAAGAATGGAAACCTTTCTCTCCTCGGCTATGCGAGGTTCCTCTCTACCAACATGGTAGCTTTTCTCCTTTCTTTCCACAAAAACCCTAATCCATAAACCCTAGCTTTTTACCCAGATCTACAGTGTTTTCACTGTCTCCTCCCCTCGTCCTTTTCATCCTGACCCAGACCATCAGCAAATCATACAATGATTCCCTTCAGCCACTTTTCCCTTTTCCTCTTCTCTTTCGTCTTTTCCCTCTCAGTAGTCTAAAATCCTTCAAAAAAAAAAAAATCATTGAATCATGAAATCGGACTACATATCTTTTGGGTTTTTCCTTGCAGAAGATCGGATCGGGAGGTATTGAAGGTTTTGGCAGAAATCCCAGTGTTAGATCCGAAAGCTTCAGAGTTTTTTTGGGTCTTCTCCTTTTGACCTCGGAAGTCCGGCTCGAGAGGTATCTGAGGTTTTGGTAGCATTCCCAGCGACAGATCCCAAAGATCCAGAGTTTTCTGGTTTTCTCCCTCTACTTCTCAGGTAAGGCTTGGTATCGTCCCTTTGTTTTCTCTGACGAGCTTTGGAGGTGGGGCTTCCTTTGTACTAAAAGCCAACCCTAGCTGTTTCCTTTCCTGCTACCCCTCCTGCTATTGTCGCTGTACAACAGGAGAAATATTGCACAGTCAGTGGCATACAACGTTGAGATAATGGAAAGTCAAGAGGAAAACGACTTGAGAGTCGCCGCCCTATGTAAGAAGCTTGGTCATATGTGGTCGGAAGATGATATTGTCACAGTTTCAGAGGAGATAGACCCACAGATAAAGGCGGAATGTTATAGAACTCTGTATGGGAAGTTATACTCACGCCCCAACGTAAACCCTACCGCTTTCTTTACAACAATGAAACAATCCTGGAAATCTGAAGCAATCATCTGCACCCAGAAGGTACCTGGTCAATTTTCGTTCACTTTTCAGTCAATAGAAGACAAACAGCGAGTCCTGTCAAACTCACCATGGTGCTACTCAAATAATCTGTTAGTCCTCCAACAGTGCGATCCAGCCCTCCCTGACCATTGCTATGACTTCTCAAAGGCAGCCTTTTGGGTGCATATTGAGGGTGTACCACTTGGATGGAGAACAGAAGCAGTCTATCAGAATCTGGGCCAAAAATTGGGTAAAGTACTTGAGATCCAACCACACATTTCACAAAAAGGAGGTCGTGTAAGAGTAGAGATAGACCTGAACTCCCCTTTGAAAGCAGGGACTCTCATAGCTCTCGGGCATAAACACTTATGGGTGGAGTTCAAGTATGAGAGGCTGCCGCACTTCTGTTTCTCATGTGGCAGGATCGGCCACTACGCACCGGACTGTGCTCATGTCCCCCAAGCTGATTCTCCCTGGTCAAAAGACAAAGTGGGACCCTTTGGTACCTGGTTGAAAGCAGAGACCAGTAACCACAGCCCATACTGGAAAACTTTTTATGGAACAATTAATGAAGAAGTGGTGTTGGAAGAAACATTACCTATTCCATCAAATCCCTCAAGTGGAATGGAACTCATGGTGCGGGAAACACCTCTAGATCAGTCACTTGATACTGGAAGTAAAAAAAGAACAATTCCCGGCCTGGAACAGGAAGACAGACGTGATATGGAGATCCATGAAGAAAGACTGAATAGACGGGGGAAACAAATAGTGGAACCTGCACTTCAGAAAACAGCTCTCTCAAAAGTGGGGACTTGCAATAAGAAAAGCATGAAAGTCCAGAAAGCAAAAAAACAAAAATGCCTACCAGAATCTACCTCCATCCTAACAAATGATGCAGACCTGATGGAAACCCCGGTGATGCTAGTTCAAGATGGACCTGAATGGGCTATGGTGGCTTGCCCCAACAAGCCACCCTAGTCGCCATGAAAATCGTCATCTGGAATTGTCAGGGGCTGGGCAACCCCGACAATCCGGGACCGAGAGCTTTGGTAGCTCTCGAAAGGCCCATGTTCTCTTTCTCATGGAGACAAAAAATAAAGCACAGTTAGTCGAGTCCGTTCGAAGGAAGTTGCAATATCAATCATGTTTTTTGGTGAATCCAAATGGCACAGCAGGGGGGTTAGCTATTCTATGGCAAGAGGAAGCAAATATTCAGATGGAAGACCATTCAAACAGATTCATTGATGTATCTTGTACTGACCCAGACAGTGGTCAAAACATGAAAATCACCTTTATTCATGCTCCAACCGAGTTTGGAGAAAGGCTCTCTCTATGGCAGCATCTCGGCTACTTAAAACCTCATTCATCTATCCCATGGATTTGTATGGGAGACTTCAATGATATCTTGTACGTTTGGGAAAAACAAGGGAAGAGGCCACCTGACAATCAAAGAATGCGGCTTTTAGAACTATGATTGATGATTTGAACTTACTTGATGTTGAAAATCAAGGTTGTGCTTATACTTGGGCCAATAACAGGGAGGGCGATGAACTGGTCAAAAAAAGACTTGACCGCGTTTTGTGTACCTTAGAATGGAGAGTAGCTTTCCTAGATGCAGAAGTGCAGGCACATCCAGCTATAGGCTCTGACCATAGCCCTTTGCTTCTAACTCTTCACCCTGACCGAAGAAAAAGGAAGAAACAATTTAGAATGGAGGCTTTTTGGGGAGAACATGAAGAATATCAGGAGTTTATTCAACAAATCTGGTCTGCTCAACCAAGCCACTATGTTTCTTTCTCAGAAAAACTCACTGAAACTGCACAGAAGTTAACAAAATGGAGTAAAGGAAAATTTTCAAATGCGTCATTGAAGATCAAGGAACTCAGCCAAGCAATCACAGCATTGACAAATCAGACGGATCTGCCACCATCTCAAAAGTATAGAAATGAGCTCATCCATCAAATTGACACTCTAAGAAAACAAGAGGAGCAGTTTTGGGGCATGCGTTCTCGTATTAAATGGTTACAATGGGGAGACAGAAACACTAGTTTTTTTCATGCTACCACAGTACAGCGAAGGCAGAGAAACAGAATAACAATGTTGAAAATAGATGACCACACATGGTGCCGAGACCCTGCCACCTTACAACACCATATCCACAGTTTTTACAAAAATCTGTACAGCACTGAAGGCTTTTGAGATTATCGACCAGTTCTCGATCAATGCCCCTCCCCAATCACAGAAGAAATGAATTTAGAGTTGGTGGCATTACCTGAGTTAGAAGAGATTAAAATAGCAACGTACCAGCTCGGTGCAACTAAATCCCCTGGTCCTGATGGTTTTAACGGTGCCTTTTACCAGCAATCATGGGAAACTTTAAACACTCACCTTCTACACTTTGTCCAGGATTTCTTCCAGAATGAATCCTTTGACCCTAGCCTGAACCAAACACATATCACCTTGATTCCCAAAGTCCAGCACCCTGAGAAAATTAGCCAATATCGCCCAATTAGCCTATGCAATTTTAGCTACAAAATCCTATCAAAAGTCTTAGCAAATAGACTAAAAAAGAGGCTGCCACTTATCATTGAGTCAGAGCAGACAGCTTTTGTGCAAGGACGGCAGATACAAGATAATGTCCTCGTTGTACAGGAAGTCATCCACCAATTGAGAATCAGAAAAAAATAGAAACAAACATCAAGCAATATTGAAGCTAGATATGCAAAAAGCTTATGACAGGGTCGAATGGGATTTTATTCGGGATGCTATGCTCCATATGGGCTTTTCTCCTAAATGGGTTACTCTAATCATGCATTGCATCACAACAGTCTCTTACAGCGTGAAAATCAACGGTGAGCTTACCCCTTTCTTCCAGCCATCTAGAGGCCTCCGCCAAAGTGACCCTCTATCACCCTATATCTTTATTTTGATGTCCAATGTGTTGACCTGGTTGATGAAAAAAGCATTAGAAGATGGAACGATTAATGGTATAAAGCTGAATCGCAATTGCCCTACACTTACACATCTGCTTTTCGCGGACGACGCCATTTTCTTCTTGGATGGAACCCTTCAGGAAAGCCAGAATATAATGCTTACCCTTAACCAGTATTGTTACGCCACTGGTCAGGCTGTGAATTATAATAAATCAGGTGTTTTCTTCAGTGCCAGCTGCCCACCACTTCTGAGACGAAATATGGCCACAGTACTTCGGGTCAGTGAGCTGGATCGAACAGGCAAATACCTGGGCATACCTACAGCATGGGGGCAATCCAAAACAGAAGTGTGTCAGTGGATAATAGAAAGGGTAAACTCAAAATTAGCAGGCTGGAAGGAAAAATTGCTTACCAAGGCGGGGAAGGAGATTCTCATTAAAAGCGTGGTGCAAGCGATTTCAACTTACGCTATGTCCATTCTTAAACTCCCCATCTCAATCTGCAAAGCAATAGAAAAACGTATCGCATCCTTTTGGTGGTAGAAAGGAGACAACAAAAAGGGAGTGCATTGGAAAAGATGGGAAATTCTGCGATCAAGAAAAGATACGGGCGGTCTTGGTTTCAAAGACTTACATACCTTCAACTGTGCAATGCTAGGCAAACAGGCATGGCGAATGGCCACTTCTCCTCAATCCTTATGGTGCAGAATACTCAGAGGAGTTTACTTCCCCAATGGGGACTTCTGGTCAACACAGAGGGGGCGTCGGCCATCGTGGGGCTGGCACGGTGTTATGCTCGGCAGAGAAACAATTAAAAACCACATCCAATGGTTAGTAGGAGACGGAGAATCTATCAAGATTAGACAAGATAGATGGCTCAAACAGGGGATAATAGGGGGAACAGCTCATCCATCGAACCTCTCCTAGTGGCCCAATTGATACATTCGAAACTCGAACGTGGAAACGGGAAGAAATACATCAGTTCTTCAACAATCACATAGCAGAAGCAATCCTAGCTATTCCCCTTAGTCCACAGTCCAGACCAGACAAATTAATATGGACGGGCAACGCAGCAGGGCAATACTCAGTAAAAAGTAGGTACAACAAAGTTATTGAAAGCACAAATCAGTCCGACAGAGATCATCCCTCCACCTCCTACTCAGCCTCACGTTCCCTATGGACTAAACTCTGGAGTATGAAAGTCTTACCGAAGATTCGCTCATTTTTATGGAGTTTCTGTCAAAATGCATTGCCAACAAGGGAGAATATATATAAAAGAAACATCACATCAGACCCATTATGCCTTGTTTGTCACTCGCACATCGAAACAGTTGAACATTTATTCTTTTTGTGCAATTGGACTCGGCAAATATGGAACGACCCGAGGTTTGCAGATATACAACCAGGGAAACACATTCAGAGAGCAGACCAGTGGTTGTTCGAAAATCTAAAGGGAGATACAACTTTACCTGAATCAGAGGTCATCGGGAACCTCTTATGGAGCATCTGGAAAGTGAGGAACAATTGGGTCTTCAGAGGGCGATACCCATAGCCCTCAGAGATCATCCACCTTGCATACGAAAACAAGAAGTGGGTCAATCTAATCAGGCCAGCTAAACAAGTGCAGCAAACTCTCAGATCCGTACCTGTTCCAAGGCAAACCTCTTCATCCCACCCACCCGAATCCCAAATCTGGAGTTCTAGAGAAACACTGATGCATGTACGACCCCCCAAGGAGGCTATGGCGGGGGTGGTTTTTCCTGGTGAACTTGTGGCGGAAGATGAGGCTGCGGTGGCTCAAGCTGCAGTACTCGTGCGCGCTGAAGAAGCTCAAGGCGTACTACAGGTCGGTGGTTGCGGACATCATCGAGGCCGGCGCATCGGTGGAGGCGTTCCAGCAGAGGCTGCTGATGGAGGCGACGTGCGCCGTCTCGGACATGGGGCTCAACAGTTTCCCTTCGGTGGCCAGGCCCCGCGCCATTATTATGGAGATCCCACCTCAAATCTCCCTTCCTCGGCTCAAAAACGTGCAGAGGCTGCTTATGGAGGCGATGTGCGCCGTCCCGGACATGGGGCTCAACAGTTTCCCTTCGGTGGCCAGGCCCCGCGCCATTATCATGGAGATCCCACCTCAGATCTACCTTCCTCGGCTCAAAAACGTGCAGAAAACAGAACACACGTCAGGGGAAGAAAGCAAAATCTGCGACACAACGTCATAATCCGGAACAAGACCGTACCCGAGAAGGTTTTTGTCTGGCGTACGCCTGATCCTCCATCCAGGTTAGTCGATCTACCCCTGTCGGCACCCATCGAAGAAATTAGGGCGAGGAAAGGAAAAAGCACATAGATTTCAGAGCACCCGAGACTCAGAATAGGGAAGTCTCCTTACAATCGACTCAACAACGCCATCTGTGCCGGGTGAAAACCACCAGCCCCGCAGATCTTCAAGCTAAACGTGGATGCGGCTTGGCGAGATGGCGAGTTTTTGTGCTCGGTCGCCGGAGTCGTTCACGACAGCTCCGGACGGGTTCGTGAGGGCTTCGCTGCGTCCGCTAGGGTTTCCTCTTCAAATGAAGCGGAAGTCGAAGGAGTTCATTTGGGGCTTCTCTTTATACAAGACCATAGATCTTGACACGTGGCTCATCTCTCAAACTCTTCAGTTCACTGGGAGATTGAAAGCGACAGTTCTGTGGCGGTGGACGCTATAATGGGCCGGGCCTCTCCCCCTTGGAATCTTGAAATTGCAGTCTCCAATTGCCGACTTCTATTGGTGCAAACCACTCAAGTCTCGATCACCCAATGTCCATGAGAAGCCAATGCTGCTGCGGATTGGGTGGCCCGCCACCATCGCACTCATCAACTCCCGTTGTCATGGTGGCTTTCACCTCCTGCCTCCTTTTATCTTGTCTTATGCTCTGACCTCGTTCAATGTAAGCGGTGACTTCCTCATCCTAATATATCACATCTTTTCGACCAAAAAAAAAAAAAAAAAAAAAAAAAAGGTAACGGTTTTTGACCACCCCTTTTACATCGGTCCTAAACCATTCATCTAACCAACACATGCAGAAGGAATATAAACTTATGCACTTAGGTCTTAAGATCTTGATTTTGAATCAATCAACCAATAAAAGTGAACCAAAATGTGTCACTTACATAATCAAGACAAAGACAATCACTCAAATATATAATTAATGAGATCTTGAAAAAAAAAGAAAACCAAAAGGTTGAAGTATTGAATAATTTGCAATCAAGGACAAAAGTTTGGAAAAATTGCAATTAAGTCCTTAAAAGGAAATTTCCAAATTTCAAGTGATACTAAACAATGATATTAAATTTGTTCAAGTGATACTAAACGATGATATTGAATTTGTTGGAATTTTGAGACAAGTCCAATGTCCTTGAGAAATGAATTCCAAGACCTGGGCACGGATAATGTCGGCATACTAATCAGGTCCTTCAAACCATTGAACTTGATTCGATTATGACAAATTTAATATCAAATGAAAGTTTAAAACGATGTCTCAAACTTTCAGGTTTTTGAGAATTTTTAGAAAAGGTCATTGACTTGGTTAAAATTGTGAAATACTTTAAGGTGTTCAATGAGAACTAGGGTGCATAATTAATGGCACACTGATCTGGAATATGGCTTTATGAAGCTCATGAAGTATTATGTATCAGAAGAAAGCTCATGAAGTCTTTTATGAATCCTTAGAAAGCCTCGAACACAATTGAAATCATTTTCTACCTCAATTGAAGACATTTAGCAAAGAGGTCCAATTCGGAATATGGCTTTACAGAATCAATTTTTGCAAAATTTACATCATCCATGTAACCCATTCAATCTCAAATTTCTACACAACATTAGTCATATAGTGTCCCACTACTTTCATGAGACATCTAAATCTAATTCAATTCATGTGAGTTTATAAAAATCACAGTATAAGCATATGCCATTTAGGACAGACATATTTGAACAACAAATATGTTCGCATGATTGACCTATCCTAATAATGTCCAATCCTTATCAAAATTATATATTTTGTTCACAAGGATATAAATAAACTTTCATGAAGAAACCAATTCCAGAATCACATCACATGATTTTATAAAAATCAAGCAATCAGTGTAGGCCAATCAACAAAGCAAAATTGCAGGGATGAGCACAGATGTTCTAGACATGATCGACCTAAGTAAATGAGCTTCAATCACCACGAAATTTTTATATGTCATTCATCTATATGTTATGAACAACTTTCATTATAACACTGACTGAAGAATATAACCACAAAAAATCAGAGAAAATCGACAAATAACAAAGGTCACGAAACATAATACTAAAACATAACAATAATCATTCTCAGATTCAATTTTGGTTTTGTAAAAATTATCAGACTAGGTAAATGATGGCCAAATCATGCAAATTATGTATCAGAAGAAAGTTCATGAAGTCTTTTATGAATCCTCAGAAAGCCTCGAACACAATTGAAATCATTTTCTAGCTCAATTGAAGACATTTAGCAAAGAGGTCTAATCTGGAATATGGCTTTACATATTAGTAATGATTAGCAAGTGATTAATGTAATTAAATGCTTTGCAAATTTCATGCAATTTTAATATGATATAGAACCAAATTTCATGATTAATTTTTTCTAAGACATCTAATCCGAAATCATTATACAAAAACTCATGAAAAATCATCAAAACCAATAGGTCGGTTAACCATGATATTGCAGCAAAACATCCAAAATCCAGAATCAACATCGAAGTTGTGACAAGCAACAGACAAAGTAAATGAAGTCCGGATCCTACATATGATATATCATTGGAAAGTTTGTGAAATCATTAAAAATCATATCTAGACATCAATATCAAACGAGATCATTTTCCAACTCCTTCGAAGACATTTATCAAATCAGTCCAAAACTAGCTATGATTTTCTAGTAAAAACAATCATGCTCAATCAAGCCACCAGCTCATCCTTAATCATCATAAGCTTATCATAGAACACATACATCATCTATATAAGAATGAGAGACCATACCAGGGCCCAAATCCTAGTTCTAGCTATCTAGTATAGTCTCACTTCATCGGATTCAAGTATGAGTGGGTTTACTTTAATTAATTTTGTGCTAAGCTTAATTGAGCTAATCACTCTTTATGCTGGGGATTAGGACACATGAAGCCGCATAAGCTAAGAATTGCTAAGGGACCACCAATGGACATCGGAATAGTCAGCGAAGTCGTCGAACAAGTCTCGCCACTGATCAAGCCTATGAATGATGAAAAGGACACCGGTTTGAGGAGCTCCAGCGATGGTTTAGCTGAAATCGGACCACCGCAAGCTCAACAACTCCTCGAGGAACACCACAGTAATGGTTGGGCAGCAAAGAATGGTTGTCAATCATCAGAATAGGAGCCGGAGCAGCTAGTTTTCTTCACTGACTCAAAAGTTGACATTTGATGTCAAGGAAAGAGACTACTGAGCGAGAGTGGACGGTGGACGCCGGAGGTGATTATGCTCACAATTAGCCTCTAGGATGATCAAGGAACGTCAGATAAGCTGGAGTTTGCCGGTAGGAGGTCGTCACGCTGTCAAGTAAAGTAGAAAAACCATCGGTCTCTATACCGACTTAGGAAACAGGATTGCGTTCAAAGAAGAAAGACCGTTGATTGTTGGTAACCAGTGGTACTTTGGGTGGTTGACGGCCACCACTAGCTGGGGGACAAGGTAGTGGACATCGGTGGGGCAGTGGATGACTAAAGTTATGCTGGTGCACAGCGGTAAGGCGGCGAGAGTTGATTAGAGAAAGAGATAAATTGGATCTAAAATGAAGCCTCCCTCAATTTTGGAGGGAAAATTTACTATATAGTCCATTGCAAGATCAAACCTTAGCCTTTGGATTGATCCAAGGGCTCAGATTCAATATCTCTAGATAAGATCAAATTACTCAAAGACTAAGTTAGCTTATGATTGGATGATAATGGATACATGTCATTTTAAACGGCTAGGATGAACTCTCGACAAATGGCCATGATTAATCTTGGGGTTAATAGTTAGTTAGCGGTATTTTAGTAATTTCTCATCTCCGATGGCAATTTTGTAATTTCACTTGGGTAAATTTGTAATTTTTGTGCAAGAGGGTTATGAGAGAGTCGGCCATTTAGAAAGTATTGACACTCTTCGGGAACGTTCGTGTCGTGTCAGATATTCTGACACATATCCAATATGCTCCGATATGCTTCGACATGTTTCAAGGTGCGATCAATGGGTGTTGGAAAATCCGACACGTGGTCAATTCTTCAGACATGCGAGTCTAGAATTTCAGAACACGATTTTGAAATGCACATGATCAATTTAAATTTTTTTAATAAATGAGTGGGATTGCAAGTTTAACAATCAAAGGAAGTCATTTTTATTCACCAAAAGAAGTATGCAAAAGATTTCATAAAAAAATTTGAATTAGAGAATTGCAAAAAGACAGAGACACCAATGTCAAGTTCTTCGAAGCTGGACAAAGATGAAGGAGAAAAGAATGTTGATCATAAGCTTTACAGGAGCATTATTGGTTTGCTTCTTTATCTTACTGTATCTACACTTGACATTTTGTTTAGTGTTTGCATCTGTGCTAAATTCCAATCAGATGCCAAAGAATCTCACTTAAGTGCTGCAAAATGCATCATCAAATATGTTGCAACTACTCCAAAGCTATGTCTGTGGTATCCTAAAGAAGGAGACTTTACTTTCCTTGGATATTTAGATGTAGATTTAGCAGGTTGTAAAGTTGATAGAAAAAGTACTTCTGGTACTTGTCAACTGCTGGGCAACAAGCTAGTGTCTTGGTTCTCAAGGAAGCAGAGTACTATAACTCTTTCAACACTTGAAGCAGAATATAAGGCTCTTGGGAACTGTTGTTCCCAAATCTTGTGGATAAGGTAATGGCTAAGAGACTTTGGAATTGAAGAATTGTGTACTGAGATCAAATGCGACAACACCAGTGCTATCAATATCACGAAGAACCCAATTCTTCATTCAAGGGCAACACATATAGAGATTCGACACAATTTTATAAGAGATCATGTTCAAAATGAAGAAGTTATGATTCAGTTTATTGACTCGAAGAATCTGTTAATAGATATATTTACAAAGCCATTGGAGAAAAGTCTATTTGAGTCTATTCGCACCAAACTGAATATTATATCTTCTACTGGTTAAAGTTTGAAGGTGGTCAGACTCAGAATGTCCAAAAACTACATACGTAAGTTAATTTCTTTTCAATGAAGGTAATTTTAGCATGAAAATTCTAAAAAGGTACATTGATTTTTTGAATCGTTACTTGCCTATTTTATTTTTAGAAATTATCTTTTTCGAGTTTTTGAATTTTTGGCAGTTTTTCATTTTCGAAAAGGGCAGTTTTATTTTTCCTTTATGACGATTCGTATACCCCGTCTCACTTGCTTTATATACCGTCAAAGTTCTTCTTCACCTTTTACGTTTTCACAAACTCTAAAATATAGAATTCCTACTCTCTCACTTTTTCTCTCAAGTTTACTCTATAAGTTTCCACCTTTCTCAAAACGAACAAGTTCGAGAAATCCTCCTCTACTGCAAAAGTGTTTTTCCAGAGGAAATCGTCTCGGATCGTTAATAGGGGACCACAGCACATGCTAGAGGGTCTTACTCACTTTGACTTAACTGAGGCAGAAAACTCTCCTCAGTAGAAAGAAGAACAACAACATTTTTAACAGCGTCAGCGTGCGACTCAAGATCCTCCACGCCAACAAGTAGAAGAAGAGATCGTGGAAGATATTGAACTCGTAAGAACGTTAAAATCCCAATTTCTCTTTAAACTCTATACTCAGTTAAAGGAGGGTGGTACTGCGATGACATTTATTAATGAGTTTCTACAAGAGAGAGGTTATAGGAACGAGACCATGCTTTTACGATCAATGGAAAGGTTAGGCATTGCGCCTGAAGGTTTGGTAGACAGGACTTTTGCCAACTTTCCAAGTGATCCGTGGTTTAGTTCTTTTAATCAACCAGAGGTGAAGGAGGATGATGAGAGGATGTATGCGAATTTTTAGCCTAGGATGGGCGTTACTGCTTCTGTGCGTGTTGAGGGAATGAGTTTATTTCATTCTAAGGACTACAAAAATACTTATTCGAAATTGCTGAAGAGAGAGGTGATGAACCCTTGAACTGTGGATTTTGATTTCCTTGATTCTTTGAAAGTGAACCTGAGGGAGAAGTTTGCTCTCCTTCAACTTGAACAATTTTGCTCAAAGACTTCTCTCGCCTACCCTGAATTAACTGCTTATTTCTATTCAAATATGTCTTTTCCAAACACGAATAGATTTCGTTTTATGGTAAGGGACAAAGAGTTTGTGGTAGATGTGCACACATTAGCGGATGTAATTGGTGTGGAAAGAGGGAGTTTCCAATCAATAAATGTGTCTGGTTTCTTGTTCAGGATAGAATTGTTGAAGGCGGGATTTCCTATTCCAAAATGACTGTCTCCAATATTTTGCTGCACAAGATTGTAATCAACTGCATCCGCCCAAGTCAACCTTCAGGATAGATGTCTCTCATTTTGAAGCAAAGCTGATGTTTGCAATCAACAATAGGATGAAGTTCTTGTTGCCACACACAATCCTGATGCACATGTACAGGACTGTTGTGAAAGACAAGGGACAACTCCCTTATTTGGCGTTGGTTACCAAATTGTTTCGACACTTTCACATTCAATTTCCAGCATCTCTCTGTGTCAGAACCATTGCTCTAATGGTGATAGGATTGAAGATGGTTTCAAAGATGAGACTGAAGGAGCTGAATAAAGCCTTGAAGCGTCTGTAGGGAAAGTGACCAACCAAAGCAAAACAAGACTCTGCCATGAAGAAGAGGAAAGACAAGGAG
This sequence comes from Eucalyptus erythrocorys, assembly GCA_014182555.1. Classification (NCBI taxonomy): domain Eukaryota; kingdom Viridiplantae; phylum Streptophyta; class Magnoliopsida; order Myrtales; family Myrtaceae; genus Eucalyptus; species Eucalyptus erythrocorys. The sequence goes on along the minus strand of CM024600.1, from coordinate 26,720,871 downwards.
CCCATGAGTGCACTTATCAAGAAGAGGAGAGCCCTTATCTTGTAGGACGAAGAAGAAGATGAGGATGATCTCACTCTCTCCGCTTTTGTCTTAAGAAATCTACGGAGTTCTGTTAGTTTTGAGCAGCCGCAGAACAGAGAGCAAAGAGGACGAGAAGAGACAGAGATGAGAAGTGAAGGAAGAGAAGAGAGAAGAGAAGGAAGTGAAGGAAGAAGAGCAGAAGAAAGAGAAAGAGAAAGAAGAGAAGAAAGAGAAGAAGAAGGCAGGGAAGCAGTAGAGGAAGAGGGTCAATATGACTCTTTTGAGCTTACTTTTGTAATATCATTGTCAGATGATTCTGAGAAGACTCGGAGTGGACTTGCAGGAGATGTAAGAGAGAAAGGCCATCACTTGGTTGCTGAAATTGAAGAATAAGAAGAAGATTTTTCTTCTCCACTTGGAGCCAGAAAGATATGGGGAGTTGCTGAAAACATATATGGGGAGTTGCTAAAAACATAGGTACTTCTTCTTCACTTGTTTTTACCAGTGATGTGAGTAGATCTCCAGCAGATCCAGAGGATGTCTATGCCTCTCAATATCCTTAAGCTGATGTTGAGGCATCCTCTTCAAGTCATAGTGATCGAACTGCTGATGCTCCTTTAAATCTCACAACTCCTGGAATCAACTTGGCTAGACCTAGTGCATTAACAGAACCAACAGCAGACTTCCAAAGACTATTGGAGATCCTTTTGGATTTGAAGGCTCAGCAATATGGGATAGAGTTTGAGATCAAGAACCTTAAATAAGCTTTCCAATCTACTTCAGATTCTATGCGTGAACAAATACAAGCCCTTAAGCTTCAAGTTCAAGAGACTGCAAAGGGTGATGATATTGAGAAGCTGAAGGAGACTCTGAGGAAGTTAGAGGAGACTGTGAACTCTATGGGGGATTTCCAACTCGTTCGCATTCCCAAACAGCCGTGATTTTATCCAACTCTTTTTTTATTCTTCTCCAATTTTTGCTGATGACAAAAAGGGGGAGATGTGTGCAGACTTATCTTTTTGATTGATTGGTACTTTGATTGATACTTTTGGTTTTTATTGGTTTGGACTTTGGACTTTTGAACTTTTTGACGTATACAACAACTTAATTTGGTAATACTGATTATGGCTGGATATGTATTTGTCTTTACAGGATTAACATGTTTTCTGTGGTTGTAGAATCAATGCTATCCAAGTCCTAATCAACTTAGTTCTATAAGATATCATGTATTGCCTAAGAGTTGTTTTGCAGGTCAAATGTTCTTAAGTCTGCAGGATAGTTTTGTCACCATAAAAAAAGGAGAGATTGTTGGAAAAACTCCTTTATTATTTTGAAGTTGACAAAACATTTCCAAAAGTCTAGTCTGAAGACTTCCAGACTTTACCATCAAAGTCTGAAGACCGCGAGACTTTAGATTCAAAGTCTGCCCACACTGACAGTTTCCAGATTGAAGGATGAAAACTCGTCCAAATGCGAGGTTATCTTCAAGGATTTGATTCGTATGGTTTATGGATGACTTTATGGCTGGATATAACATCTACTTGATTGAATATCCTTATTGGAATCAATTTTGATATTCAAATCTTTTGGAAGGCAAGCAAACTTGGAAGGTTGTACTTATGGAAACCAAGATCCTGATTATATGGATGAACAAGATTGATGGGCTTTCATCACAATCATCTAACCACTCGAGATCTCCTTAATTAATTCTGTCCAACGGTAGATTGGAAGAATTCATTTGGAAAGTGCTAACGGTCGTGAAGACATGAAGGAGTATTTAAGGTGGACTCTTTAGTTGTTCAATAGTGTGCGTGAAAGAAAAAATTTCAAAGTCTGAAACTTCTTAGTTCCTTGTTATTTCATTCATCGAACTCAAAGTTGTATACACAAGGGAGATGCTTATAGTGAGACTTTGTAAGAGACTAGTAAAGACTCTTCATTGAGAAATCAAGATCACAAGCTGTAAAATCTCTTTTAATTCTTAGTGAAATCCAGCCAGTGGGCTGTCAGCGCGGAAGAGTGGACGTAGACTTGATCTAAGCCGAACCACTATAAACTTTGTGTTCTTATTCTCTTCCCTGAACTCTTTATATTTGATTCGTAGCTCTAATCAACTGTTTAAGTTTTAAACTCATTGATTTTATTTGAAATTGCTGAAGGTTCATTTTGTTCTTAGTTTGTTATCTTCTATAAGCAAATTACTTCTTTTAAGTCTTGCGAAAATTTTCACTCACACCTATTCACCCCTCTCTAAGTGTTGTTACTAGCCCTTTCAATGATGACATAGCCTCTTGAAAAATAACTAGTCGATCCAATGATATGAGAGTATTGTTTCGCTCTCAGTAGTCTAGTTTCAAATGAGATACATACTTTCACTACTGTTAATTGATATCATTATGTTTTGATACTTGAATAGCCATCTGAAATCAATAGTCAAGAATATGAATTGTCCAGAACATATCGAGCAAAATACAATACCTACTTCACTGGATACTTTCACGAAATTCTTCAGCTAAATAAAAAGAATAATTTGAACAATTTAGATTTTTTTTTAAAAGACAAAAGTTGTTTGTGGCAACGTTGGATGTGCTACATAAGATGGCTAATGTCCACATCACCAATTTCTGACTAAAATCGGCCGAAAAGATTATATTGATAAATTGTCAAAAGGTTTAGAACTAAATTGACTAATTTGAAAGGCTTGAGATTGAATTATCCCATTGCATTTGTTATTTTCTTTGGTTTGGAACAAAATGAACTTTATGAATTTTCCTCAATAACTAGCTAGACGAGGCAACATTATTTTCATTGTTTAGCCGTTATAACAAGACATATATCTAGATAGATAAATCATTTAAATATGTTGAGGATAATTTAAATGATCACAATATTGATTTATTAATTGGTGCATTTAATTATAATTATTTGGATAAGAAAGTCATATGGAACCACCCAATATGAGGGAAAATTACCAAAAAAGTCTTAAACCTATTACAATTTTTTAATTTAATCATAAATTCTTTAAATTATGTCAATTTAGTCAATTCGGCCAAATTTGGCTAGTTGATGCTGACGTGGACGTTGGTCGGCGCTGTCGAATGATTTATTGAATTTTTTTTCTCTTGCTTTTCTTTTTTTGCCTCCTCCCTCCTTCTTCCTCATGCTCTGGCGGTCGGCCCTCCCCTCGGCCGATCGCTAGAGCATGAGGAAGAAGGAGGGAGTAGGAAAAAAAAAAAAGAGAACAAAGGAAAAAAAGGAAAAATTCAAAAAAATAAAAAATTATTAAAAATTGTCCGCCAATGCTGGTCGGCATCCATGCCAACGCCGGCCGACCAAATTTGGTCGAGATAGATTGAATTGATACAATGGCAAAAGGTTTATAATTGAATTGACAAAAAAAAAAAAGGTTTTAGGACTGAATTGGAAAAATAGCAATAAATTTACAACTTTTTTGATAATTTTCCCCTTGCCACATTACTTAGTATCAATTTTCTAAACCAAACATATTTAAAAAAAAATCTTGAGTGATTATGATGATGGAGAAATTATCTATTTGTTTCTAACAAGTTCTTCTAGTGTTTGATTATAGCATAAAAGCTCTTATAGGTGCAATCCTCTCATGTACAATGCTCCTTGATGTTGGGATACTGCAAAAGAAGTTTGATATGCTTTTACCTACAAAGATCACCAAGAGGGAACTTAAATGTGAACCCATCAACACATTCCATTGGGCCCTCCTATACTAAAAAATATAAGTAAATGGATTATGAGTTAACTAGGTTTAAAACTCACCATTAATCCCACTATCCTTTGTTAAGAAAAATCCCTCATGGTGTTTAAAGGATGATAAAATATTTCAAGTATACCAACATATGTAATTAAGTGTTTAGAAGATATTGCGTTTACATATATAGATTCAAAGGTGAACAAACTTTGCTTTACATAAGGTGAACCAGTTAGTGGACATGAGATATGTTGATGACTAGATAGACCTTGCAAATGGTGAACTTTTATTGGATGTTGAATATGTTGATGTTTGGAAGGACCTTGTAAATGGTTAATAATCTAGGAAACGTGTAATTGTCAAAAGAGTATGGATGGACCAATAGAAAGCAAATGAACTAGAGGACATGAAGATGTCAAGAAGATTGCATAGACTTTATGGATGTTGACTTTATGGATATTTAGCAAACTACAAGACATGTGATTTTTGAAGAGTTTGGATAGATGAAATAGAAGATGAATAGTTTACAGAACATAGGAATGTTAATATGCTTAGAAGTACCTAAATGTAGAAGGAGAACAAGCTTTTCCATGTAGAAGCTTGGATGGACTTGATTGCAAAAAGATGTTCTCTAGAGAAATAAAGTAGTAATTCTACGTATGCGCCTTCAGAATCCTAGAGAGAATACCCAAACTCTTTACTATTTGGTTTAAATTAAAATGGCATTTTCCAAAAAAAGGCTAACTAGAGAAGATCTTAATAGTTCGATCAAAGGGCACACTTAGATCATCCTATGTGTACAATGCTTCTCTAGGTGCAATCCTCTCATGTGCAATGCTCCTTGATGTTGGGATATTACAACAGAAGTCTGATATGCTTTTACTTACAAAGATCATCAAGAAGAAACTTTAAATTTGAACCCATCAACATGTTTCATTGGACCCACCTTTAATAAAAATGTATAAATAAATGAATTATGAGTTAACTAGGTTTAACACTCGCCATTAATCCCATTGTCCTTTATTAAGAAAAATCCCTAATAATATTTGAAGGATGACAAAATATTTAAAGTATACTAACATATGTAATAAAGTATACTAACATATGTAGTTAAGTATTTAGAAGATATTGCCTCTACATATGTAGATTCATAGGTGAATAAACTTCGCTCTATAGTAAGTCAACAAGCTATTGGACGTGGGGTATGTTGATTGTCAAGTGAATTGCAAGTGCACAATTTCTACAAGTGATAAAGTGATGAGTGAGTATCATTCCCATCGGGATTGTCTTTAATTACCAATTACTTACCAAAGTGATCAATCCAAAGATTTAGTTAACCAAGTCGAAAAGACAAGTAAAAAGTGAACTAAACCAATTAAAGGACTGAAATATAAAAGAGCCGAAACTTAAAGGATTCAAAAGCTAATTAAAATTACAAAGTAAACCTAATCTAAAGCAAACCTAAAATTAACAAGGCAATTTCAAGATTTTAATCAAGATTACAAAGCGTTAGAGCATCCAACTTCACTTAACCACTCATAATCAATTCTCTTAACTTGTCACACAACAAATTAATTCTCAATTATGGTGGTGAAATTTCCCTAAGTTAGATTACAAGCCAACCTTGGTCTAATAATCCCTAATTAGGTATATTAATCCACACTAACTTTAGGTGAATTTAAACTACCTAAAAGCATTAAATTCTTGTGGAAATTCCTAGATTCAATCTAAGTAGTCCCAACCTAGATCTGCTACCGCAACCACACAAGCAACCTAGTGTAGCTTGACCTAAATTTACTTTATGGTTCAATATCACTAGTGCTCATGCATGCAATCTCCACCCGGTGTCATGCATACATCGAAAATCATTTAAAAGTTGGCCAAACTCCTAAAAGCATTAAGATCATGATAGAGAATGCCACAATCAAAACAATTATATTGTATGAGCAAGTCTTAAAAATCAAATAATCATGGTTAAGATCATTGTGGCTCTAACAAAATAAATTTAGAATATAGTTATAGCTAAACCGACAACAAAAATTAGAGAGAATATAATGCTAAATTAAAACAAGTTTACCAATTTGAGTCACAAATAAGTTCAAGTTTGGCTCCTCATTCTCGTTTGGCTCCTCATTCTCTATTTGACATGCGCCCATTTCACTAATAAAATAAAAGCATAAAAGCTAACTAAGAAAACCTAAAATCTTCCTCAGGTGGTAGCTTCAAGGGTCCTCCCCCATGTGAAATATGCAGCACAAGAGAGGTTTATATACCCTCCAAAAATCTGGCCTTGGCTGGCTTTTTCTTCAAGATAAAATGTTTTGGAAGAAATTGAAATGTTCTGGAAGATATTGAAATATTTTGGAAGATATTGAGATATTGTGGAAGATGCTGAGGTGCAGGGACTGTTATGCAAATCTAGCACAGACACAAGGGAAAATTACACATATGGTCTTGGCATGTTCTGCAAATGACGTGCACGGTCCCTTATGAATCCGAAAGTCATATTTCCTATAAAATTCAATAACATTACATGAGTAACAAATAAATTCGCCCAAAATTCATTAAAACTTAGCAAATATCAATCTTAAATTTGTAAAAATACTCTATCTAAAATAAGTTATCATTGATGACTAGATGGACCTTGCAACTAGTGAAATTTTATTGAATGTTGAATATGTTGATATTTGGGAGGACCATGTAGATTGTAATTAATCTAGAAAATGTGCAATTGTCAAAGGGGTTTGGATGGACCAGTAGAAAGGGAATGAAGTGGAGGACATGAAGATGTCAATAAGCTTGATAGACTATCCAGATGGTGAACAAACTAAAGGACGTGTGATTTTCGAAGAGTTTGGATAGATGAAGTAGAAGTTGAATAGTCTACATAACACAAGGACATCAATATACTTAGAGGTACCTAAACGTAGATGGAGAACGAGCTTGCCTAAGTAAAAGCTTAGATGGAGCTGACTATAGAAGATGTTCTCTAGACAAATAGCATAGTAATTCTACGTAAGCACCTCTACAGAGAGAAAACCCATACTCTTTACAATTTGGTTTAAATTGAAATGGTGTTTTGCGGTTGGTCTCAAGTGTTAAAATACACAAAGAGGTTCATTGGAGAAGATCTTAATAGTTTATCCCATGGATAGGTGTGAAGTCCTAAAACTTATCACAAAAGTACAATTGGCTATTAAAACTTTTAAAAAATGCGATCTATTCATAAAACTTATCAAATAGGTACAATAAAGTCCTTTCGTTAATTCCGTCAAATTTAACTAATTGAAAACCCTAACGTGAGGAATTATGTCTCTTCTAATGCCGAGATGGGGACATATTTGCAAAGACTTTCAACATAAGGTGTGATTGTTCTATAGGGATTAGGAATTACATTATAAGGATGGTTGACTTGAAGTCTAAAAATTGTACTCATAAAGGAACTCATGAAACCACATGTCATTTTAATAGTTGTTGCGACCTACCCCTTAGTACAAAAGGGAAGTAGGTTTAGGGGTATTACCTAAAAGGCAGGCTTGCGGCCCTAGTTTTTTGATGCAAACTCTCTTAAGCTCATATCTTGTGCAACGTTAGATGTTCAAATTGACATTATGAGAATTTTCTAAAAAGAAGTCGCTACTAACCTATCAGGGTTGGCTAAAAACCAAGTGAAGCATGAGAGTGTGCCTCACTTCCTATACCATAAAAGAATCTAGGGTCGATGACTTAATTATATTAATTAATCAATTAGTACCCTTTCCGTATCTAATATTGTTTATTTTAGAAAGATTTTTGTTAGGCAGTTTGGATTAATTTTAAATTATTCACTAACTTATGAGGTAATCATGTATGTGCGTAATCATTAAAGTAACAATCAGCAATTAAGGAAAGGATCTAACATTACTGAATGGGGAGCATGCCATCTCTAACTAAGTTGAAGGGAGGCCATAGTTAACACATTGAAAGTGTGCAATCACATAATAGTCAAGATGGAAATGCACAAATGACGACCTATCATTTGTTTCTAAGAATATTCAAATCGTGAAGCCCTAAAAGCTTATTAAATTTTGAGCACAATTTTTTTTTTATCAAGGATTTTCACACATTACAAGAGAAAACTATCCAAAAAGAGAGAGAGAGAGAGACTACTTTTAAAGCATTTTCTGATTTTAGAAAAAAATTATATTTTTTGGAATTTTTAATATATTTTTTTAAAAAATACTTTTTAAGTAGTTAAAATCATTTTTTAAAATTATTATTTAAATTTAATTTTTAACGAGTCTTGGGATATAGTTCGGGCCGAGACCAACCCGAGTCCGCTGGCCTGGGCTACGGATCCCAGGCCCTCACCCAAACTGGGCTCATTATATTAAGCCCCATTTGTTCCCAATTTAAAAAAAATAACAAGAGAACAAGCCAGTCCAAATGGCACCAACCAAACCAAGCCCAGATTTTTGAACTCACATCAAGCTCAAGCCTACTCAAATATAGACCCAAGCCTGACACAATTAACATTAGAAACAAGCCCACCCGAAGAACTAACTTTCCTATCTCTCTTGTTCTCTGTCTTCCACCCCCAGTTTACATACCCAAGACTCCCGACTCTCTCTCTCTCTCTCTCTCTCGGTAAAAAAACATCTCCACGTTAAGGCTTATGAAGAAAGCACGAAAAGAGAACTTCGCTCGTCGAAAACACTAAGCACACAATGCCCTAAAAGGAAAGACGCTGCTAACAACGAAACAACAATTAAAAATTCATCAAATTCATGTTCAATGACTAAATCACAGTTTAGAACAAAACATAAGCCAAAAACCAAATGAGGCCAAAGCGGATCTTGTTCGGGCATTATGCCAAATGCGTAGGCGTCAACTGTGGGGGCACATCCAGAGCATCCGAGACAAAGTCCCAAGCCAAAATTGTCATATAGCGGACAAACAATGCTCAAGGTAAACTCCGAAATGATCCCTTCATATTAACACAAGCATAAATGGCGAACGGCAAGCCTTGGCCTCAGTCAAGTTGAGACAAACTGAGGGTGTTGTCACTGGAGATGGCCCTACCCGGCTAGACAACGACGAATAGATGGCGAAATGGAGATATGTTCGACTCAGTTTGGTCACCTCGCATGTCTTGGAGTGGGGATCATTGGGAGAATTGATTCGAAACAAACAGAACAAGGGCTTACTGTGAGCATGGGCGCTAAAACAAGGAACCATGAGTGTGGGCGTTCGTCAGGAGTAGACCTCTTCGGTGGCACTAAGCTCACATATTTCACTTATTGGCTCAGCTCTCACTCTCCATCTCACTTGCCCTCTCTCGGTCGTTCTCATTCCCTCTTGCTCGAATCTCACTCATGGCCTCTCTCTCTCTCTCTCTCTCTCTCTCTCTCTCTCTCTCTCTCTCTCTCTCTGTGTTGCCCCCTTCTCTCTCCCTTAAGCCGGAGAAGAATCCCCCAAAATACGATATACCCCTCCCCCTCCTGGGTTCTTGGCTGCTTTCCTCTCTCCCTTTCAAGCCGCGACACCAGTTGCTGCCAGACTGATCGTACCATCCTCGCCTCGTCATTCTTTGTCCTTTTTGTTGTTTCTTAGGTAGCATCCTAGAGAGGGGAAAGGTGGAGGAGAGAGAGGTTGGGCACGAAAAGAAGAGAAAAGAAATGGGCTGAGTTGACTCAGGTGGGGAGAAGGAAAGGGAAAAGAAGAAGGAGCCGAGCTTGGCTGTCTCTAGCCTAGCCCCACTGCTTTTTGGTGTGTGTGTATTATAACTCTGTTAATATATATTTTAATATTTTTTTTTAATTTTTAAAATAAATGATACTAGCAATGCAAATATTCCTAATGTTTATACACGATGCAATTTATTGAAAATTAATTTTTGCTTAGGGATTTGACATTAATCTCTAATAATATATGCAATTTAAAACCTAAATGAATAGCAAAATTTAGGTGTCAACAATAATCTGTGTCCTAAGAAAGTAGGGGTGAGCGGTTCCCGGTTCTTACAGGTTCCACTTGGAACCTGGAACCTACCCTCGGGTAGAGGTTCCTCATTTTTTGGAACCTGGAATCTACCTGTCAGAACAAGAACTTGGAACCTACCCTGTCACAGGTTCCGGGGTCGGTTCCAGGTTCCACAGGTTCCAACAGGTTCTTTTTTTTGTTTTTTTTTTTGTTTTGTTTCATTTTCAGTTAAAAAAAATGCTTCTATTGGAACTTACCGAATGATTAATTAGCCGAGCTATATTCCCTTTATTTGTGGCATTGATTACAAGTTCTTCGCTGATCTTGAAGAGCTGCACAACGTCTTATCATGTTTAGAAGACAAACTGATAGATAATGCAGATCATGATTTCAATGCTAATCAATAAACCTGATGAGCCAAAGAGACAAAGCTTTGGGAGGGAAAAAATCATGAAGAAACACACTTCCTAAACCCACAGGCACTATGTGTCCTCAGCAAGCGACGATTACATGGATCAATTAAACTGTGAAAATAGTGATGGAGATCTTGGACACATTTCACTTTAGAAGAGCACAAACATGATGGGCAATACTCTACTTGTGTAACAGAGCATACCATGTCATACATTTATTATTGACACTGGAACTATTCAAGTGAACACTTCTCAACTTCTTTGAAATAGAGAATTAAAACATGTAGACTTCTTTATTATTTGACTCCCACTCTTCTCCAGGTAGTGTAATTGAAAACAAAAAAATAGAATCAGTGTAAACTTACATGAGCATCTATCTAACATATCCTTCCTTGAAATCCAATGGCAAAGAAAATAGAAAGAAAGCAAGAGCGAGCGTCAGAATAGATTAAAAAATCTAGCTCAAGAAATTCTACCGATGTTAGTTATGATAAAAGACATGAAAATAATAAATATCTATATAAGGACTTACTTCCATGCTGAGTCCTGCTCTTGCAGCACACGTAACGTGAAAATAAGTAGGACATCTGCTGCATTGAGTGCAGGAACCATGAGTCTACTTACATATTACACAACTCTGCACCACAAGCAAAGAAAATCATTTGAAAAGAAGCACTAAGCATCTAGAAGTTAATGGCAAATAAACTAAGCAGTAGACAACAAACAAAATCAACACATGAAACTCAAATAGTCAATTGAACAGTAAGCTGCTATAAAGCTATTATGAAATCAGATTCTCCTCTATTGCTAAACGCTTTTATCATTCCCACAATAAGTACAATCCACCACATCAAAGAAACATCAATCTTCAAAACTATAAATCTAAATAAGTATGGATTACCTTCAAAAAAGAAGTTGGAGGAATTCTAAGTATTCTAGTGGCTGGTTCCATTTTCTCATGATTCAAAAAACCAACTTCAGGGCGAAACAATGCGCATGTGACATGAACCCAGAGCGGCTTGATATCCGTTGGCTTCAAAGCACCCCCTAGAGACCAGCATTTAAGCCAGTCAAAATAATTTCAAGCAAGAAAATACTAACTCACACAACACCAAGACATAGATTTAGAGCAAAAGTCAGACAACTGTGATAATGAATTTCATATGATACAGCTTCCTCAAAAACCCAATAGTAATATTTCTAAAAAATCAAAAGTGATATATCTAATATTATCACCATGAACGTCAAATAATTTAAAAGTATAAGAAACAACATATGAGGACAATAGGATATTAAGACATTGAATCTAACCTTCTATCGGACAATGACAACACTGCCTCCTCACATCAAGCATTTCACATGCACCGCAAACCCATGAAGTGAAGTCTTGGACGTTGTTTACCCCATAATATTCTTGATGCACAGCTATCTGACACCTACAATCAAAAGTGAATTCAGTTCATTTACAAAAGAAGACCAACTATCTGGTGACCTTTGATTCAAATACCCAAATAAGGTGGACAAATGCTATCTGAAAAGATGTAAGACCTGTTGCAGATTATCATTTTGTTATAGTCCCAATCTTCAACCCATCTACATACGGCACACCTTGCCGTCATCCATTTAGTAGAAACAGGCACATAACTCTCTGCCAAAAAGATAAATAAATAATAAAGCACTTCATTCATTCTAAACACTAAGATTCTTTTTTTTCGCAGCAGGGGAATTCTGCTCGCAAACTTCAGCCTCTAGCTTTTGTTTTCAAAATATCTATCTCTTCAAATGTAAACAACTTTCAAGCACTACATTTAAAAAAAAAAAAAATCAAACTTAAAACCATAAGTCAAAAGCTATAATTGCTCCACTAAAACCACAAAATCCCCAAGCAACTTCCTGTTCGGGATGCAGCATCACTTCAATGAAGATGCAATTGTACCATATAATGAGCACAAGCGCTACCCTAGCCAATGGGGGGAAAGACTAACGCCATTTGACTAGCTGAATCGGAAGGAAAGATAGAGAGAGAACACTCACAAGAAGAGGTCAGCGGTGGCGTCGAGGGCGAGCGGCGGTGGCGTCGAGCAGAGGGGCTAGCGGCGATGGCGTCGAGCAGAGGTCGGTCGGCGAGCGACGATGGCGTTGAGGGCGAGTGACGGTGGCGTCGAGGGCGAGTGGAGGTGGCCTCGAGCAGGGGTCAACGAGCGGTGGCATCGAGGGCGAGTGGCGATGGCATCGAGGGCGAGCGACGGTGGCGTTGAGGGCGAGTGGCGAGCCAGAGGTCAGCCGTGGTGGCGTCGAGGGCGACTGGCGGTGGCGTCGAAGGCAAGCAGCGGTGGCGTCGAGCAGAGGCGGAGATGAACGGATGAAGAGAGGACTGTGAGTGAAAAGTGTCGTGTGGAAGTGAAAGTTAATTTCTGATTTGGGGGTTTTAAACCCTAATCGGACCGGTTCTGGTTCTTTCGGTTCCGGTTCCTATGGGAACCGGAACTGGAATTGGGAACCGCCGGTTCCCAGAAAAGGGGAACTAGGAACCGGAACCGGTCCCTTTAGAATCGGGAACCGAACCGAACCTCCGGTTGGGTTCTCCGGTTCCCGGTTCTACCCGGGAACCACACTCACCCCTATAAGAAAGTATGTTTCAAGAAGGATGGTTACCATTGCTTCTTTTGTAAGAAGAAATGTCACATAAAGCAAAACCACAACAAGTATAAAACTTGGTTACTCAAGTGTGAGCCTGCAGTTAATAATTCTTTGGCATTTCCTTATGAATCTAACTCATCAAAAGCCTAATTCAGTCCATGATGGCTAGATAGTAGTGCAACAAATCTTCTTGCATTTACCATATATGGATTCATAAATCGAAGGAAGCCAAATCAAGATTAATCAAAACTCATCATGGGAAACAACATTAAAGTCAATGTCGAGCTCATAGGAGGTGTCAAACTAATTCTAGATTCTAGTTTTAATTCAATGTTGAGATTCACATTTTATGTACTTTTTTAAAGATGAAACTTAGTTTTCGTAAACGTCTAGACATGTGTGGCCTTTTGAAATAAGAAACGAATTTGTTTCTATGCTTTTTATTTCAAATAAAGTTGGGTGTTGCAATATATTCAATAGATAGTACAGATTATGTTTAATTCCCAATGATATATACGTCGCTAATACAATTGAAAAAAGTTATTTCCAAAAGACCCCACTTAAGAAATAGTCTTATGCATTATGGCATAAAGGACTTGGTCACATCTCTAAGGAAGGAGTTGAGAGGCTAATACAGGTTGACATCCTGCCTGCTCTTAAAGGTGATATGAAGACTTACATAGATTATTGTAGAAGTACGATGACTAAAATAAAGAAGAAAACTGTAGTCCGAAATTCTGACTTACTAGAAGTTATTTATACTGATATTCATGGTAATCTTGTGTAGAAATTTTATTTCATCATATTTATTGATCACTATTTCCGATGTGGTTATCTATACTTGATTAAGGAAAAGTTTGAGTCTCTTAACAAGTTCAAGATTTTTTGAACTAAAGTCGAGAAATAGTGGAGAAAAAGTTCATAAAGGTTGTTAAATCTGATAAGAGTGGTGAGTATTTTGGTAGGCATGGTGATGTTGGACAGCTTAAAGGATCTTTTGACAAATATTTAGAGGATTTTGGGATACTACGGCCCCGTTTGGTTCAACTTTGGGGAAATGCAAAGCCATTTCCCCAAGTATCTTTAGAAGAATGGGCATTTGGTGAATGCTTTGAGGTGTTTGGGTAATTTTATTTTGGTATTTGCATTTTGCAAAGGAGCTTTGAGGTGAAAAAAAGAAAGGAAAATAGAAAAGAAAAGGAAAACGAGGAGAGGGAGTCGAAGCGGGGGGGAATGGTTGGGAGGTGGCCGAAGTGGCTGGTGTCAGGTGGTGGCCGGAGCGGCCGCGGCTGGTGTCCGTGGTGGGGAGGCGGTGGGTCGCGGCCTCGGGTGACGCCGCCCGAGGCCGCGACCCACGCGACGGCGGTGGGGAGGTAGATCTTGAAGCGAGAGGGGAACGGTAGCCGGAGCTGGTGGGGAGGCGGCCGGTGGCCGTGGTAGGGGAGACGGTGGGTCGCGGCCCGACGCCGCCCGGGTCGTGGACTCGGGCGGCGTCGCTGGGTCGCACGACCCACATGATCGCCGTTGCGCGACCCCGAGCGACGCCGCCGAGGCCGCGACCCACGCGAAGGCGGTGCGTGGCGACGGCGGTGCGTGGGCGGCCGATCTGGCCGGCCGAGCACCGCTCAGGCCCGTCGCGTGTCGCGCGACCCGAGCGACGCCGCCCGAGGCCGCGACTCACGCGACGGCGGTGCGCGGCGACGGCGGTGTGCGCGGGCGAGCGATCTCGCCGGTTGAGCTCCGCCGGCCGAGCTTCCCTCTTGAAGCTTCAAGACCAACGAGGAGGAAGACGATGAACAGTGAATTTTTGAGGGTAAAACATGAAAACGCATTTATCAGTGAGGGTAATATTGGAAGAAAAAAATTCATTAAAACACCCCTCAGTATTCCGAAAATGCTGAATGCCCAAAGCAGGTGGGGACCTACTTTGGGCATTCAGCATTCCACAAGCATTTGGAATGCTAGCATTTGGCCAAGTATCCTCCAAATGCTGAACCAAACGCCTTCAAATTTTTCCCAAGGGGCTTTCGGGGCTGAAAGCCCCTTGGGAATGCTGAACCAAACGGGGCCTACATTAGTTTACTATGCCTAAGAGTCTTTAACAAAATGGTGTGGTCGAAAGAGACAATCGTACCCTTGTGGAGATGATGAAGAGTATGATTAATAGGACCAATTTTACCGATTTTTTGTGGGATGAAGCTTTGAAGACAACCTTATACATTCTAAACAATGTTTCTCGCAAAGTTGTTCCATTGACTCATTTTGAGTTATGGACTGGATGTAAACCTAGTTTGAATTATCTTAAGGTTTGGGGAGTCCTGTAAAAGTGATGTTATATAATCCGACATAAAGTAAGTTAGACTTTAGAACTATTCAATTCTACTTCTTATCTTACCTATTTGAAGGGCGTTAGTTTATAATCCCAATGGAGGCACAAAAATTGTGAACCACAAAGAGCGAAGTTTTTGGAATTTGATATAGCCGAAAAAGGTTGTTGCTATTGAGAATCGCCATACAATAGAGACCACTGTAGTCTTGTCTTTACCTATACAAACGATTGTGGAGTCTCTTATGGACAAATTTTATAATTTTTGATAATTTTTCGAATTTTTAAATTATTTTTTTTTTGTTTTTTCCCTTTCTCCTCACCCCTTGGCTGGCGAGGTCACCAGCTGACCATCGTTAGCCATAGGTTGGTTGGGGCGAGGGCCCTTGTGCCTTTGCTGGCCACAAGTGAGGGCGTCGATCCTTGCCCAGATCCAAGTAAGGGCCGACTCCCTCGCTCGTTGGCTAGCGAGGGTCTCTGTGCCCTCGTCAGCCATAAGTGAGGATGTGGTGGCCCTCGCTTGTGACGGGCGGCAGACGAGGGTGTGGCAGCCCTCGCCTTGATCCAGGCGAGGGCACAATGCCCTTGCCTACCATGAGCGAGGGCATCAGGCCCTCACCTAGATCCATGAGAGGGCCATTATGGCCTCGCTTGAGGCATCACGGCTTTTGCTCGCCATGAGCGTGGGTCTTCATGCCCTCGCCTGTGGCTGACAAATGTGCGGAGACCCTCGCCCTTGGCTGGTGAGTGCCGCCACGCCCTCACTTGTGGCCAACGAGGGCACAAAGGCCCTTGCTGGCCAACAGGGGAGGGTTTTGGCCCACACCTAGGTCTAAGCAGGGGCCGATGCCCTCGCCTGTGGTAGGCAAGGCGTGAGGGCCCCCTCCTCGACCAGCTTGTGGCCGGTGATGGTTGACCAGCTACCTTGCCAGTCAAAGGTAAAGAGAAAGGAAAAAGAGAGAAAGAAAAAAAGACAAAAAAAAAAGAAAAAAAAATTTAAAAAATCTGAAAACAATAAAAAATTATAAAATTTGTCCACGTTGTGCCACATAAGACAATTGGCAGCCACATTAACAATTTCCGACTTAAATTAACTGGATGGATTGAATTGGTATCAATGTGAATACTAAATTGGTCCAATTGAAAAATTTAGGACAAAATTAGTACCATTTGAAAAGGTTTAGGATATTTTTGGTACTTTTCCCTTGAGTTTTGGATAGTCACTATTTCGCATTAAAAACAATAGATTCCAAATCAAGTGCACAAATATATATATATATATATATATATATATATATATTTACTCCATTAATATGTTCTACATTCTAATTATGAAAATCTACAATAGATTCCAAGACCAAGACGTACTCAGAGGTGGAGGAAGATCTCGGGGTGGTAGAGACACAATCTACCGAAGATGTTCAAAGGTTGCCAATTTGATAGGGGTAGAGATTGACTTTAGGATATGCATTGAGACATGGTCATCGAGAATAAGACTAGGTTTATAGAAAACAAATAAATAGCATCCAAGGTTTATGTCCTTGCGATACCCTTTATTTTATTGTGACGAGGATTTAGCCTTAGATTTAGTCAGAGAAAACCAGACACATGAAAGGCGCATAAACTTAAAGTTTTTTTTTTTTGGTCGAAAAAAAACACCTTGGAAATATATTACTAATGAAACTAGTACAAACTTGAAGCGTCTGAACACAGAATATTAAACAGGAAAGGAGGAGGAGAAACGGGCCAATTGTGAGGAAGAAAGCCCAGCCCGTGCGCACAGGCAACCCTATCCGCCAACACATTTGCTTCTCTACGACAATACCTCAATCCTAGGGCTGGAAAGCGTTGAAGCAGAGAAGCCGCCTCCTCAAACAGAGAACTCGCCTCCCATGGGACTCGATCTGGATCTTGCAAAGCCTCAACTAGTAAAAGGCAGTCGGATTCAACTATTAGGTGAGCTTCTGATCTTCCCGTTTGAAGAAGAAAGCGAAGGGCAGCCGTAACAGCCTGTATCTCTGTTTGCAGTGCAGAAGCCGCACGGATGGAAAGGGAGAAACCATCAATCAATCTACCCTTGAAGTCACGGCACACTCCGGCGACTAAGCCCTCCAACGCACTTGGAAAAAATGAGCCATCGACGTTTACTTTCAACACCCCCTGATTTGGCGGAACCCATCCCGAAGCCTGTGAAGGAAACCTAGGGATGCGCCTCTGATCTCGACCACCGAAGGGAGTTACTGAAACATTGTTCTCTTGATTTCGAGTATAAGGAAACTGACCTGGGTTTGTGTTAATGTGCAGGGGTTCTGAGAAAGAAAAACCATTCGCTTTCGCATAGGCAAGCGCATTGAACACCACTTGATCTGGAACAGGAGGCCGATCCGGAATGCATACCATTCCTCGCCTTCCAATATGCCAAAGAACTGCAGCGATTATATCTATACCGAGGTACACCTTGCTTCCTCCTCATGATCCGATATAACCATTCATCAATGCGATTTGTCCAAAACAGACTCATATTTAGCTTTATCGGGGTGATCCCACACGCTTTTAGTCCAATAACAGTGCAAAAATAAGTGTTCAGTAGTTTCAGGGAAATAGCCGCATCCACTGTTTGAACATATTCTGCATATTGGGTCCGATAGAATCTGTCTAGAGAACAGATTTTGTCTAGTTGCAATAGCATTATGGCAGATAGACCATAAAAATATACGAACTCTAGGACTCGTCGGCACTCGCCATAAATTTACCCAAAAGCATCAAGAAAAAGAAGAAGAAGCTCGTTGATGAATTAAAGTATGACCCTCTTTTCTAAGACAATTATATCCACTTTTCACAGAATACCTTCCATTTTGTGTACCTGTCCATATTAGGGAATCTAAAGCAAATTGAGGGCGTACCTGGATACTAAGGATCTCCTTTATCAGCTGATCATCAAAACTCTGTTTCAACAAAGGTATGTTCCAAGATTGCTGGGAATAATTAATGAAGTCTGCTACCATGACAGGTTCATTTCTTGGTGCAGGATCGCCAATAATACCTGATGGGAGCCACTTGTCTTCCTGTTCGAATTTGCTTTCCATCACCAACTGTCCAAAGAAGGTAAGTAGAAATAGAATCCCCGCCATATAATAAACTCGCCACCCCCAAGATGGTCTAACACCCTTTTCCGCATGCCATAAATCCTTCGAGGGAAAATAAACTCCTTTGAAGATTCGGGACCACAAAGAAAGGGGATTTTGGTACAACCTCCATGCTTGCTTGGCTAACAGGGCTTTATTAAAGGTAATTAAATCTCGAAAACCCAGCCATCCCTCGTCTTTTCTCCTCTTCAAAGATTCCCAGTCTTTCCAATGCATCCCTGACTTATCATTTTGAGATTGCCACCATAATTTTGACATTTTCCGCTCTATTGCCTTGCATAACGATTTAGGAATTTTGAATATGGACATCGCATATTGGGGTATCGCTTGCACAACTGCCTTTATTAAAATCTCCTTGCCTCCTTTCGAAAAAAGTTTTTCCTTCCATCCATCCAATTTTGCATGTATTCTCGCAAGAATCCAAGAAAACATATCAGATTTAGATCTACCCCAGTCAGAAGGAATCCCCAGGTATTTCCCTATCTTTTGCATAATCGGAACTCTGAATTCCCTAGCCAAATAATTCTGCAAAGGAACTGGACAGCAGCGACTGAAATAGATGCCCGATTTGTTTCTATTAATTACCTGTCCCGAGGCTTGACAATATTGGTTTAAAATGTTGGACAGGTTTTGGCATTCCAAAGAGCTTTCCCTCAAAAAGAAGATGGCATCGTCGGCGAAGAATAAGTGAGATAGCGTTGGACAACTCCGGGTTAGTTGGATTCCTCTTAAATTTCCCATCTCTACTGCTTGATGAATAAGTGTAGATAAAGCATTAGCCACTAAAATAAATAAGTAAGGAGAGAGAGGATCTCCTTGCCTGAGGCCCCTCGAAATTGAGAAAGGTGGAAGAGGCCGACCATTAAATTTAACACTTAGAGAAACGGTCTTCACACATTGCATCACCCTGTCAATCCAGATAGAAGTAAAGCCAATTTGTTGAAGGTAATCCTGAAGAAAATCCCACTCAACGCGGTCGTAAGCCTTTTTCATATCCAATTTGAGGACCCCTTGAAATTTTCTTCTCCTTTTGCAGATTCTTAGATGATGAAGGACTTCCTGCACCACTAAAATGTTATCCTGGATCTGGCGGCCTCCAACAAAGGCACTCTATTCAACCGAAATCAACTCAGGTAATAAAGGCTTTAACCGATTGGCTAAACATTTCGAAATGATTTTGTACTGGAAATTGCAAAGGCTGATTGGCCTATATTGATCTAACCTTTCAGGATGATCCACCTTTGGAATCAGAGTTAGATATGTGTTGTTTGCTGAAGGATCCAACATCCCAGAGTCAAAAAAAGTTTTCACTGAGATAAAGACCTCATCTTTCAATATGTCCCAATGATGCTGATAAAATAGGCCATTTAACCCATCTCGGTCCTGGGAGCTTTTGAGGCACCTAACTGAAAAACAGCTTTGCTAACTTCCTCGGAGTCACTTCGGCCGTCGGTTTCTGATTCATCTCCTCCGTAACTATCACCGGGAGTTGAGCTAGTAAAGGTTCATAATCACGGTGCCCCACAGAGGTATATAAATTCTGAACATAGCTTTGCGTCATCTGCTGTAAAACTCCCTCATCTCTTACCCATTGATCCTGCTGGTCAAGTAGCATAATAATTCTATTTTTTTGACGTCTTTGAATAGTCGTGGCATGGAAAAATTTTGAATTTTTATCCCCGCTTTCAGCCATTGGATGCGGGACCGCATAGCCCAAAACTCTGCTCCTCTTGAGTCCATAACCTGTGAATTTGCTGTTTTAAAGATTCTATCTGAGCCTTATTTGCTTGACAGGGTCTTTGATTTGTTAGGACTTGCAGTTGGCGCTGAAGTTCTTTAATCGCAAGATGCGCGTTGGGGAATCTGGATTTACTCCATGAAGAAAGGGCAGCAGTAGCAACCTGCAATTTCTTAGCTAAGGTAATATTTTCTGACTGAAGTCTGGAAAAAAACATTTGAGATAACTGTACGGCATTCTGGATCTTGAAGCCAATAAGATTCAAAAGTGAAAAGCTTAGCCAGTCTCCGACGAACAGGAATGGTTTGGAGCACCAAGGGACTATGATCAGAACCAATGGCCGAAAGCGCTAGAACCTCTGTAGTTGGAAAGGTTAGACGCCAAGAAACATTACACAAAGCCCAATCCAGATGTTCTTTAACCTCATCCTCCTTTGCTCTATTATTACTCCAGGTAAATGAGCAGCCCTTGCTGTCCAACTCCATAAGCGATGCTTCACTAACCATATCCTGAAAGGTATTCATTCGTTGAGCATTAGCTGGCCTTCGACCTTGTTTTTCCCAAGGATACATTACCTCATTAAAATCTCCGATGCATATCCAAGGTAACATATTCTGGTTACTGATTTCTTTCAGGTTATCCCATAACAGGAGGCGCCGAGCAAAAGTAGCCGGAGCATGGAGGCAAGTGAGGCGCATTGAAATTCCACATTCTTTTGCGAACACCAAGATCCAAAAAGATGAAGACTGATCTAACAGGGGACAGCATCACGAATCTTGCCAAAATAAGGCTAGGCCGCCACCAGCCTTCGGGATCCTCCAAAAAACCGTAAGAGAACTTGAGTTGCTTCTGAATTTTATTGAGAACATGACGCCTATTCTTCGTTTCCATCAAAAAAGGATGTCGGGTTTTTCACGGGCTACTAACATCCTAAGAGCTTGAATCGTCGGGGGGTTGCCCAACCCCGACAGTTCCAACTGATTAGCTTCATTTGTCCAGAGGTGGCTTTTTAGGGCCAGCCACCAAGGCCCATGATTCTGCTTCAGCTGCATCGAGAATCGGGGTATCCAGCAACATGGATTCATCCAGACCTTCTCGCCCCAGGTTAGGGCGCTTTACTTTTTTGATAGGTCCCGCTTTAGTACTAATTTTATTTAACTTAGATTTTTTTGATCTTCCTGAACTACTGGAACCCTCTCCCAATCTTGAGAGGAAGAAAGGGGCAGCTTGCTGAGCAGGACCCATAGCAGGGAAAGATGTCTGCCCTCCCCCAGCTCTCAGCTCCATATTTTGGCCTGAAACATGGAGTATTACCCATAACTGGTACGATCTCCTTTCCTCTACTATTAGATTCAGGTATGATAGCCTCATCACTGGGGGGAATAACTTGAGTCTCAGGGATAACCTCCTCAGGTTCCTGTAAAGGGTTAGTTGAGGCATAAAAAGCAGTCCAGAACGGGCTAAATTCCTTAACTTCAGCTCGCATCCACTGACCATAAAATAGATTGTCACGATTGCTCATTTTCTCTTCATCATACACATATTCTTTGCAGGTTGCAGCATGATGTCCCAAGCGTCCACATGAGTAACAGAACTGGCATAGTCTTTCATATCGGAAATCAAGCCGTATCTGCGCCATCCACTCGGATAAATTGACCTCGGGAGAGGTTCTTGAGTGTTCAGTTCAATACGCGCTCTACCGGCTCTAAGAGTGGTACCAGACCCATTATCAATTTTAATCTCCATAACACGACCAACCCTTCTAACCGCTCTTCTTATCAACTCTTCCGTGCAGCGCTCCAGAGGCAGGCCAATGACTTGGACCCAGAAAGAGCACATCGAAAAATCATAACAATGCAGAGGGGTATTATACTGCCAAGGTCGGAGAATAACCAAGACGCCCCCAAACAACCAAGGTCCCGTAGTAAGGATTCTATTCTTCTCATTCTCATTCTTAAATTTTATAACGAAGATTACCCCCTCATGTTGTGTAATATCAACGTTGTCGGTTCACCAAGCACGTTTCATGGTGGCCTGAAAAGCTGGTAAATTAATAGAAGAGTCGGGCAGGAGCTTACTCACCAGAATTAGACGACATTCAGCCAAAGCTTCGGGTGAGGGTGCATCATCCCACACTTTAATGTCCTGTTCGGACCAAAGGCGACCCAGACGTCTACTCAGAGCGAGAATGCGAGGATCTTCATACAACGAATTACTGAAAGCCTCGGGACTCCCTTGTGCGGAATAAGGATTCGAGGCGGCCATGCCGAAAACCGATCTCAAAACCAGCACTGACTCAAACTCTCGACATGCAGATCCACCAGTTGAAGGAGAAATCCATGAGTGTCATATCAAAATCCAAAACCATCCAGATCGGTGACATGCAGAGCTCGGATCAAAGACATGCAGAGCTCGATACAACCAGAATATGAAGATCGGAGTTACCCAAGAAGGGATATAGGCCGATAACAATCGGAAGCATCATGAGAAAAAACTCAACAGAAACTCCACCAAAGAGCCTTCCGAGTGAGCAAAAACATAAAGGTAGCAAAAAACCAAGGTAGATGAAGACGGAAAGACAGTAAGAGACTACCACAGCGGTAGGCAGGATCTCGACGAGCGAGCGCAGAGAGAAGAGAAAAAGAGAGCAAATCGGCCGTTCATGCTCGCATAAACTTAAAGTTTATTGTAGCTGCTTTAGAGTGCAATCTATGCATTCAAATTTCAGTTATTTTACTTTGATCATTCGTTCAATTCATGACTTCATGGCAAGGTTTATAATGGATTCGTCTTTTCATAGCTTAGAATGGAAGGTAGAGACACAATCTACCGAAGATGTTCAAAGGTTGCCAGTTTGATAGGGGTAGAGATTGACTTTAGGATATGCATCGAGACATGGTCATCGAGAATCAGACTAGGTTTACAGAAAACAAATGAATAGCATCCAAGGTTTATGTCCTTGCGATACCCTTTATTTTATTGTGACGAGGATTCAACCTTAGACTTTTAGTCAGAGAAAACCAGACACATGAAAGGCGCACAAACTTGAAGATATTACTACGAGAGAGGATTATGCTTTTAGGCTCCAACAAAGAGCATCCGAATCTCCGATTACTGCTAGGCGGTGGTTGTATTTCAAAAGTTTATTGTAGCTGCTTTAGAGTGCAATCTATGCATTCAAATTTCAGTTATTTTACTTTAATCATTCGTTCAATTCATGACTTCATGGCAAGGTTTATAATGGATTCGTCTTTTCATAGCTTAGAATGGAATATCTCTGTGCGATTCACAAGTTACTAGGAACTTCTCTTCCTTTATACCCACATTTTACGCTATAGCTCTAAAGATTATCTTCATGATTTTGAAACAATATATCTCAAAGTCATGAAAGGATTTATAACCTTTTCCGACATTCCATCTCTCCTTTCAATGCGAAAGTACTGATTTCAGCCTTCTTTTGATTAATAAATAGAGTTTGGAAGTCCCTATCTACGTATAATATTCTTCCTATAATCCCATTATCCACTGAAAGGTGATACAAACTTTCTGGTGGGAAATATATCTTATTAGCCATCTAAATTTTAATTTTTATTTCGAGATTTTGGTGGGCGATGCTTTGAATCCAATTATTTATTGTGATGACCGTGAAACATGAGAACCAATTGTTCAACGCTGTAATGTCCTGACTTTGCTTGCTAGAGAAAGCAGAGACCATTTCAAGTCACAAAATTTCATACTCCTAGCCAGGGGTCATAGGTTTTCGTAAGTTATTGCAAGTCAAAGATTTTGGTTATGCCCATGACGCAAGGCGCTGCAGGGCTTCCAAGTTTTGTTGATTACATTCTAGTGAAAAGCTGCTAGAGTTTGACTGCCGATTAAAATCTCATGGTAAAATTTACGTTAATTTTTTCAGGAGATTAAAGGATTATTTCATGAGAAATTATTACAGCTAAACTTCATATGAATTATTTGATGTAATTAGAGATTGGGAAACACCGAGAGTATTTAAATGACTCGATTATGATTATATTCTCAATTGTATTATTTGATGTATAGTTTAATTCTTTATTACTCTTATCGTGAGCGTACGTCACACCGATTAAACCATATAAGTCCGGTTTATGATTTATTTTCTAGTTATGTATATATAATATTCCTAGCCAAGGGTCATCAGTTTTCGTAATTTATTGGAAGTCAATGATTTCGGCTATGTCCATCATACGTGGCCCTTCAGGGCATTTTCAGGATTCAAAACACGTCGACGTCAACCATAGGCACGTGTTTGACCATGTTCGATATACCTCCACCTATTGAAATGAAATGAATTCGAGTTTGAACCAGGATCCATCCTGGGCAGGGAAAAGCAGACTGTTGCAAGCAAATGAAAATCAAGAATCGGCGGTAACCTTGTGATAAATATATTGCGTGGTATGTAAACGTAATCAAGATTGGTCCAATTGTCATTTTTCAACGTAATCAAGATTGGTCCAATTGTCATCTTTCTAGTGTGACAAGATTTGTCCAATTGTCATTTTTCAACGTAATCAAGATTGGTCCAATTGTCATCTTTCTAGTGTGACAAGATTGGTCCAATTGTCATTTTTCAACGTAATCAAGATTGGTCCAATTGTCATCTTTCTAGTGTGATTGGTCCAATTGTCATTTTTCTAGTGTGAAATAGAGTTCAGTTTGAATGTTCTTTTCTTAGTCAAGTACGTTAACGAGTAGTATAAAATGAACTGTCCAACAGGAGAATCATCAATCGTGCCAATTGTCTTTCCCGTTCATTTCGACACCTTAAGAAGTATCACAAAGCAGCCTTGTCAGGCCCAAAAGATGGATCCCAGGTTGTTGGAAGCATCCTACACAGGGAATGTCGATAGATCGTTCTCCTTGGTCAGAGAAAACGTCCTCATCCTCGACACTGCTTCTCTCGTCGAGGGAGACAACCCTCTACATGTTGCCTCGATGGCTGGCCACGTGAATTTCATCAGAGAAGTCCTGAAACTGAGGATGGAGTTCGCCAACGAGCTGAACCAGGACGGTCTCAGTCCCTTGCACATCGCCGCGGCAAGGGGCAACGTGGATGTTGTTCGAGAACTTTTGAAAGCCGGCAATCACCTGTGCCTTGTGAAGGGGAAAGGTCAAAGCATTCCTCTGCACTATTCGACCATCAAAGGGAGGAGTGATGTCCTGAAGGAACTGGTCTCGGCTTGTCCCGATTCCATTGAGGAAGTGACGGCTCGGAGGGAGAGCGTGCTCCACCTCGCCGTGAAGAACAACCAGTTCGACGCGTTCAAGTTGCTGGTGCTACAGCTGAAGCGATTTAACAAAGAGCATGTCGTGCGTTGTCGGGACGAGCAAGGGAACCAAATCTTGCACCACGCTGTGACTAGAAAGCAATACGAGGCAAGTGCCCAATTCTTTTGACCTGTTTCATTTCGTCATATCAGTTCCTCTTCTCTGTTCTTCACATGCGAAGCATTTGGAATTTTATGAATAAAATTACCAAAAAGCCCTAAACTTATTACAATTATGTCAATGTATTAGTCCTCAACATTATATGATAATTTGCCAATTTTGGCTGGAAATAGCTAATTTATCCTAAATGTCATAGCCGATACTAACGTCGATAATTTTTTATAAATTTTTATTTTTAGTTTCTTTTCTTCTTTTTATCCTTTGTGGCTCGGTGCGTGCCAATGGGCTGCCATTGCGGCCTTCACTAGTTGCAAGTGAGGGTGTGAAGGACCTTGCTAGATCTAGGCGAGGCCATTGCGGCTTCACTGACCATGGTGACGGTTGTTGATGACCCTTGCTGGCATAATGAAAAATAGAAAAGAAAAGAAAAGAAAAGTAATAAAAAGGAACAATATCACAAAAAAATCCAAAATATGTCTATTTTTTTTGGTAAAGAAAAAAAAAATAGACATTGTGACACACATATTCCGAACTTTTTTTTTGTTTCACAAAACTCTAAACTTATCCGTTGTGACACTAATGTTCCGGACTTTTTTTTTTTGTGTAACAAAAAAAAAAAAAAAAACCCAAACGTATACATGTGTGCATGTATACCCTCTATTTTAGTACCACCTAGGATATTTGTTATACTGATATAAGTTTAGGGTTTTTTATGACACAAATTTGGGGTACTAAGATTTTTAGTGATTCAAAAAAAGTTTAGTGTATTTGTGTCGTAGTGGGCATAGTTTGGAATATTTTGTGGTATTAACCAAAAAACTAAAAAAAATTACTTAGAAAATTTGTCTATGTTAGCTCTTTTATGTCATGTAGCACGATTTTGTTCACATCAATGATTTTTAGTCAAAATTGTCTGGAAAGACTGAATTGACAAATTGTTGGTTTAGAATTATATTGTCCAATTTGGAATGTTTAAAATTGAATTGGCTTAGGTGCAAAAATTTAAGATTTTTTTTGGTAATTCCCCCGAATTTTAGGAATCTTTGTTCTTTATTTAGACAATATTTCACGTTAGTGTCGATATGTAAGGGTTGAACACATGTTTCCGTTAAAACTGTCCAGAGAGAAATCACACAAGGAGACGATAAATGGAATAACGTTCTTGCACCGAACAGGTAGTCGAGTTCCTGCTCTCGGGCGATGCAATTGACAAGGACCTGATCGACGTGAACGCCAGAAACGAGGCTGGTCTAACGCCTCTAGACATCCTATTGCTCGTTAACAGCGAAGCCGGTGATGCGGAAATCGTCGAAATCCTCATGCGATCTGGAGCCACGAGAGCAAGCGGATTGCTTTCTGTGGTAGTGGTGACTGAAGAACCAGAACCCCGAACAGACCAATCAAACGGACAGCACCAATCACGCCGAGCTTGGACCGACCGTTGCATAAGTTTCTTGAGGGTCAATCATGGGAAAACCCAATGGTTAGAGAACTTCAAGTACAAAAAAGAAAGGGACTCCCCGGGAGACGTACGGAACGCCTTGCTTATTGTTGCTGCTCTCATCACCATTGCTACCTATCAAGCCGTGCTTCAACCGCCGGGCGGAGTTTGGCAGGCAGATTCAGGGTCCTCGAGCAGCAGCACCAGTGCCATGAACAACGGGGCCGCATCACACAAAGCCGGCGGGGCAGTTTTGGGTACGAAGAACCCGGTCTCGTACGTCCTCTTCATCATCTTCAACTCGGTTGGGTTCTTTGCCTCTGTCAGGATGATCACCATCCTGACGTGGGGATTCCCGATGCAGATGGAGCTGCATGTGGCGCTGTTCGCTCTGATAGCAACGTACGACACCGCGATGGGCTACCTCACGCCCAACACTTTCTTCAACTACTTCTTCGTCGGTCTCTCGATATTTTTGCCGGTCATAATCCCTCTCGTAAGTCGCTGGGTCAGAAAGTGAGCGAGTCCGCACCAACCACACCATCTAAATAAGACTGAGAAACGTTGTATGCATGCCGACCTCGGTATCTTGCAACTTCATCAGTGAAGTCACCGTTGCTGAATGTACGAAATTTTAGTCAACGTAAAGTTTGCTTTTATCCATGAGAACTGGACGGGTTTGACTATCACTATTCATTTCATACCAACAAAAATCACCATAAAAGATATGAGGCCTATTAGAGTAATTAAATATTAAATTATTTCTTCATCTAACAACTCAAACTTTTTGAATAGTTGGCAATTATTACATAATATCAAAGCTGGAAATTCTGAGTTCGAATTTTTCTAAACTTCGTTTGCCTCTCCAATTAAATTTGCATGCTCAATACAAGGCAAAAAGATCAGACTAAGCATGATGGGGGAGTGTAAGAATAATTAAATATTAATCAATGCATTTATCTAATAACTAAAGCTTTTACAATAGTTGATAATAGTCCCACAAAATCTAATATGATATTAGAGTTGGAGACCCGAGTTCGAAATATTAACTCAAAGGATGAGATTTTTTCTTACATTTACAACAATCTCCCTCTCACACCTCTCACACATCAGGCCTTGAGTCAGAGTTGCAACAATAAGATGAATGTTAAAATTGCCTTTTTGAATGGAGACCTTGATAAAGAGGTCTATATGGTGTAACCTGGAAGCTGTGTAGCATGATTTGGGTAAGTTTGTGTATAAATTGAAAAATTCAATTTTTGGCAAGGTCCTTCATGTCAAAACTTTTCAACAACATCTCATTTGTCTCATAGGGCATATGTTGGTTGTATTTTGGAAAAATTCAATACACAACTTGCAAGCCAATAATCGCTCCTATCATTAGTGTGAGCTGTTTTGGTCTTGCTCTAATAAAGTGTACGTTTGTGTTTGTTACATTTACTAATATTTTAATATGTATAAACTCTTTTGCATTTAATAAGGTGTTTATAAATGCATTGTTATCATGTTGAATACATATATATGATGAAAATCTTGAGGTAGTGTATAAATCTTGAGTAAAGGTTAAGGGCATTCATTTATTAGCATTAAACATATGTCTTGTCACACATAATGTAAGTTAATTATAATAGGTCCATTGGAACCATAACGATACTTTCTAATAAGGAGAGAGAATGTTGATTAATAAAAGGAATGACACGTAAGGTATCACACTTTATGAGTTGTTATCCATTTGCCATATTATCATATTGATTGAGTTAAAAATACTCGTGACTATGAAAGGCTCTATGTGTATTTATGCAATTACTGACATGATTCGGTGTATGGGATTTTATGAGATTTGATTGACTATTAAGAATAATTTCTAAACTAACATCAATGTGCACACATATAGTGCAGTTTCAATTGATATAGCTTAAGTTAGAGAATGTAAGATTTTTTTTTTTTTGGTGGGCTATATTGAGTTGTAATTTACCGTTTTACGAGATTAGTATTGTAATATGATATATAAAGATTCTTAATTAACCTAATATGAGGCTAACTTGTATGGGCTAAGTAAAGTCCTGACCTGTAATGAGAGGGCCTATGGTCTTAAACTCTATAAATAATGTTCAAATCTTTCCTCTAACCTGGATGCAAAAACAACCTCATATAAGGAGCATTTATTGAACGTTGAGGGTAATAGGTAGTTTCATTGAGTTAGTGATACAAAAGGGCAATAGAGAAAAAAAGCACTTGAGTTTTGGAAAGTCATTATTCCGCATTAAGAATGGTGGATTCCAAATCAGATATGCAAATCTTTTTTACTTCATTAATGTATTCTACATTCTAACTATCAAAATCTACAATAGATTCCAAGACAACCATGTACTCGGTGGTGGAGGTAGATCCAGGGGTGGCAGAGACGCAATATACTAAACATGTCCAAAGGTTGCCGGTTTGATGGGGGTAGCGATTGACTTTAAGATGTGCGTCGAGACATGGTCATCGAGAATAAGACTAGGTTTACAGAAAACAAATGAATAGCATCCAAAGTTTATGTCCATGCGATACCCTTTATTTTATGGTGACGTGGATTCAGCCCTAGAATTAGTCCGAGAAAACCAGACGCAAGAAAGGCGCACAAACTTAAAAATATTAAATTACTACGAGAGAGTATTATGCTTTTAGGCTACAACAAAAGAGCATCCGAATCTCAGATTACTGCTAGGCGGTAGTCATTTTTCAAAAGTTTATTGTAGCTGCTTTAGAATGTAATCTATGCATTCAAATTTCAGTTATTTTCCTTTGATCATATATTCAATTCATGACTTCATGGCAAGGTTTATAATGGATTCGTCTTTTCATAGCTTAGAATGGAATATCTCTGTGCGATTCACAAGGTACTAGGAAACTCCTCTTCCTTTGTATCCACAATTTATGCTATGGCTCTAGAGATTATCTTCATGATTTTGTTGCAATATATCTCAAAGTCACAAAAGGATTTATAACATTTGCCGACATTCCATGTGACATCCCGATTTATCTTAATTTTATTTTTAGTCAATTGAGTCGGGCAATTCATCTGTGCATGTAGTTCGTCTCTCTGAGTTGGTCACTCACGAGGGAACTGGTCTATTGGGTGAAGCAATTAAGGAATTTTGATGCGTCAGACTTGGGGACTGATCACCCTCGGGTCGGATGCAAGAAAATTTCCTTGAAAGCTGCTTAGTGGATTAGGCGCGCTGAAATCACACCAGATTGAATTTAACCGTGAAAATTAAGATTGAATTTAGAAATTGGAAGTCATGGTATGTCACAAATCATTTTAGGATTATTGACTCATCTTCGGAAGATTTTTCATGCAAGCCGAGTTTTTCAACAAAATAATCAAAGAATGGCTAATTTGGCTCGAGAAATTAGTAGGCTCACTTTTGGTTGTACTTTTGGGACTTAAGTTGATTCTATGGACAAGTGAAGACGTGAATTGAAGTGTGGTGACATTGGATTAATTTTATGGACTTCAATTGGACTCAATTGGAAGAATTGAATTGAATCAAAGAAATTAATGTACAAAGTTTCATGCTCCGGCGGAAAAATAAAATGGACTCATTGAAGAGAGTTGTGGAGGATTTGAGTTAGTGGAGTATGACATCACTTGGTGATGTCATGGTGTGGGGCAAGAATGGCTAAGATGTTGACAAATGGAGGGTGGGGATTTGCTCTTGGAAAGGTGGGCTATCACCATCATCTTCTTCCTTGAATAATGGGGGCTTGTTGGATTTTTGAAAAGAGGAGAGAGAGAGGAGGATTTCGACCAGAGCAAGGCAGCCCACACGCCAACCGCCTCCTTCGCCGTTTGACGCCGCTAGCTTCTCCGGAGATGCTCACAGCCGCCGTCGTCCACGTGCATCGCCCCGTGCCGTTTGCCATTCGCCGTTTGACGCCGCCCTGCCCGAAGCCGCCTCCATCCCGTCGACCCAGCCATCCCCAGCTGCTGCTCACCTTCACCGACTCCCCATCGTCGCCGTGAGCCACCGTCCAGCTCGCCGGGAGCTCGTGCAAGCCGCCACCGCCCATCTCGACCATTCCTTCGCCCATTCGGCCACACTTCCAGCTTGTTGCAGCCAAGGTCAGCCATGGAAGTTGTAGCTTAGATCTAGAACTCCAAGAGCTGATTTAGGTGTCTTTCGGGCCTCCTTGGGTGTTGGTCCGAGAAGGTTTGTCGATCTCCTCACCGCGAGCTTCGCCGGGGACTCACCGGAGTGCGATTTCAGTGAGTTTAACTCACTAAACCTCGATTAGAGGGTTAATTATGCTTTAAGTGTATTTAGTTTAGATAAGGTGAGTTTAGGTGGTTAGTTTAGTGTGTTTAATTATGATTTGGATTAAGACATTTGTTTAATTTAAATTGTGCTTAATTAAGGCTAAGAGAAGGTTAATTATTGATAAGCCTTGATGGGACATAATAGGATTTTTATTTTGAATTATTTAATTGTTTCGAAATTTTGAAATTAACAATATTATATTATATTCCAAAATTATTAGAATAATATTATTTATAAAAAACGGAAAAATTATTTTTCTCCCTGGTTGCTCAGAATTTCGTGCTGATCGCTATTGTGCATTTAGAATTTGAAATTGATGATTGGTTGTGGCAAATTGAGTGTGATTGTGATAAATAGAGATTCTTTTTGTAAAATCCTAAGTGTCGGAATTGAATGGAAGAATGATCGTAATTGACCACCTATTAAAGGTTGTGCCCAATTGGGCCGTGATTTGCCACCTAATAAAGGTTGTGCCCAATCGGGCTGTGATTTACCAACTATTAGAGGTTGTGCCCAATGGGGCCGTGATGGACCACCTATGAGAGATCTTGCCCAATGGGGCCGTGAGTGACCACCTATTAAAGGTCGTGCCCAATTGGGCCGTGATTTACCACCTGTTTGAGGTCGTGCCCATCGGGCCGGGATCTACCACCTTTTGAAGGTTGTGCCGAGTGGGGCCGTGATGCCACTAATTCTAATTTGCCAAGTGGAGCCATGATTACCACTAAAGTTTAGACTTGCCTGTAGGGTTGTGATTGAGAGTCGAGAATGTTTAGTCAGAATGGCCGTATGGTGATCTCAATGACATGTAATCGACTGAGTCGATTGATCGTTGAGATGATCTGAGTAATTGAATTGTTTGGATGATGTGATTGCGCTACAATTGTTGGTTCTTATATTGCATGTGATTGATTATATAAATTGTACTAACCTGCAGGTGAGGACTAAGATGAGGTAAGTCCTCTTGATGTTGT
The DNA here is from genome assembly GCA_014182555.1 of Eucalyptus erythrocorys. NCBI lineage: Eukaryota > Viridiplantae > Streptophyta > Magnoliopsida > Myrtales > Myrtaceae > Eucalyptus > Eucalyptus erythrocorys. The sequence continues at coordinate 26,688,759 of CM024600.1, read as the reverse complement.
GGCTAGGCCACCTTTGGGCGTATTCTCTTTCTAATAGGGGTTTAGGGGGTTGAACTTGCTAAGACAATGTCTCACCCAGGTTGTGGGCTTACATTTTCAAGTCCCGTGTGGATGGAGCGGCCAGTTCATTTTGGTTGGCCTGGTGGAGTTGCAGGGGTGAAGTTTGTTGGAGTGGAGTTCTTGTTCGACTTGTAGGTCGTAGAACAGTTTCTTTTTAAGAGCAGGTCTTTCATAGACTTTTGGCTATAGACCTCTGTATGTAAGCTTCGTTGGTTTGTGAAAGTGTATTGTGGTGAATTTGCTTCCTACTTTTTTATCCCATATTTTATTGTCAAGGGTTTGTAATATGCTTCCGCATGTGCATTAAAGAACTGATTGGGTCAGCGACTGAACCTGGGAAGGTCGCCTTTGTTTGACCATGGTGGGATGTTGGCGTGTCCGAGGTTCGGGGCGTGACATTCCATCTCTCCTTTCAATGCGAAAGTAATGATTTCAGCTTCTTTTGAATAAGTAATAGAGTTTGGAAGTCCCTATCTATGTATAATATTCTTCCTATAATCCCATTATTGACGGAAAGATGGTACAAACTTTCTGGAGGGAAATATACCTTATTAGCCATCTAAATTTTAATTTTAATTTCGAAATTTTGGTGGGCAATGTGCTGAATCCAATTATTTAGTGTGATGATCATGAAACATGAGAACCATTTGTTCAATGCAGTAATGTCCCGACTTTGCTTGCTAGAGAAAGCAGAGACCATTTCAAGTCACAAAATGTTATGCCCTATTGTTCCGATGGAGAGAAGAACCTATGATTATCTTTTTAGGAAATTTCCAAACGAACAATTTCAACGAAATCTTTCAATTTCTTATTTTACTATGTTCAACTCTATGTATTCCTCTATCTGTAGAGTACATTGAATGTACAGAAATGGCTATCACAGAGTTTCTCTTATTTGTATTAACTCCTGGCCAAGGGTCATGGGTTTTTGTAAGTTATTGCAAGTCAATGATTTCGGCAACGTCCATGACCCATGGCGCTTCAGGGCTTCCAAGTTTCATTCATTACATTCTAGTGAAAAGCTGCTAGTGTTTAACTGCCTATTAAAATCATGTGGTAAAATATGTGTTAATTTTTTTGTGAGATTGAAAGATTATTTTATAAGAAATTGGTACAGCTAAATTCTATGTGAGTTATTTGATGTAATTGAGGATTGAAAAATGCTAAGAGTGTTCAAGTGACTCGATTGTAACTATAATCTCTATTGTATTGTTTGATCTATAGTTGAATTCTTCATTGCTCTTCCCTTGAGTGTACATCGCCCATTGAACCATATAAATCCAGTTTCCAATTTATTTTCTTATTATCTATATTTAATATTCCTAGCTAAGGGTCATCAGCTTTTGTAATTTATTGGAAGTCAATTATTTCGGCTATGTCCATGATACATGGCCTTTCGGGGCATTTTCAGGATTCAAAACACGTTGACGTCAACTATAGGCACATGTTTTACCATTTTCGATATACCTCCACCTATTGAAATGAAATAGATTGTAGTTTGAACCATGATTTATCCTTGGCAGGAAAAAGCGGATTGTTACGAGCAAATGAAAATTAAGAGTCAGCGGTAACCTCGCGATAAACATATCGCGTGGTCTATACTTCCTCGGAGTAAACGTAATCAAGATTGGTCCAACTGTCATTTTCCTAGTGTGAAAAAGAGTTAAGTTTGAATGTCCTTTTAATAGTCAGGTACATTAACGGGTAGTACAAAATGAACTGTCCAACGTGAGAATCATCAATCGTGCTAATTGTCTTTCCTGTTCATTTTGACACCTTAAGAAGTATCACAAAGCAGCCTTGTCAGGCCCAAAAGATGGACCCTCGGCTGTTTGAAGCATCCTACAGAGGGAATGTCGATGGATTGTTCTCCTTGGTCAGAGAAAACGTCCTCATCCTTGACACTGCTTCTCTCGTCGAGGGAGACAACCCTCTACATGTCGCCTCAATGGCTGGCCATGTGAATTTCATCAGAGAAGTCCTGTAACTGAGGATGGAGTTTGCTGATGTGACATCCAGATTTTTGAGTCCTAATTTCGACTGGATAAATAGGGCTGTTTTCGTTCCGTCGAAGCCGAGGGTTGTGAAATTGAGGAATATGAGGGATTTTTGGATAAAGAAAATAATCAATTTGATAAGTGAGACATCAATTGATTTTGTGGGAGTCGATTTAATTTGAATCAAGAGGGATTAAGCTTCGCCTTTGGTCGTGCTTTTAGGATTTAAATTGGTTCTATGGAAGAGCCAAGATGTGAATTAAAGTATGGGGACATTGGATTAATTTTATGGACTTCAATTGGACTTAATTGAAAGAAGAATTGAAGAATTGAGATGTGCAAGATATGGACCCCGACGGAAAGATTAATTGGACCTATTGAAGAGGTTGTGGGGTAGTGGACCATGACATCATCGGTGATGTCATGGTGGGCCACTCTAGATGGATTAAAAGAAAAGGAAAAGGAAAAGAAAGGGGGAGAGAGAGAAGGTGGGCCCCACATCTTCTTCAAACTTGAGCCAAAAGAAGAGGGAGAAGAAAGAGGAGGGAGAAAGGGGAGTAGCCGTCCGTCGACACCCCCCCGAGCGCGCGCTGCCGCCGTCGCCTCGCCGTCCGTCGTTCGTCGCGTTGGCCACCGCGCCGTGCCGTTCACTTGCCGCCGTCGACAGCCAACTGCCTCGCCTCCGCCTCACCCCGCCTCGCTTGCCGTCCGCCTCAGCCGCCCCGTCTCGCGCCTCAGCCGCTCCGCTGTCCAGTCTGTCGCCGTCCCCAACCGCGCCGCCCACCGCCCGTCTCCATCGCCGTGGGCCGCCGCCAGCCTTCCTCGCCGTCTTCGCGCGCCGTCCGCCGCCGAACCACCTCCGTTCGTCCCCAAGGCAGCAGCGAACCAGATCTGAAAAATATAGGTTTGGCAGCCCCTTCCGGGCCCGTTTTGGCCGGCTTCCCGGCCTCGGACGCGAGGTCTCCTTTGGGGAAAGTCGATCCCGGCGTCGCCCTCGTTGTTTTGAGCTAAGCAGCATCCAAATCCGTGAGTTCATCTCACTAATCCTTGATTAGACGGTTAATTATGCCCTAAGTATGTTTAGTTTGAATTAAGCATGTTGAGATGAATAGATTAGATTATATTATTATAAGTTGGATTAAGAAATTGGTTTAAGTTTAATTGTATTTAATTAAAGTTAAAAAGTGTTTAATTAAAGTTAAGTGGTGATGTGACTTAATTGGATTTTAATTTATATTTATTTAAATATTCGAAATTCGGATGATTAAAATAATATTAAAATATTCCGAAATTAATTAAATATTATTATTTAAAAAAAGGAAGAATTTATTTTTAGCCCCGGTTGCTCGGAATTTCGTGCTAATCGCTGCTGTGATGTTAGAATTTAAATTTGATGCTTGATTGGTGGCGAATTGAGTGTGATTGTGTAAATTAGGGGTTATGTGTAGAAATGCTAAGTGTGGAAATTGATGGGGATTTGGCCGTGATTGACCGCCTATTAGAGGCCGTGCCTATTAAGGCCGTGATGAACCACCTTTTCGAAGGTCGTGCCGAGTAGGGCCGTGATGCCACTAGTTGTTGAACCGCCTATTAGAGGCCGTGATGAACCACCTTTTCGAACGTCGTGCCGAGTGGGGCCGTGATGCCACTAGTTGTTGACCGCCTATGAGAGGCCGTGCCGAGTGGGGCCGTGATGCCACTAGTTGTTGAACCGCCTATGAGAGGCCGTGCCGAGTGGGGTTGTGATGCCACTAATTGTTGACCGCCTATGAGAGGCCGTGCCGAGTGGGGCCGTGATGCCACTAGTTGTTTAACCACCTTTTCAAAGGTCGTGCCACGTGGGGCCGTGATTACCACCGATTGTTGAGTCTACCTTTAGGGTCGTGGTTGGGATCATTAATTGATTTGATAAAATGACATGTAATCGGCTGAGCCGATTGATCGCTGAGACGATTCGAGTGGTTGATTGATTGATGATGGATTGTGCCTTGATCATTTAATTGTCACATTTGTACGTGATTGATTGATATGAATTGTACTAACCTGCAGGCGTGGACTGTTGCGAGGTAAGTCTTCTTAATGTGTGGCTAGGTCATGCTGGGGTGTATTTTCTTTCTAATAGGCGCTTAGGAGGGGTGAACTTGCTGAGATAATGTCTCACCTCGTTGTGGGAAAAATATTTCGGGGCCGTAGATGACGATTCCAGTGGAGTAAGGTGGACCGCCACCGGTGCGGTTGGGCAAGGAGTCGCGAGCCAAGAAGATGAAGGGTCGACAATCGAATTTGACTAGTAGTCTTAGGACTGTTCTATCTTTGAGTGGGCTGATCCCTAGTGTATAGACTCCGGCCCATTTTGGTTGTATGTAAACCTTGTTTGATTTTATGATTGCATGTTGGCTTGTATTAAATTGATTTTTGGTTCCTGCTATTCTATCCCGCTTTTAAATTGTTAGGGGTTTCTTAATACGTTCCGCATGCGCATAATAAAATTAAATTGGGTCGGCGACACTACCTGGGAATGTCGCAATTTCCACAACCATGGCGGTTTGTTCACGTGTCTCGGGATTCGGGAAGTGACAACCCCGTTTAAGTGGTATCAGAGCATGGTCAGTGAATGGAGTAATAAGGTGCGATGAGTCATGGGATAGTTAGTAGGAAAGGCTTTTAATGTTCTAATGCATGTGATTGATAGCTGCTTGGTAGCTTGCTTGCGTGGTCGCTCAGTGTTGGTTTTGGAAGCGGGCGTCTGTGTTGAGCCTGTTGCGTGAGTGACCGAGTGTCGTGGGCCGCTTAGTGAGGGTTGTAGGCCTTGTGTTTCGGGGCGGGCCGCTATTGAAAGTTGGTGCCGTGGTGCTTCGGGTAGTGAGCAAGTTGGGGTCAGTGCAAGTGATGAAGCATTGTCTCCAGTCAATGCTGGGGCAGTAGCCCCCGAAGGTTCAAGGTTTGCTCGGTTTTTGAGGATGCTTGAGAGGTTGGGAGACAGAATGGTCAGTAGGCCACCGCTTCAGTCGCTGTTACTGTTGTCACTGTCAGTGCCGCCAAGGCCGTAACCATCGTTGTTGCCATTGTTCCTACCTTTGCCGGTGTTGTGACCGTTGTTGTTGCCATGCCTGTTGAGGCCTAATATGGAGTTGTGATCGAGGATCAAGCCATCGTATCTAAGTCGAGGTTCAGTTTAGACAGAAATGGGAATCGATTGGGGAAAAAGCTGATGTCAGAAGAAAGGTGACATGTTTCACCCAACTGGGAGAGTATAACTGGAAAGTCAGTGCTCAACTCGATAGTTGTGTGTCGTGTCCGTAAGAAAAGACATGGATCTGTTCCGTGCTGTAAGAGGGAAGAGACTTGTTACAGATGTCGCCAGTAAGGCCGTTTGATCAAAGATTGTCCGTATAGGCGGATGGGATCACAGTTATTTTTGTCACCGCCGTTGATAAGAAAGAGCAGAGGAATTATGCTTATGGATATTTGATGGGATACTTGGAACGGATCTTAGTGCAAAGAAGGGTGCGTGGTATTCCTTGATGGGAGGTAGATGACTCACTGATTGTGTGCTGAGTTTGTAAAAGGGAGGCATGGGTTAGCCCAAAGTTAGAGTGAAAAGGGAACACGGTTTGAACGTGGCCGGCAGGGCCATCAGGTTAGGAATTGTCCGTGTAAACTCAGGAGAGCGTAAGCGCCGTAATTGCAGATATGACGCCTTTACGATGGCTAGAGGAGCATGAAGGGATTGACCATGCGTCGATCAAGGGAAGAATGCTTTTGAGATGCTCTTACCAGAGTGGTACAGCAGAATTGTCAGTGAAGGTTGAGGGATCTTCATTGTGGTAATAAAGTGATGGAAAGATGAATCTTTGACGACAATTGTGCTTGAAGGGTTTGCTTAAGTATGACTTGGAAGTCATTTATAAAAAGGTTTGGCTCAAGAAGCCTTCTGTTGGTTTGAATCGTGACAGTAATATAATTCAGTTTGTTCAGTAGCGTACAAGAGTTTTGAAATTATTGAAAGTTAATGAGGGACTTAAATCCTTGTAAATTCGTCATGGAAGATGACCTGGTTCAGTTCGTTAGTTATCGAATCCACATGGCAATTGTAATGGATGCGTCAGTTGAGGGGTTGGACATGGAGAATATAATTGTGGTACAGAAGTTTTCTAAAAGTATGTTATGGAGAATTGATAGTATGTTATGGAGAATTGATAGGTTTGTTGTCAGGTTGGTTGTCGGGAAGAGATTTGGAGTTGTGATTGAATTAGTACCTGGAACAGAGCCGGTCCCTAAGGCTCCTCACCGGATGGTGTTATTTGAGTTAGAAGGACAGAAAGTGCAGATGTGGGAATTACTGGATAGAGGATTCACATGTTCCAGTGCATCACCTTGGGGAGCACTTGTTTTATTCGTGAAGAAGAAAGTTGGTTCGCCGTGGTTGTACATTGATATTTCCCAAGACCGACTGAAGGTCAGGGTGTTATCAATTGAGGATCAGGAAGAAAGACATACCGAAGTTGGCATATTGCACCCAATACAGCAGTTATGAGTCCACTGTAATGCTGTGGGGTTTGATGGATACCTTAGCTATTTGTTTGGGTCTTATGAGCAGAATGTGTAAAGGGTACTTAAATCAGTTGTGACCGTGTTCAGTGAGGTTATCCTGGTGTATTCAAAGAGTGCCAAGGGGCACGAGAGATAGTTAAAGATGATACTTCAGACCTTGAGGGTTCTGGAATTTCATGCTAAGTTTAGTTAGTGCAAGTTTTGGATGACTTGTGTATCGCTTGTAAGTCACGTGATTTCAGGCGAAGAAATCTTCGTGGACCTCGTCAAGATTAAAAGTAGTGAACAGTTGGCCGAGATTAACTACAGTGACAGAGATCAGAAGTTTCTGGGTTTAGTAGAGTGTTACAGACAGTACGTATATGGGTTTTCTTTTAGTATTAGCATTGCCGTTGATAGGACTACTGAGGAAGGAAGAAAAGTTCGTGTGGATAAATGAGTGAGGGTGTAGTTTTCAAGAGCTTAAGAAGAGGCTGACTACTGCACCTGTGTGGGCCATTCCGTCTAGTCCTGGAGGGTGTGAGATCTTCAGTGATGCATCATTTAAAAGATTGGGTGGCTTATTGATGCAGCATGATAGGGTTATTGCATGTGCGTCCGATCAGTTGAGACCTTATGAACCGAATTTCCTGATAGACGACTGGGAACTCACGACAACAATTTCCGCTCCGAAGATTTAGAGATATCAGTGGTGTGAAGAAAGACTCCAGATCTCTATTGGCTGTCAAAGTCTCAAAGTAATTATTCTCCTAGGAAGAATTGAATGAGATGGCACTGTGAACCGGATCTTTTAAAGGACTTGGATAGTGGTATCTGGTATCACCCGGAAGGATGAAAGAAGTCACTGATGCTTTGAATCGAGAGTCTTCAATTGTGCATAGACTGGCTAAAGTATGGATTTTATTTAGAAAGGGTTCAAAATTTGGTTTTCAAATTTGAGGTAAGCTACCCTTTGAATTTTATAGCCGCCTTCAAAATTGAACCAGATGCTCAAGTTTTAATCGGCGCCAGTTGACAGACAGAGATGTTCAGAAAGTCTGATAAGAGGATACTAGTAAGAAAGAGATTGATTTTGAGATTTCTGAGGATGGAAAGTTCGGGTTCCATGAGTGATTGAATACACCTGACAGTGTAGCACTCAGGGAGAAAATCTTGTCAGAAGTTCACTATAATATTGCGGTGTTTGACCAGATGGTGCGAGTAAGTCAGAATCGGCGTCAGTTAAATTAGTGGGCTAATATGAAGATGTATATCGCCAAGCAGGTTGCAAGTGCCAGAGTTGTCAGTGAGTGGAAATTCAGTAATGCAACTCAGAAAATTTTACCATCACTCGAGAGTCCGGAGTGGGGATGAAAATATATCACAATGGGACATTGTGATGAGCTTATTAAGGATTCAGGAGATTACTGATACCATTTGAGGATAGTGGTCGATTGATAGATGGAGTTGGTCCGCTTTGGTACGATACGAATGGATTCTGACTTTGATTGGATAAGTTGGGCATTTCATCGTCGCGACTTTAGTGCTTTTCTCTGAGTGGGCCACTCATGAGATAACTAGGCTAGCTGGATGAGTTATTAAGGACTTTAAGGCAAATAGACTTGGCAATTCGACCAGGAATCGACTTCTCGACCATGTTCATCTTTAGAGATCATTGCGGCACAGTATAAAATCGACTTAAGATCAGAGATAGGTCAGTTCGACTAAGACGAATGACCAATCGTGGGTGACCCCACTGAATTGGAAAACTCTCATCGACTGACGCTAATTTGATCTTACTGTCGTTTTGGTACCCTGTGTTCGTATTTGAATCCTCGGGATTTTCACGACAATCGAGAATCGACACTGTGTTGAGTGGGTCCATTGTGGCTCGAAGGAAATCGACTACGGGTCATTTGTCCTAAAAAGTTCTGAAAACTACCTAGTAGCCTAGGTCACACTAAAAGTGTGTCGGAGTGAAATTAACCACTAATCTAAGTTCGATTTCAGAACTTGAAGATTTTGTCAGGTCATGGAGTGGGTATATCGAAGTATGTGGGCATCGGATAATTCACCGGCATGGAGTGTCGGGGGTGATTTATATTTCGAATCCAGGTCAGAGATTACAAGTTTGGCAAAGTTTTCAGAGGGGTTCTTTCTTAAGCAGTGCATAACAGAGGATACATAATTCAGTGGTAAGAAGAAAGTGAGGAAAGATCACAGGCCAGAGTCGGCTCAGAAATTAGTGTTTGTAGTGGTCGGATCAGTGTCAGAGTAAAGGCTAGACAGAACTGTCAGAAATTTTTTTCAATCATTGAGCTTCAAAGGTTCATTGGGGAGTTGAGGAGAAGAGATCAGATGTGAACGACAATGTGTCATATATGAGAAGTTCAGTTCAGTTGTCGATTCAGAAAGAGCAGATTGTGTATATCAAGATGGTCTCCTCGATCAAAATGGTCGGACAACACCATGAGACCGAAGGATTAGCTTGGAATAGTGAGACCCATCGAATTGAAAATACCCCCACCTTTTGTATAAGGATTGGTAAAGGTTTAAATTTCGAGGACGAAATTTTTATAAGGAGGGAAGATGTGACGGCCCGAGCGGCGGTGCGCGGGGAGGAGGAGGGATGGCGGTGCGTCCGCGCCTCAGTCCTCGGACGTGCGCAAGGAAGGAGTCCCTGTCCCACATCGCCTAGGGAGGAAGTCCTGGGCTAGTTTATAAGAGCTTGGGTCCCTCTAACCTGTATAACGTGTTTTAAAGCCGTGAGGGGGGAAATGGCTTCGTGCAATCCCATCCAAAGCGGACAATATTATACAGTGGGGCCCGGGTTGTTACAAATGGTATTAGAGCCGACTCCCGACCGCGTGTGGGGCCACAGCGAGGGCGCTGTGCTCCCAAGGAGGGGAGAGTGTGACGGCCCGAGCGGCGGTGCGCGGGGAGGAGGAGGGATGGCGGTGCGTCCGCGCCTCAGTCCTCGGACGTGCGCAAGGAAGGAGTCCCTGTCCCACATCGCCTAGGGAGGAAGTCCTGGGCTAGTTTATAATAGCTTGGGTCCCTCTAACCCGTATAACGCGTTTTAAAGCCGTGAGGGGGAAATGGCTTCGTGCAATCCCATCCAAAGCGGACAATATTATACAGTGGGGCCCGGGTTGTTACAAAAGAGTTGTGACATCCAGATTTTCGAGTCCTAATTTCTACTGGATAAATAGGGCCGTTTCGTTCGGTTGAAGCCGAGGGTTGTGAAATTGATGAATATGAGGGATTTTTGGATAAAGAAAATAATCAATTTGATAAGTGAGACATCAATTGATTTTGTAGGAGTCGATTTAATTTGAATCAAGAGGGATTAAGGTTCGCCTTTGGTCGTGCTTTTAGGATTTAAATTGGTTCTATGGACGAGCCAAGATGTGAATTAAAGTATAGGGACATTGGATTAATTTTATGGACTTCAATTGGACTTAATTGAAAGAAGAATTGAAGAATTGAGATGTGCAAGATATGGACCCCGACGGAAAGATTAATTGGACCTATTGAAGAGGTTGTGGGGGTAGTGGACCATGACATCATCGGTGATGTCATGGTGGGCCACACTAGATGGATTAAAAGAAAAAGGAAAAGGAAAAGAAAGGGGGGAGAGAGAGAGAAGGTGGGCCCCACATCTTCTTCAACCTTGAGCCAAAAGAAGAGGGAGAAGAAAGAGGAGGGAGAAAGGGGAGCAGTCGTCCGTCGACACCCCCCCCCGAGAGCGTGCTGCCGTCGTCGCCTCGCCTTCTGCCGTTCGTCGCGTTGGCCGCCGCGCCGCGCCGTTCACTTGCCGCCGTCGACGCGCCCCGCCTCGCCTCCGCCTCACCCCGCCTCGCTCGCCGTCCGCCTCAGTCGCCCCGTCTCGCGCCTCAACCGCTCCGCTGTCCAGTCCGTCGCCGTCCCCAACCGCGCTGCCCACCGCCTGTCTCCACCGCCGTGGGCCGCCGCCAGCCTTCCTCGCCGTCTTCGCGCGCCATTCGCCGCCGAACCACCTCCGTTCGTCCCCAAGGCAGCAGCGAACCAAATCTGAAAAATATGGGTTTGGCAGCCCCTTCCGAGCCCGTTTTGGCCGGCTTCCCGGCCCCGGACGCGAGGTCTCCTTTGGGGAAAGTCGATCCCGGCGTCGCCCTCGTCGTTTTGAACTAAGCGGCGTCCAAATCCGTGAGTTTATCTCACTAATCCTTGATTAGACGGTTAATTATGCCCTAAGTATGTTTAGTTTGAATTAAGCATGTTTAGGTGAATAGATTAGATTATTTTATTATAAGTTGGCTTAAGAAATTGGTTTAAGTTTAATTGTGTTTAATTAAAGTTAAAAAGGGTTTAATTAAAGTTAAGTGGTGATTTGACTTAATTGGATTTTAATTTAGATTTATTTAAATATTTGAAATTTGGATGATTAAAATAATATTAAAATATTCCGAAATTAATTAAATATTATTATTTTAAAAAATGGAAAAATTTATTTTTAGCCCCGGTTGTTCAGAATTTCGTGCTGATCGCTGCTGTGATGTTAAAATTTAAATTTGATGCTTGATTGGTGGCGAATTGAGTGTGATTGTGTAAATTAGGGGTTATGTGTAGAAATGCTAAGTGTGGAAATTGATGGGGATTTGGCCGTGATTGACCGCCTATTAGAGGCCGTGCCTATTAAGGCCATGATGAACCACCTTTTCGAAGGTCGTGCCGAGTGGGGCCGTGATGTCACTAGTTGTTGAACCGCCTATTAGAGGCCGTGTCTATTAAGGCCGTGATGAACCACCTTTTTGAAGGTCGTGCCGAGTGGGGCCGTGATGCCACTAGTTGTTGACCGCCTATGAGAGGCCGTGTCGAGTGGGGCCGTGATACCACTAGTTGTTGAACCGCCTATGAGAGGCCATGCCGAGTGGGGCCGTGATGCCACTAGTTGTTGAACCGCCTATGAGAGCCGTGCCGAGAGGGCCGTGATGCCACTAGTTGTTGACAGCTTATGAGAGGCCGTGCCGAGTGAGGCCGTGATGCCACTAGTTGTTTAACCACCTTTTCGAAGGTCGTGTCACGTGGGGTCGTGATTACCACCGATTGTTGAGTCTACCTTTAGGGTCATGGTTGGGATCATTAATTGATTTGATAGAATGACATGTAATCGGCCGAGCCGATTGATCGCTGAGACGATCCGAGTGGTTGATTGATTGATTAATGTGATTGTGCCTTGATCATTTAATTGTCACATTTGGACGTGATTGATTGATATGAATTGTACTAACCTGCAGGCGCGGACTGTTGCAAGGTAAGTCTTCTTGATGTGTGGCTAGGTCATGCTGGAGTGTATTTTCTTTCTAATAGGGGCTTAAGAGGGGTGAACTTGCTGAGACAATGTCTTACCCCGTTGTGGGAAAAATATTTCGGGGCCGTAGATGATGATTCCAGTGGAGTAAGGTGGACTGCCGGTGCAGTTGGGCAAGGAGTCGCAGAGCCAAGAAGATGAATGGTTGACAATTGAATTTGACTAGTAGTCTTAGGACTGTTCTATCTTTGAGTGGGCCGATCCCTAGTGTATAGACTTCGGCCCATTTTGGTTGTATGTAAACCTTGTTTGATTTTATGATTGCATGTTGGCTTGTATTAAATTGATTTTTGGTTCCTGCTATTCTATCCCGCTTTTAAATTGTTAGGGGTTTCTTAATATGTTCCGCATGCGCATAATAAAATTAAATTGGGTCGGTGACACTACCTGGGAATGTCGCAATTTCCACGACTATGGCGGGTTGTTCACGTGTCTCGGGGTTCGGGGCGTGACAGCTAACGAGCTGAAACAGGACGCTCTCAGTCCCCTGCACATCGCTGCGGCAAAGGGCAACGTGGATATTTTTTGGGAACTTTTGAAAGCGGGCAATCGCCTGTGCCTCGTGAAGGGGAAAGGTGGAAGCATTACTCTGCACTATTCGGCCATCAAAGGGAGGAGCAATGTCCTGAAGGAACTGGTCTCGGCTTGTCCGGGTTCTGTCGTGGAAGTGACAGCTCGGAGGGAGAGCGCGCTCCACCTCGCCGTGAAGAGCAACCAGTTCGACGCATTGAAGTTGTTGGTGCTGCAGCTAAAGCGGTTTAACAAAGAGTATGTCCTGCTTTGTCTGGATGGGCAAGGGAACCAAATCTTGCACCTTGCAGTGACTAGAAAGCAATACGAGGCAATTGCCCAATTCTTTTGACCCGTTTCATTTCGTCATGTCAGTTCCTCTTCTCTATTCTTCACAAGTGAAGCTTTTGGAATTTTATGAGGAAATTTACCAAAAAGCCCTAAACCAATTATACTTATGCCAATGCATCATAAATTTTTTAATTTAGCTAATTTAGTCCTCAACATTGTGACAATTTATCAATTTTGGCCGAAAATAGCTGATTTAGACGCTCATTGTCTTATGTATCATAGCCAATACTAACCTAGATAATTTTACCAAAATTTTATTTTATTTTATTTTTCCTTTTGTGGCTTGACGCAGGCCACTAGGCTACCATCACAGACTTCATTGGCTACAAGTAAGGGCATGAATGACCTCGCCAGATCTAGGTGAGCCATCACGGCTATACTAGCCATGGTGACAGTCATCGGTGACCCTTGCTAGCATAATGAAATATAGAAAAAAAAATAAAAAATAAAAAGAGAAAATATCACCAAAAAGCCCCCAAAATATGTCTACTATAACACAAATACTCCAGACTTTTTTTTTTTTTTTTTTTTTTGGTGTTACAAAAACTCCAAACTTATCCACTGTGACATTAACTTTTCAAACTTTTTTATATGTCACAAAAAAATCCAAACTTATACATGTGTGCATATATACCCATTATTTCAGTTCAATTTGGGATATTTGTTACGCTAATATAAGTTCAAGGTTTTCTATGACACAAATTTGGGGTGCTCACATCAGAGTGGACTAGTTTAGGTCTTTTAGTGACTAAAAAAGTTTGGGGTATTTGTGCCATAGTGGGCATAGTTTGGGGGGTCTTTTGTTGAATTAACCCAAAAAAATTAATTACAAGATTTGTCTATGTTAGCTTTGTTGTATCATGTAGAACGATTGTCATTCACATCAATGAGTTTTGATCAAAATTGACTGGAATGACTGAATTGATAAATTGTAGTTTAGAATTAAATTGATTAAATTGAAATATTTAAGACTGAATTAACACAAATGCAAAGGTTTAAGAATTTTTTGGTAATTTTCCCAAATTTTAGGAATCTGGGTTTTTTATTCAGATAATATTTCACGTTAGTGTAGATATATAAGGGTTGAACACATTTTTCCGCTAAACTGTCTAGAGAGAAATTGCACAATGAGAATGTCAGATGATAAATGGATTATGTTCTTGAATCGATTAGGTAGTCGAGTTCCTGCTCTCAGGCGATGCAATTGACAAGGACCTGATCGACGTGAACGCCAGAAACGAGGTTGGTCTAACGCCTCTAGACATCCTATTGCTCGTTAATAATGAAGCCGGTGATGCGGAAATTGTCGAAACCCTCACACGATCTGGAGCCACGAGAGCAAGGGGATTGCTTTCTGTAGTAGTGGCAACTGAGAACCGGAACCCGGACAGATAATCAAACGGACAGCACCAATCACGCAGAACTTGGACCGGCCGTTGCATAAGTTTCTTGAAGGTCAATCATGGGAGAACCCAATGGTTAGAGAACTTCAAGTACAAGAAAGAAAGGGACTCCCCGGGCGATGTACGGAACGCCTTGCTTATCGTTGCTGCTCTCATCACTATCGCTGCCCATCAAGCCGTGCTTCAACTGCCAGGCGGAATCTGGCAGGATGACTCATGGTCCTCGAGCAACAGCAACGGGACCCCATTGCACAAGGCCGTCCAGGTGGTTTTGGGAACAAAGAGCCCAGTCTCGTATATCCTCTTGATCATCTTCAACTTGGTCGGGTTCTTTGCCTCCATCGGGATGATCTCCATCCTGACGTTGGGATTCCCAATGCAAATAGCGCTGCACACGGCGCTGTTCGCTTTGATAACGACGTACAACACTGCGATGAGCTCCCTCACGCCCAACACTTTCTTTAACTACTTCGTCGGTCTCTCGATATTTTTGCCAGTCATAATCAAGGTCGTAACTCGCTGGGTGAGAAGGTGAGCGAGTCTGCACCTACCACATGATTTAAATAAGACTGAGGGACGATATATGCATGTCGACCTCGGTATCTTGCTACTTAAAAAATTGAGAGACGTTATAGAGGGATCGGATTATCGTATATGAAGCCACCTTTGTTGAATGTACTAAATTTTCAGTCAACGTAAAGTTTGCTTTTGTTTATGAGAACAGGAGGGGTTCTCCACCAGAATTTTCTGCACTCTTCGCATTTGACTACTGCTATTCATTTCAGATCTATACATATTGCCAGAAAATATATGAGGCCTGATTGAAATCGGCTTTACGAACTTAACCATGGATTTAAAAGATAAAATCAGTCAGAACAGACAATTGAATCTTGCTGTACAGAGATTCTGTACTGTCAGATGAACATCCATTACGGTAGATTTCTGAAAGAATTGGTAAGCTTAAAAAGATTTAAAAGTAAAAGAAACTAGGCACATCATTCCTCGATAAATCATCGGTAACTAACTGAATCTTTTATGAAATTACCAACTCCATTTGATTCTAATCCTCCGTTTCACAAACAGGGAAGTTTGATTCGTCTATATCCTATATCCTCCTTTTTGAGCTTCTCGAGTCTATAGATCTTTGAGATGGAACCTCTTCTGGGTTTTCTTGTGCCGTTTCTTGTGGTGCTATCAGGTGCTACAAGAGGTTCAGGAATGCTAAATTCCCTAGTGGATTGTGATCTTTCTAGTCTAGAGGATGTCGATGATTCACCTAGCATAAAGGTAGTTCTGTTTACCCGTTGATAAACTTGAGATGCATTGATCGCCCTGGGTACCCTGAGTAGGTTCTTCCATGGTCCAACCCTTAGGCCATGCTAAATTTAAAGGATGAATTTCTCGCCTACGGAATTGTCTACAATTTTGTAAAAGTTCTTCGAACAACTTAGTCTAGAGATATTTACCAAAAAAAAAAAAAAAGTCTAGAGATGCTCCTTAATCCAGGGCCAACCTATAAATTACTCTGATATAATACGCTAACTATCAGAAGTAAGTGAAATAACTAGCTCTGCCTGAATTAACCCTATGTGTATGTCCGTTCCTTTTGCTCTTTCTCTCGTTTCTCTAATTCCTCGTAGGTTTGACGAGGGTAGGGTTTGATGTTCAGTACATGAAACTTGATCCATCGACTTCGACTGTGAGATGTTTACAATTAATTTTAAGTTGAACCTAAACATTCCATAGATCGTTCTAGCGTCCACATTAGGCAACCTCCATTTTAGGGTTGATCCGGAATCATCATAATACTGAGAGATTTCTTTCAATATCTGGGACATTGCTTCTATTGGAACCATCTCATCATATGCTTTCATCATGCACAATTGTTTAGTCCACAAATTTGAATCTTTTCATCTGTCTCATATTCAGAGACGACCTCGTAGATAGATTAGACTTCAGAGTCCAAATTTTCGAATTCCCGCTCATCTAAAGGTTCGTAAGCAGGTTGATCATGACAACTCTCATCTTCGAACAATATTTCACGAAGATTTTCTTTCCACCAATATGTTTGAGGACAAGTACCACTCTTGTGGGCTTTCGTTCCACGAATCTAACAAAAATGACAGCTCCTCATGGGTTTAGTTATTGGGCACCAAGAGATTCTCTTCCATGTTTCTTCTTGAAATCCTTGGTCCTCCCTCTCCCTAAAGTTAGTCTTTTTTCTTATAAACCCGAAAGATTTATCCGATTTATAAGGCTTAAGTTTTCTATTAATAAGATCCGAAAGAACTTGTGTTTGTCAATGTGCAATGGGAAAATATGGGACGCTTGCAAGATTAATTGACGTCCCAAACTTCGAAATATCTTCCTATTGAAGTAATACGTTCACAAAGGGATTTACTCACTAAAGAGAAGAAAGAAACACAACGATGAATTAAGGCACCCATCTTCTCACAAAGACCAAGCTTAGTAGGGATTGCTATCTTGCATGGCACTATATTTTGAATTGAGATCTTAGCCATTTACTTGAGATTATGGCATGGCCCCTCGAAAAATAGCCGGTCGATCAATTTTACGAGAGTATGGTCTTGCTCTCATTAGTCTAGTTTAATATATTGGAAAATTGTCTATAAAATCATAAACTTATTGCATTTTTTGCCAATCGAAATATAAATCTTTTCACGTTTCGCTAATCGAGTCTATTCGATCAAATTTAGCCAGAAATTACTGATGTGTACATTAGCCACCCTATGTGACACGGCTGATGCTAACATCAATACTTTTTAATAATTTTTGAATTTTTATATTTTTTCTTCTTCAACCACGGTTGCTAGGCCTCGGTGATGGCCAATGAGCATCCAAAGGCAACTACTTGTGAGGGTTCCCTCATTAGAGCCAGCTTCGGGTTGGTCTTGCCCAAGGCCAGCAATGGTCTCCCTTGCTAAATCTAGTGAGATTGAGCCTCGCCTAAAGCGAGCGAGGCCGACCCTCACTGGTAGTTGCCTTTGTAGCCATCGCCAAGCACCTAGTGATTGGCGAGAGGAAGAAGGAAAAGGAAAAAGAAAGAAAATAAAAGAAAAAAATTTATTAAAATATTATTAAAAATTATCTATGTTGGCATTAATTATGCCAAACAATTGGCATGCACATCAACGATTTTCGACCAAAATTGGCTGAATGGACTTAATTACAAAATGTGAAATGGTTTAGGACTCACTTAACATAATTAAAAGGAAAATTTCCAAATAAGGATTCGAAATACTCTTGTTTTCATAAATAAAGGCTAAAATGGACTTTATTTCAAATAAGGGCATGAAGTTGCCATATTAGTTTCAAAGAAGAGCTTGAAGTGGTTATGACTATTTTAAACAAGGGTCTAGCCTTGCTGGCTCATTGGTCGGCAAAAATTTCTGGCCAATCAAAGATATTTTCATCCAAATACAATTTAAATTTATATTAAAGTAGATTAAACATTATAAAATAAAAAATTTTAAAAATAAAAATAGACGCAGGAGAGCTCCGACCTACTTGTGATCCTCCCCCCATCGCCGAGGGGGTGTTGGCGGCAATGGCCAATAGGCTTGCTGGTGCTTGGGTGTGGACCGATGACTCTCGCCGACCAAAGGCGAGGGCCCACCACCCTACCAGTGATGGGGTGACGGCCATAGACGGGAGGGAGGGCTCCTTCCCATGTGTTCTTTTTTTTTTTTTTTTTTTTTAGTTTGTAAAGAAAAAAAAAAAAAAAAAAAGAAAAATTTTAAAAATTTTAAAAGATGAAATATCCCTTCAACAAACAGTGAGTTTATACTCTTATTTGAAATTGATATAGCCACTTTAGGCTATTGTTTGGCACTTCGGTGCCTTTATTTAAAATAATATCCACTTCAGGTTCGTATTTGAGAAAATGGTAGCACTTCATGTCCTTATTTGGAACTTTTCTTAATTAAAATACTTAGGATTGAATTGGCAAAAGTGCAATAGGTTTATAAACTTTTTGAACAATTTTCTCTTCATATAAGACTACATACATTGATCACTGTTAGTTGATATCATTATATTTTGACAATTAAATAGCCATCTAAAATCAATAGTCAAGAAGATGGATTGTGTTACGTTGAACAAATACAATATCTACTAAACTGGGTACTTTTGCTATGTTCTCCAGGTAAAGTGCACCTTAAGGAATGACATCCACAATCCAACCTCGCCGCTGAAAGATTAAAGCGAAAAGAAGATCATGGAACGGAACAAGCATCCCGTAGCCATAACCCAATTCCGAGCAAAGAATCACCGAGGAACACGGCTAGCTTGAGGAAAGATGAAAGGTAGGTTCTTGTGAATTTGTTATACTACTGTTTTAACTATTTACTACATTAAGCCGAAAATGTTGCTAGATTCGCCCAAAATAAGTGGGTCGTAATTAGTACCGAATAACAATTCGTCACATAACTAGTACGTCAACCTTGTGAACCTGTCATGCTTCATCTGGCAACTATCTAGGTAGCAAGTTGTTCAAGGATAGTTTCATTGTACCTAGCGACTCCCTGTAGTATATGTATTTTAAGTGTCTTCAATTGCTGACAATTTTTTAACGAGTTGTGAAATGATGACCCACTAAATATGTAAAACTACACGTCGTGGAGGTTTCTTGGTCCGGAGCCCAGTGTCCCCACTCTCACTCTCTCATCTTCGAGTCTAAACTTTGGCAAAATCCCACTCTTGATTGGCTTCTAAATGATGTAACCTATCAATGACGAAAGCGCCAGACGCTTTCTTGTCCCTCGGCCAAAATTTGGTCGATATATATCCACCTATGTTGAAACGAATTGTATTGTAGTTTGAACCTGGACAAATCCTGGGCAGGAAAAAGCAAATTGTTACAAGTAAAGATGCCCAATAATTGGGATAACAAATAAGCATTTGTCGAGTGATGGATGCTAGGTTGTTTGAAGCATCCTACACAGGGAATGTCGATCAATTGTATTACTTGGTCAGAGAAAACGTCCTCATCCTCAACTTTGCTTCTTTCATCGACGGGAACAATCTACACATTGCCTCGATAGCAAGCCACGTGAATTTCGTCAGAGAAGTCCTGAAACTGAGAATGGAATTGCTCGATGAGCTGAGCCAGGACGGTTTCAGCCCCCTGCACATCGCGGTGGCGAGGGGCAATGTGGATGGCAGTTGGGAGCTTTTAAAAGCGGGCAATCGCCTGTGCCTAGTGAAGGGGAGAGAGGAAAGGATTCCTCTGCACTATAAGGCCATGAAAGGGAGGAGCGACGTCCTGAAAGAACTGGTCTCAGCATGTCCCAATTCCATCGAGGAAGTGACAGCCCAGAGGGAGAGCGCCCTCCACCTTGCCTTGAAGAACAGCCAGTTCGAGGCATTCAAGTTGCTGGTGGAGCAGCGGAAGCGGTCAAACAAAAAGCATGTCTTGAATTGGTGGGACGGAAGTGAACCAGATCTTGCACTTCGCAGTGGCTAGAAAGTAACACGAGGCAAATGCCAGTTCTTTCTACCCATTTCGTTTCATCCCATCAGTTCCTCTTCTCTGTTATTCACAGGTGAAGCAAATGGAATTTTACGAATATTTGTTCATAGAATTGATAATATTTCATGCTTTTGTGATCCTCAAGAGGCAGAATGTAGGTATGTAAGGGTGGAACATGTGTTTCCACTAAGCTGTTGAGAGAAATTGCACTACGAGGCAGGTTTCGCACCTCTAGACATCCTATTGCTCGTTAAAAATGAAGCCGGTGATGTGGAAGTCGATGAAACCATCACGTGATCTGGAGCCCCGGGAGCAAGAAGATTGCGTTCTATAGTAACGGTGGTGACTGAAGACCCAGAACCCTAAAACGATCAAGCAGTCATCACCGCCATTCACCTGGACTTCACCAATCACGCAGAACTTGGACCGACATTTACAGAAGTTACTTGCAGCTCGATGAGATTGTATATATATATATATATGCTAAAATGTATTTGGCTATAAGAAGTTATGACTTATGAAAGGGTACAATTTTCATTGAGAAGCTACCATTTATTTTGAAGAGGTGCAACTCTTATAAAAGTTAAAACGCGCTTTGATGGAAGGCACCTCTTCATAGCATGTATAAATAAAAGTCCAATCCTCTTTCCACCCACAACGTGAAAAGAAACGTTGTTTTCTATCCTCCATCCAATAGATGAAGACACTTGAATGGAGGAAGGCATAAGGGAGAGAAATCAAAATTTGTTCATATATTCAGTTTTTCCACAACAAATACATTTAAGGTTTTGCTATAGATAAAGGTGTATCTTTATCTTTTTCATTGTGAAAATTATGAAGATCAAAGATCTTGAGTTTTTTATTTTCCGCATTGTAGAATTATGTTATTGCTTATAGCTGGGTATCAGAGCATGATTTTTTCCAATTATTGAAATATTATGGTTTATCGATGAAGATTCATTAAACGATGATCATCCTTTTCATGTTATTTAAAGTTGTTGAAATTTTTCTATCGGAAAATACTTGAATGGAGGAAGGCATAATCGAAAAAAAGGCAAAAAACAAAGAAAGAAACGGCGGATGGTGTAAAGAAGAAGGCGCGTGGGATCCATGTACCACGTGCCCTACACGCATGCTACTGTGTAAGGCGCGTGCAATGCAGGCGCTTGGCGGGCCATTTGCATTTATGCTTTTCACGTGTTATTACATTTTTGCCCCATAGCCTTTTATTTACGATTCTACCCCTATCTTCACTAGATATTTATAGTTTTGCCATCCTTGATGATTATTTATGTTTCTACCCCTATATGCTGGATAATTATGATTCTGTCCTAGCTGCTTATTTACCATTTTTCCTCTAGATATTAAATTTACAGTCTTACCCCTATGGAATTATGATTTTGTATTTTTACCCTTACGCTTTAATTACGGTTTTTCCCAAGGGTGCAATTTGGTGAATATTTGTGCTTTACAATATTAAAAAAAAAATTCAATTAAGAATGTTTTGTTAGTCATCAAAGTGGCCAAACCTTAAGGTCTTTGAATTTTTAATATTGTAAATTGCTTTATTCAATTACCCATGATTGATTGATGCTATGATTGAAATATGTTAATATCCTTATTGATGTCATGGGTGTATTGAAGTTCATTTATTATAAAAACTTAGGGATTAACCCAAAGGTTAATCAATTTGTTATAATTCATGGATATAATAGTTGGTAATGAATATTTCTTGTTAAATTTGTTTGTATCTCCAAAGATAGCAAATAAATTTTACAAAGATATATTTATAATTATCAAATTAAAGTTATTAGCATCATTGATTGAAATTGATATGTTAATTAACTTATTGATGTCATGGATATAATGAAGTTCATTTATTATAAAAACTTAGGGATTAACCCAAAGGTCAATCAATTTGTTATAATTCATGGACATAATAGTTGGTAATGAATATTTCTTGTTAAATTTATTTGCTAAATTTGTTTGTATCTCCAAAGATAGCAAATAAATTTCAATGAGATATATTTATAATTATCAAATTAAAGTTATTAGCAACATATGGTTTAGTGTATGTTAGTATATCATAGGATTGTCCAAAGGAGAACTATGATGTACATGTTTTGTTATTGCATCTAATCAGGTGATATTCTCAAAGTATTAATGTATGAGTATTTTCTTGCATATTTGCAATATATGTACTTATTTCACTTCATTTGTATGCTTCGTCTGTTCCTTTTTTAATGGAACAAATTTATTTGATTGGAGTGAACAGGTCTAGTTTCACTTAGGTGTCTTGGATTTTGATTTAGCACTTCAAGTTGAGACTATTATTGATGAGAGTCGCGATGATGAAAAGACTTTGCATAAATCTTTGGAAAGATCAAACCAACTAAGCTTAATGTTTATGCAAAATAACAGTTGTAAACAACTTAAAGACTACTCTTCCCAAAACAGAAAGTGTTAGGAATTCATAAAATTTGTTAAAGATTGTTCTTTAACTGTTGATAAATCACTTGTTGGTACATTAATGAACACTTTGACTGCCATGAAGTATGATGGTTCACATATTGTGTATGACCATGTTCTTAAGATGACAAACTTAGCAGCAAAAGACTTTGGGAATGAATGTAGATAAGTACTTTTTGGTACAATTATTTAAAAATGATGATCTTATTGGAACTCTCAAAGGGGGCTTTCTGGGTACACATCTTTGGCCTCCTAGTGGAATGGCGAAATGAAGAAGCTGTAAGGAGGATTGCGAATGACCTAGGAGAAGTTTTAGAGATTAAAGTGGAATCAAAGGGTGCTGCAATTTTGTATTAGAGAAAGTGAAAGTGGAATTGGATTTGTTCGCACCTCTAAAGCAAGCCAGTGTTTTTAAACGTGCGGGGAAAAAATTCTGGCTGGAATATAAGTACAAAAGGTTACCTCATTTCTGCTATGCTTATGGCAAACTGGGCCACTTTACTACCCATTGTGCTGAACACCAAGTTGATATGGATAAAATCAACAAACTACGCTTCGGAAACTGGTTGAAGGTAGAAGCTAAAGAATTCAGTCCTATATGGAAGATGTTTTATGAAGATCTGCATGAGGGTAGTGTAGCGGAAGAAGTAATACCAAAAACTCAAGAAGCTCCAAATCAAATGGAGATTGTTCAACAAACCCCCCTAATAGTAGCCATATGGACAAACTTGAAAAAAAGAAAGGATATGGATTCTAATAGGCCAACAGACATATTAGGGAAATCCAACTCCCCCTTCCTGTTATTAATGTGGCCAGACAAAGGAAAATCTTCTTCTACCTAGAAACAGACCCTCAAGGAAGGACCAAATCAGAAAAAAAAAAGAAGAAGGGAAAATGGTAAGGCATACAAGCAAGAAACAGAAAAGATTCAGTGCTTATGGCAACTAGAAGATAGACCGAGAGCTATTGGATGAGACACAACACTTAGAAACGCCGATCCAACTTGAGAAGGGAGAAGGTACATGTGACATCTTGATTTTTGACCTTATTTCGATTAAATGAAATGAGTTTTTCATTGATGGCCTATAGTATTTTTCTTTGAGCTAATCACTCACGAGATAACCAATTTGGCGAAGCAGTTAAGGAATATAAACGCGACCGACTTGATAATTTGATCAGAAATTAACTGCTCGACCGTGCTAATCTGCAGGGGTCAATATAGCACCGTTAAAATCGATTAGAGATCGGAGATAGGATGATTTGACAAAGACATGTAATTAAAGTGTGGGTGATTCCATCGAATTTCAAAATTCGTGCTGTCGATTCTGTACCCTGTGCTCGTAATTGAGACCTTGAGATTTTCACGACAACTGAAAGTTGCCAATGAGTCGAAGATGCACAATGTGAATCGAAAATAATCGACCATGGGTCAAACGCATTAAAAATTTCTAAAAGCTACCCGGTAGGTTATGTCACGCTAAAATCGCGTCCAATTAAAATTAACCACGAAATTGAACCCGATTTCAAGAATTGAAAGTTTTGGCATGTCACGATTTATTTTTAGGATGTCGGCTCATCCTTTGAAGAATTTTCGGTGAGCCTGGATTTTTGGCGAAAAATCAAAATTGGTTGAATTACAACCGGGAAATTCGAATGGCTGTCTTTAGGTGTAGTTTTGGCATTCAAGAAGGATCAATTGGTGAGGAAAATTATAGAAAGTGATGTAGGCTTTCTCCTCAGTATTTTGGCCATCATTTGGAGGTTAATTGGTGTGTATTTGAGCGGAATTGATGAGGTAATGCTTGAAATTCGTAGGGCCATGGGGGCTGCAACATTTGGCCATCATCTTGACTTGCTTAGGAAGATTTGGGAAGGGAAATTGGTTGTGGATCAAGGTTGAAGACTTTAAGGGCTCCTACTCAAGTGTTCAAGATATTTTGGCTTGACTTTTAAGGCTTTTTGTCCCCTCATTCCCCAATAGCAGCTTCTTCTTCTTGAGCTTCTTCCTCATTTGCTCTTCCATCAAACTCCATTTCCAGAGCAAGCAAGCTAGCTCAGTCCCGCATTGAAGTTGCCAGGCCTCACGCTGCTGTCAACCAGCCCGTCATCTCGTTCATCCGCCTATGCTTCGTCTGCCTCACGCCATTCCTGCTCGAGCTGCTGTCTCGAGATCGCCATCTCGCCGTTGCGGTTACCCGAGCCACCATCGTAGCCGTTTGCTATTCCGGTCGCCATTCCTGTCACTGCTTGATCCCGCCTTGCTCGTTCATACACCAACCCAGCTTGTCCTAGCCCTTGGCTCCCTTCACTCTAGCCCAAAATAGAAGCAAACTTCAATTGTGGGCTGAGGCTTGCTTGGCCGTTTTCGAGCTCTTCCAAGCCTCCTTTGGTGTCGCCGTAGGCCCGAGTCTTGCTCGCCTCCGCATCGCCATCATCGTGAACTAGTTTATTTGTTAATCCGGTGAGTTAACCTCCTAAACCTTAATTAGGGGGGTAATTTCTCTTAGGGGTTAATTATGCTTAGGGAAGGGTTAGACTAGACTAAGTGAGATTAGTGTAATTAGTTAGCTTGTTTAGTTAAATTAGATTAATTAGTTAGGCCAATTAGGTAGTTAGTTGATTTAATTAGTTAGTTTAGTAGGTTACGTACACCTAGCCTAGGTAGATTGATTTTATTAGTCCAATAGGTGGTTAGATTAGTGTATATAGCTTAATTAGTGATTTATTTAATTATTTTTGCATTTATTTAATTAGTGGAAATTATACCGGGATAACCGGTTGCTAGAATTTCATGCTGATCATTATGGTGTAGTTGGTTTGTGCAATTGAGTGCTAATTTGTGCAATTTGATGCTGAGTGTTGATTTTTGATTTATTATTTCAAAAATATGAGATTTTGGTATTTAATTAGAAAAATACCAAGTGTCGGTTTTTGACGCCGAAATGGTTTTAAGTACTATATAAAATCGTGAAATTTTAAAGTGAAAGAATATCACGCTTTATGGTTTGATTTGACCATGTGTCCACGCACACCTATTTTACCGAGTGTTTTTAATATGAAGAAAAATAGGCCAAGTACATCATTTAAAATTGAGACATTTGAGTGTAATGCATGATGTCCTAGGCCAAGATTGAATGTGCGTGCGATCGCTATGAGAACCTGTCACCCAAGAAAAGTCGGGTGGACGATGCTCCTATATGGAATACCCCATTTCAATGGATGCTGAATCGCGGTAGAGGCCGAACCGATGCTCCTTTGGGAATGCCGTCTAGAGGTAGACGTTGCCATGCTCGATGGGGCAAGACGATGCCTGGCTATGCTAAAGGATGGCCGACTATTGAGTTGGAATTGACCATTAGGTCTTAACTAATTATAATATGCTTGGATGATTGATATAATCATGCTTGATTATGGGACAAAATTGTGTGGCACGGAATGGGGTGTGTCATGACGATTTAGCCTTGTAATTGGGACTCCTGTGTTTGATTGACATGTGATATGGTGTATTCCAATTAGAGATGTACGCTTGTTGTATTTATTTATGTATATGAGATGTGCTAACATGCAGGGAGGTACTGAGGCTAGGTAAGTCCTCTATGAGGTGTGCTTAGGCTGCCTCTAGGTGAATTTCCTCCTAATCGTGGTTTAGGGTGTGCACTTGCTAAGACATCGTCTCACCCCGTCGTGGTTTACAACTTTGCAGGTCCTTAGATGGAGGTCTAATGCATTCATTTTGGATGGCTGCGAGAGGCCGAGGAACATCGTATTGTCTTCCCCATCCACGGGAACCCCGAATGGACCCGTGAGCTCGTGGTTACTACTATTTGGGTTAATGAGGGCCTACCTCAATTGGTTCGTCATAGATTCAAAGTGTGGTTTCGCTGCAGGGCCTAATGGTGTTCGGGAGGGCCCCTTGGATGGCTTCGACGGACCTACCATCGATGACGAGTATTTTGAGCTCGACCCCATGCATGATGTCAATATCATAGTTGATATCAAGATGAACCAGTTGCTCGAGGGCGAGGAGCCTACAGTAAAGGTAGCTGACCCTATAGACATCGACAACCCTGACGGTGTCATGATAGACCCGGATCCCAAGTGGGTAGAGTCTGGGGTGGGGTAGCTCGGTAGCCTTTTTTGGTTTTAGGTCCTTCTATATATAAACTTGGCTTGTATATAAAGTGCGATTTATTTAAATTGGTTGTCTTGCTTTTCTATCCTATGTTTGTTTGTTGTCTAGAGATTGTTTATTTCGCTTCCGCATGTGCATGAATGGATTAGGTCAGTGATGCGTCCTAAGAACGTTGCAATTTAGTCGACCACTGAGGGATGTTCATGCGCTCGAGGTTTGGGGCGTGACATCCTCGCCCGAAGTGGGATCAGAGCTAGTCAGTGTTTGGAGTGATAAGGTGCGATGGGTCTTGGGATAATTAGTAGGAAATGCCTTTTTCTTATGTAAATGTATGTGATTGATAGCTGATTGGTAGATTGTTTTGTGGGGTCTCTTAGTTTCTAATTTTGTGTTGAATTAGAAAGTAAGTTCTGTAGAGAGTCTGCATCATGAGTGACTAGGAGCATAGGACTCCTAGGAAGAGGTCAGTGACGCCTGTCACTCCGGGTAGGACGTCGACAAGGGTTGGTACCCGAGGAAGAGCGTCGTCTTAGGCCAGCGCCAGTAGAATAGCACCACCATAGGTTGGTGCTGGAGTAGTAGCTGAAATGGGCTAGTGAATCAATCTAGAGGGGGGTGAATAGGTTGTTGCGGAATTCTTTTGGAATCTTTTGCGGTAGAATACGATGATATCAAAGATATATCAATAATAAATAGATCACGTATTCATAAAGTAAATAGAGTAGGGTAAGAGAGAATTGACACAAAGATTATAGTGGTTCGGCTTAGTCCAAGCCTACGTCCACTCTCCACGCTGGCAGCCAACTGGCTGTAATCACTATGTAGCAAACGAGAGCCGTTACGGTAAACGGACTAGACTTCTTCAATAGACAGTCTCTCCTACAGCTTCCTCGTTGCTTTCGCACTATATCTCACTCTCTTCGATACACAATTTGAATATGAAAGATTTTAGAGAACAAGTGATTTTGGAGATTCTAACATCGAGATTTTTCTACCCAGTCTCTCATTGTTTCCAAGCAACATCGATCCACCTTAAATAGCCTCCATGCCTTCATACCCGTTGGCACATTCCAAAAATTCATCCAATCAACCCGTTGGACTGAATCAATTTAAGTGATCTCCTTGTCGCCGAAAACGTAAGTAGACAGGTAGCTCGTCAATCCCGTTCGCCCATACAATCGGGATCTTGAGTTCCCAAAATTAGATTCTTCCAAGAATAAACTTGATCTTCAACGGATAAAATCCGGAGAGTAAATCTTCCAAGCTCTTGATCACAGCCGAGATATTCCATGGTTAAGATTAAGAAATACGAAATCCAATATCTTACTTTCCTTAGCCATAAGAATAACCTCGTGGCCAGCCTGTAAAAATCGCGAACCGTCTTCGACTTAGATTTGGGTCTTGAGGGTCATCGATCAAACCGAGTCTTGAAGGTCTTCGATGGAAACTGAGTCTTGACTGACTTCAGACGGAAAAACTTCAGACCGAACTTCTGGGTCTGACTGTCTTTGAAAACCTTTAGACCTTGAAAACTTCAGACGTAATCAACTGAGTCTTGGAGTCTTTAGACCGTACTGTTGAGGCTGTTTTGTTAACTTCAAAACTCCAAGGGATTTTTCTTCAACAATCTCCCCATTTTTGATGGTGACAAAACCCTCGACAGATTTACGAATTTAAAAACCTACAAGGAAAAAACTCATATATTTTGAGGATTATTTCTGCAAAATAGAGTGTTAGTCCAATAACAATTATGCTCACAAAATATAATAATCCTGCAATCAAATTCACAAGTCTAGATCCAAATCATCAAATCAGCATAAGGTCATAGAAGTTCAAACAACCCAATCGAAGTCCAAAACGAAAACAGTCTAAATAAAAATAAACTTCAAAATAAAAACTCAATAACTTCAAAATAAAAACTTTCAAAGCTTTCTCAAAGCTTCAAAAACTTCAAATCTTCAAAACCGCAGCCATCAAATCTGCGCAACTCTCCCCCTTTTTTGTCCCATCAAAGAGGTAGAGTGCATGTGATAAGGTTTTGAAAATATTTAGGGGCCTGCAGGGAAACGAACAAGTTGAAACTTGCTAAGCTCCTGGACTGACTTCTCGAGTTTGGCAAGGTTTTCCTTCACTGAAGCTAATTCTACACTGGTCTGATTCGATTCCATTTGTGCTCTCGTGCATTGATCTGCATCGCATGTTCACTGAAGTACTCAGCAGCGCCTTTTTCAAATCTCTCATCTCGAAGTCCATCCCAAAAACCTGCTTTTTCAAGTCCAACATGACATCCAACAGCTGTGTGAAGGCTGTGGAATTAGCGTTGCTTCCACTTGGACCAGCAGAATGGGTTTGAAAATTAGGAGCTTCCCTTTCAGCCCTTTCCTTCTTAGCAGGTGAGGATTCTTCATGCTCTGGGAAGTGTGATACATAAACCTCCTCAGGGTCAGCACTGGACCTACTCACATCACTAAAATGTAGTGGCGATATCGTTCCTTGTTCTCCGCAGCAACTCCCCCTAAATGAATGCCGGTGGGTGGAGTAGAAAATTCATCGCCAACATCCATATCGCACGTGGATGTTTCTCGGTCTCTTCCCCAGCAAAAGATGGCTCAAATGCAGCAGCCATATCCTCCTGCATTTTGCTTTCTTCATTAGCCTTCCTTCTTCTTTTTCTTCTTCTTCTTCAGCTTTCCTCTGTCTCTCTTCTTCTCTTCTCTCTGCTCTTCTTCTCGCTCTTCTTCTCTCATCTTCTCTTCTTCTTTCTTCTTCTCTTTTTCTCTCCTCTTCTTCTCTTCTTTTCTTTTCCTCTCTTTTCTCTTCCTTTCCTCTTCTCTTCTCTTCCTTTCCTCTTCTCTTCTCCTCTCTTTTTCTTCCTTCTCTTTCCTCTGTTCCTCTGCTTCCTTCTCCTCTGCTTCATTTCTCGCTCTCTCCTCAGCCTCTGTTCTCAGGATTGCAAGGCTCCTCAATCTAGAGAGAGTGGACAAGGTCATGGCATCTTCTTCATCCTCCTCATCTTGCAGGATGATTTTTCTTCTTTTCTTTTCAGCCATGGGCTCTTTGCCCTTCCTTTTCGATGAAGCAGTGGGGATCTCCCTTGAAGGTGTTTCCCTCCTCAACCTTTCCAAAGTCTTTGCGTAGTCGGTTCTGGAAATTTCATCTTCATCACCATTTTCTCACCAACGAGCATCGAATTCAACTTTGTTAGGCATAAAGATGCAGGAACTTGAATATCAAAATGCCTAATCAATTTGGTGATGATTGATGAATAAGGCAGCTGACCCTTATCCTTTACCACAGTTCTATACATATGAAAAAGAATGACATGTGGAAGTGAGAAAGGTCTGCCCTAGTTGATGGAAAACATCAGCTTTGCCTCTGTTTTGGAAACATCAGTCTTCGAGGTCGTTTTTGGCCGGATGCAGTTGATGACAACTTTATGCAACAAAACATTGGTGGCATTCATCCTAGTGTAGGATATCTTGCCTTCAACAGTTCTGTCTCGTACAATAACCAAGGTTACATAGGCTGTTGAGACTTTGATTGGCTGGAAACTCCTTCTTTCCACACCAATAGTGTTAGCCAGCAAGTCAATATCAACAACATAATCTTTGTCCATGAAAGAAAAGGACAAATGATTTGCATCCAAAAAGGATAGATTCGAGTAAAAGTAAGCCGTCAATTCGAGTGGGCCTCGCCATATCTCGTGCGAAATTCTCCGGTTGCAACCTAGCAAACTTCCCGCTTAAATTAATCTTTATCGAATCTAGGAAGTCAAAATCCACACTCCTTGGATTGACCATACCCCTCTTTAACAACTTCACATAAACTCGTTCATGCTCGCTCGACCGAAATAAACTTCCCAGAGGACAAACAGTATTGGCAGCCACACCAAAACGAGGTTCAAAATGAGAGAAAAGTCTCTCATCATCATCTAAAGTCTCAGCCGGAGCATTCTCAAGTGGATTACTCGAGATATTTTCCAGCGTCCTCGTGCAAGTACCTTCACCAACAACCTTCAGCTTCTCCATCTCCATCAAAAACGCATACTCACTCCTAAACCCTCTTTCCTTCAGATATTCCTCGATCGTCTTAAGGCTAACCTTTCCATCCTTAAGCCTTTTATAGAGATCGTAAGCCACATTAGGTTTGAGAGTTCTTACTGGTTCTGCTTCGGTAACAACTTCCTCAGAATGTTGACTCTCTGCTTCTCGTTGAGGCGAATCTTCTTCCGTTAGGTCCACCCTTGTAGGACCCTCTTGCTGTCTCTGTGGTCCCCTACTGGTGATTCAGGAGGACTTGCGAGACGACATTCTTGGAAAGCAAGCAAAGTTTCAACTTGAACGTGAGGAAAAATGGAAACTTTGTGGCGAAAAAAAATGAAACGGAAACGGCAAAAGGAAATTTTTAGGGTTTTGAGAGTGAAAGAGTATGAGGATGAATCGCAAAGGAGTAGCTGAGAGTAAAAGTGACGGTTCGAGAGTATAAATAGTGAGAGAGAAATCATCGGAATACGAATCGTCGCCAAAAAGTAAAGGTAAAGAACTGCCAAAAATAAACCGTAAAAAGAAAACTGCCCTTTTTGAAAATATAAACTGCCATTAATGCGTGTCAGAAAAAGAGCAAAAAGAGACTTTGAAATATCGAAAAGTAATTACCAAAAATATGTTAAAGAGAGAATACGAAAAAATTCGTAAAGAGATTAAAAATACAGAGTCTGATGGATGTTCAGACTTTACCTTTGAGTCTGAACCCTTTTCAGACTTTACCTTTGCGTCCGAGCACAATAAGACTTTACGTAGAGTCTCGAAACACTTTCGGACCTTGCTTTGAGTCCGAGCCGTCTTCGGACCTAGCGTTGAGTCTGAACCACCTCCAGACTTAGCGATGAGTCTGAACCACCTTCAGACTTTAGCGATGAGTCTGAACCACCTTCAGACTTTAATCTTGAGTCTGATTATCTTCAAAATTCATAATACTCGCCTTGAACGAATTGATTCAAAGTGAGCCTTCTCCGGGGTTTTGTGAATATATCTCGCCAATTGATTCTTTGAATCTACATGCTGAATCACAACATCTCCATTTTGAACATGATCTCGAATGAAATGATGCTTGATTTCAATGTGCTTTGCTCTTGAATGAAGTATTGGATTCTTTGTGAGGTTGATTGCGTTGGTGTTGTCACATTTGATTTCAGTATGTGTTTCATCAACTCCAAAATCTCTCAATTGCTGTTGCATCCAAAGAATTTGAGAGCAGCAACTTCCAAGAGCAATGTACTTTGCTTCAGCGGTTGAAAGTGCCACGGTACCTTGTTTTCTTGAGAACCAAGACACCATCTTGTTTCCCAATAATTGACATGTACCGTAGTGCTTTTTCTATCCACTCTACAACCAGCAAGGTCAGTATCAGAATATCCAAGGAGAGTAAAATCTCCTTTCTTAGAGTACCATAGACCTAGCTTAGATGTAGTTGCTACATATTTAATGATATGCTTAACAGCAGACATATGAGATTCTTTAGGATCGATTGAAATCTAGCACAAATGCGGACACTAAACAAAATGTCGTCTAGAAGCTGTAAGGTAAAGAAGTGACCCGATTATACTTCTGTATAGCTTTTGGTCTACACTCTTCCCTTGTTCGTCTTTATCCAACTTTGATGAGCTTGACATAGGAGTATCTGTTTTCGTGCAATTCTCCATTCCAAACTTCTTGATAAGGTCTTTTGCATACTTCTCTTGATGGATGAAAGTTCCTTCACTTGATTGTTTGACTTGAAGTCCAAAAAGAAGTTTAGTTCTCTCATCATGCTCATCTCAAATTCGTTCTGCATACTCTTTGAAAAATTCTTGCAAAGTTTCTCATTAGAAGAACCAAAAATAATGTCATCAACATAAATTTGAACAAGTATGAAATCTTTGCCTTCTCTTTTTATAAATAAGGTAGTATCTACTTTACCTTTAGAGAAGCCATTTTGAATTAAAAAGTTGCTTAACCTTTCATACCATGCTCGGGGTGCTTGTTTTAAACCATAGAAGGCTTTCTTCAACTTGAAAACAAGGTTTGGTCTTTTAGGATCTTCAAATCTTGGTGGTTGTTCCACATAGACTTCTTCTTGGATGACTCCATTTAGGAATGCACTTTTCACGTCCATTTGGAATAACCTGAAATTTTTAAAGCAAGCAAAAGCAAGAAGTAATCTTATAGCTTCTAACCTTGCCACTGGAGCATAGATTTCGTCATAGTCGATGCCTTCTTCTTGTGTGTGGCCTTTTGCTACAAGTCTTGCTTTGTTCCTTACCACTTTTCCTTGTTGATCAAGCTTGTTCCTGAAAACCCATTTGGTACCAATGATTGATTTACCTTTTGGTTTAGGAACTAGCTCCCAAACGTTGTTGATTTTGAATTAATTTAGTTCTTCTTGCATTGCTTCGATCCAGCTTTCATCTTTCAATGCATCTTCTATATTTTTCGGTTCGATCTCAAAATTAGTGCAAGAGCACTAGAAGCTTCTCGTCTTTTAGATCTTGTACGAACTCCTTCATCAATATTGCCAATGATGAGGTCTGGGGGATGACTTGACTTTTGCTTCCAACTTGTAGTTGGTTTATCAATTTGATGAATCTCCACCTCAGTTGGAGTTACTGGATTTGTTTGAGGCTCAGTGTCTAAAACTTGATTTTCTTTAAGAGAGTTTGTAGACACTTAGCCAGACTCAAAATCTTCAGGTTGAGTTTGATCTTGTACTGAGTCTTCAAACCTCACGTTCATGGATTCTTCCACAGTTTGTGTGCATTTGTTGAAGACTCTGAATGCTTTGCTTGTCATGGAGTAGCCAAGGAAAATTCCTTCATCTGATTTTTCTTCAAACTTACCAATTCGATCACTGGAATTCTTTAGGATAAAACATTTGCAACCAAATACATGAAAATATGAAACAATTGGTTTCTTACCTTTGAGCGATTTATAAGGTGTCTTTTCCAATATAGGTCTTAGAAAAATTCTATTTATAATGTAACAAGCAGTGGAAGTAGCTTCAGCCCAAAAATGAGGTGAAATATTACTTTCGATTAAAAGAGTTCTTGCCATTTCTTGCAAAGAACGATTTTTCCTTTCTACAACTCCATTTTGTTGTGGAGTGTATGGGGATGAAAAATTATGTTGAATACCATTGTCATCACAATATTTAGCAAAATCATGATTTTCAAATTCTCCACCATGGTTAGTTTTAATACTTGAAATCGCATATCCTTTTTCAATTTGAATTTTCTTTGCAAACTTAGTAAAATGAATCAATGCATCAGATTTATTTGCAAGAAAGAAAACCCATGTAAAACGAGAATAATCATCAACTATAACCAAGCAATATCTTTTACCTCCAATACTTTGAACTCTTGTTGGTCTGAATAAATCCATGTGTAATAGCTGCAAAACACGATTAGTGGATACTTGATTTATAGATTTATAGGAATTTCTAACCTGTTTTCCAAGTACACAGGGAGTGCATAATTCATGCTTTTGATACTTGAGATTAGGAAGTCCTTGAACAAGCTTTTTGGATGACACTTTTGCGATTTGCTTAAGGTTGACATGTCCAAGCTTCCTATGCCAGAGAATGACTTCGTCTTGAATCGATATCAAGCATTGAGGACTCGTCGGACCTTGTATCTAGCAAATAGATATTCCCATGTCTTCGACCAGTAAAGGACTGTGAAAGATCCTTGCTTGATCCAGAACATGTATCTTCTTGAAAATTGATTTTGTATCCAGAATCGCATAATTGACTAATACTCAATAGATTGTAGTTCAATCCTTCAACAAGAGAGACATTGTTGATTGTGAGATTTCCAATCATCATAGTTCCTTGACCAACAATCTTTCCCTTGTTGTTACCACCAAAAGAGACATTTCCTCCTTTTATATGAGAGAATTTTGTAAAACAACTTGAGTCTCCTGTCATGTGTTTTGAACATCCACTTTGTCCAAATACCACTTGACTTTCTTCTTGAAGGTAACCTGCAATTAAAAGAAAGACTCATGTCTTCTTTGGTACCCAGATCTTCTTGGGTCCATCATTGTTAGTAGTATAAACAGTCTTTGCCCAGCTCTTCTTAATAAGTCTCCAAACTTTGGGACATTCCTTTTCAAAATGATCTAAACTTTTACATTTTGAACAAGTAAGAGCATTTCTATCAACAGGCTTTACAAAAACCTTAAAGAAATGATTTTTATAAAAAAATTTTGTTGGCCTACTCCTAATTCTTTCCTTTACCTTTGGGAAATCAATCAAAGGAACGGTTTCTTGTGTCATTCCTAAACCGGATTTATTAAAATAAGGTCTTTGGATAGAAAGAATTTTATCCAACTTTTCAGAACCTATTGAAAATTTCTTTGAGACTTTCAATAAATCTTCTTTTAAGCAAGCATTCTCTTTTGAAAGTTCATTTTCATTTTCTTTCGAAACAGCAAGAGACTTGTCTAGACTTTCAACTTTTTCAAGTAAAATCTTTTCTTGTTGTTTCATTTTGGAATTCTCCCTTTTTAGTTCAAAAATCCTTTTAAGAGAGCCTTTAAGACTAAGACAAAGTTCATCAATGTATTTTGATATTTTGACAGAAATTTTTAAATTTCTAACCTTGGTATTGCTGTGTGAGTCTCGAGTCTCGAATCGAGTCGAGTCGAGTCGAGTCGAGTCTTGGTCTCGAGTCCGAGTTTGCCATAAGACATATGTTTGCATATTCTTCATCACTCTCCTCACATTCGGTGTCACTCCACGTCTCAGCTTTGAGTGCTTTCTTGAACTTTTCAGGTTTCCCCTTCTTTTTCTTCAATAAGGGACAGTTGGGTCTGATGTGTCCCTTTTTCTTGCATTCAAAGCAAACAACTTCTTTGCTGGTATCTTCTTCTTCATTTGATCTCCTTTGAAATCTTTGATTGTTTTGTTTCTTTCCATTGAATCTTCTACCTTTTCTATTTAACCTTCTGAATTTTCTAATTAGAAGTGCCAATTCTTCATCATCCAAGTCTTCTTCTGAATCTGTAGCATCAGAATCATCATTAGATTTTAAAGTAATTGACTTCTTACCTTTTGTGTCAAATTCCTCATTGAATTGCTCGACTTCGTAGGATTGAAGTGTGCCGACCAATTCATCTACTGAAAGAGGCATGATCCTTTGTGTTTCTCTTATAGATGTTTTGATGTGATTCCAATCTTTGGAGAGCCCTCTCAACAATTTATTGACCTTCATAGGTCCTGAGATTGGCTGTCCTTGGTATGCCAAGCTGTTTACAATTTCTGTAAATCGACTGAACATATCCGTGATGGTTTCTCCTGACTTCATTTTAAAGGCTTCATATTGACCAAGAAGGATATTGATCTTGGTTTCTTTAACTCGATCTGTTCCTTCATAGGTGACATGTAATCTATCCCAAACTTCTTTGGCTGTTTCACAAGATGAAATTCTATTATATTCAGTAGGAGTTAGTGCACAATATAGAGAATAAATAGCCTTTGCATCAAGAGCATGTCTTTTAGAAACTTCTGCTTGTGGTAATCCTGCTCCATCAGCTATTTCTTTTCCTGTGCTTGATGTAGCTTTAGGAATAATTCCGTTCTCCACTACATCCCATTCCATAGGATCTTTAGATCTTAGGAACGCCTTCATCTTGTTTTTCCATACGTTATACTCCTTGCCATCGAAGTAGGGAGGTCTGGTATTGCTTTGTCCTTCAATTAAACCTGGAGCCAAAACACTAGCCATAGATCTTTAGCTTTAGAAGTAATAACACTTCTAATGAATAAGCAACCCGCTCTGATACCAATTGAAATGGGCTAGTGAATCAACCTAGAGGGGGGTGAATAGGTTGTTGCGGAATTCTTTTGGAATCTTTTGCGGTAGAATACGATGATATCAAAGATATATCAATAATAAATAGATCACGTATTCATAGAGTAAATAGAGTAGGGTAAGAGAGAATTGACACAAGGATGATAGTGGTTCAGCTTAGTCCAAGCCTACGTCCACTCTCCACGCTGGTAGCCAACTGGCTATAATCACTATGTAGCAAACGAGAGCCGTTACAGTAAACGGACTAGACTTCTTCAATAGACAAATTCTTACACTTCCTGCTTTGCTTTCGCACTATATCTCACTCTCTTCGATACACAATTTGAATATGAAAGATTTTAGAGAACAAGTGATTTTGGAGATTCTAATATCGAGATTTTTCTACCCAGTCTCTCCTTGTTTCCAAGCAACATCGATCCACCTTAAATAGCCTTCATGCCTTCATACCCGTTGGCACATTCCAAAAATTCATCCAATCAACCCGTTGGACTGAATCAATTTAAGTGATCTCCTTGTCATCGAAAACGTAAGTAGACAGTAGCTCGTCAATCTTGTTCGCCCATACAATCAGGATCTTGAGTTCCCAAAATTAGATTCTTCCAAGAATAAACTTGATCTTCAACGGATAAAATCTGGAGAGTAAATCTTCCAAGCTCTTGATCACAGCCAGAGATATTCCATGGTTAAGATTAAGAAATACGAAATCCAATATCTTACTTTCCTTAGCCATAAGAATAACTCGTGGCCAGCCTGTAAAAATCGCGAACCGTCTTCGGACTCGGATTTGGGTCTTGAGGGTCATCGATCGAAACCGAGTCTTGAAGGTCTTCAGACGGAAACTGAGTCTTGACTGACTTTAGACGGAAAAACTTCAGATCGAACTTCTAGGTCTGACTATCTTTGAAAACCTTTAGACCTTGAAAACTTTAGACGTAACCGACCGAGTCTTGGAGTCTTTAGACCATACTGTTGAGGCTGTTTTGTCAACTTCAAAACTCCAAAGGATTTTTCTTCAACAGTAGCACCTGGCGATCCGAGAATTGATGGGATCGTACAGGCGCTTAAGACGCTGGGAAACGTGGTAGGGCAATAGGCCTAGAATCAAGCCGCTATAGCCGCTACCATCACCGCTGCCAATGCCGCTGCTAATGCCGCCACTGCTACCGCACCTGCCGAGGTTCCACCTGGGAACGTGATTGCTAATCGACCAATGTATAGAGCAATTCCTGAAGTTGAACTCGCCAAGATTCACGGGAGCCGGAGATCCCGAGACTACAACCCTCTGGATCCAGGAGTTGGAGAAAGCCTTTGCACTTCTAAGGTGCATGGAGGAAGAAAAGATGGTTCTTGCAGTCTATCAGCTACAGGAAAATGTAAGTACATGGTGGAGAGCCACCAAAGGTAGAGTATTTCCTGAGGGTGTGGTTCTAGAGTGGAACGCCTTCGTTGAAGTCTTCAACGGCAAGTATTTCTCGGATTGCGCCCGAGAACGGAAGATGGCGGAATTCTAGCGGCTTCGCCAAGGTATGATGATGGTAGATCAGTACAAGGTGAAGTTCGCGGAGCTATCGTAGTACGCCCCCAGACTGATCGAGGATCCGATAGACCGAGCAAAAAGATTTCAAGATGGACTCAGATTGGAGTTGAAGAATCCACTGGTACTGTTCAATCTGAAGGACTACAACGACTTGTATGAATGGGCCCAGTTGATGGAGAGAAACCTGAAAGAGCAAGCTACTGCATCTGGGTTAAGGTTCGGGTCAAACAAGGATGAAAATTAATTTGGGGAGAAACCGATGACTAGAGGAAAGTACCCTATTCCACCCAATAGGAAGGGTGGGGTAGGAAAGTCAGCCCAACCAGAATGACATATGTCGTTTCTGCGGAAGATGACATGAATTAGCCTCATGTCATGTTAGGACGGGTGCCTACTTTGGATGTGACTAGCAGGGTCACCTGGCTAGAAATTGTCTGCACAGTAAGGGTGAGCATGGTCCGGGTTGGACTGGTCCCCTCCTAACCCTAGGACCAACCCGAACAGTGTTGGTCCTCAATTTTTGGGACTGAGGACCGACCCTATTGAGCTTGGGACTGAGGACCGAACCGATCAAATGGGTTCGGTCCAGTTCCAGGATTAACCCGGGACAAATCCATAATTTTTTATTTCATTTTTTGTACCCCTTAAAAAGGCGATTGAGGATCGGATTGACCCAATGGGTTCACTTCGATTTCAATGTTAACCCATGACTAACCAATAACTTTTGGGTCGCGACCTCTTTTTTTTCTATGCTCGCAATCTGGTACGAGCGCCTTAGGAGGCTAATGGTTCGGCTGAAATTAGTTA
Organism: Eucalyptus erythrocorys; assembly: GCA_014182555.1. Lineage (NCBI taxonomy): Eukaryota > Viridiplantae > Streptophyta > Magnoliopsida > Myrtales > Myrtaceae > Eucalyptus > Eucalyptus erythrocorys. The sequence continues at coordinate 26,650,269 of CM024600.1, read as the reverse complement.
TGCCTGGACTCTCCCAACTCCACCAATTCACAACTTTAATAGTCTAAGTTTTTAACCCGTAAGTTAGTTTTTAAAATGGAGTCGTCACTAATCAATTTGGGGTGGGTTGATTAGAAACTCAAGTGAAGTATCGGGAGAAATACTCGCTCCTGCGCAACCAGAGAACTTAGGATCGGGGACTTGATTGCACTAGTTAATCACTAATGCCCTTTCGGTACCTAATCTTGTTTAAACTCGAGGTTTTTGGATGTTTAAGGGATTTTCCATGCAATTTGGGGAGGAAAAATATTTTTGGGTCTTTTTCTAATTTTTGGACATAAAAGGGATTTTTTGGATTTTTGGTATTTTTAGAAAATACAAGCTTTTTGGCCCTTTTTTATGAATTTTCGCATTTTTGGAATTTTTGGCATTTTTTGGATTTTTTGACATTTTTTGGAAAATATAAAATATTTTTGATTTTTTTATTTTTGGAAAGTAAAATATTGTTTAACAATTTTTATGTTTTTTGGAAAATAAATTAATTTTTATTTTTATTGATTTTTTTGGAAAATAAAACATTTTTTTTACATTTTTAAATATTTTCGATTTTTTGGAAATTAAAAGACTTTTTAATATTTTTGAAAATAAATTATTTTTTTGATTTTTTGGAAAATAAATTTATTTATTTAGAATATTATTTTATATTAAAATATTACAAAAACCGACCCGGGTCGGATCCGCGGGTTGGGTCCGACCCGGCCCCCCCAAAACGCGAGACGGGCCCGCGTAGTGGGCCTAACCTTTTTTTTTTTTTAAAACGAAATGATGCCGTGGCCGAGCGTATAGGGACGCCCGGCCCGGCCTGACGACTTGATCCGACAACCCTCTCCAAGACCCGGCTCCCCTGCGAAAACCTTACCTGGTCCGACCCGACTCGCGACCCGACCTCTGCTGCCCCCGCAATTTGCGGAATCCCTACCTGGTTCTTGATTCGGGTCCGACTCGGCTTTCCGCCGCCTTTGTAATTTGTGGAATCCCTACTCGGTTCCCGATCCGGGTCCGACCAGGCAACTCGGGGTCGCGACCCGGAAAATCAGGAACCCAGGGTTTCCCCAATTGCGACGACGACGACGACGACGACACAACGACGACGGCAACTTTGGTGACGACGACAACGACGGAATAGTAACGATGGACGGCAGGGACGACGGCTACGGGCCTTTTTTTACCTTTTTTCTTGAACAGAGGCAACGACAGCGACGGCAGGGAGCGATCTGCAACGGCGGATGCCGCGGCAAGCAACGACGGCGATGGTGAGGCCTAGATTCAGTCGGAACCCATCCAGAACGCCCTCTCTCCGCGTCGATGTGCTTCGTTTTAGCTCCCCCACACTCGGATCTCCTCCTCACACTCAGATCTGCCTCCTCGACATCGATCGACCTCAGATCTTGGCCTGCTCGTCCTCGGCCCCCCTTTCTAAAGTCTCTCAGTTGGGAGGTTTCGAGGATCTGCAGTCCTCGACCTTCGTCGCCCCTCTCTCTCTCTCTCTCTCTCTCTCTCCCCTCTCTGCCTCTGCCTCCGCCTCTGTCTCCGCCTCTGCCCCCCTTCAACGCCGATGGGGCCCCCTCTATTTATAGGCGAGGGGGCGGCCGGTCGATGAGGGTTTGCCCGCCGGTTGGACCGCCATCCCATCCACCGTCGGCTCCTCCTCTGGTCACGTCCCATCGATGCCAACTGCTCCTATGTGCTTCGTACGCCGGCGTCACACCCCCCATGCGCGTGCGCTGCAACCGCGCGAGGAAGGAGGTGACCCGGCCGGGCCGGGCTGAGGTGGAAATGGGCCTTGCGGGCCCAGAAGAGGGGGGGCTTCAGTTTTTTTCTTCAGTTTTTCTTTTGTTTTTCGTTTCTTTTCCGTTTTTCATTTTCTTATTATTATTTTTTTATCCGAAAAAAGATAAAATAAAATAAAAAAAAAGATAAAGTAAAACCTAATTAATTAAAAAATTTAGGCGTTAACACGTACCAACCCAATAAGTTCGATGATGAGTGAGGTTAGCTAAGAAAGGCAAGTGGTGAGGGTCAAGTAGGGTAAGTGTCAAACATAATGAGCATTGAATGTCTAGCGGGGAGCAACAAGCCAAGTAAGCATCGAGCGGCGAGCGACACAAGTGACCCAAAGCGAGTGAGGCGAGTGTAAAATGGTGAACGGAGAAGTTGTTTCTTTCGATTTTGGCAAATTGAAGATTAAGAGGACAAATAAGACAAAAAGATAACAAATACTAGAAAAAGATGACATAAGGAGTTCTTTTTTTTAATCGAAATGCCATAAGGAGTTGTTTATACCTTTTTGGACATCGTGAGGACTCCTTACATAAACATTTTCCTCCTTCGTAAATTATGACTATTGATGTCATAAAAGATATTAAAAATCTAAGTTATTAAAGAATAATGTAAAATTACTTGAACTCACCACTAAAGAGCTGTTTAATGTTGTTGATATCATTTATTTTAATATTTTCTCTATATAAAAAAATTATAAATAATATATTAGAAATATATATAAACCGGATTGGACCGACCCGCATAGTACTAGTCTAGGAATTCTAAGATTAATGACCGACCCAGTCTCCCTGGGAATCGGACCAAGACCAACAGGGTTGGGCCGGTCCACGGTTGGTCCAGGGTTGACCTTGGACCGATGCCCATCCTTACCGCATAGGTAGATGGGACCACAGCAACTGCCACCACCACCGTTGGGTTAGAACAGGGGGATTGCGCCACAGAATGCACTGCAGGATGGTTTGAACCAGCCCCTAGCACAGGAAGGGTGTATGTTGTCACCCGACGACAAGCAGAGGACTTACCTGACGTGGTCACAGGTACAGTCTCGCTGAACGACCATGCTGCTTATGCTTTATTTGATCCTGGAGCTACTCATTCATTTATAGCTGAGCTGCTGCCTAATTAAAGTGGCTTGTTCTCTAAGAATGAATCAAATATTTATGTGGACTACTTAAGAGAAGACATAATAGAATATTCTAGAATGCTTAGGGAGCAAGTTCTTGAATATAGGCACGTGGTACATATCCAAACCTTATGATTGCCCAAATCCAAGCTATTAATTAAGATGGTGAGTCACAAGCTTAAGTGACCTTTAAAGATTTGGTTATCATTACACCTAAGATCTTGCTTATAAAACAAGTTGGCCAAGTAATGATGACAATGGTAACTCATAAGCCTAGGTGTCCGCTTGAAGATTTGGTAATAATGACTCAAGATCTTCCTTGGGAAAGAAGCAAAAGACTCGATGGCTTAAGTGGACCAATTAGAAGAGAACTTGGTGGGTTATTTTAAAACGTCAAAACTTAGAAAGTAAGTTCTTTAATTTAGGCATGTGTTAAATATCCAAGCCTCATGATTAACCAAATCTGGCATTTAATGAGAATGGTGAGTCATTGGCTTAGGTATCTATGGAAGATATGATCATCATTATCACAAAATTCTCCTTGGAAAATAAGTAGCCTAAGTAATGATGGTATGGAATAGATGGTCTAATAAGAGGATAACAAGTGTTCTGTTAGAAACCTAAGTGTGCCACCTTGAAAACTAAGCTTGCCACGTTGACCTTATAGCCATGCCACCCCAAGATAAGTGATTGGGCTGTTTGGATAAGTAATGATGAGGTTGGTGCATAGAAATAGGATGAGCCCCTCATTCATTTCCACCATTTGAGCGCTCCCATCATTCCACGCCATACCTCCCCTTTCTCTTTGACCTTACACCACTGCCCCTCATCAAGTCACTCAAGCTGGTTGTTGATGTTTATCTAGGTAAGTAAGATCTCTATTTCTCCTCTAAGGTGATAGCCTCCATTGTTGAGTCTAGTTAGGTGCTCACTCATTAAGCCGTAGGTAGGATGTTGAATCTTTTGTATGGTTTTACTCATGATTGTCCTTAGATATGTGCTTGAGTTTTCATGCTCAGAATGAGGTTGAGGTTCACTTGGGTTGAGTTCAACGTGAAGCAAGGTCGCCTAAGACGACAAGCCCTTGAATTGGCATTAAATCGTGGCAGTCTCAAGTCTCATTTGATGAGGGAATCGCCCAAGACTGCAAGGTCTTGGATTGGCATCAAGGCGTGCCGGTTCTACGTCTTGATTTGTACGAGAATCACTTAAGTCCACGAGGCTTGATAAGGCACCAAAGCGTGCCAGTTTTTATGTCTTGATTGGTGCAAGGACTTTGTGTTTGGCGTTTGAATCAAGCCATGGACCAAGGGTCATTCACGGCATGAAGTATGTTCATGCCAGGTTGAGGCCAAGGTCTATTGAACTTAGGATCTTCATGAAAGTGATGTGTACACAAGTCTCATGATCTTGGATCGGCATTGAGGCATGCCAATTCCAATCTTTGCCCGATGTGGGGATCGGTGCTAAGTGATTGGTTCAAGTCATAGACCAAGGGTCGTTCTTGACATGTTTATTGGTAGTGTAGTACAAGAATTAATGGCATACACGTATGTATGAGCATACCTTTAGGCCATGCATGTATTGACTAAGAAGAAAATAAGAACCAACTTGCATGATGCACTTATGTGTGTGCACTTAAAGAGGAAAAATTGTCTGTCGTCACATAGCATGGCAGCAATGCCTCATTCATTGAATGAGATGCCCTAATGGAGCTAGGATGCCAAGGTCTTGAAACCAAAAACCTAAAAAAAACTAGCCTCGAGAAGCCTCGGTCAAGTGGAGATGCCTTGGTCGAACTAGGAAGCCTAATGTGAAGTTGAAAGCCTCAATTGAGTCGAGAGGGCTTGATTGAGCGAGGATGACAAAAAATGAATTTGCATGAGTACCTGTTATGCATGAGCAATATATGTTGATGTGTTCATTATTAAGCCGAAGGTATTTTATGTCGACATCATGTATTTAGTCAAGGCATGGTAAGTAATTTACTATTGATCTGTTATCGACACTGTTTACGAGTGTTGTACTTGCTAGCGATAAACTAGTATGGTTTATGTGATGTATGAAACCAACTATTATTTGTCTAGGGAGTTGTTTGTTCACGTTTCTGCATATACATGACAATAAAATAAAAGGAATCAGGACAATGACGAGCTTGGGACATCGCAAAAATAACCTCTGCTGCTCAAGACTTTGGAGATGGAGTTGGGGTCGTGACATGAAAACCTTCTAGGAACAAAGAAGAATCAAAGGTAAGGACATTATGTGCTATAGATGTAGGAAACTAGTGCATATAAAAACTAGAGTGTCCATTATCAAGAAAAAGAAAGGGAAGTTTGAGAAGAAGAAAAAGATGCCGAAAGCTGAAATATGAAGTGACACAAAATGTGAGTCAAGTGATGAAGAAGAAGCAAACATTTATCTTATGGTGAACTTAGAACTAGAAAAGGCTGAGGTAAAAGATTATGAGCTAGCTTTTGAAAAGTTACAAGATTTTCTAAGAGAAAGATTTGAGGAACATCAAAAGGCTTTAAAAAGAATTTCTATTTAAAAAAGGAGGTTCATGATCTTACTACCAAAAATCTGATTGGGAGAACTCTTATCGACAAGCTAAAGAAAAGAACTTGACCTTCAAATAAATGATGTTAAGCTTCTGCAAGTCAAAGATGAGAATGTCAAGGATGAGATTTCAAAAATCAGTACCAAATTTTCTCTTGGTTTAAAGATGTTACAGCACATTCTCTCTATTCAAATTCCTCACTAGAACAAGAATGGTCCAGGACATAATGAAAATGAAAATGAGAAGAATCTTTTTTTAAACATAAAAGATAGATTAAAGCACAAACCTCCTATACACTATTATATGTCTCATTTTAACAAACACTTTACTAGCATTATTGGTAAGAAATTTCCCTAGTGCTCAAACCATGAAGGATATAGTCATTTTAAAATAGACTGTCCAAGATAGCAAAAGGGATTCAGGATGACTAGCTAGTCTTTTGGCCTTGAATCAAGACCTAACCACAAAGGACCTAAGATTTTGTAGGTACCAAAGAAAAGATGAGATTTTCTTTGATTTCAAGTAATCTTGAAGAAAAACAAGTGGTACTTGGACAACAGGTGTTTCGGGCACATGATTGGAGACAATAGCAAGTTTGTAATACCCACGACTGTAGATAGAGGAAAATCACCTTCCAAAGAAACATTAGGTTGGGAAATCTAGTTGTTGAAGACATCTCACATATCCAAGGGCTAAAGCATAATCTCCTAAGCATTTGCCAACTTTGTCACAAAGGATACAAAATAAAATTAAGAAAAGGTAAGTGCATTGGCACTAGTAAGAACAAATCACATATGTTCACCGGAAACAAGTATGGTAATATCTACTTTCTTGATATCAACTTTGAAGAGTCTTATTGTCTAATGTCCATCAAGGAAGAGTGTGATTTACGATATAAGAAATTAGGTCATATCAATATGAAGCAGATTGACAAAATATCCTTTAAATATATTGTTTGTGGTCTACCAAAAAGCAGCTAAAGCAAATGTGACTCTTGTAATGCATGTACATTGGAAAAATAGATAAGAAACTCCTTCAAATCTATAAAAGTTATTGTAACTAACAAATCTTTGTAGCTATTGCACATGGATCTGTTTGGACCAACATGAACAACTAGTCTGGGAGGAAGGAAATATTATTTTATAGTAGTTGATGATTTCTCAAAGTTCACATGGGTAATGTTCTTATTACATAAGAATGAGGCATTTCATTCTTTTGCAAAATTTGCTAGACAAGTCTAAGATGAAAAAGGATACAACATTACCATCATCAGATTTGATCATGGAGGAGAATTTGACAATTAAAACTTTGTTGAGTATTGTGATAAGAATGTGGTAGAACACAAATTCTCCACTACCTACTCTCTTCAACAAAATGGGATAATAGAGAGAAGAAATCAATCACTTCAAGAAATTGGCAGAACCATGATGATCAAAAGTGGTGTACTTACTTATGGGCTAAAACTGTTGCCACTACATGTTACACACTCAATAGAGTACAATTGAGTCCTATAGTAAAAAAGACTACATATGATGTCACGTCTCGATCCTCCGGACCCATGCCCATCCCTGCTTGGTTGATATAATAGCGACATCCTAGGACGCATCGCCGTCCCATGAATTTTAACATGCATGCGGAAGCATATAAATAATCCCCAATCAATAAAACAATAGGATAGGAAAATAGGACTTCAAGTTCGAATTTTAAAAACAACCACACTTATATACATTGCAAATCATAGTGCAAATATATACAAGGTTTCCTATTAAGCCAAGTCTTAAACAGTGAGTTCACAAAACAAGTCTAAGGACAGGGGTAGGGTTTCAATCCTCCTCTAGATCCTTCTCTTCCTTGACGATCTCTCCTTCTTCCTCGCTCCAATTGGCGCCCTTGTTTGAGTATACAGGAGAGTCAGAATCGCCCTCGAGCTTGGGATCCTTTGCATCCACCACTAATCCACCCTTAGGATTTGTTGTACCATTCTCGAGCACAACCTCCAAAACATATAGAGGTATCTCAAATTCCGGTACCGGGCCCACCCTTCGTCCATCATGGTAATGGCGATACCACATCCGGTATTTGTGGAGCACCTTTTGGGGTGTACCCACATCAACCCAAATGGTAGATTTCACCATTACATATTCAGTCTTTCGGGGTAAGAGTGTATCGGAATGTGATAACTACTTCTGTGATCTTTTCAGGTATACCAAAATGCTCGGGAGGAGCTGGAGGTGCTGTCATCTACGGACCTGAAATGTTGTCCCACAACGGGGTGAGATCACGTCTCAGTAAGTTCTACCCTTCTAAGACCCGATTAGGAAGCCAATACGCCCTAAGGGCTACCTAAGCACAACACGAATCAGAGGACTTACCTTGGCCTCAGTCTCTTTCCTGCAAGTTAGCACAATTCATAATCTCATCTAGTCACATCAACACATCAAATCATCTACTCAGATCAACTCATCGAGCGATCGACTCATCGATCGATTGACCTAGTCAATTACATGTCAATCAGACAATTCCTCGGTCATTTTAATCAATACCATACATTCTCCAAGATGACATAACTAGTCGCCTAGCCCACGTGCATTCTCCAAGACGACATACCTGATCACCGAACCCACGTGCATTCTCCAAGATGATGTATCAAGTCATCGAGCCAATAAAATATAATGTCTTTCTCCGAGATGACATACTTAGTTATCGAGCCGACGTAAAATAGCGTTCTTTCTCACTATTTATCATACCCGATAAAATAATCATGTGTGGCTACACGGTTGGCCTTAGCCAAAAATATAATAATTTCCTTTCCATAAGTCCCACCATTTTATACGGTCCACCAAAATATTTTTTGGCATTGTAAACCGACGCTTGGTTATTTTCCAATCAATTACTTAAATTAAATCAAATTAAGAACAAATTCCAAAAATACAATTCATGCACAATCAACACAATTTAAGGCTCAATTAAATAAACATATTGCACCATTGCAATCAACATAAAATTCCGATCATCGGCGATCCCGGTCTAATTTCTGGAAAGTAAATATTTAATGAAATAATTACGGAAAATATTAAATAAATACCAATAAATCAACTTAGGTTCGGTAATGCCTAATTGGAAGCCGAGACGGGTCTGGAAAATTACCGAACCACTCTAGTTAAATAATAGAGCTTGCCTAGGCTCTAATTGCACTAACTATCTACCTAACATGCATCGATAACTAATTAAATTCACTAATTTAATATAGTATAACCACCTAAATATGCTTAATCTAAACTAATCAACCCTAAGCATCATTAACATACTAAGCGAGGTTTAGTGAGTTAAACTCACTTGTTTGGCGAGCCGGTCAGTTCAAATCAACGGGAACGCGACGAGGGACGATTCTCTCCAAAGCGGGCCTAACTTTCGGGGCCCGAAACACCTCCAAAACAGGCCCAACAGAGCTACTGAAACCCACTTCTTCAGTTTCTGTTTTGGGCTGGTTGAGGGTTAAACGACAGCTAGGTGGGCGAGCAAGGATCGGCAACAACTAGGTGGGTGAGCAAGGACCGGCAACAGCTAGGCGGAGCTCTGGCAAGCTGAGGCGAGGATGCACAGTGGTCCACGATGGCTCCGGCAACGGTACACAGCATCAGGGACAAGCTGGGCAGCTCACGAACAGCCAGGGATGGCGCTTGGAACTCCGGGATTGCACGGGTGGCACGGTGCAACGGTGGCGCATGTGGGGGGCGAAGGTAGTGAACGGCGGGGGCGAGCGGTCCTCCGGCGGCATGTGGCTTCTCTGGCTTCTTTGCAAGTCTCGAGCAGCAAGGGGGATGGAGGAGATGGAGGTGGTCTGCTAGTCTTGGTGAAGGAGGAAGAGATAGAGGAGAGAAGAAGGGAATAAGGGGTCCACTACTTGCCTATCTTCTCCCTCTTGTCTCCTTGACCATCCACCACCACCAGCTGCATCCTAGGCCCAAATTCAGCCACCCATGCTCCCATCTAGAAGCTTGACGAAGTCCATAAGTGTGGGCAAATGGGGGCATACGAATTTGCTTAGAATTTCCTCCAGTTGGACACTTATCCTTGCTTGATTCAACACAATTCGGCCTCAATAAATTCAATCGACACCTCACCGATCCAATTGATATTTTTCTTCACCAATTGATCTCACTTGCTTCCCAAATTTATGATAAAAAAAGTGATCCTCGACATTTTCTGAACAAAAATGGTTCTACCTCGACCTTTTTCCCAAAAAGTCTCAGTTTGCAGAAAAATCTTTTGAGACTGAGTTGACGCTCTTAGAATTAATTGTGATATGACAGAACTTTCAATTTCTGAAATCAGACTCAAATTTGTGGTTAATTTCAATTCAGCGCCATTTTAGCGTAACCTAGACTACCAGGTAACTTTCAGAAATTTTTAGTGCAAATGACTTGTGGTTGATTTTCTTCGAGCCACATTGAGCCCACTCGATACACTGGCGACTCTTGGTTGTCATGAAAATCTCGAGGATTCAAATACGGATACAAGGTACCAAAACGACAGAAAAATCAAACTAGTGTTGGCTAACGAGAATTTTCCAATTTAGTGGGGTCACCCATGATCAGCCACACATCTCAATCGAACCAACCTATCTCTTATCTCAAATCGATTTTAAACTGTGCCATAATGGCCTCTAAAGATGAGTACAGTCGAGTACCTGATTCCTGATCTAATTCTCAAGTCTATTGCCTTATAATCCCTTAATGGCTTCTCCAGATAGTCTAATTATCTCAAGAGTGATCAGCTTTGAGAACAGCCCTATAGGTGCCTCGATGAAATGCCCGATTAATTTAATTGAAAGTAGAAGTGAAAAATTCATGATGTCACATATGAAATCTTCAAAGGAAGAAAACCCACACTGCATTACAGTCATGTGTTGTGATGCAGATGTTTCATCCTAAAAAATGCAAACAATGACATTAGGAAGTTTAATGCATGAGATAATCTTGATTGCAAAGACATGATACAGATATTTGCACTAGTTACTTATATAAAACAGCATTCACAACTATCAGTTGATCTTTGAAATCAAGGACAATCTTCCAAGGATTGGAAATTGAAGTTTGAACATCCTAAGCAGCATATTATAGAAAAAATGGATGGAGGAATCAAAATTAGATCATCTCTCAAAAAACATGTTGAATTCCTTGGCTCTTATATCTCAACATGAGCCTAAGGAAGTGGAAGATACTTTCAAGGATGAAAACTTGATTGAAGCCATGTAAGATGTTACATCATTCAAAGTCAACAAATGTTTAGGAGCTAGTTGTGAGACCTAAAGATTAGACAATTATAGGAACCAAATGGGTATTTCGAAACAAACTTGATGGAACAGGTAATATTGTCTGCAGAAAAGGAAGAGTAGTTGCTAAAGGATATCTACATGAAAAAGGTATTGCTTTTGATAAAACTTATGCTCATGTTACTAGATTAGAAGCTATATGTCTATTTTTGGCTTATACATGCTTTCATAATTGTATACTATATAAAATGAATGTCAAAAGTGCATTTCTAAATGATTATTATAAAGAAAATGTATATGTTGAGCAACCTCTAGGTCTTGAAGAATCAGGAAGATCAAGTGATGTCTATCGTCTTAAGAAGGTGTTCTATGGACTAACAAAAAGCACCAAGAGCATGATATGAAAGATTAAGTAACTTCTTGAGTGGTCATGAATTTGAAAAAGGTAAGGTTGACATTGCTCTCTTTATCACAAGGAAAGGTAGAGATTTGCTCATTGTTTAAATATGTATTGATGATATAATTGTTGGAGCCATTGATAACATACTGTGCAAGGACTTTGCAAACATGATGCAAAGTGAGTTCGAGATGAGTTTGATTGGATAACTAAACTTTTTTTTCTCGGACTTCAAATTAAGCATGCTTTTGAAGGCACTTTCATATATCAAGAGAAGTATAGAAATGAAATAGTAAAGAAATTTAGTTTGGAAATATGCAAGAACGAGACACCTATGTCATGCTCTATCAAGTTACATAAAGATGAGAAAGGTAAGTCTGTTGACTCTAAGCTATATAAAAGTATGATGGCGTCATTACCTTACCTAATAGCATCTAGATCTGATATTTTATTGAACACCTATTTGTGTGCTCGCTTTCAATTTGATCCAAAGAAATCTCACTTATCCACTGTTAAGCAAATTCTTCGATAAATCCGATCCTCTAAAAAACTAGGGATTTGGTATTCCAAAAATACAAATTTTATGTTGCTTGAATACTCGGACGCTGACTTTGCAGGTTGTAAAATCGACAAAAAAAGTACATCGAGTACTTGCCAATTTGCTATGCAGTATGCTGATCTCTTAGTTCTCAAAGAAGCAAAATTCAGTTGCTCTTTCAACTACTAAGGCTGAATACACTACTCTTGGAAGTTGCAGTGCACAAATCATTCGGATGAAGCAACAACTCAGTGACTTTGGAAAAGATGGGAATGTATTCCTATTATGTGCGACAAAACTAGTGCGATAAATCTCACCAAGAACCTAATTCTATACTCGAGCAAAACACATCGAGATAAGACATCACTTTGTTGGAGATTATGTTAGCAATAATGATATCTACATATAGTTTGTAGAATCAAAATAGCAACAAACACACATTTTCACCAAGTTATTGGACAACCCAGCCTGTGAATATATTCGTGGTAAACTAGGAATATGCAATGCAATGGAATAATATCCTCCAGGTAATATTTCATTTTTGTCAACAAAGATAAAAACATCGATAGCGATAAAAATTATAGGTATGCACCTATTATTTTATTTCAAAAAAAGTTACCATTACAGTACTATACTGTTACTATTTTAACTACATATATACTCTATCTAGGATTGTTACGATTGTTTCAATGGGATCTTTCAATATGATTTCACTGCTTCTTTAAATGCTTAAAATTGAATAAAAAAATACTTATAGATAAGAAAGATGCAGTTGAAAGACAACAGCTAACTCTCTCTCTATGAAATTCAGTGGTTCTATTTATAGAGGTAATATTCATGTTCTTACTCACCTAGCTTATACCCTCCCGTATTCTCTTCTGCATTATCTATGTAAAACTCTCGTTCTCCCCCCCACTCTCTCTCTCTCTCTCTCTCTCTCTCTCTCTCTCTCTCTCTCTCTCTCTCAAAATTATGGCACCCAAAGCTTGCCTTACCTCCAAGGTTGTAAGAAAGTCCTCTTGTACCGCAAGATAACATCCAAAGTCTCTAAAGAGGAGGCCATTCAGCATGAAGGATCACTTGAGGCCCCTCAAAGTCAAAGTGTTGCTCAAGCTGGTGGCTTAACAATTGCTAGCATCGCACTACCCACGTCAACTGACAAGGAAAAACCTATAAGGAAAACACTAGAGTCACAGCTGCCAACTGAAAAGGATACAGGTGTTGTATCATTTATGGCACCACTTGTCATAGCCTCTCCATCACCATAATTCCTGCTCAATCTCTTTCGAGAGATTTGCTAAAGGGTTTAGTCACTCTCATGGAAACCCAGGGACCGGAACTAAAGAAGCTACTAAAGTTTGAAGGCATAGGATAGCAAGCCTTGCAAATCGAAAAAGCACTGACAGCTCAAGAAAAAGCAACTTTTGAACCATCACATTTAATTGCTTAGCCCTCTCGGCCCTCACCTAAAAAATTCTCAACCAAGGAAGAAGGAACCTCTTAACATTTCGTTGCCCAAGACAAAGGCAAATAGGTCACTGTAAAGCCTGAAGTTATTCTTGAATCGATCATTTCGCAACTTGAAGGAAGCGAAGTCACAAAGGAAACTAAAAAATCCCCGTAAGATAAGCATTGAGAAGATGACGACAATTTGGTATTGCAAAACTTCGAACCTACTGTTGGTTTTGAAATAGACGAAAATTTTGAATTCGATTTCTTTCTGTCTCTAGAAGATGAACTTGCAAACCATACTTTTTACGATTGAGGTATCATTCCTTACCGTTTTGTTGATTTTGAGTTTTTAGACAGTTATGGAATCTCTCTCTCTGAGTTTTTCGAGACTTTTTTACTCAAATTCTTTTGTTCAATGAAAGAGGAAGTTTACCTTGCCTTAGTGGCAAAGTTTTATTCAAATCTACACTTTCTAAATGGAAACTCTTTTGTCATCACATTTCAAAATTAGAACTATGTTGTAACATTGGACGAATTAGTTGAAATCATTCGCACCGAGTACAACGTTTTCAGACGGATTATAGTGGAGCTTGATGAGGCCTACAGCTTTGTTTTAGAAACTCCAAACGTTTCTCGCAGTTCCAGAGAAATTGTACCGTTGAGCCTTCTCCCCCCCAAAATGAATTTCATTCAAAAGTTCCTCATTCTATGCCTTCGTCCGAAAATATCTTCTACAAATGACATCTCTCATTATGAGATAAGAGTCATCTAGGCCATTCTCAACAAGTTTGATGAGTTCTCCTTCCCCCATATGATCTTCATCCATATGTATCGCATGGCGAAGAGAGACAGGAAAATTGCCTTATGGTGCTTGGGTCACTTGCATCTTCAAGCATCTTAAGATTGACTACTCTGATGCACTACCACTTGTCATGCCAAATGTGAATATCGGGAAGAAAACCCTAGACAAAATGATGCTCAGAATGACACGAGAAGGATGAGTCCATCATTGGGGAGAAGTCAATCCCATTGATCACGGAGATCATGATAGAACTGTAGCAAGACTCCAAGAAAGACTTGCTCTACTAATTGAACTAGAAAAGAAGAAACATGCTAAGGTACCGGCACCATCCTAGGCCCCTCGTCCACCTAGATCAAAAAGATCACCTTCACCGACTGTGGATGTAGCTGCCTCTCCTGGCAGCCCTAATCAACTTCAAGCAGACGTTCAGGAGATCAAGACCATCCTCTTGTCTTTGATTCAATACATGGTGAAGATCAAGCATACTCTCCTTAGCTTGGATTGCAACAACCCAGTATGCCTAGACCCAGTGACTGCCGAACTTGAACCACCCACTTCATCGCAGTAGCACAAATGCCCTTGCACCTAATCATCACATGCTCAAAACTTTATGTGCTCATGTTTGCTCTTGTTGTTTCGATCCTAATTATTCTCTACTTAGGTCCATTCTCTTGTATCAACTTATCATTTTTCATCAATGAAGCCAATCTTTTTATCTTTTTGCTTGATGACAAAAAGGGAGAGAGTAACCTGATGTGAAATAAGATCCCAACAATTACTTCTGACAATGTTCGCAAATTGCTTATATGCTCATAACATTCGCCACTGACAATGTTTGCAAATTTGCTGATATCTTCTCATAATGTTTTACTCATAAATTAGCACAAAAATTTGCTTGCTTGAATAATGTCACCTGGAATTGAACTGCTCTTCAAAACAGAGGGAGCATGCTTCAAAACAAGGGGAGCATACGAGTGCATCATCAAATGGGGGAGCATTCAACAGTTACGCTATGAACTCCAAAAAGTACTTGATGAGGCATTCTGGGCGGAAGATCTTTCATCCAACCATGCTCTATCTCGTTAAAAATCACCTAAGGTCAGATTTTCATGCTTTACCGCAAAACATCCTGAAGATCCTATTTAATTTTCTGCGAATTCTTTCAAATAACATCTATTGTTCTTTCACATTTGCAAAATAGTTTTGTCATCATAAAAAAGGGGGAGATTGTTGGAGAAACATTTTCAAATAATTTTAATGATATCCAAACTATCCTTAAAATATTACTTACTATAATGTATGTAGATGTTTGGACTAAAGGACAATGCCGCATCCATTGTGTGATTTATTGGAAAGAAGTTCGCAAATATCCTGTTATGACAAAAAGTACCAGTCAATCTAAAAGATTAACAGTTGATGATGTTTATGTTGATGCTGTAAAAATTAGGTCGATGGCGATGTAACAACCAAGTACCTCTGATAATGTTCGTGGGGTTAGTTAAATAGCTGTTGAAAGACTTGGATTCGCACAGCAACTAAATCTAGATAAAGCATCTAGCAAAACAGCTAAATTGTCTAATAGGTCAGTCAGAGATTGCAATGAGAAGATAGCAATAGTCACCATTTTTTGTTAGTTTGTAGTGGTTCATGAAAAGAAACTGTATGGACAGTATCTTCCTTGGACAGCAGCTTAATAGAAACTCTCTAAATGGCTATATGCTTCTCTAATTCATCTTTAACAAAGAGATAGTCAAAGAACATAAAAAAGAAAACCACATAAAAGCTAAGAGTGCATGCAACATAAAAACCAAGAAGCTTACCTCATGTTGTTTTTCTTAGCTATAAGCTCTCTATCATACTATTTTGATATTCACGCTATTTAACAATTGTGCAAAGGATTAAGTGTACAAGTGTAAGAGCAGCAACTAAATCCAAATAGTGGTAACTATCGTGAAAAGGATAAGTGCTAGCCGATTGTCACTTTTCATGTAAATTGTGAGTGGAATTCAGCTTGTCTTGAGGTTGTTAGTCTGAAGAATGGACGTAGGTTTGCGGATAAAGTTGAATCACTATAACTCCTAGGGGTGAGCATCGACCTAGGGTCAACACTGGACCAACCCTAGACTGGCCCAACTCTGCTAGTCCTGGTCTGGTTCCTAGGGAGATTGGGTCGGTCCTTGGTCTTAGAATTCCTGGATCAGTATTGTGTGGATTGGTTCTCGGTCCTGGAAGTTTAGGGTCGATCTAACCTGGACCAACCCTAATTATATATAAATATATATATATATCTAATATATTTTTTATAATTTTTTTATATAGAAAAACCCCTAAAATAAACGGCGTCAATAATATTAAATAGCTCATTAGTGAGAAGTTCAAGTAATTTTACACTATTTTATAATAACTTAGATCTTTTAATGTCTTTTACGGTGTCACCAGTCATAATTTACAAAAAGAGGAAAATGTTTTTATGAGGAGTCCTCATGGCATTCAAAATGGCATAAATAGCGCTCACGATATTCTCCTCTAATGCTCGTTCTATTATGTCTTATTTGTCCTCTTAATCTTTAGTTTGCCAAAATCGAAATAAATAACTTCTCCGTTTGCCACTCGACACTTGCCTCACTCACTTTGGTTCACTCATGCTGCTCACCGCTCGATACTCGCCTGGCTTGTTGCTCCTTGCTCGACACTTGACGCTTACTCCACTCGACACTCGTCACTTGCCTCTTTTAACTGATCTCACTTTTCACTGAACCCATAGAATCGGTCCGGTCCTCGCTCACCTTTTTAGGGAGTACAAAAAATGAATCAAAAAATTATCGATTAGTTCTGTGTTGACCTTTGAAACAGACCAAACTCATTAAATCGGTTCGGTCCTCGATTGCCTTCAAAGAGTACAAAAAATGAAATAAATAAATTATCGGTTGGTCTTGGGTTGACCCTAGAACTGAACCGAACCCATAGGGTTGGTCCGGTCCTCAGTCCCAAACTCAATAAGGTCAGTCCTCAGTTCCAAAAATTAATGACCAACACTGTGCGGATTGATCATAAGATTAGGAAGTGAGTCGGCTTAACCCAGATCATGCTCACCCCTAATAACTCCCTACTTCACTGGTTTCATTCTATTTACATTCATTGGCATACAACTATTTGATGTTTTCTCAAACATTGGGTTGAGTTGATATTTACTTAGCAATTAGCTAATTTCCCTGAAAGATCATTAAAATTCTAAAACTACCTATTTACCCCCTTAGGTTGTATTTTGTACATCCAACGTTGGAGAATTAATTTGATGTAAAGTAGTTAATTTATTTTAATTGACCTATAACTTATTGACTTAAAATTTTTAGTAAATGTGGGTTTAACTAAATATATTGATGGGTTTGTATTTAGGCTCCCTCTTGACAAACTCCTAAGGTGAAGATATTGAACTTATGCCCCACCCTCCCAACACTTTTTTGATAATTTCCCCTCAAATCCTGTACGTGGCACACAACCACGTGGCATTGTCACTGTTTTTCATGAAATTTAATTGACGAAGTTAGTAAATAGGACTCACAAATTGAAAATTTGCTAATATATTTGAAGATTTAGCTAGACAAATGAAGAGTTCTGGTCCACTTTTTGGAGATAATAATCCCCAAAAAATCCAAAGTCTGTTTTGTGGCTTGCGCGGTCGTGGATGACCCTTCCCACCTCCTCCGCGTCCTTTTAAACGTGTCTATATTCCATCACAGTGGATGGCGGCCTGAAAACTCAGTTCAAGAATATCTCTCTGCTCCAAGGGACATTGGGAAAAGAGTACATCGATGTGTGGAAATATATGACTTGCCCATAATTGTCGGACGTGGGGTGGCGTCAGCTCTAAGCTCAGCGCTCAGCGTCATCTCTTAGCTCAGCTTTTTTGTTCTCTCGATATTTTAAACAAAATTATGATTAATGATGTGGCTTCATTTTAAATTGGAGAGATAAATGGGTTTGAGAAAATATGAACTCAAATCCTCCTGCTTTGTCAGAATTTGTAAGACCATTGCTAACTAGTCTAGAAATTAAATTACTGGATAAATATACAATTTCATTTTTAAATATTCTATTGTTTTTTTTGGTAAAATTAAATATTCTATTGTTACAATATTGAAAGACATAATCGATTTGTTTAATATTATAAAGAGTAATTGGGCTAAAGAAGGCGGACCGAAACTTTGTTTTCCCTTACCAACGAAAGATTATATCTATAATCAAGACGAAGCAGATCAATTTTGTAAATGTCATAAGAACAACTTCGGTAATGAATACACAGATGCTCGAGAGATTATTTTGTTCGACCTAGCAACAATACCAATTGTATTGGTCTAAGCTATGTAAATATTGATAGACAATGAATGAGATTTAAGTGAATTTTCAACCCCAAAATAAATGGATGAGGTGAACTATTTCGTCGTCAATCTCAATTGTAAATTTTCGAAGGAATGATCTCACATCAATTTATAATTATTTATTATTTAATTTTTTATGATCAAAAGAAAATATTATTATGATAAAATGTAAAAAATTTTCACCTAACTATTTCTCAACTCAATTATTGCACGGACTGAAATTAATATGAAAGTTGTGGCACCCAAAAAATGAGACTTTTCTCAAAGGTGAGTAAGACGCGGACTTTGCTTTTGTTGGTGCTTGTCAAGAAAAAGTTTCGACGCATCCTTCCAAAATTTTCTGATTCTTCCCATTCCTTTATTTACTAGAACGACCAAAGCAATACCCAGTCCAGCATCTTCACTCTTAACTCCTCTCTATCTCTCTCTCTCTCGCTCTCTCTCTCTCTGTGGAGAAAAAATGAGCGAAAAGAAAACGCCGCCACCAAACTTGGCAGAAAACTGGTTCCGATTCTTCCAGTACGACCCCGCCCATGACAAACCGGGCCATGTGCGGGACATCCTGCTGATCATTGCTACCCTGATTGCGACGATCACGTTCCAGGCAGGTGTGAACCCTCCTGGGGGGATATGGCAAGACAATGAGGATGGCCACACGGCCGGCAGAGCGATCTACGCGTCTCATCAGATCCCCTTTTATGTGTTCTTGATCTCCAATACTTTCGCCCTCTCCACTTCTCTACTTGTCATTGTCTGTCTCACTTACAGGTTCCCACTCCACGTCGAGATATGGGTGGCCACAGCCTCAATGATGGTGACCTACGCGTCGGCAATCTTTGCCGTGACGCCACATGATTCGGTGAGGTTCCGCTACGTGCTGATCGCAGGGTTTTTACCAGTGATATGTCGGTGCATATTCCAGTTGTGTGGGAGTCTCAATAAAAAAGAGTAAGCAGCCACCGAATAGCGAAAACCAGCAGTGAGGAGCGTCGCACAATGCCCGGGGGTATTAAAATGAGACAAGGAGTTGCTTCTGTTTAAAAAGATATATATGTGTGTGTGTGTGGGGTATATATATACATACATATATATATATATATATATATATATATATATATATATATCGCGCACCGGCGCGCGGGCGAGAGAGAGAGAGAGATAGAGAGATAGAGAGAGAGAGAGAGAGAGGCATATGTGAAGTCCTTTCATGCAAGTTTGTACTTTGTTGGATATAAATATGAATTTCATGGACATGTACACTTAATTAAAATCAATGTGGTTGATGTTCGTATTTGTAGTGTGCCCGTGAGATATGTTGTATGTCAAATGTATTTGCGTTTGTTGCCTCCTTTCTCCTCGCGTTCCTCTCATTTTATCATTCACCGCAACCCATCACTGCCCAACAAAACCCTAACACCCATCTCTTCCCTCCCCGTCTCTCTCCCCATCTGCTCAGCTGTTGCCAACCCCGCCAGCACTGAACCTCCATCGCCACCATGGTTAGAGCGATCCGTGCCGCTCCACCATCTGTTGCCAAGGCCAACGAGGGGGCCGCTTCGGAGTTCGTGCGCCGCTTTGTCTCTTTCTCCCCTCCTAACTCCATTTCGTCCATCAAGCTCTTTGTTTTTTCCACTTTGAGCTCCGTCCCGTGAATCATCGATGGCGACGATATCCGGCGGAGATGTTTACAGATTTGGAGGCCCATAAACTTGGTTTGTGTACACAAACGCAAGAGCATCCAGAAATATACCAAATACCCTAGTCGCTTTCGATCTCAAGAAAACTTTACAACCTCTATTTCTCAAACACCACTTTGCGCACTTCAAGGAAACCTCGCGGTCCAAAAGATCTAACTGCCCTTGCCTTTATCAACACCAAAGCCTTCTTCCCAACGGCCTACTTTTCACGACACCCATGAAGCGTCGAAGCCTAGTCTCTCCCACACCCCCACCCCCCACCACCTTCCTTCGGACGCTACCCAATTCCTCCGGCTGCCGTATCCCGTCCTTCGGCCCCCACGGCTGACTGTACAAATTGGGAGATTTGATCCTTTAATTTTTCACGAGTGAGACTGAAAATGGGGGATTCCATGGTGAGATTTTACAGGAAGAAGCCCTTAAAGGGATTTGGCACATGCAGAGAACCATCAGAGGTGAACCCAACTAATTTGGGGGATATTCGAAGCAGCGACCTCAGATTTATGTTTGAAATCCAATGGAATGTTATCCTTCCTCTGCTTCGCGAAAAAGTAAAAATTTTATGAATTCTTTTTATTAAATAATTGCTTACATCTCTATTGATTGTTTGTATCTTTTGGAAAAAAATAGTAAATATAAAATATTTCCATTTGGGAAAAAGCCCCGAAAACCCTAAAACACACCCATTGTAATACATTTATCCTAAATTTTTTTCTATATCACCAAAAATTTCAAACTTGTACTTGCATGACACATTTATTCCCCATCAAAGTTCTTTCAATGGTATCCGTTAAATTACTGCTTACATGGATGCTAGAAAGTTTGATGCCCATGTGGCTTAAATAAAATAAATAGACGTTGTTGGTTTTGCTGAAAAATCATTTAATGGAATCTGGATGGAAAGTAGATGTGTCATAAATATAAGTTGACATTTTTTTATGTCACAAGAAAACGTTTTATAGTAAATGAGACACAATGGGCATAGTTTGAGTTTTTTTTTTTTTTTTTTTTGGCTTTTTCCCTTTTTATCAATAATAACAACAACAACAACAACAACAACAACAACAATAATAATATATTTAAACATTTTCATTAATTATGAAAGCTTTTATGTTTTAGGAAAATATCAAATCATGGATTTTCATCTGTGGATGCATCTTGATAATTGTAGTTTGAATAATAAAAATAAAGTCCGAAAACTTATGTAGATGCTCAATTAAGTCCTCTCATATAAAAAGCAATCAAATCCTATATGTGGCCTATTGCCACATAGCATTGTCCCCATTTCTTGTGAAATTTAACCAACAAAATTAGTAAATCAGACTTAGGTTGAATATTTTATAAAAAAAAGTCAATATTTATTTTAATAAATGAAGAGCTCTATTTTACTCTTTGGAGAAATTAATCTCTAAAAATTTCATAATTTGTTATGTGGGAAAATTGTCAAAAAAGTCCTAAACCTAGTGTACGGCAATTAATTCAGTAAAAAACTTTTTAATTGTGTCGGTTTTTTTTTTTTTTTTTGGTCGTCCTACTCTATACCTATTCTACACTCACTCTCGGACTTTTGCTCCGCCTCTTGCGGGGCGTGGGCGTCGAAATCTACTCCGAAACTTGCGCGTCCCCACCCCATCCCTCCCTGAGAAGGTGGAGGTTTGAACCCACAAGCTTTTTAATTGTGTCAGTTTAGTCATAAACATTTTGATGATCTATCAATTTAGTCCTTCAAGCCAAATATCTAAATAATATATTTAGGATTAAATTGATAGTTAATATGACTGAAAGGTTATGACTAAATTGACATACATTATTAAAAGATTTAAGATTACATTTTCTGCCGTTCTACAATAAATTTATCACTTTTTAGACATTATTCCTCTTTTTTGTCACCAGTGCGCTCGTGAAACACTTGGATGATCTCTTTCCAGCTCAAATCATTTAACCGGAATGAATGGTTGCTTCAAATTCATTGGTTGGACAGCGGAAAAGAGTTGCTCGATTTGTGGAAATGGGTGATGTGGCCGGGAATCGTCGGTCGACGGGGTCGCATCAACACTTTGCTAATTTGGAAGCATTCTGGAGATATTTTAACCAAACTCCTGACAATAGACTCACCTGATTTTGTTATTAGTAAATTAAAATACACTCACTTTCGTTCGTGTTAGAGAGTGATGTGTCATGTATGAATTATAACGCGTTTTTACTCTATTACGCATAAGAGAGCCAATCTTTCTGCATATGACCAGTTAGGGGTCAGGTTGGAAGATATTACCTTCAGCCCAGGTTCGAAGAAAATAAGACCCCATCGTCACCGTTAGAAATACATTACTTGATTTTGTATATCTTAAATCATAATCTCGTAAAATTTATTTATTGTAATTTCTATTATAATATTGTGTTACAATAAATAGCCGTCCTATAAAACCTATAAATATACTCATATATGGTATATCAAAATATAGCAGACCCAAAAAAAAAAAAAACATATGTTAAAATATATAGAAAATTCATCAATTCACTATTCCGTATAATTCATAACATGGTATCCAAATCATTAAAAATTGAGAAATTACAAGGTGGTGGTCACAACAATATTAGTTGTGCCGGTATCTGTGTTTCGTCAAACTAGCCACTCTTGAGTGTAGTTACGCTATTTTATGTTTGTTTCTTTCGCAAAACCGACACGACCATCAGACTCATTGTCCTCAAAAGATCCAAACGCTGGAATTTCATTGTCATCCGCTGCCACACGCTATGTCACACCCTAGCACGTCTTAGATTCACCGACCCCAGCAACTTTCGGTGCTAATCCCACACTTTTTCCTTTTTCTTCCTCAGCTGTCCCTGTAAAAATCAACAGGAAATTCTATTCCTTGAATTGGCTTTTGAATTTTTTTTTTTTTTTAAAAGATGTGTGAACGAAAAAATCTCGTACTAACGGCAATGACCCTGTCAGTTCTTCAATTTTTGTTCAAACATAAAATGGTGCTTTTGGACTTTCGATTGGTCCAGTTAAATCCCTGACTTGATTTTTGATAGTCAATGCTATCCTAAAACTATCAACTGATTTGATTAGATTCCCGAACTATTTAAAAATGTAGAATATAATCCCTAATTATAAAACCAGTGCACCAAAAAGTCACTCCCAACTCTTACTTAAGTTATTTATCAAGTTTATTCTTTTAATTAACTTTCTTGCATTTTCCAACTTTCATTTACCTTTCTCGATTACATCTCAAATTTAACGACTCTTACATGCAGTTATTAACTTTGATTTAACTGATTTTATACTTTTCTTCAATTAAGATATTAAGTAGTTGTGGATTACCAATGTTAATTTGAGTTACTTATCTCGTTGCGACCTCTTTTTTTCGGGGTCCGATTATTAGGGGCGGATGCCGGCGGAGGCTAATGGTTCGGCTAGGTCTATTAGGCGTAGCCCAGACTCTCTCAAGTCCACCAATTCACGACTTAATAGTTCAAGTTTTTTTTTTTTTTTAACTTATAAGTTAATTTTAAAAGAAGTCACCACTAATCAATTTGGGGTGGGTTGATTAGAAACCCATGTGAGATATTGAGAGCAATACTCGCTCCTGCGCAACCAGAGAAATTAGGATCAGTGACTTGATTATACTAGTTAATCACTAATGTCCTTTCGGTACCTAATTTTGTGGAGGAAAAACATTTTTTGGGTATTTTTCTCATTTTTTGGACATAAAAGCATTTTTTGGATTTTTCATCTTTTTTTCTGAAAATATAAATCATTTCATCATTTTTTATTTTTTATGACATTTTTGGCTTTTTTCGGAAAATATGGATATTTTTGATTTTTTATTTTCTAGAAAATAGTATATATATTATTTTATTTATTAAAGTATTATTTTATAATATTATAAAATGTGACCCAGGTTGTCGACCCGAAACGCGTTGCGGGCTTGACTCGAATATCTGTCTTTTTTTTTTTTTTAAACACAAAAAGCCCACAGATTTAGCCCATCTTCATTAGGAAAACCAGCCCAGGGATTAATTGGCCCACATGCGCAAGCCCAAATTCAGGGGGGAAACCCTACCCGGACACCGATCTGGGTCCAACCTTGTCCTTGGCTGCCGAACCGACCTGCTCGATGGAAACCCTAGGGCGCCGAGTCACGTGCTCCAACTCGGCTGACTCGATTTTTGCAGCCGCTAGTGCCTTCGTGATTCGCCTACGACGAAGGTGGCGAGAGGTGTCCGAGCGGCAACCAGGCTATTACGACACGGCTACGGCGTAGACCAGGGGGGCGGAGATACTCACTAGTTTCGGGGATCTTGACTAGAGCTCGTCAGGTGGCGAACGGTGGCGATGAGATAGGAAGCAGTGATGGGGTGTGGGGTGCAACGACGGCCTAGTACGGTAGGGGGCCTCGGCAGATGGCTAAACGGTGACGACTGAGGTTTGCTGCAACGGCGTCAGAGGGGTCGGATCTCGCGGATCTTCCTCAAATCTGGTCTTCTGCTTTCCAGATTTGATGGCAGGGGATGGCAACGGTGAATAGCGTTGGAGGGTCGCAACGGCCTAGTGCTGTAGGGAGGTTGCAACTGGAGACGACGTCAGAGCTGCTCGCAGGCAGCAACCGGAGAGATACAACTCGTCAGTGTCATCGATGGCCGAACGGTAACGGCAATCGGCCTGGTGCTCGGTCACAGCGATGGCAGTGGCCTGGCTTAGGGCGACTCGGCATGGTGAATTTCCAGATCTACGCTCATATCTCGACCCTTCTTCCTCCACCCTCTACTCACTCTCACTCAGATCTGGACGGCGTCGGGGCACAGTGTCGGGGACTCGGTCAACGCGGCAGCTTCGAGGACTCGGCAGCGAGCCTTCGTGCCTAGATTCGACCTTCTCTCCTTCGATTCTTCTCTCGCTCAGCCCCTACCTCGCGGATCCAGAATCTGCTTGCCTAGAGCTCCTCCCCCTCGGGCTCGCTCGCCGTCGGCCTCCCCTAAAGTCTCTTAGTGGGAGGTCGGTTTAGCTCGCGACCCTATTTTTTTCTCTCACTCTTCAATCTTCCCCTAAAGTCTCTCAAGGGGAAGCTTTCGGAGTTTGCTATCCTTGTGTTGTGCTTGGGACGGAGGTGGTGCCTCGGTATTTATAGGCGATGGGGTCCGGTCGATGGAGGCTAGGCCGGTGGTCCTTGATGCGCCGACCGGCCTTCTTCTGCCGGCCAAACCGATGTCAGCTCAGTCGCCCACTTGCATCTCCTGTTCCGCATTGAAGGCTTGTCTCCTCACTGCCTATCTACCCTCGTCGTAGCTTGTCTTCTGGCATGTCACTGGCCTCTGCATGTGAGGCATAGAGGTGATGGAGGAAGAAGACGAAAGTAGAAAGAAGAAAGAAGAGGGGGGTTGGGCCAAGGAAAAGAAAGAGAATGGGCCCAGGGCCTGCACGAAAGGGAAAAAAGGGGGCTCGGCAGAAGGCCCACCCCCAGTGAGTTGCTGCTTTTGCTTTTTGTTTGTTTTTCTTTATTTTATTATTATTTTTTTGTTGTTTTTGTTATTTATTCATTATCTGAGAAAAAGAAAAATACATAAATATAGAAACTAAGGCCTAATTAAAAACCTAATCAAAATTTAGGTGTTAACAATTGCCCCTCTTTGAAGGTGAGCTCTCAGAGGTTGCTTTCAAAGACAAATTGATGCCTAAATTTCATCCATGCATGTGCCGCAAAATAAAATTTTATTTGGAACCTATTGTCTTATGCAGAAAAAGAGCAATATAACATTACACATACTAAGATGGATAAGAAGATACTTGTAATTACTTACTGGGAGTTAGTGAGATAGGGTGTGAATCCCGAGTTTGGCAAGTATCAAGGCGTCATCTTATTTGGTGACATGAGGAGGTTGCTTCTCCAGAACCCAAACCATTCTTCGGTCACTTGTTAGGGCAATCAATAGTTTATCTAGGACTCGAACCTTTCTTCGTTCATCTTGACGAGGAATTACTTTTCCAGGTGCCGAACCTTTCTTCAGTCGCCTGTTAGAGCAATAACTGGTTTGTCGAGAACCCGAACCTTTCTTCGATCGCCTTGACGGGAGATGCGCCAACCTTTATCAGGGCATCTATTTGTGGGTGCTTGATTTGTATCAAGGACACCAATTGGTACCCAATCTTTCTCGGGAGATGCGCTGACCTTTCCCGGGCGATGCACCGACCTTTCTCAGGGCATATGTTCTGGAAGATACCTGGACATTCACAAGCATTTCAAAGAGTACTTGAATATTCACAAGTACTAACCTGAAGGATATTTGGGCATTTGTAGGTGTCGAAGGGGGTATCTGGCTGATCACAAGTATTGAAGGGGTACTTGGATGATCACAAGTACGAACTCTTAGGGGATACCTAGACGTTCATAGGTATTGAAGGGGTACTTGGATGATCACAAGTACAAACTCTTGAAGGATACCTGGACGTTCGCAGGTATCAAAGGAGTACCTGATAAATAGAATATCGATGATGTACTTGAGATATTTGTGAATGTCTCTTATCTCCTAGGAATGGGAATATCGAGGACGTACCTTGGATATTCATGAAGGTCTCTCACCTCCTGGTAATTAGGAATATCGAGGGTGTGCCTCGCATATTCATGAAGGTTTCCCACCTCCTGGCAATTAGGAATATCGAGGACGTACATTGGATATTCATGAAGGTCTCTCACCTCTTGGTAATGAGAATATCGAGGACGTATCTTAGATATTCATGAAGGTCTTTCACCTCCTGGTAATTGGGAATATCGAGGGCGTACCTTGGAT
This sequence comes from Eucalyptus erythrocorys, assembly GCA_014182555.1. NCBI lineage: Eukaryota > Viridiplantae > Streptophyta > Magnoliopsida > Myrtales > Myrtaceae > Eucalyptus > Eucalyptus erythrocorys. The sequence continues at coordinate 26,623,433 of CM024600.1, read as the reverse complement.
ATTCATGAAGGTTTCTCACCTCCTGGTAGTTGAGAATATCGAGGACTTGCCTCGCATATTCATGAAGGTTTCTCACCTCCTGGTAATTGGGAATATCGAGGGCGTGCCTTGGATATTCATGAAGGCCTCTCACCTCCTAGTAATTGGAATATCGAGGGCGTGCCTCGCATATTCATGAAGGTCTCTCACCTCGTAAAGGTCTCTCACCTCCTGGTAATTGGAATATCAAGGACGTGCCTCGCATATTCACGAAGATCTCTCATCTCTTGGGAATTGGGAATATCGGGAATGTGCCTCGCATATTCATGAAGGTCTCTCACCTCTTGGTATTATAAACTTGAATGTGGTATGAGGCTTACTTGGATGGCCGCAGGCACTCAAAAGGTTTGGAACACCTGGGTAGCCGCAGGTGTACAAAGTAATGGAATACTTGGATGAACACAAATATTTAATGATATGATCAAGGACCACTCAACTGGTCCAAGTGTAAGAAAGCAACTTGGGTAATCGCAGGCTCATAATGTGGTGGAATACTTGAACGACTGCTAGTATTCAATGACACAATTTTGAGGACAACTCGGACAGGGCGAGTGTCACGGAAAGGGAGTATCCAAATGGTGGCCAGTACTCAAAGACAAGAGGATACTTGGACAGTCACGAGCATCCAAACTTCAAAGACAACTTGAATATATTAAGTGTCAAGAAAAGGGAGTATCCGAATGGTGGCCGATACTCAAAGACAATGGGATACTTGGTCAGCCACAAGTATCAATACTCTGGGGACAATTTAAACAGGTCGAGTGTCAATAAGAGGGAGTACCCGGCGAGTGGTGGGTACTCGAAGATTGTCAGACATAAAGTTCTGGAGTAGGGATGGGGATATGCTTTCCTAGCGATATCTTTGATCTTTGAGAGTATGTCTGCTATTTGCATAATATGCACACATGTACATAATGATTGTATATGCTGTAGATTCATGAATTTAAATTTGATTTATGCATGGCAATTTTGTCAGTTTTGCATCATCCGAATTTCACTGGGGAAGATTTTGAAAGACAACCTTAATTTAGAATGTAGATGTCTTGAGCATGCCAGATGAGGGACTTTCAGTCTGAAAGGATTTTCTGCTCACTCTCGTGGGAAAGGCTGTTTTATCTTGACCATTGATGCAGGATTTATAAGGACTGCACTGTCTCGTCGTCATCATGTCAGCATGGGTCCTAGTATTCTGAAAGTGGTATGAATTTACTAATGTGAGAGGTCTTTGTTGAAATTGTGATGAAGACTTGGTGAACGGCTCATTAAATGGGACTAACATGGTCACGGCTCTGTGAAAAAGATGCCGCACGATCATCTTCGGGCTTGCAAGTCAAGACTCTTGCGAAAGAGATAGAACAATCTTGCTCGTACTTCTTCGAGCGATGTTTATAAACATATGAAATCCTACGTTAATTGAAGTGCCCCTAATTTGAAGAGACTTTTACAATGAGACGCAATGTAGGCTTGACTCATGTGCAAAATGATGAGAGCTGGTGATTGCCTTGGCATTTGTCACCAGTTTTTCTTTTCACTATCAGATGGAGGTTCCATGGACCAAAACAACAACTTTTTTCTTGGCTGTATTTTTGACTGGGGGGCATTGGCCTTACTTTTACTAGGCACACTACTTTTTTATATCCCTAGTTTTTATATCAATTTTTTATTCATAGGCATTGACCCTGCTTTTACTAGGTACACTGCTTTTTTATGTCCCTAGTTTTTTGTTCTTGTTGCTTGAGGAACTGATCTAGGCAAGTTCAAGCAAATGCCTTTGTTAGACTATTGAGTCTTCATCTTTTGCTGGCGCTTCTAATTATGTTGCTCGAATGACAGTAACTTCTGCTTTGCCTCCATGTGAGGGTGAATTTACATACTCAATTGGGTTGTACAATGAATACAAGTGCGTAAAGAAAGAATTGCTCTTCGTCATTTCTAGGGCACTTAAATTAATGCGAGTGTTCATATGCAATAAAGACACTCGAAGATTAATGCAAGTGCAAGCAAAAGAATTTCTATCCCTTTTCTCACCTTGTGATGTTGCTTCGTCTCCGATCTGCCCTAATGTGGGGTGGTTCTTAACGGGGGTGGGACAGAAATTTCACCAATGTATGGAGCTCAAAGGGGTGAGCAATGGAATGCCCCTCACTATTTTGCTTATCGTACCATTCGTGAGAGAACTCTTTACCCTGCAGTCATGGAATCTTCTGCACTTATCTCACAAGTGTATAGATGGGGGACTATGTATAGGATATGGCTTGCTTATCATCATTCTGACGTGCTTCATCCAACATGCTTAATCAATCTTGTATTCTTCACTTAGCTGTCTATTCTAATAATCCTCAATGGAATCAGTGATTTAGACAAACAAAATCATCCTGCAAAATTCACCTAGAAAAAAGGCATGTGGCATATGAAAGATTTTGTGCTCTCAAAGAAAATTGATGGTTTTAACTCAAAAAGCCTTGTTGGCAACTTTAAGGGTCAACATAATAGTGTTGTTAAATTTTAAACATCAAAAGGGTTATTCACAAATGGGTGTCGATGGATTGTTCCTATTAAGTAGGGAAATGACACAAGAAGGATCAGCCGGGATTGGGGATTTGATCATTGATTTGACAGGCCTTTCTACTTTTGCCCCTGCAGAAGAGAAGATGTGGAAATAGATCAATCAGTAGGGCCAAGATCATAAGTGATTTGATGTCTGAAGGATCTCTGTCGTTTGCTTTGGCGATACTTGAGACGCTATTTTGTTTGGGAGAGCTTATCAGAGTCTGACATCCCTCCCATTGATTTGTTTTCCGCATCTTTGACGGTCAGGTGATCCTGTAATAGACAAGAGGGAGCGTGTTAGTCACAAATTCTTTCAAAAGTCAAACAACTGGAAGCAATACAACATTACCCTTCCCTAGTTTGCAAATGATTAAGTGGACTTGGAGTACAAGGAGGACATGAAGTCCTATGTCTCCCATTTCGTCAGGTCAATTATTCTCCTTAATTGGCTTATGGATGACACGTCCTTTTACACGAAGTAGGTGAATTTGATATGGGTCATTCTCATGAACCTCACTTGGCCAATATTGACCATTAAGTTTGGTTCTTGATTCCCAATGCTTCCTGTCAAAAGGGAAAATATGTCAAAAGTGGGTTCAGATAGTGGGAGTATTGGAAACGATACCAAATTACCCTTCCCTAGAGTCTGTGTGTGCTAGCTCCTAGGGATATTTGAATGTCGATGACAGCCTCTTTATCTCGACACAGTTCAACGTTTCTTTCGATTGGCCTTTCTCATTTGTGGCCATGTATGCATGATTGCTAGTCGTTGATTCATCTTCAATGCATTCCTTCTGTGAAATTTCTCCTTCTGTCTTTGACTATAGTAGCATTGGACAAAGTCATGTACTCAAGCTTCCATGGAATCTAAGATGGACAATCAAAATCTCCAGTCTTCTAATGGCAATTATTTCTTGGAAGAATATGCGTCAGTAACACGAAATGAAACTTCTAGACTCTAGAGTCGTTGTCTCGAGTGGGGGGCTATAGATCGCCTTGATTGTCTGGATTTTCTCCTTGTTGACAGTAATCAATTTAAAGGAAGAGAAGAAATTTCTTCCTTGTGCTTTTTGGCTCGTCGAAGCTGGAAATCCCTTCAATGAAATCACAACGCCTAGTTGCTTGGACATGTCGGGGGGAGAAGATATTGCTTTGACTTGAGAAGGATTTGAACAAGCGCGAGGTAGAGTGCACAAGGCTCTTGGGGACGGCTTGCAAAATGGGAAGGTTATCCTTTCTCGAGCTACCATGATGTGCATGCTTCGAGCTTAATCGTAGGCCTATGCCTATTACGTCCTATCTTTCGTCTCCTATACATAAGAGAGAGGGGACATCATTTTCAAAATTATGTTCAGGGAATGAGACTTACCCTCTTTGAAACAGGATAATCCTTTTGTTTGCCCCTGCTTTCTTGAAAGAGTGTCTTTGGGTTCGGCGAGTTCACATGATGCGCCAGCTTCAAATGCCTCTTGTCACACTAAGTCAAAGGGGATGATATTTTGAGACATGAAGTGAGTGAGTCAGAAAGACAAACATGATTAAATTTAACATCTTGTTTTGACAAAAGCTTTTGGTGATGAAATATTTTTTTGTTTTCAAAGGTATATATCTTTGGGGGAAAGAAAGCATGAGGAAGCCCAGCCCTTAGTATTATCCTTGGATGATATTTTCTTTTCATGGTTGGATAGCATCACCGGGTTGGTTTGGTGTGTCTCCTCATGCCCACAAAATGTCTTCAACTTTATTTAGTAATAAATGGATTTACATTTTGGAAGAGTGGTTTCAAAAGTTAGTTCCTCAAGTGGAACTGATGTTGAAAACAAGCCAAACTTAAGAAAAATATACAGGTTCTCACATAGGGGAATATGCAATGAAATTGAAAAGGGTTCTACTTGAGCGGGCCTGCACCCATTTCCCCTGACGGTCCTTCGTCGATAGCGCCCATGAAAAGGTCTCCAAACATGGTGGTCATGTCATCTGGCCATTCTTTCTTTATTGCTAAGGGTGGTACTTCATTACTTGAATAATAACCGGTCCCTACTAGCCCTTGATAAATGTTAGCGGTATGTGCGTCGACGTTTCTGATCTGACTGACTTTAGAACTGAATACCGCGTTTACTTTGTCGGGGTGATCAGGGAGTGGATCGCTTTGGAATGAGAAAGCTTTAGTGTCTAACAAGTTCAGGATTTGACTCTTTAGGGCGAAGCATTCATCAGTCGAGTGCCTTACTTCTCCCATGTGATAGTCGCATATCTTTGATGGATCATAGTTGGAAAAGCTTTCAGCGTTGGGTCATTTTGGCAAAAATCGAAAGGAGGTTCTTCTTTTGGAGGACTGCTAGTACTTGTGATGAAGACCCAGGAAGAGGAGTAAATTGTCTCTTGTTGCCGTAATGCTTGGACGGTTGACAATTGGTGGTCTGTTGCTGTCCTGCACTTGTCTGAATTGTTGGAGGATGATTGTAGGTTGCATTGACATCTATTAGGGGTTGTTTATCTTTCTTCATGCTGAACCTGCCCGTGGGTGCAGGTCAAGTGAACCAACCATCCCTTAACCCTATATCGATTTGCTCCCCTACTGGAATGAGTTGATTAAATGATTCGACGATCGTGGTTACCATTCGATTGCGGTACTTGTAGGGGAGGGTTTTGATAAACATCTTTCTCAGCTTGAAATCGGTTGGTTTAGGACTGATTTGGGCGACCAGATTCCTCTATCTAATAGTATATTCTTTGAATGATTCATGCTTTTTCTTTTCGATACGCTCAGGATCCTTACAAGAAGGGGTAACATCCATTATGAGCTTATGCTACTTGAGAAATGCCTCACTCACTTCGCTCCATGTTTCGAGGAGGTTCATGTTTTTTGTGATGTACCACCTCAAGGCAGGTCCAACTAGACTTGATTGGAACAACTGGATCATTAATGGTGCATTATTAATGTATTGGGTCATTCAAACCAAGTACATTTGCAAATGAGCCCTCGGGCAAGTCGTGCCATTGTACTTCTCAAACTCAGGCATTTTGAATTTTTCCGGCATTTTGATATTGGAATAAATGGAGAGATCCGTCAAAGTAGGATCTTGGAGGCCTTGCAGTTGTTTCAACCTCTCCTCAAGCTTTTCGAGGCATTTGTCACGCTCAGTTTTAGACAAACTGTCTAGCTTAGCTTTCTCAATCGTGATTTGGTGCGAATCATCCTCCAATTTGAGCATGTTATCATCGGTATCTTTATCTTGATCACCTTTGGTGGATGATTGTGGTAACAATACCTCGACTGAGGCCGAGGCGGGAGTAAGTTTGCCATGGATGGAGTCTATATACTTTGAGAGTTGTTGAAGCACATTGAAGACTTGCTTCATTTTGCTTTCCATGACTGAAACACGGCTTGGTACATTCTCTTCGGCCATTCTTGCTCTTGCTTTTAAGTGAGTTTGGATCGGCGAACATTAACGTTCCGTGATTACCTAATCATGGATAAACAAGCAAGCGTAATACATGGCATAAGTAGGGGTCAGTCCATGATGACGACCTAATCCTACCATTTTGTTTATTTATGAAAAGTTTGTACGTATAAAGGAAACGCTTGTGACATTTTAGCATGGACTAAAAAGATATTCAATTTGAAAGACAATGAAAGCACGAATTGTAACAAATTTTGAAAAAAGAAATCTATCCTTTTGAAGCAAATGAAAATTCTTGTGCCAAAGAATCTTGTAACATGCTTGAGGAAAAAGATAAAAACACTAATTGAAAGTAATTTCCTTTACCAAAGTTTTTTTTTTTTTAAATTATGGCAATTACTTTTGAATTTAAATGACCATGGTATTAAATCATAGACTAATCATGGACCTCTCAATATATGCAGGAAGGTAAGTAAATTGCAAAGTACACGAAAAAAACTTACTTCACACGAGAAAATTGATGACAATCACATAGACACGCACATGATATGTGCGGCTCGATTTCTATCTGAAAAGGTTTGTTGAAATTAAAAGGGTATTTGCTTGTCGCAGTCTCGCGTTGGTAGCGTACCCTCTTAACCTCGGCTTGAGAAATTCGGGGAAAAGAAATGCAACCTCTACAACATAGTCTCGCATTTGAGGCCGTATCTTTCTTAACACCATCCTAGATATCCTATGGCGACTCAGGTACGGCGGTCAGGTTGTGTGTGCCATGTGTAGTGCTAAAAACAATAAAGCATGCACAATAGTTTATAATCACAAGATAATTTATTTAAAAAGAAAAAAAACTAAGATGCTAACCTGCACAAAAAGAAAAAAAAAAACCCCAAGTCGATAAAGCATTTAAACAAGATAAAAATAGCCTAAGTCCTCAAATTGTCTTCAGCGGAGTTGCCAAGCTGTCGCGACCTCTTTTTTTCAGCGCCCGATTATTAGGGGTGGGTGCCAGCGGAGGCTAATCGTTTGGCTAGGTCTATTAGGCGTAGCCTGGACTTTCCCAAGTTTACCAATTCATGACTTAATAGTCCAAGTTTTTTAACTTATAAGTCAACTTTAAAAGGAGTCGCCACTAATCAATTTGAGATGGGTTGATTAGAAACTCATGCGAGGTATTGGGAGAAATACTCGCTCCTGCGCAACCATAGAAATTAGGATCGGGGAGTTGATTATACTAGTTAATCACTAATGCTCTTTCGATACCTAACCTTATTTAAATCCTAAGGCTTTTTGGATGTTTGAGGGATTTTCCATGCATTTTGTGGAGGAAAAACATTTTTTTGGTATTTTTCTCATTTTTTGGACATAAAAACATTTTTTGGATTTTTCATCTTTTTTTCTGAAAATATAAATCATTTCATAATTTTTTTGACTTTGACATTTTTGGCTTTTTTTTTTTTGGGGAAAATATGGATTTTTTTAAGTTTTTGGAAAATAAAATAATTATTTTTTATTATTTTATTATTTTTATTTTATTTATTAAAATATCATTTTATAATATTATAAAATGTGACTCGGGTCGGATCCCCCGGTTTGGTTCGACCCGAGTCGTCGACCCGAAACATGGACGGGCCCACGTTACGGGCCTGACTCGGATTTCTTTTTTCTCTTCTTTTTTAAACACAAAAAGCCCACAGATTTGGCCCATCTGCATTAGGAAAACTAGCCCAGGGATTAATCGGCCCACATGCGCAAGCCCAAATTCGGGGGGAAAACCCTACCCAGACACCGATCCGGGTCCATCCCAGTCCCTGGCTGCCGACCCGACCTGCTCAATGGAAACCCTAGGGCGTCGGGTCACGCGCTTCGACTCGGCTGACCCGATTTTCGCAGCCACTGCTGCCTTCGCGATTCGCCTATGACGGAAGCTGCGGGAGGCGTCTTAGCGACGACCAGGCTACTACAACATAGCTACGGCGGAGATCGGGAGGGGAGGGGCGGAGATGCTCACTGGTTTCGAGGATCTTGACTGGAGCTCGTCAAGTTGCGAATGGTGGCGGTGAGACAGGAAGCAGTGGTGGGGGTGTGGGGTGCAATGACGGCCCAGCACAAGAGGGGGCCTCGGCAAGTGGCTAAACGGTGACGACGGAGGTCTACTGCGATGGCGTCAGAGGGGTCGGATCTCGCGATCTTCCTCAAATCTAGTCTTCTGCTTTCCAGATTTGATGGCAGGGGATGGCAACGGTGAACAGCGTTGGAGGGTCACAATGGCCTAGCGCTGCAGGGTGGTCGCGACTAGAGACGGCTTCAGAGTTGATTGCAGGTAGCAAATGAAGGGATACGACTCATCAGTGTCATCGATGGCCGAACGGTAACGGCAATCGGCCTGGTGCTTGGTCACAGCGACGGCGGCGGCCTGGCTCAGGGTGACTCGGCATGGTGGATTTCCAGATCTGCACCCATATCTTGACCCTTCTTCCTCGGCCCTTTACTCACTCAGATTTGGACGGCGTTGGGACATGGTGTGAGGGACTCGGTTAAGGCGACGGCGTCGGGGACTCGGCAGCGAGCCTTCGTGCCCAAATTCGACCTTCTGTCCTCCGATTCATCTCTCACTTAGCCACTACCTCGCGGATCCAGAACCTGCTTGCCAAAGCTCCTCCTTCTCGGGCTCGCTTGCCGCCGCCTCCCCTGAAGTCTCTCAGTGGGAGGTCGGCTGAGCTCGCGACCTGATTTTTTTCTCGTTCACTCTTCAATCTTCCCCTAAAGTCTCTCAAGGGGAAGCTTTCGGAGTTCGCTGTGCTTGTGTTATGCTTGGGACGGAGGTGGTGTCTTGGTATTTATAGGCGGAGGGGTCCGGTTGACGGAGGCTAGGCCAATGGTCCTTGGTACACCGATCGGCCTTCCTCTACCGGCCGAACCGGTGTCAGCTCAGCCACCCACTTGCATCTCCTGTTCCGCATTGAAAGCTTGTCTCCTCACTGCCGATCTACCCTCATCATAGCTCGTCTTCTGGCGTGTCACCGGCCTTTGCGCGTGAGGCACGGAGACGATGGAGGAAGAAGACGACAGAAGAAAGAAGAAAGAAGAGGGGTGGTTGGGCCAAGGAAAAGAAAGAGAATGGGCCCGGGGCTTGCGCGGAAGGGAAAAAAAAAAGGGGGCTGGGCGCAAGGCCCAATCCCAATGAGTTGCTGCTTTTGCTTTTTGTTTGTTTTTCTTTATTATTATTATTATTATTATTATTATTATTATTATTATTATTATTATTGTTTTTGTTATTTATTTATTATCCAAGAAAAGAAAAATACATAAATATAGAAACTAAGGCCTAATTAAAACCCTAATCAAAATTTAGGCATCAACATTTATCAAGAATAAAATTGTTGTCAACAAATAAAAACGTTGGTAATTTCATTAAAAAGTCAATAAATTTAAGATGATGGTAAGAAAGCTAAGTGAAAGGGTTCTCCCCCTCCCCCCCAAAAAAAATTACTCCTTAAAATTGAAATGAGTGATTGTGAAATTGAAAGAAAGTGCAAAGTAGGAGATTTGATCTCTTGACCCTTCACGAGTGATATTCAATTGAGGGAATTCCATAGCTAGATTTTAGGGGAAGAAGCTCTTAAAGTGAATTGGCAAATGCTGAATACTATTAGTTGTCAACTGAATAAAATCCATGAATAAAGCAAAAATTTCGAATTTATGCTCAAAATGCAATTGAATGTTATTGTGATATCCTAAATTTCAGATTCTGTTTTCGATTGAATAAGTTGGGCTTGTCATCAACGCGCCTATAGTTCTTTTATTTGAGTTGGCCATTCACGAGATAACTAGTCTATTAGGTGAAGCCGTTAAGAAATTTTAACGCAATAGACTCGAGAATTTGACTAGGAATCGATTGCTCGACCATGCTAATATACAATGGTCATTACGACACAATTAAAAATTGATTAGAGATCGAAGATCGGTCGATTGAACAAAGGTATGTGATTAACACGTGGGCTAATTGCAAAATTCTTGTCGATCAACATTAGACCGATTTTCCTGTCATTTTGTTATCTTGTGTCCGTATTTGAAACATCGAGATTTTCACGACAACCGAGAGTCACCAATGTGTCGAAAATGTATGTTGTGGCTTGAAAATAATCAAACACGGGTCAAATGCGCTAAAAATTCTTAAAAGCTACTCGATAGATTAAGTCACGTTAAAATCGTGCAAGATTGAAATTAACCGCAAATTTGAACCCGATTTTAGAAATTGAAAGTTTTGTCATGTCACAAGTCATTTTAGGATCGTCAACTCATCCTCCGAAGATTTTTATGCAAATCGGGATTTTTGGCGAAAATTCAAAGTGTATTTTGGACCGGAAAAATCACAGGACCGTTTTTGGTCACGTTTTTGGGATTTAAGTTGGTTCAATTGACGAGGAAAAATGAGGAATTTGACGTGGGTAACTTGGCTGAATTTTTGGGGGATCAATTGAGCTCAATTGAAAAGGAATTGAAGTGGAATTGAAGGGGATTGTACAACATTCGTAGCCTTGGAGGGGTGCAACATTTCAGCCACCTTGGGAGGTTTCTTGGAGAAGTTTTAGAGTGGATAAGGGGCAGAGGATAGGGCTAAAGTGGTGAGGGCAACCAATCAAGTGTTTTAGGGCAGCCACTCTAGATAGGTTTAGAAATATTCCAGGCCCGTTCAGGCGGTTAATTAAGCATTTCCGGCCTAAGTTGGTATTTTTGGTAATTAAATGTATATATTTAATTATTTTTAGTATTTATTTAATTATTTATTATTTTTCGGAAATTATACCGCGATAGCCAGTGATCAGAATTTCGTGCTGATTGTAATGGTGTGTTTAGTTTCTGCAATTGAATGCTTTATTGAGCAAAAAATGAATCATCAGCTTGTGTGAGCATTATTGTACGTCAACTTGTGTGAGCAATATTGAATCGTCAACTTGTGTGAGCATTATTGTATGTTAGCTTGTGTGAGCAATGAATCGTCAGCTTGTGTGAGTATTGAATTGTCAGCTTGTGCAAGCATTATTGTATGTCAGCTTGTGTGAGCAATGAATCATCAGGTTGTGAGAGCATTGAATCGTTAATTTGTGTGAGCATTATTGTATGTCAGCTTGTGAGAGCATTGAATCGTCAGCTTGTGAGAGTATTGAATCATCAGCTTGTGTGAGTATTGAAATGTCAACTTGTGAGAGCTATAATCTATTTTAGCTTGTGTGAGCAGTAATTGTATCAATTGATTAATAAATGATGTTGATTGATAGATGGTATTGATTGATAGATGGTATTGATTGATGGATGGTATCGATTGTAATCAAAATGTTTTCATTTTGAGTGAATCCCCTGGCAATGAGTTTGATTTTGTATTTTTCAATGTTGCCCAATGAATCTTTTTTAGTTTTGAAGATCCATTTACAACCAATGATCCTCGCCCCATTGGGCAACTCTACTAAACCCCAAAACTCGTTAGATGCCATAGAACTCATATCTTCCTTTATCCATAAACTGGATTTATCACAACTTATAACTTGTGCTCGGGATCAATCTCAACACCAACATTATAGTCAGATTATTGTAGATACACAACATAATCACAAGGAATTGTTGATTTCTTTATTCTAGCAGATCTTCTTAATGTTGCATCAACATTTTCTTGAGGAGCGTGTTGTTCAATCGGCTGTCCAACATTTTCTAGTAATTGTTGAACAATTGGATATATTGGAATAATATCAGCAGGTTGTGGAATTTCAACAATCGATTGTTCAATGATTAGTTGAATTGAAGGGGTGTTTGTAAATAGTAACCAATCCAGTACCTCAAATGGAAGGTTGAATATCTAAATGATCTTCTTAAGAAACAAGGTCCCCGAATTGATTTCTCCCATTGATTAGGTCATTTCAAGAAACTTAGCATTTCTAGTTTCAACAAACTTAGTGGTGTGACATGGACAATAATGTTGAAGAAAAATCCCTTATAAGTTTTGAAGTTAACAAAACATCCTCGTCAGTTAATTCTGAAGAATCCAAGACTCAGTCGCTTAAGTCTGAAGAGTTCAAAACCCAAGCGTTTCCGTCTGAAGCTTACCAGACCCAGATGTTTTGGTCTAATTATCTCTAGACCCTATCAAAGTCTGAAGACAGTCAGACTCAGTTTTGTGATTTTGCCAGGCTGTCAGCAGTTTATTCTTACGGTTAAGGAAATCAAGATTTGGATATTATATTCCTTCTTTTATCCTTAAAAGATCTCTGGCTATGATTCTAAAGCTTGAAAGATTTTTTCCTTTGGATTTTATCCATTGAAGATCAAGCAAGTTTTGAAAGGATCTACTTTTGGAAACTCAAGATTCTGATTGTATGGGCGAGCAGGATTGACAGGCTATTTTCTACTTATATATTTGACAACGTGAAGATCACCTAAATTGATTCATTCCAACAGGTAGATTGGATGAATTCTTGGAAAGTGCTAACGGCTATGGAGGCTGTGACATCCCAAAATTTCATCGACCGTCATTAGCTTAATTAGATCATTAGAAACTTAGATTTATTTAGAATGGGCCGGAAAAGTGAACCCAATGGACTTTGAGGAATGTGTGGGCTTGAAAGTTAGTGGGCCGCACAATTATTTTAGAACCGAGCTTATGGATTTGGACCGAGAAAGCTGGACTTGGAATTGGCTAGAAGTGGGCCAAGGTTCGAGATTGTAAGATTTATAAGTTTAGTGGGCCGGATAGTTTTAAATTGAGCCTGTTGGGCCAGGAATAGATAATTAGGCCCGGGTAACTATATTTTTAGTTAAGACTTATAAATTATAGCTAAAGTGATTTAATTAGTGGATTACTTATAATTTTAGCATTCTTTTGTGATTGATTTCTTTATAGACTAACTTTGATTAGTCGATATGTTATTTACATGTTATGATTTTTGTATAATTCAGATTAAGTAGAAACAAAAGGCAATTAGATGAAAATATTTGAAGCTAATGAACTAACTAATGATATCGATTAACTATTAATCGACAGATGGTGAAAAATCTTCATGCATGAAGCCATGACACCAAACCCCTCTCTCTCTCTCTCTCTCTCTCTCTCTCTCTCTCTCTCTCGTGTGTTTTCACTTGTTACCCACGGTTTTCTTCAAAACCGAAGCTAGCAATTCAAGGAAGCCTCATCATTGCTAAATCTAATCATTACTCTAACCTATCTAATCATTACTCTAACCTAGGACTAGCTTTGTAGATCTATTTCCCCACATAAAAAAACCGGAAATTCTCTCTCTCTCCTCAAAACCGAGAACCCACCTTCATCTTCTTCTTTTTTTCTCTCGGTCGAGCCGTGAAGGACAGGAGGAACCAGCGAGATTTCTTCTTCTTGCATGCTGATTTTAAGTGTTGATTTTGAAGAATCTTAGTGTTGTTGAGTAGCTGAAGCAAGGTAAGGAATGATCTAGCTCTAACTTGAAAGTTATCCATTGTTTCATCAAGGGAACTTGTGAATCTAACCAAACAGTGATGGATATAGCTTGTAGTTGCTGTTTTGTGGCTGATCTAAGCTTAGTGAGTGTTAGATTGAAGGTAGAAGTGATTGCATGTCACTCTTGAGTCTTGCATGTTTGAATTTTTGGAATAAATGTACTGTTTTGTTGAGCGAAGTGTTGAAATGGAGGCCGAGTGTGTTGTTTTGGTTGGAAACGTGATAAATGGTTCACGGATGCAACAATGCTTCAAGCTGAGCTGTGGTATTGATCAATTGTTAGAGAAAGACATGCTGAAGTTGTTTTAAGTTGCTGTGATGAAGCTTTGAAGTATTGTAGAAGAGAATTGTGGATAGACAAGTTGTTTAGTTGAGTTAGAAGTGTGAAAAACTTGTAAATCTATTCTGTTCTAGGTGAAACCGAATAGATACTCTTTTGTTTGTGTTTAATTACCTTCATGTATGTTAATAGAGATGAGAAAGAAACCTTTCTACATGATAGAACATCTATAAGGTTGAGTTATACACAAAGTTATGACCATATAGATATATAAAGATAGAGATAGAAGTGAATTTAGTAAAACTAGTAAATTGTTTTTGTGAGAATCGGATTACCTTTACTGATTACATGAATTTTCTGTCATTACCTAGTTAGAATTGAACTTCGAATCCTTAATGAAAATTGTAGAACACATCTTAAAGAATAACATATCAAAATTTGAGATTAAATGGATAAGAAATGATTGGTAACAACGATTTTTCTTTGTAGATAGAAAATCTGGACTCGGTACATGATATTAGTAAGAATTATGTTAACTGTTACTCTTAATACAGGGAGAACTAGACTTAAGTTTCTTCATGAAAGATGTTAAGCTATGTCTTAAATACAACATACTAAAATTTGGTAGTATTTTGATAAGAATTGATATGTCTTTCACGTTCGAAACTGAAACTGTCCATTTAGCTAGCATTGTGTTTGTACCCGAGAACACATATTAGGTGTAACAACTTATATATTGGACTTGTATGTTGAACATAGAGTCTAATAAACCTCATAATAGATGTTAGTTGTGTATGAGTAAGTCTCATATGTCCATAGAGGTATAAGTGCATATAGAATCATGCGTGTGCAATGATTGTGGTGCATAGTGCTTGATTATGGGATAAATATTTGTCCGGCATGGTATGGGACATGTTCGTGATGGATTTTATCTTATAATTTGGACACGCACGTGTGCTAGGTTCATGAGAATTAGATAGATACTTTAGAGTCTTTTCTTTTGCATATGATATATGCATTAATCAAAGGTGTGGTGTGAAACGTGTGCTTAAAATGGTGAACGGACCCATCGGTACCGAGATACCGGTGATGCCCCCGGAAGTTTGAGATGCCCTTGTGTGTGATCAAGGATGCCTCGGTTGTGTGATGCCGGGATGCCTCGGAGTGAGATGCCCTTGTGTGTGATCAAGGATGCCTTGATTGTGTGATACCGGAGATGCCTTGGAGTGAGATGCCCCTGTGTGTGATCAGGGAGGACCTCGGTTGGGTGATGCCGGGATGCCTCGGAGTGAGATGCCCATAATTAGAGGTATTGTGGAAGTCCAGATAATGTACCTTCCGGAAGTGACTCGATCAGGCCGGTAGTGTCCCGGTTGTGACTGATTCGAGGGTGGATTTTTACTCACACTAAATTTAATTATATTTGGCGAGTGAGTTCATCTATTATGGTTGCATTATAGATTGAATTTGTGAAGGGTAAGTATAGAGATGGAAGCATATCAGGTGATTTCTTATATGATGCATTAGTATTGTTTCATGCTTGCATTATACTCTCTTAGTGTCCTAATTGTTTGATGATTTGCCTATAACTTTGATGGCTATGGATTGTTTAAGCTAGAGCTTTATCATTCTTTACTGGGCAAGGTTGTTTTGCTCATACCTTACAATTTCAGATTGAAAGCATGGACGTACCTCCAGTTGCTCGATACGGGGTGGTAGCACACCTTGACGTTTCTTTCCATGACGTATATGATCCTGACATAGACATGGACGACGGTAGAGCTAGCTTGATCCCTATGAAGTTTGTGGCATGGTTCCTTAACCATGATGGCGAGATGTTCGGTCCTTTGCCTTTCAGTGCAGGTGGACCTGGAGATGGGATGGATGGCGCCTAGACGCCAGTGTTCGTGTGGAGTTCGAACGATAGACTTTTGTTTTTTGTAAGATGTGGGCTGGTATGGGAAGTTCGTGGAGTAGTCACCCTTACCCTATCCCCGACTTTGATGCGCCTTACTTTTGTTTTGTACATGATGTATATATATATATATATATATATATATATATATATATATATATATATATATATAGGCGAGGAACATGGAAAAGAAAAGTTCAGGTTGATAAATTTTGTAAAGCCCTGATGATGGTAAATGAAAGGAAGTCTTTTATGATCTTATTTAAGTGCATGTATGCAAATGGCTAATATTATGCATTGTTAAGAGGATTGCAAGATAACCTCATATTATAAATTTAGGATTTTAAATAATCCATGTTATACATGCTAACCTTCAATGGTAAATACTATGTGATAATGTAAGAAGTATACAAGATTAATTAGATATTAATTATAATTTTAATTCCGCTTGCGCTTAGTACGTGACGCCCTAGGATGTCACAGAGGCACGAAGGGATATTTAAGGTGTGTCGAAATTGTTCGAAAATATGGGTGAGCTGATAGAAAAATTTCAAAGTTAGAGCCTCTGAAACTTCTTGTTCTCAAAAATTTCTTGTGCTCAAATTATGTACTAAGGAGAGATACTTATAGTGTGAAATTGCGAGAAGCTACAGAAGAGACTTTTTACTAAAGAAGTCTAGATCGTAAACTGTAAAGCTCTCATTTTCTACATAGTGATTACAGCCAGTTGGCTGCCAGCGTGGAGAGTGGACGTAGGCTTACAATAAGCCGAACCACTATAACCCTTGTGTCAAAATTCTCTTACCCTACTCTACTTACTTTTATAGCTGCGTGATTCATTTATCTCTGATTTCATTTTCATGCCAAAGGATTTCAGTTAAAGATTTGAAAAGAATTTCATGAACACCTATTCACCCCCCTCTAGGTGTATTTACTAGCCTTTATCAATTGGTATTAGAGCTGGTTGCTTATTTTATTGGAAGTGTTTATTATTTCTAAAGCGAAAGATCTATGGCTAATATTTTGGCTCCAGGTTTGATTGAAGGTCAAAGCAACACCAGACCTCCTTACTTCGATGGAAAGGAATACAACGTTTGGAAAAAACAAGATGAAGGCATTCCTAAGATCCAAAGATCCTCAGGAATGGGATGTAGTAGAGAAAGGAATTGTTCCTAAAGCTGCATCAACCACAGGGAAAGAAATAGTTGATGGAGTGGGACTGTCACAAGCCGAAATTTCAAAGAGACAAGCCCTTGATGCAAAAGCTATCTATTCTCTATATTGTGCCTTATCCCCTACTGAGTATAACAGAATTTCATCTTGTGAAACAACTAAAGAAGTTTGGGATAGATTGCACGTCACTTATGAAGGAACAGATTGAGTGAAAGAAACCAAGATCAATATCCTTCTTGGACAATAGGAAGCCTTCAAAATGAAGCTAAGAGAATCCATCACGGATATGTTTAGTCGATTTACAGAAATTGTAAATGGCTTAGCATACCAAGGACAGCCAATCTCAGGACTAATGAAGGTCAATAAGCTATTGAAAGGACTCTCCAAATATTGGAATCACGTAAAGACATCCATAAGAGAAACACAGAGGATCATGCCTTTTTCTGTAGATGAGTTGGTTGGCACACTTCAATCATATGAAGTCGAGCAATTCAACGAGGACTTTGACACCAAAGGTAAGAAGTCAATTGCTTTAAAATCTAATGATGATTCTGATGTTACAGATTCAGAAGAAGACTTGGATGACGAAGAGTTGGCACTTCTAATTAGAAAGTTCATAAAGTTAAATAGAAAAGGAAGAAGATTCAATGGAAATAGACAAAACAATCAAAGATTTCAAAAGAAATCAAATGAAGAAGACAATACCAACAAGGATGTTGTTTGCTTTGAATGCAAGAAAAAGGGACACATCAGACCCAACTGTCCCTTATCAAAAAGAAAGAAAGGAAAACCAGATTAGTTCAAGAAAGCACTCAAAGATGAAACATGGAGTGACACTGAATGTGAAGAGAGTGATGAAGAGTATGCCAATATTTGTCTTGTGGCTGACTCATACTCAGACTCAGACTTAGACTCAGACTCAAATGGTGATGTCAAGGTTAGAAATTTAAAAATTCCTACCAAAGTGTCGAACTACATTGATGAACTTTATCCCAGTCTTAAAGGCTCTCTTAAAAGGATTTCTGAACTAAAAAGGGAGAATTCCAAATTGAAGCAACAAGAAAAAACCTTGGTTGAAAAGGTTGAAAATCTAGACAAGTGTCTTGCTGTTTCAAAAGAAAATGAAATTGTCCTTTCAAAAGAAAATGCTTGCTTGAAAGAAGATCTTTTGAAAGTCACAAAGAAATTTTTAATGGGATCTGAAAAATTGGACAAAATTCTTTCAATTCAAAGACCCTATTTTAATAAATCTGGTCTAGGAATGACATATGAAACCATTCCCTTGATTGATTTTCCAAAAGTAAAAGAAAGAATCAAGAATAGGCCTACAAAATCATTTTACAAAAATCACTTTCAAAAGGTTTTTATAAAGCCTTTTGAAAGAAATGCTCTTAGATGCTCAAAGTGTAAAAGCTTGGAACATTTTGAGAAGGATTGTCCCAAAGTTTGGAAACCTGTTAAGAAAAGTTGGACAAAGACTGTTTATGGTATTAACAATGATGGACCCAAGAAAGTTTGGGTACCAAAGAAAACTTGAGTTTTTCATGCAGGTCACTATCAAGAAGAAAATCAAGTGGTATTTGGATAGTGGCTGTTCAAGACACATGACGGGAGATTCAAATTGCTTCACAAAACTCACTCATGTAAAAGGAGGAAATGTCTCCTTTGGTGGCAATAACAAAGGAAAAATTGTTGGCTGAGGAACCGTGAAGATAGGAAACCTCACAATCAACAATGTTTCTCTATTTGAAGGGTTGAACTCCTTCTGAGTATTAGTTAACTATGCGACACTGGATACAAGATCAACTTTCAAGAAGATACTTGTTCTAGAACAAGCAAAGATCTCTCACAATCTTTTACTGAACGAAGACATGGAAACATTTATTTGCTGGATATAAAATCCGATAGTTCTCAATGCTTGATATCGATTCAAGATGAAGCCATTCTCTAGCATAGAAAGCTTGGACATGTCAACTTAAAGCAAATTGCAAAAGTTTCATCCAAAATGCTTGTCCGAGGACTTCCTAACCTAAAGTATCAAAAGCATGAATTATGCACACCTTGCGTACTTGGAAAACAGGTTAGAAGCTCTTATAAATTAATAAATCAGGTATCCACTAAATGTGTCTTGTAGTTATTACACTTGGATTTATCCTGTCGAACAAGAACACAGAGCATTGGAGATAAAAGATATTATTTGGTAATAGTAGATGATTATTCTCATTTTACTTGGGTAATCTTTCTCTCAAATAAATCTGAAACTTTATCTTACTTTATTAAGTTTGCTAAGAAAATTCAAATTGAGAAAAGGGTATACTATTTCAAGTATTCGAACTAATCATGGTGGTGAATTTGAAAATCAAGATTTTGCTAAATTTTGTGATGATTCCGGCATTCAGCATAATTTTTCATCCCCATACACTCCACAACAAAATGGAGTTATAGAGAGGAAAAATCGTTCTTTGCAAGAAATAGCAAGAACTTTTTTGATTGAAAGTAATATTTCTCCTCATTTTTGGACTGAAGCAACTTCAACTGCTTGCTATATTATAAATAGAGCTTTTCTAAGACCTATTTTAGAGAAAACACCTTATGAATTGTTTAAAGGTAAGAAACCTATTGTTTCTTATTTTCATGTATTTGGTTGTAAATGCTTTATCTTAAAGAATTCAAGTGATCGAATTGGTAAATTTGAAGAAAAATTAGATGAAGGAATTTTTCTTGGCTACTCAATGACAAGTAAAGCCTTTAGAGTTTTCAACAAAAGGACTCAGACTGTGGAAGAATCCATGAATGTGAAGTTCGAAGACTTAGTTCAAAATCAGACTCAACCTAAAGATAATGAATCTGGCCAAGCGTCCATGAATTCTCTTGAAGAAAATCAAATCTCAGACGCTCAACCGCAAACCAAATCAGTGGCTTCAACTGAAACAGAGCCTCATCAAAGTGACAAACCAATTACAAATTGGAAGCATAAATCTAGTCACCCTGCAAATCTCATCATTGGCAACATTGATGAAGGAGTCCGCACAAGATCCAAAAGGTGTGAAAAATCTAGTGCCCTAGCACTTGTTTCAGAAATTGAACCCAAGACAATAGAAGATGCATTGAAAGATGAAAGCTGGATTGAAGCTATGCAAGAGGATTTGAATCAATTCAAAATCAACAATGTTTGGGAACTCGTTCCTATGCCAAAAGGTAAATCAATAATTGGTACTAAATGGGTCTTCAGGAACAAGCTGGATCAACAAGGAAAGGTGGTGAGGAACAAAGCAAGACTTGTGGCAAAAGGTTACACACAAGAAGAAGGAATCAACTATGATGAAATCTATGCTCCAGTAACAAGATTAGAAGCTATACGATTACTTCTTGCTTTTACTTGCTTTAAAAATTTCAGGTTATTCCAAATGGATGTAAAGAGTGCATTTCTAAATGGAATTATCCAGGAAGAAGTCTATGTGGAACAACCACTAGGATTGAAGATCCAACAAAAATAAATTTTGTCTTCAAGCTGAAGAAAGCTTTGTATGGTTTAAAATAGGCACCTCGAGCTTGGTATGAAATGTTAAGTAATTTCTTAATTCAAAGTGTTTTTTCTAAAGGTAAAGTAGATACTACTTTATTTATCAAAAGAGAAGGCAATGATTTCATACTTGTTCAAATTTATGTTGATGATATAATATTTGGTTCTTCTAATGAAAATCTTTACAAGATTTTTTCGAGTTGTATGCAGAATGAATTTGAAATGAGCATGATGGGTGAATTGAACTTCTTTTTGGGACTTCAAGTCAAACAATCAAAAGAAGGAACTTTTATCTACCATGAAAAGTATGCAAAAGACCTCATCAAGAAATTCGGAATGGAGAATTGCAAGAAGACAGAAACTCCTAAGTTAAGCTCATTAAAGCTAGATAAAGATGAAGAAGGAAAGAGTGTAGACCAAAAACTATACACGAGCATAATTGGTTCACTTCTTTACCTTACTGCATCTAGACCTGATATTTTATTTAGTGTTTGTATTTGTGCTAGATCTCAATCTAATCCTAAAGAATCTCACATGACTGCTGTGAAGCGTATTATTAAATATGTTGCAACTATATCTAAGCTAGGTCTCTAGTATTCCAAAGAAGGAGACTTTACTCTCCTTGGATATTCTGATGCTGACCTTGCTGGCTGTAGAGTGGATAGAAAAAACACTACAGGTACTTGTCAACTACTGGGAAACAGGTTAGTGTCTTGGTTCTCAAGAAAATAAGGTACCATAGCTCTCTTAACCGCTGAAGTAGAATACATAGCTCTTGGGAGTTGCTGTTCTCAAATTCTATGGATGCAACAACAATTGAAAGATTTTGGAGTTGAAGAATCTTGCACGAAATCAACCGTGACAACACCAAATAAGAATCAACCTTACAAAGAATCCAATACTTTATTCAAGAGCAAAGCACTATTGAAATCAAGCATCATTTCATTAGAGATCATGTTCAAAATGGTGAAGTGGTGATTCAGTTCATTGATTCAAAGAACCAATTGGCAGAATATTCACAAAGCCCCTAGAGAAAGCTCACTTTGAATCAATTCGCTCAAGATTGAATATCGTAAGATTTGAAGAGGTTCAGACTCAAAACTAGAGTCTTGAAAAGTTCGGACTCAAAGATAAGGTTTGAAGGTGTTCAGACTCAAAGGTAAGATCTGAAGGTGTTCAGATTCAAAAGTAAGGTCTGAAAGGGTTCAGACTCTGAGGTAAAGTCTAAATATTCTCAAACTCTGATATAAAGTCTAATTGCGTGCTTCGATATTCTTTATTTTAAGTATTAAATTAATAATTGTTTTTGAAATATTGAAATCTGCTTTTTTATTCGACTTCTGACATATTTATGGCAGTTTTCTTTTTCAAAAATTGCAGTTTGCTTTTTCAAAATTGGCAGTTTTTCTTTTTTTTTTTTTTTGCGACGGTTCAAGATCTCTTTTTTTTTTTTTTTTTAATCTTTTCTTGCTATTTATACTACCGAATCGTCGTCTTCATCCATCACAATGTTCAAAAGCCATCTCGTTTACTCTCTGTTTTTTAAAACCCTAAAAGCTTAAAAAACTCTCCATTACCGTCCCTGTTCGATTACTTTATTCAGCAAAAATCCAACCTTTTTGCGAACAAGTTGGATATTTGCTCACAATTCAAGCATGTCTTCGAGAAAATCATCAAGACTTGCTGGAAAGGGACCACAAAGGTGACAAGAGGGTCTTACTAGAGTGGACCTAACGGGCGAAGAAGATTCTCCACAAAAGGAGACTCCGAGTCAACAGTTTGAAGAGGAAGAAATTACCTAGGCTACACTGGTAAGAACCTTGAGACTCAAGCTTGCGTATTCTCTGTATAGAAAGTTGAAAGATAGGGGTACAGAGTTAAGGCTGATAGATGAATTTCTGAAGGAGAGATGATATAGAAACGAATATATTTTCTTGAAAGAAATGGAAGATTTAGATATTGCTGGAAAATGGTTCTTTAAGAGCACACGCGAAAATATACCCAGTGACCTATTGTATGGAACCACCAATCAGCCTTTGGACGATGATGAAAGGCTGTTCTCTCAATTTCAACCACGGATAGGTGTGGCAGTGAATACCATTTGTCCCCAAGGAAGTCTATTTCGATCAAGAGAACATGAGCGGATGTATACTAAGTTGCTGAAGAGAGGAGTTGTGAATCCTAGAAGGATGGATTTTGATTTCCTTGACTCAATCAAGGTAAATCTCGGGAAAAATTCTCTAGGCTGCAACTTGAGAATTTCGTACGTACGTGACAAGTGCTTATCCTGAATTGACAGCATATTTTTACTCCAACTTGTCGTTTTTAGATGCAAACAGGTTGTCCTTCACCTTTATGGATAAAGAGTTTGTTGTTGATGTTGACACTCTTGCTGATATAATTGGGGTGGAAAGAGGGTGTTTCCAACCAATTAAAGTGTCCACAGCTTATGCTACTCTTGAAATTGTGCGAGATAGCAGTTTGGAAGGCAAAATATCCTATACTAGGATGAATGCCTCAAATGTTTTGCTGCACAAAATTATCATCAATTGTCTTAGACCGAAGGCAACCTTGAAAACTGATGTCTCAAAAACAGAAGCAAAACTCATGTTTGCTCTCAATGAAGGCAGACCCTTTTCACTCCCCCATGTTATCCTATTCCACATGCACAAGACTGTGGTTAAGGATAAAGGCCAATTGCCTTACTCATCTCTTATCACCAAGTTGTTCAGGCACTTTAATATACAAATTCCTGCACCTTTATGCCTGACCAACCTAAGCTTGATGCTTGTGGGATATAAAATGGTGATGAAGATGAAGCTTCAAGAGCTGAAGATTGCACTGGAAGGACTGAAGGAGAAGACTCCCTCCAAAGGGTTTGCTACTGCTGCTACCAAAAGAAAAGGCAAAGAGCCCATGGCTTTTCCCGAGAAAAAGAGAAGGAAAATCATCTTGCATGATGAGGATGATGAAGAAGAGTTTGATGATGCCATGACTGTTTTTGCTCTTACAAAGTTGAAGAGCACAGTCAGTTGAGAGCTGATAATCAAGAGAGGGCAAGGAGAGAAGCAGAGGAAAAAGAAGAAGCAGAGAGAATGAGAAGAGAGGAAGAACAGAGAAAGAGAGAAGAGGAAAGGAAGAGAAGAGAAGAAGAAGAAGAGAAACAGAGGAGAGAAGAAGAGGAACAGAGAAGAGAAAAGGAGAGACAGAGAAGAGAAGAAGAGGAAGAACGAAGAAGAGAAGAAGAAGAGGTCAGAAGAGAAGAGGAAGATAGAAAAAGGAAAGATGAAGAGGAGAGCAAGGCTCAGGAGGATTTTACTAAAGGAATTGAGCCATCTTTTGCTCAAGAACACTCTGGAAAGGAGGCTGAACTACATCATAGTGCTGAAGATGAAATGGATTTTGGTGAAGAATACTCGACTCCACCCACTGGCAACAAAACAGGGGGAGCTGTTATAGATCAAGAAACTATTTCGCCACTACTCAACAGTGATGTCAGTCGGTCAGGTGCTGATGCAGAAGACATTTATGCATCTCACTTTCCGGAGATTGAAGAATCCTCTCCATCTGATGAGCACAGGGCTAAAAAAGAAGCATCTAGCTTTCAAACTCAGAGAACAGAGTCTGCTGGTCCTAGTTCAGGTAATGCAAATTCAACAGATTTTTCTAGACTGTTGGATATCATGTTGGACCTTAAAAAGCAGGTTTTTGGAATGGATTATGAGCTGAGAGACCTCAAGAAGGCAATGCTGAGTACTTCCATGTCCATGCAAGACTAAATCAATGCCCTCAAACTTCAAGTGGAATCGAATGTGAAGGGTGCTGAGTTGGATTCAGTGAAGGAAGCTCTCACCAGCCTTGAGAAGATAGTGCAATCGCTTAGCAAATACCATCTTGTTCGCATTCCAAAGGAGCCCCGACTTTTTCAATCCCATTCTTGACTACTCTACCTCCTTTTGATGGGACAAAAAGGGGGAGAGCTTTGCAGATTTGAGATTTTTTTTTGAACTTATTTCGTTTGTTTTATTTCGTTTGTGTTTATGACTTTGAACTTTTGGGTTGTTTAAATATTTGAACTTATATGACTTTATTTATGCACTGTTTTGATGATTGGATCTGTAGATTTGTGAACTTACAGGATCATTATATTTGTGAGGATAATTGTTATTGGACTTACATCTTTCTTTACAGAAACATTCCTCAAAATATACATGAGTTTTCTTTGCAGGTTATGAGTATATAAATTTGCCGAGGTGTTTTGTCACCATCAAAAAGGGGAAGATTGTTGAAGAAAAATCTCTTATAAGTTTTGAAGTTAACAAAACATCCTCGTCAGTTAAGTTTGAAGAATCCAAGACTCAGTCGCTTAAGTCTAAAGAGTTCAAAACCCAAGCGTTTTCGTCTGAAGGTTACCAGACCCAGAAGTTTCGGTCTAATGATCTCTAGACCCTATCAAAATCTGAAGACAGTTAGACTTAGTTTTGCGATTTTGCCAGGCTGTCAGCAGTTTATTCTTACGGTTAAGGAAATCAAGATTTGGATATTATCTTCCTTAAATTATCCTTAAAAGATCTTTGGCTGTGATTCTGAAGCTTGAAAGATTTTTCCTTTGGATTTTATCCATTGAAGATCAAACAAGTTTTGGAAGGATTTACTTTTGGAAACTCAAGATCCTGATTGTATGGGCAAGCAAGATTGACGAGCTATTTTCTACTTATATATTCGACAACGTGAAGATCACCTAAATTCATTCATTCTAACGGGGAGATTGGATGAATTCTTGGAAAGTGCTAACGACTATGGAGGTACGAAGGGATATTTAAAGTGTGTCAAAGCTGTTCGAAAATATGGGTGAGCCGATAGAAAAATTTCGAAGTTAGAACCTTTGAAACTTCTTGTTCTCAAAAATCTCTTGTGCTCAAATTATGTACTAAGGAGAGATACTTACAGTGTGAAATTGCGAGAAGCTGCATAAGAGACTTTCTACTAAAGAAGTCTAGATCGTAGATTGTAAAGCTCTCATTTGCTACATAGTGATTACAGTTAGTTGGCTGCCAGTGTGGAGAGTGGATGTAGGCTTACAATAAGCAGAATCACTATAATCCTTGTGTCAAAATTCTCTTACCCTACTCTACTTACTTTTATAGCTGTGTGATTCATTTATCTCTGATTTCATTTTCATGCTAAAGGATTTCGGTTAAAGATTTGAAAAGAATTTCATGAACACCTATTCACCCCCTCTAGGTGTATTTTATTGAAGAAAAATCCCTTGGAGTTTTGAAGTTGACAAAACAACCTCGAGAGTAAGGTCTGAAGAATCCAAGACTCAGTCGATAAAGTTTGAAAAATTCAAGTCCCAAAGTTTTTCCGTCTGAAGATAGTCAAGACTCAGTTTCAGTCTGAAGACCTTTAAGACCCAAATCTAAGTCTGAAGACAGTTTGCGAGTTTGATAGGGTCAGCAACAGTTATTCTTATGGTTAAGGAAAGTAAGATTTGGATATTATATTCCCTAACTTATCCATGGAATATCTCTAGCTGTGATCATGAGCTCGGAAGATTTACTCTTCGGATTTTATCCATTGAAGATCAAGTGAATTTTTGGAAGGATCTAATTTTGGGAACTCAAGATCCTGATTGTATGGGCGAACGGGATTGACGAGCTATTGTCTACTTACATTTTCGGCGACGTGAAGATCACTTAAATTGATTCAGTCCAACGGGTTGATTGGATGAATTCTTGAAAAGTGCCAACGAGTATGAAGGCACAGAGGCTATTTAAGGTGAATCGGTGTTGCTCGAAAAAAGATAGAAAGAGACTTGATAGAAAAATCTCGATGTTAGAACCTCTAAAATCATTTGTTCACTAAAATCTCTCATGTTCAATATGTGTATCAAAGAGAGTCACTTATAGTGCGAAAACAGCAAGAAGCTATAAGAGAGACTGTCTACTGAAGACGTCTAGTTCATGAATTGTAACTGCTCTCATTTGCTATATAGTAATTACAGCCAGTTGGCTGCCAGCGTGGAGAGTGGACGTAGGCTTGGAACAAGCTGAACCACTATAAACCTTGTGTCAATTCTCTTTTACCCTACTCTATTTACTTTGTGAATGCATGATCTATTTATTGTTGATGTTTTCATTATATTAAAGTATTCTTCAATTAAAAGATTCCCAAAGAATTCTGCAATAACCTATTCACCCCCTCGCTAGGTGAGTTCACTAGCCAATATCAATTGGTATCAGAGCTTGGTTACTTATTTATTGGAAGTGTTTATTATTTCTAAAGCAAAAGATCTATGGCTAGTGTTTTGGCTCCAGGTTTAATTGAAGGGCAAAGCAATACCAGACCTCCCTACTTCGATGGAAAGGAGTACAACGTATGGAAAAACAAGATGATGGCATTTCTAAGATCCAAAGATCCTATGGAATGGGATGTAGTGGAGAATGGATTGCTCTTAAAGCTGCATCAATCACAGGGAAAGAATTACCTGATGGAGTGGGAGCGTCGCACATCGATATCTCAAAGAGACAAGCCCTTGATGCAAAGGCTATCTACTCTCTATATTGTGCATTATCTCATACTGAATATAATAGAGTTTTATCTTGTGAAACAGCCAAAGAAGTTTGGGATAGATTGCACGTCACCTATGAAGGAACAGATCGAGTCAAAGAAACCAAGATCAATATTATTCTTGGTCAATATGAAGCCTTCAAAATGAAGCCACGAGAATCCATCACGGATATGTTCAGTCGATTTACAGAAATTGTAAACGGCTTGGCATACCAAGGATAGCCAATCTCAGGACCTATGAAGGTCAATAAATTGTTGAGAGGACTCTCCAAAAATTGGAATCATGTCAAGACATCTATAAGAGAAACACAAAGGATCATGCCTCTTTCAGTAGATGAATTGATCGGCACACTTCAATCTTATGAAGTCGAGCAATTCAATGAGGAATTTGACATAAAAGGTAAGAAGTCAATTGCTTTAAAATCTAATGATGATTCTGATACTACAGATTTAGAAGAAGACTTGGATGATGAGGAGTTAGCACTTCTGATTAGAAAATTCAGAAGGCTAAATAGAAAAGGCGGAAGGTTCAATGGAAAGAGACAAAACAATCAGAGATTTCAAAAGAAATCAAATGAAGAGGAAGATACCAGCAAAGAGGTTGTTTGCTTTGAATGCAAGAAGAAGGGACACATTAGACCCAACTGTCCCTTATTGAAGAAAAAGAAAGGAAAACCTGAAAGGTTTAAGAAAACACTCAAAGCTGAAACTTGGAGTGACACTGAATGTGAGGAGAGTGATGAAGAGTATGCGAATATCTGTCTTATGGCAAATTCAGACTTAGACTCAGATTCAAGCTCATACTCAGACTCAGACTCAGATTCAGACTCAGACTCAAATAGCGATAACAAGGTTAGAAATTTAAAAATTCATTCCAAAGTATCAAAATACATTGATGAACTTTGTCTTAGTCTTAAAAGCTCTCTTAAAAAGATTTCTGAACTGAAAAGGGAGAATTCCAAACTGAAACAATAAGAAAAGATCTTAATTGAAAAAGTTGAAAGTCTAGACAAGTCTCTTGCTGTTTCAAGAGAAAATGAGAATGAACTTACAAAAGAAAATGTTTGCTTGAAAGAAGATTTGTTGAAAGTTACAAAGAAATTTTCAATGGGTTCTGAAAAGTTGGATAAATTTTTTTCTATTCAAAGACCTTATTTCAATAAATCTGGTCTAGGAATGACATATGAAACTATTCCTTTGATTGATTTCCCAAAGGTAAAGGAAAGAATTAAAAATAGGCAAACAAAATCATTTTATAAGAATCATTTTCAAAAGATTTTTGTAAAGCCTGTAGGTAGAAATGCTCTTACATGTTCAAAATGCAAAAGTGTAGAACATTTTGAGAATGAGTGTCCCAAAGTTTGGAGACCTGTTAAGAAGAGTTGGGCAAAGATTGTTTATGCTACTAACAATGATGGACCCAAGAAAGTTTGGGTACCAAAGAAGACTTGAGTCTTTCATTTAAATGCAGGTCACTATCAAGAAGAAAATCAAGTGGTATTTGGATAGTGGCTGTTCAAGTCACATGACGGGAGACTCAAATTGTTTTACAAAACTCTCTTATGTAAAAGGAGGAAATGTTTCTTCGGTGGCAACAACAAAGGAAAAATTGTTAGTCAAGGAACCGTGAAGATAGGAAACCTTACAATCAACAATGTTTCTCTTGTTGAAGGATTGAACTACAATCTATTGAGTATTAGTCAACTCTGCAACACTGGATACAAGATCAACTTTCAAGAAGATACATGTTCTGGAACAAGCAAATATCTCTCACAATCCTTCACTGGACGAAGACATGGACATATTTATTTGCTGGATGTGATGTCAGACAGTCCACAATGCTTGATATCAATTCAAGATGAA
This sequence comes from Eucalyptus erythrocorys, assembly GCA_014182555.1. Lineage (NCBI taxonomy): Eukaryota > Viridiplantae > Streptophyta > Magnoliopsida > Myrtales > Myrtaceae > Eucalyptus > Eucalyptus erythrocorys. The sequence continues at coordinate 26,594,630 of CM024600.1, read as the reverse complement.
GCCATTCTTTGGCATAGGAAACTTGGACATGTCAATTTGAAGCAAATTGCAAAAGTTTCTTCCAAAAAGCTTGTTCGGGGACCTCCTAACCTCAAGTATCAAAAGCATGAATTATGCACTCCTTGTGTACTTGGAAAACATGTTAGAAATTCCTATAAATCTATAAATCAGGTATCCACTAATCGTGTTTTGCAGCTATTACACATGGATTTGTTCAGGCCAACAAGAATTCAAAGTATTGGAGGTAAAAGATATTGTTTGGTTATAGTTGATGATTATTCTCGTTTTACTTGGGTATTCTTTCTTGCAAATAAATCTGATGCATTGACTTATTTTACTAAGTTTGCAAAGAAAATCCAAATTGAGAGAGGGTATGCAATTTCAAGTATTAGAACTGACCATGGTGAAGAATTTGAAAATCATGATTTTGCTAAATATTGTGATGACAATGGTATTCAACAGTGGAGTTGTAGAAAGGAAAAATCGTTCTTTGCAAGAAATGGCAAGAACTCTTTTGATTGAAAGTAATATTTCTCCTCATTTTTGGACTAAAGCTACTTCAACTGCTTGCTATATTATAAATAGAATTTTTCTAAGACCTATTTTAGAGAAAACACCTTAGGAACTGCTTAAAGGTAAGAAACCTATTGTTTCTTATTTTCATGTATTTGGTTGTAAATGTTTTATCCTAAATAATTCTAGTGATCGTATTGGTAAGTTTGAAGAAAAATCAGATGAGGAATCTTCCTTGGCTACTCTATGACAAGTAAAGCTTTCAGAGTTTTCAACAAACGAACTCAAACTGTGGAAGAATCCATGAATGTGAAGTTTGAAGACTCAGTACAAAATCAGACTCAACCTGAAGATTATGAGTCTGGCCAAGTGTCTACAAATTCTATTGAAGAAAATCAAATCTCAGACACTCAGCCACAAACCAATTCAGTAGTTCCAACTGAAGAAGAGCTTCATCAAAATGACAAACCAACTACAAATTGGAAGCACAAATCAAGTCACCCTGCAGATCTCATCATAGGCAATATTGATGAAGGAGTTCGTACAAGATCTAAAAGGCGTGAAAAATCTAGCGCTCTTGCACTTATTTCTGAGATCGAACCTAAAAACATAGAAGATGCATTGAAAGATGAAAGCTGGATTGAAGCAATGCAAGAAGAATTGAATCAATTCAAAATCAACAACGTTTGGGAGCTAGTTCCTAAACCAAAAGGTAAATCAATTATTGGTACCAAATGGGTTTTCAGGAACAAGCTTGATCAACAAGGAAAAGTGATAAGGAACAAAGCAAGACTTGTGGCAAAAGGTTACACACAAGAAGAAGGCATCAACTATGGTGAAACCTATGCTCCGGTGGCAAGGTTAGAAGCTATAAGATTACTTCTTGCTTTTGCTTGTTTTAAAAATTTCAAGCTATTCCAAATGGACGTGAAAAGTGCATTCCTAAATGGAATTATCCAATAAGAAGTCTATGTGGAACAACCACCAGGATTTGAAGATCCTAGAAGACCAAACCTTGTTTTCAAATTGAAGAAAGCTTTATATGGCTTAAAACAGTCACCTCAAGCATGGTATGAAAGGTTAAGTAATTTCTTAATTCAGAATGGTTTCTCTAAAGGTAAAATTGATACTACTTTATTTATAAAAAGAGAAGGCAAGGATTTCATACTTGTTCAAATTTATGTTGATGATATAATATTTGGTTCTTCTAATGAAAAGCTTTGCAAGAATTTTTCAAAGTGCACGTAGAATAAATTTGAGATGAGCATGATGGGTGAATTTAACTTCTTTTTGGGACTTCAAATTAAACAATCAAGTGAAGGAACTTTTATTCACCAAGAGAAGTATGCAAAGGACCTTATCAAGAAGTTTGGAATGAAGAATTGCAAGAAAACATAAACTCCTATGTCAAGCTCATCAAAGCTGGATAAAGATGAAGAAGGAAAGAGTGTAGACCAAAAGCTATACAGAAGTATAATCAGGTCACTTCTTTACCTTACAGCATCTAGACCTGATATTTTATTTAGTGTTTGTATATGTGCTAGATTTCAATCTAATCCTAAAGAATCTCATATGACTGTTGTGAAGCGCATTATTAAATATGTTGCAAATACATCTAAGCTAGGCCTGTGGTATTCCAAACAAGGAAACTTTACTCTCCTTGAATATTTTGATGCTAAGCTTGCTGGTTGTAGAGTGGATAGAAAAACCACTACAGGTACATGTCAACTATTGGGAAACAGGATGGTGTCTTGGTTCTCAAGAAAACAGGGTACCGTGGCTCTTTCAACCGCTGAAGCAGAGTACATAGCTCTTGGAAGTTACTGCTCTCAAATCTTATGGATGCAACAACAATTGAGAGACTTTGGAGTTGAGGAAACAAGTACAGAAATCAAATGTGACAACACAAGCGCAATCAACCTCACAAAGAATCCGATACTTCACTCAAGAGCAAAGCACATTGAAATCAAGCATCATTTCATTCGAGATCATGTTCAAAGTGGTGAAGTGGTGATTTAGCATATAGATTCAAAGAATCAATTAGCAGATATATTCACAAAGCCCCTAGAAAAGGCTCACTTTGAATCAATTCGCTCAAGACTGAGTATCGTAAGATTTGAAGATGTTCATACTCAAAATTAAAGTCTTGAAAAGTTCAGACTCAACACAAGGTCTGAAGGCGTTTCAGACTCAACGTAAAGTCTGATGCCTCTCAGACTCAAAGGTAAAGTCTGAAAAGAGTTCAGACTCTGAGGTAAAGTCTGAACAGCTATCAGACTCTATTTTAAAGTCCTTTTACGTATTTTTTTGTATTCTCGGCATTATATTATTTTTGTTAATTATTTTTTGAATCTTCAAAATCTCTTTTTACTCAATTTCTGACATGTAATTATAGCGGTTTATATTTTCAAAAAGGCAGTTTTCTTCTTTTCGAAATTACGGTTTATTTTTAGCAGTTTTTATCTTTACTTTTTAGTGACGATCCAGCTTCCCCGTTTTATTTTTATTTATACACTTGAATCGTCACTTTCATCCGCTACTACTCTTTTACAATTCATCTCCATACTCATTCGCTTTTGAAACCCTAAAAGCTCCATTTGCCGTTCCTGTTTCATCATCTTTTTCGATAAAAATCCTATCTTTTTGGCGAACAAGTTGAACTTTCGCCTGTGCTCCAAAAAAAGTCGTATCGGAAGTCTTCTAGAATCGCAAGCAGGGGACCACAGAGACAACCAGAGGGTCCTACAAGAGTGGACCTCACAGGCGAGGAATCTCCTCAAAGGGAAGCAGAAAGTCAGCATTTTGAGGAGGGGATCACTGAAGCAAAGCTGATAATAACTCTTAAACCGAATGTTGCTTTTGATCTTTACAAAAGGCTTAAAGATGGAGGAGTAAGTCCAAAGACGATTGAGGATTATCTAAAAGAAAGAGGATTCAAGAGTGAGTATCTCTTCTTGCTTGAAATGGAAAAGTTAAAGATCGTTGAGGAAGGAACTGCGCAAAGAACGCTTGAAAACATTTCGAGTAATCCGCTTGAAAATACTCCAACCGAGACCCTAGATGATGATGAGAGGCTTTTCTCTCACTTCCAGTCGTGATTTGGTGTGGCTGCTAACTCTGTTTGTCCTTCGGGAAGTTTGTTTCGGTCTAAAGAGCATGAGCGAGTATACACGAAGTTGTTGAAGAGGGGTGTAGTAAATCCAAGAAGTGTGGACTTTGACTTCCTATATTCGTTGAAGATAAATCTTAGAAGAAAGTTTGCTAGGCTGCAATTGGAAAGATTCTGCACGGATACGACAAATGCCCATCCTGAACTTACTGCTTTTTTTTACTCAAATTTGTCGTTTTTGGATGCGAATTGGTTGTCTTTTTCTGTTATGGACAAGGATTATATAGTTGATGTTGATATGCTGGCTGATATTATTGGGGTGGAGAGGAGGAGTTTCCAACCAATAAAGGTGTCCATAGCCTATGCAACTCTAGAGATTGTGCGTGACAGAACTGTAGAGGGCAAAATATCCTATACTAGGACCGAAGCCAAGCTGATGTTTGCCATCAACCAAGGCAGACCCTTTTCTCTCCCACATGTTATTATTTTCCACATATACAGGACTGTGGTTAAGGATAAGGGTCAATTGCCTTATTCATCGGTCATCACCAAGTTGTTCAGGCATTTCGATATACAGATTCCTGCACCTCTATGCTTAACCAATTTAAGTCTAATGCTTGTTGATCACAAGATGGTGATGAAGATAAAGCTTCCAGAGCTGAATGTTGCACTGGAAAGGTTGAGGGAAGAGACATCTTCCAAGGAAATCCCCACTGCTTCTTCAAAGAGAAAAGGCAAAGAGCCTATGGCTGAGAAAAAGCGTTGAAAAATCATCCCGCAAGACGAAGAGGATGAGGATGATGCCATGACTTTGTCTGCTCTCTCAAAATTGAGGAGTCCTGTTAGTTTGAGAATAGAGGCTGGAGAGAGGGCAAGAAAAGAAGTAGAGGAGAAGGAAGCTGAGAAGTAGAGGAAAGAGGAAGAGAAACAGAGGAAGAAAGAAGAGGAAAAGCAGAGAAGAGAGGAAGAAAGAATTAGAAGAGAAGAGGAACAGAGAGAAGAAGAGGAAAGACAAAGGAAAGAAGAAGAAAGAAGAAGGGAAGAAGAAGAAGAGATGAGAAGAGAAGAAGAAGAAAGAAGAAAGAAGGATGAAGAGGAAAGCAGAATGCAGGAGGATTTGGCTACAGGATTTGAGCCATCATTTGCTCAATCTAGGAAGAGACCGAGAAACATCACAGTGATATAGATGTAGGCAAGGAATATTCTACTCCACCCACTGGCATCAACACAGGGGGAGTTGCTGCAGAGCAAGGAACAATTTCGGCTTTACATTTTAGTGATGTGAGTAGGTCAGGTACTGATCCTGAGGAGGTCTATGCATCTCATTTCCCAGAGCATGAAAAATCCTCACCAATAGAGAAGGAAATGGCTGAGAAGGATGCTCCGAGTTTCCAAACTCCTAGAACTGAATTTGCTGGTCCAAGTGGAGGTAATACTAACTCGACAGCTTTTACACAACTGTTGGATGTTATGTTGGACCTAAAGAAGCAGGTGCTTGGAATGGATTTCGAGCTAAGGGATTTAAAGAAGGCTATACTGAGTACTTCTGTGAATATGCAAGATCAAATCAACTCACTAAGAGCTCAAGTGGAATCAAATCAGAACAGTGCAGAGTTGGTTTCAGTGAAGGAAGCTCTTGCAAATCTCGAGAAGACAGTAAAGGAGCTCAGCAAATTTCAGCTTGTTCGTTTCCTTGGAGAGCCCTAAATCATTTTCAAAACCATCTCTTATTCACTCTACCTCCTTTGATGGGACAAAAAGGGGGAGAGTTTGCAGATTTGAAGCTTTTTGAAGCTTGTTTTTATTTTTGAACTTTTATTTCGTTTGCTGTTTTCATTTTGATTTAGATTTGGATTGGACTGTTTGAATCTCTATGACTTTATCTTGATGATTTGATATTTGGATTTCTAGACTTGTGAATTTTTATTGCAGGATCATTATATTTGTACGGATAATTGTTATTGGACTAACACTCTGTTTTGCAGAAATAATCCTCAAAGTATATATGAGTCTTCCTTGCAGGCTTTAAATTCGCAAATCTGCTTTGAGAGTTTTGTCACCATAAAAAGGGGGAGATTGTTGAAGAAAAATCCCTTGGAGTTTTGAAGTTGACAAAACAGCCTCGAGAGTAAGGTCTGAAGAATCCAAGACTCGATCGGTAAAGTCTGAAGAATTCAAGTTCCAAAGTTTTTCCGTCTGAAGATAGTCAAGACTCAGTTTCAATCTGAAGACCTTCAAGACCCAAATCTAAGTCTGAAGACAGTTTGCGATTTTGACAGGCTGGCAACAGGTTATTCTTATGGTTAAGGAAAGTAAGATTTGGATATTATATTCCCTAACTTATCCATGGAATATCTTTGGCTGTGATCATGAGCTCGGAAGATTTACTCTTCGGATTTTATCCGTTGAAGATCAAGTGAATTTTTGGAAGGATCTAATTTTGGGAACTCAAGATCCTGATTGTATGGGCAAACAGGATTGACGAGCTATTGTCTACTTATATTTTCGGCGACGTGAAGATCACTTAAATTGATTTAGTCCAACGGGTTGATTGGATAAATTCTTGGAAAGTGCCAACGGGTATGAAGGCACCGAGGCTATTTAAGGTGAATCGGTGTTGCTCAAAAAAGATAGAGAGAGACTTGATAGAAAAATCTCGATGTTAGAACTTCTGAAATCATTTGTTCACTAAAATATCTTGTGTTCAATCTGTGTATCAAAGAGAATCACTTATAGTGCGAAAATAGCAAGAAGCTGTAAGAGAGACTGTCTACTGAAGAAGTCTAGTTCGTGAATTGTAACAGCTCTCATTTGCTACATAGTAATTACAGCCAGTTGGCTGCCAGCATGAAGAGTGGACGTAGACTTGGAACAAGCCGAACCACTATAAACCTTGTGTCAATTCTCTTTTACCCTACTATATTTACTTTGTGAATGCATGATCTATTTATTGTTGATGTTTTCGTTATATTAAAGTATTCTTCAATTAAAAGATTCCAAAAGAATTCCGCAATAACCTATTCACCCCCATCTAGGTGAATTCACTAGCCAATATCATATTTACTAGCCTTTATCAAATAAAACCTGTATCCTTTGGATTTTTTTGGCATATCTAACGAAAGACCCACCTATAGTCCTTGGATCTAACTTTAATTCTTGTGGATTGTAAACTCTTACTTTAGATGGGCATTCCCATATGCATAGATGTTGCAATGTTGATTTCCAACCTTTGAATAATTCAAAAGGCATTTTAGAGACAGCTTTGGTTGGAACTCGATTTAATATTTATACTACCATTTTAAGAGCCTTAGTCTATAAGGATTTAGGAAGTTGGGAGTTACTAAACATACTCTGCATCATGTCCAATAAAGTTCGGTTTCTTCTTTTTACTACACCATTCTAATCCAAAGAACTAAGTATAGTGTATTGGGTAATAATCCCATACTCTTTGAGAAACTTCACAAATGGATAAGGTGTTTGTCAATCTTAAGTGTATTTACCGTAGTATTCTTCACTTCTATATGATCACATGATCTTAATTTGCTCGCCACATTATGTCTCTACTTCGGTTTTAAGTACTTTAAAGGCATTTAGCGCTCGTGATTATTATGAAGCAAGTAGAAATACATGAATCGTGAATAATCATCTATGAAAGATATGAAGTATATACGACAATTTGAGTCCATATTTGGACTATAAATACCTATATGTATGATTTCTAATATTTTTGTACTCCTCTTAGCACCTTTATTTGACTTGCTAATCTATCTTCCCTTTATACAGTTCACACAACTATCATAATCAGTATAATCTAGAGTACTAAGTACTCAATCATTTACTAATCACTTAATTTTATCTATGGAAATATGCCATTATCTCCAATGCCACAACATAGAAGAATCATCATTTACAACACATCGCTTTATGCCAGCATTATCATGAATGTGCATCTCATTATAAATGACATTATCTTGTAAAGAAATTTGAAAGAGACCGTCAAACAAAATACCATTCCCAACAATTTTAGATTTATATAATAAGCTGAATGTTGAACCTGAAAATTCAAAGGAATATTTCAATGGTACAAGTCTTGAAGCTGAATTTAAATTCCTAGAGAAACTAGGAGGATAAAAGGTTCTTTCCAATTAAAAACAAAACCACTATTGAGAACTTAGAACCGTTTGTATAATCAAGCAACCGTTCATGAACCCAAATCCATACTAGGAAAATCCCCCAAGTCTAGAATCTCCCTAAGAAAAGGACACATAAGAGCAATAAGGTTTCCTCAGGACACATGATTCCTACTCACAGGCTTGATCCACAAAGGTAAGGACTAGGGGTTCCCGGATCCTTATAGGTTTCATTTGGAACCTGGAATCTACCATCGAGTACAAGTTTCTCATTTTTTGGAACCTAGAACCTACTTGTCAAAACTAAGAACTTAGAACCTACCCTGTCACAGGTTCTGGGATCGGTTATAGGTTCCATTAAGTTTTCTTTTTGGTTTCATTTTCACGGTAAATTATGCAACAATCGCTTAGTCACCTAATCAATGAATTAGACCATAGGATGAAATAGGCAACTAGTAATATTCTTAGCCAATTCAGCTGACTAATTCATTCATTGTTCTATCCCCGAGAGAATTTATGGGTTTTTTCTAATGGCTAGGAAAAAACGAAAGAGGACAAGTGCAGTAAATTTGCACCGAATGGCCGTATGCAACTAAGAGTAAAAATCTGCTAACCACATAAATCCCTTTTAGTGAATGTAACTGGCCTGTCTATATGACAAAGTTCATTCCTCATAATAGTACCTCAGCATGGGATGGAGTAGGAGATTCAACCATGGACTCGAGAAGTTGCGAAGCTACAATCACAGGCTTATTCATTTGCCTGCAGGCATAAGTTATTTCCTCTTGGACTACCGGAATCTGCTCCAGTGGGATTTCCACACCAAGATCACCCTGAGCAATCATGATACCATCAGAGGCTTCGACAATCTCCCCCAATTTTTGAAGAGATCCTAAGCTCTCTATCTTTGCCAATACCCTAATTGATCTGGTACAAAATAAAGAATTTATGTATTAAATTCCAATATCTAGTGGTTACGTACAACAATATGAAAGGAAACTACAGGACTTCCTTTCTTGTGTACTTCATGCACCACTTCAACTTACTTGTATAATTTGGTAGAAATGTAATCCTTAAGGTTGTAGACAGCATCGGCATCATTTACAAATGACATTGCAATGAAGTCTATGCCTTCAGCGATTCCAAAGTTTATGTCAGCCCAATCTTGCAAATCAACCATATAATATGGTGAACCAAAAAACTTGAAAGGAATTCGTGGATTTTTTGTAATTGAAATCATCAATTGTAGGCTTGCAGTGTAATTTCTCCATCTACACACACCAATCAAATTATTTAATGACAATGAGAGGACCAAGGAGCATCAAATTAGAATTTCTGACATATGTACTATGTTGTTTAATTAGTGGGAATCAAGAAGAGAGAACATGAGCTTGATAATCCTCTCATCTCCAGTAATATACTTGCCAGCAGATGAGTCCCTTTTCGTATCCATCCTTGTAAAACAAAGCTCACTACTCAATTCTATATTCACCATAGTTTCCATCAAATGTGAAGGAATCAATGATTTAGATGCTAAAGGCATCAATACATTACTATGAAGTGTTGAGGGCACGTGGTAAGTCTTAAGCCCCATCCCATGCAATAGAAATACTGATATAGGATGTGTAATCCATGGATAACTCTTCAATTGACAATATTAGGAATCACCTACTTCATAATAAAGGAAATAAGGGGCCGCAACAAGATTTTATAAATGAAGCTACGAGATTTAGGTCTATTAATTGTTTGCTTGAACCAACTTTTTGTTCCTTATTTATTGCAAATTTTAGCACAAATGGAAATGCATGTGGATCTAGGATTTCTCCTTTTCTCATGTTTTCTTATGGTCGACTATAAAATTGAATGACCTAGCAATGAATGAACACCATGTAGAATGTCCACATTGAAGCAAGAACAAGACACTTAAAGCGTCAAAGAACTATTGAAAGCAGTAATGTCCGAGGAATATAAATAAGAAACCACGATTATGAAATCCACCTTTCTTGATAGAGTAGGCAATTTGTAATTCCTTTCAACAAGCTTCCCATCTCTCCAAAAGCTAATCTTTGCACAAGGTAGAAACAAACTAGAATCCGTGCACTTGCACTTCAGATCATTCCCAATCTTGTCAATGACTTCAAAACTTGCCATGCCTCCATCAATAATGAGCTCATCACCAACCTCGATACCTGCAGTTCGCGTTTAACATAAAGAGAGATGGTTAGACATCAAATTATGTCAATTACATTAAAAGACTCTATTGTCTATGCAGTAACTGGTACCTTCAAAAAAACCAGAGTGGTTTGCTTGGACAGTGAAAGGGCGGGAACCCTCAAACACTTTCGTAGTAAATAACTAGATTGATCCTTCCTAATTTTCTCATATCAAAACAAAGGCACATGAGAATAGGAGTAAGCAATTAATGTATCTTCCATTAAGATGAAGCTTAAACATAAATGCAGATGAGACCAAACAAAATTTCGCAAAAAAGAAGTCCGGAACTATCGACAATTCCTAAACTATGAAGCATTAAGTGATCCCTTTGTCGTGTACTGACCTCTACTTTGATAGAGGAATGAGCACCATGATCAACGACATGAATCTGACTGCCCTCGGTATCAATGGGGATATGTTGATAGGGAAAGGAGCAGCGAGCGGCGTCAAGGGTGACTGGGCAAGTAGCGTCAAGGGCGGCTGGGCGAGTGGCGAGTGGCGCTGGGGGCTACTGGGCGAGCAGCGAGCGGTGTCCACCGGAGGGACGAGCAGCATCCAGCGGCGGCATCAAGGGCGAGTGGTGTCCAATGGCTTAGCGGCGGGACGAGCGAGGGATGACGGTGTCGAGGGAGGCAAAGGCGGGGCTAGTGGGGGGCAAGCGGCGTCCAGTGGTGGGCGAGCGACATCCAGCGACAGCGTCAAGGGCAAGCGGTGTCAAGGACGGGGCAGAGGCAGAGAACGATGGGAGAGGAGATAAATGAAAATATACTCATTTCCTACTGGAAGCCAAAGACGCGAATTGGATTCTTCGTTGTCTCTAGACTAGGAGAAAGAAACTATAAACATTGACTCGAGCGTCAACATCTACTTCTTGGTTTTGCTCCTTCCGATTTTGCCTCTTTGAAACAGATTCGTTTACTTGTGAGATGTAACCCTTCTAATTCAACGCAAATCATGGGCACGTTTTTCCATAAGGGAGTTAAGCCCATGTCCGTTAAACTTAAACCAAGCCCAAATTAAGAAGACTCTCGACCATCCTTAGGAAGAATGATTGATCCGATTGACGACATACATTTCATGAAAGAATTTTTTTTTTTTTGTTTATATTGAATCAGGTTCAATGGCGATTTGGATTAGGAAGCAAATTAGCAAGAGCAATTAAAGTTAGAGAGAAGTAAATGCATGTACCAAAAACTATAAATCTATGAACTTTGAAAATGCATAAATGTTTGTGTTGATGATTGTGGATCATTTTACAGTAATTCAACGAGGCTTTTTATAGCCTATTACAAAGTGTAACGGCTTACAAACAATTACGATTCAAATTAATGGTTGCAACCATATATCCATAACTTTAGATTCTATAATTTGCACTTCGGCCTTATCTACAAGCTGTTATAATTCTTTAGTTACCATTGGACAGCATCTTCACATTGTATTCAGTTGCTATATTCAACACTTTTCTGCATCTGTCAAGTGTCAATTGTCGACAATTGTTATTGTAGATTGATAGCTATATCATGGTCATTGATAAACACGGTCATCAACCAGCAATCTATGCTATCGAGAACTCATCAATCATAGCACCAACTCATATTGTTGCCATGTGGATTAAAAAGACCTAGCCATTTTTTAGTGTCAATCATAGGTATCATTTCATAAGGTGTGATCCCATTGCATTTTCTTTAATTAGACAATTTGGCTAGCAATTGCCTCCAAACACAATGTCCTCCATCGTTTAGACTTTCATCTTCTAAGCTATATAATAAAGGCTGAGTGGTGCCATCCGAATTTTATTTTTATATTTTGTTGAATTTCAGTAGTCCATGCATTACATACTATGAAGCACGGACATGTTCAGAGAGTCTCCGTGTCATGTCGGACATCTCGACACATGTTTGACACGCTTGGACATGCTTGAACAAGCGGTCAACATGTGTCAAAAATCCGACACATGGTCAACTCTTTATGACACACTCCAATGTGTGTGTCCGAAGGTTTTTGGGGTGAGTCTACAGGTTTGAAGGGAGGAAGGCGATGGAGGGTGGAGGCAAGGATGAGGGAGTGGAGGCGAGGCCGTGAGCGATGGCAAGAGAGGGCTAGAGGAAGAGTAGAGACCGAGAGGGTTGTGACTGCGATGCCAACATGGAGAACTGTTGTAACAACTCAGGCCCCACTGTGTAATATTGTCCGCTTTGGACAATGAGTCCTCATGACTTTAAAACGCGTCGTTTGGGGACAAGGTTGCACTAGACTATTCATTTCCCCAACCCAATGTTGTCCGCTTTGGAGGCATGCACACAGCAACCTCCTCCCTCACGGCTTTGTTTTCAGCGCAACAGAAGCGTACATGAAACCCGTCACATAGATTAGAGGGACCTAAGCTTTATAAACTAGCCCCAGGACTCCCCCCTAAGCGATGTGGGATGGGAGACATGTCCTTAGCCTCACCCGCGTACTACCAAGGCGATCTCAGTCTATCCCTTCGTACTGCCCCGGGTCTGGGTCGTCACATTCTCCCCCCTTAAGGCACAGCGCCCTTGCTGTGGGCCCACACGCGGTCGGGAGTCGGCTCTGATACCATTTGTAATAACATGGATCTCAATTGTACACATATTGTTCGCTTTGGACACTAAGTCCTCACAGTTTTATTCTTCTCAGGGCAGCCCATACTATCCCAAGAAAACGCGTATTAAAGCCGTGAGGACTCAGTGTCCAAAGCGGATAATATTATACAATGAGACTCGGGTTATTACAAATGGTATCAAAGCCGACTCCTGACCGCGTGTGGGGCCATACCGAGGGTGCTGTGCTTTAAGGGGGGAGAATGTGACGACCCAAACTCGAGGCAGTACAGAGGGATGGACTGAAATCACCTTAGCAGTACGTGGGTGAGATTAAATGCATGTCTCCCGTCCCACATCGCTTAGGGGGGGAGTCCTGGGCTAGTTTATAAAGGCTTGGGTCCCTTTAATCTGTATAACGCGTTTTAAAACCGTAAGAACTCAGTGTTCAAAACGGACAATATTATACAGTGGAATTCAGATCGTTACAACTGTGATGCCATGATGAAGGGTCGGAGGCAAGGTGGCGAGCAATTATGATGGGGCGACCGAGAGCGAGTATAGATCAAGAGGTAGAGACCAAGCAAGGGGGAGGAGGGGGTGACTGCTAGGGTTTTTGGGTTGCTACTTTATTGAGGTTCCTTTTTTGGTTTTAGGAAGAAGAGCAAGGGGGAGGAGGAGACGGCTACCGAGGAAGAAACGAGAGCTTAAGGGTGAAACGAATTTGTGATTTTTTTTTTTCTTTTCGTTTTCGGAAGGAGAAGAGGATGGAGCCTCGTGGAGGGTGATTTGAATTTTCAAGAAGGAAGTTGGGTGGGGCAAGGGAAGAAACCAAAGGACGAAATAAATGGGTGGGGCCCATGGGTGGGGCCCATTTACCCTCACAAAGGTACTGAATGATAGATAAATTTATTAATAAATGGGTAAGGCTAATAAATAAATAAATAGGTGGGTTAAAAAGTGATTTCAAAAAATGAAAGCATTGGATGTTAAATAATAGTAATTTTTTATTACCATAAAAAATCATAAATCTATTTCGATAAGTTGATTATGATTTCTCGTTAGTCATTTGTTTCATTGATAACTTTTGTTAAAGTTTGAAAATGTCTTTCCGATTTCTTATGAATAAATTTATTAATGCTATTAGGGTAGATTCATTCTAGGCTCTTGAATATTATAATTTATCATGTATATATAAAAATATTCATTTAATATATAACATTTCCCAATTTGTTGGAATTCTCTATTTCTTGAGAAATGACGTGTCGGCGTATCGTATCGTGTCGTATTACGTGTCGTGTGTTGTGTGCCCATGTCGATGTTATTTAACCAATGATCTATTGTGATGAAAGGAAATATGAGAACCATTTGTCCAGAGGACACACTTTTCTTGCAAGAGAAGGCAGTCTCCTAGCTACTATACTCTAGCTCATCCGGGAAGAAAGAAACAATTCCAATTTTCGCAGACAAACCTAACCTGAAGACACTCGTCAGCTTAACAATAGCAGAAAATCTTTGCTTTACTAATTAGGCAAAATTGAAGAAAAAAGTGCACGCTGATGAGTGCCTCTTACCTCATAACTGAAAGGGTCCCGATAGATGATGCGCTTAAAATCAACATCGATGAATCTTCATTTTTGGACTCATCGGTCGGAGCTATCGGCTGTGTTTGCCAGAATAAAGATGGAGAATTGGTGCATGGGTTCGCGAGATTGGTCAGATTGAGCTCCGCCGAGCAAGGGAGACCACAGCTACGGTCGAAACCCTAAAGTACCTCCATGCCCGAACTGAACAGATGTTGGAGCTGGAGTTTGACTATGTACTGTTGATTAAGACACTTGAAGGAGAGATAAACCATTCGTGGGGACTGGAGGCACTTATTAACCCCTTTTCTCTCTGCCCCTTTTCAACCCTAATTTTCAAGCCATCAACACACACAGCCACTGTTGCCGTTACCGTCGCGGTGGAATAAGTGAAGACCCTCTAGCTTGGCGACTTGCAGTACTGGGTTGACGATTCTTATCTCTACGGCTACTTCGCTCACACTGGCGAGGTCTCTCTCTCTCTCTCTCTCTCTCTCTCTCTCTAACTCTCTCTCCGTTGTTTAGCGATTGATGTATCTTCCTTAGGGTTGGTTCGTTTGGTTTGGTAGGCACTTCAATCCTAAAGTGGGTTTAGATTCATTAGTTTGTCTTGCTGTGATTTGGATTTTAGCCTTTCTTTTGGATATTACTTGGATATCGAGCGAAGTATCAGACTACTTTTTATCAAATAATAGCATCACCGTATGGAAGTAGGACGACACGTTCTTCATCTGAATTCTCAGTACGAAACCAAAAGGAGGAGGGAAGAAAAACAGAACGACGTTCTTATTCTTAGTAGGATTGGATATCATAATGTGGTCCAAAGCTTGAAAGCCATGGAAGACAATTTAATTTTTTAGCGAAAATGTTGAAAGTAGAGCAGTCATTCCATTTGATCTCTAGGAAGTATAAATTAATGCCTGCATTTCTTGTGACAACCCGTGAACTCAGTGGGATTTTGATCCACTCAAATGGGTTAAAAAATATTGAGAGATGTTTCGGATTCTTGGGTTGTCCTTTAGCAAGCAGATGGAATCTCTACGCTCATAGTGAGGTACGGAGGCCTCAGTTCTGTTTTTTCGTTCTTTTATTGGGGATACATGCAATTCTTTGACTTCACTTTCTGTTTTCAAAGTTTAGGATATCTGAAGTGCTAAAACTTAGCACGAGAGAACACTTAAGTGTTAAAAGTTAGGAAAGTGACACTTAAATGCTAAAATTAGAGTAAAATGGATCAATTAAGTGCCAATGGCAAGAAAATTCGGCGAAAACATTAATGTGACAATTTTTCGGCTAGCCAAGTACAAAATGACGTCGTTTTGCATATTGATATGGCTAGACCAGTGCCAAAATGACGTTATTTTGTTGTTGACATGGGTAAATAATTAATATAAAAATTAATTAAATTAAATTTAAAAACCAAATTTAAAAGAAAAGGAAGGAGGAAGATGAATAGTGGCTGGTGGCTAAGGGCTCAGCCCTCGCTATGAGCTGCTGTTCATCTTCCTCTTTCTCTCTCCCCTTTTTTTTTTTAATTTTATTTTAAACTTTATTTAATTAATTTTTATAATAAAATTCGAATTGTACCAAAACAACATCATTTTTGTGTTTTTTTTGCTGAGTCAGCCTTCCCGCAAACCACGTAAGTAAGCAAAATTACTAAAAATATTGCCATGTAGGATTTTTGGTGGGATTCACCGAATATGGCACTTAAGTGTCCCATTTTTTTTATAAAAGAATATGACACTTAAGTATCATTTTCTTGACTTTTAGCACTTAAGTGTCCTCTTATATCAAACTTTGGCACTTGGAGTATTCTTTTACCTCTGTTTTCATGTGCAAGTTCTTCATCACAAGGATTGAGAGTTTTGAGCCTAAGTATAATATCTCTCTGTTAGGTTCCAAAAAGGAGTTGAAGAAAAAAAGAAGAGGCAACTGAGTTTTTGCTTAGAGAATAATCTCAAACCATGAAATTAGGTGACACCATAATTCAGTCCCTTTGATGCGCAAAAGTTTGGTGTATCAAACTGTATGAATGTCCGGCTAAACAGATCGACTGCAGGAGTATATGTTCGGCCTGTTTGTGATGATTATAAGGGACCGTGCCACTGCTTGGACCGAAAAACTAAGTAAATAAAATCTGAACTCTATATGATATTTGATGGCGGTATAGTCGAGCAGTTACGTCAAATTCGGTTTGCAAAAGGCATTTTTGAACCATTTGCTCCGTCAAGGAATACTATCGGATTTCTTTCCTTTTTTTTGTTTCTTTTGTGATGGTGGTGCGTTGCTATAGCAAGCCAAAGGAGCATATGCATCTTAGTGTTGTTAGCACTTATTGGGGGAGAGAAATTTTTTGCAGTTACATCAATGTGCTGGAGTGATAGGTGAAGGTTAGTCCATTAAGGTTCATGAACTGGAAAATTACTGAAAAAAGATGTATTTGACTGATATCATAAATGCATGAGACTCTTCTTCTTATGTAGGACCCAAACGTTAAAGAAAGCCTTTACTTGTCAATCTTTTTGCTAGTGTCATCAAAAGTCATATACTTTACTTGGCATTATTATTGCTTCAGTTCCTACAGCTGCAACATTATCTTATGCCCCCTCACTGAGAGTTTGTCTTGTTGCTTCTACCCTATTTTTTTTTCACTTGCTGCAGGCGAATGTCGTGGGTTGCTATTGCTTTTGTTTAGCTAGCTATTGGAATTTCTAGCAGGAAATAAAGAAAATTTAGGATATTGGGAATGGAGTTCTGTTGCTGTTCATGTGATTTTCATGAGTAATGAGTTACATATTTTGCTAGGAGATTTGTGAATGCTATCTCGGTGGATTGAAATACACTATGAAAGTTATGAAAGCTCAAAATGTGGAGTGTGCCAGAATCAAAGCTGTCTTGTGGACTTGTCAGATGATTTAACTGAAGAAGCTTGCCATTGATGTTTTGTTCCTATTTTTGAAACATGATTCATGTGACTTGCAGGTCAATTGGCCTCAATTTGGAAGATATTTTGCATGAGGGCCAATTGTGAGATCTAGACACTTTGTCATCAATATAGTTCTTCAGAAATTGAAACAGATTTTAATAAGCGGAAGCTCAGAAGACGGGTAGATCAGTACAAGGTTAGTTTTCCCCCTTTTAACCATAATATTTGAACTATTTAAGAGGACCCGTTTGTTGTGAGTCAGTGTCAAATGTCCTTAGGCATATGATGGATTTGAATTTGTTATAGTGATGACAAGTGCTTGTTGCCTCAGCATGCTCCTCCTATCTACACATGCATGAAACTTACTTTTTAAGGCTTTTAGGGTACCCATTGCTTACTTGTAGTCTAACATACTGTTTTGTTCGTGTTTTTTGTTGAGTTTCTAGCAAATCAAGATTTAGCAATTAACCACCCACCTGAGTGGCGCAGTTGGCTTTGGGCCTCCTCCCCCTCACGAAGGAGAGGGGTTCGAAACCCCAGCGCGTCGCAGGGTGACTTACCTAGTGGCACGTGTGTGGTGGCTAGTACGTGTCGCCCCCAGTGGTTTACTCCCGGCATCTAGCCGTGCGGGGTTCCTTGGGTCACCAAAAAAAAAAAAAAAAAGATTTAGCAATTAGTCAAATCACCTTCTCTTTGTCGCTCTCTTCCTCTCTCAATGCCTACATGTTTATAATCTTATAAAGTTTCCCACCTCAAATTAGTGTACTGTTTGTATGAAAGCCACAGCCGTAAATTGGCAGGTGTAGCCATGGATGCCCTTTGAATTGGTTTAATTGAAAGCTGCTTTAGTGTTCAACGTCAGTGATAAGTTTAGCATCCTCTTTGTGTCATGCTGCTCTCCTTGTACTCTCTTGATTCACATGTTTGATGAGTATTTGTGGATATTTCTCAGTAACAAAGGCAAAAGTAGAGGTAGTGGTATAAGGATGTGCCTCTGTTTGAGACATTTTGAAAATTTGTACCAAAATTATATCATTTGCATGAGTTTAAGTCTGTTTTTAAGGTTTATATAACCAAAAAATTCATAAACTTTTTTTTTTTTTTTGAGTGGGAGCCAAAAACAAAAAAAAAAAAAAAACAAACAAACCCCTGAAAATGCAAAAGGCCCGACCTGACCCGACTCGACCCGATTTTTCCATTTCGGGTCATATGTGTCTCGGGTTGGGTCGGGTAACATCAAAACCCGACCCAACCTAACCCGACCCGACTCATTGACACCCCTTCTTAAAGGTAGCCCACTGCAAGAAGGATTTCAATCGAGTTATGGACCGGCTTACAAAGACCTGTCCTAATGGATCTCTTCCTTTTAATTGGTTGTCCAGCCCTCTAGAAACTTTGTGGGCTTTACTTATTTCGGGTCAAGTGTTTTGTACTCAAACTTCTGAGTCTATTAATGAATGTCCTTTTCCGCACGAAAAAAAAGGGCAGTCTACCTTGCCAGGGCATCGATTTATGAAAATTATTGCAAGTCAATGATAATATCATGATATTTTCGTGTGGCAGATACTTCCCCGATTAAACGGTGATCAAGATTGGTCCGCTTGTCATTTTCCTAGTGTGAAATCGAATTCAGTTTAAATACCATCAACTGTGCTAGTAGTCTAGCCATTCATCTTGACGCCCAAAGAAGTATCGCAAAACAGTCTTCTCCGACTCAACACATGGATCCTAGGTTGTTTGAAGCATCCCAAACAGGGAATGTCGATCAATTGAACTCCTTGGTCAGAGAAAATGCCCTCATCCTCGACGTAGCATCCCTCGTCGACGGATACAACCCTCTACATGTTGCCTCGTTGGCTGGCCGTGTGAATTTCGTCAGAGAAATCCTCCAACTGAAGAGGGAGTTGGCCGACGAGCTGAACCAGGACGGTTTCAGCCCTCTGCACATCGCCGCAGCGAGGGGCGATGTGGATATTGTTGGGGAGCTTTTGCAAGTGGGCAGTCGCCTGTGCCTTGTGAAGGGGAGAGAGGAAAGGATTCCTCTGCACTATTCAGTCATCAAGGGGAGGAGCGAAGTCCTGAAGGAACTGGTCTTGGCTTGTCCAGATTCCATCGAGAAAGTGACGGCTCGGAGGGAGAGCGCACTCCACCTTGCCGTGAAGAACAGCCGGTTTGAGGCATTCAAGTTGCTGGTGCAGCAGCTGAAGCATTCGAACAAAGAGCATATCTTGAATTGGCAGGACGGCGAAGGAAACCAAATCTTGCACCTCGCGGTGGCTAGAAAGCAACACGAGGCAAGTGCACAATTCTTTTGACCCATTTCAATTCGTCGTATCAATTTATCTTCTTTGTTCTTCACAGGTGAAGCAAATAGAATTATTAGGCTCCATTTGTTTCACAGTTTGAAAATTATTTTTCTGAAAATGATTGTTTGTATCACTAAAAATAATTAGTCCATGAAAAATATTTCCCTAAACATTTCTGTTGACAATGAAAAAGATTTTTGTTTAATTTTATAAGCAATATAAGTATCCATTTTTAGGATTTTTTTTTTTAAATCATCATTTTTCATAAAAGATATGTAACCTTAGTATTAGGATATTTATATTTTAAACCACACATTCGTTTAACAATTTAAATTTTATAATGGTAGATAATGCTTTCACAAAATCTCACAAATAGAAATGTTTGTAAAAAAAAAAAAAATCAAAAATAGTTCTAGCTAATGGGAAAGTGCATGTTTTCGCTAACCTTTCGATAGAAATTGCACGACTAGAATGTCGGATAATGTATAAAATATGTTAGTTAATCGAATAGGTAGTCAAGTTCCTTCTCTTGGGCGATGCAATTGACAAAGATATGATCGAAGTGAACGCCAGAAATGAGGCGGGTTTAACGCCTCTAGACATCCTATTGCTCGTCAACAATGAAGCGAGTGATGCGGAAATTGTGGAAATCCTCACACGATCTGGAGCCACGAGAGGAACGGGATTGCCTTCTAGTTCTATGGTAACTGTGGCAACTGAAGAACCCCAACCCCAAACCGATCAATCAAATGGAAATGGCCGCCAATCACGCCGAACGTGGACCGACCGTTGCCCATGTTTCTTGAAGGTTAGTAGTGAGAGAAACGAATGGTTCAAGGAATTCCAGTACAAGAAAGGAAGGGACTCCCCGGGTGATGTACGGAACGCTTTGCTCGTCATCGCCGCTCTCATCACGACTGCCACCTATCAAGCCGTGCTTCAGCCCCCAGGCGGACTTTGGCAGGACGATTCAGAGCCCTCGACTAACGGGACCAATGCCACGACATATGGGACCGCATCGTCCAAAGCCGGCCATTCAGTTTTGGCGACGACTAACCAGTTCGCATTCATGTTCTTCCTGATCTTCAACACAATCGGATTCTTTGCCTCCCTCCATATGATCTACATGCTCACGTGGGGATTCCCGATGCAGAGGGAGCTGCGAGTCTCGATGCTCGCCCTGACAGTGACGTACGACTTTCTGATGCCCACCCTCGCCCCCAACCCTTTCGTCAGCAGATTCTTCTTTTGGCTCTCGATAGCTGTGCCTTGCATATTGGGGTTCCTCGGTGCGTGGCCATTAAAATGTACTAGGCGGCCCCGACACGCGATTTAGCTAAGACCGAGGGATGTCCTACGCATGCCTACCTTGGTTTCTTGCAGCTCCAGAACTTGAGAGAGATCGGATCATGGAGAACGAAGCCACCGTTGTTGAAAGTGCTAAGTTTTCAGTCTATGTTAAAGCCTGCGTTTACCCATGAGAACATAAGGGGTTTTACCAGCAGAATTTTCTGCATTTTCTGTATTTGACTACTGTTATTCATTTCGGATCTAGAAAAATCACCTACGAAAATATTGTGCTAGATTAATATTGGCGCACGAATTTAATCATGGATTAGATATATGAAATCATTTAGCATAAACAAATTATTATTACCGTACAAAGATTCTATACCATTAGATAATCATCTTTGCTGGTAGATTTATGAAATAGTTGGTAAACGTGAAAAAAAACCTATTCAAAAAGAAAAAACAACATAATCACTTTAGTAACTTATTGATAACTTGCCGATTCTTTTATGAAATTACCAACACTATTTGACAATTGGTAAATTACCAAGTTTTCTGATCTCTTTTCCGACTATTATTTATCCTTCTTACTAATACCTTAAACTTATCAACTCTTCTATAAAATTTCTTAATCCTTATTGAGTGACTTACTAATTGAAATCTGGTTAGATTACTAATTAGTTTGGGGCAACCACATTTCAGTTACTTAGAAACGTTTCTTTGGTTTTTTAATTACCAACTTTAGTTATTGTTTACCAAGTTTTGTTTCTCTTATTACAGTTCACTAAAATTTGTCGAATATTGTATGAATTACCTTTTTGGTTGACTTATCAGGTTTTCTCCCATTAGGTTATTCTCTGGTTTTAATTTGCCAACTCTCATTTGAGTTTTACTTTTTGTTGAAAATAATTACAAAATCTTTAGTTGAGTTATTAACTTTTATTTGCCTCACTACCTACCTGATAAATTTATTGCATATTTATAAATTACCAACATTAAGTAAAGTGATTACAAACTTTTCTTCAGTCAAGTTTCCGATTAGTTTGTTACCAAGTCTTAGTAGATTCAATTAGCGGCAGCTTGTTTGTTTGTTTGTTTTGTTTTGTTTGTTTGTTTGTTTATTTTAAATTCTCGATTCTTTAATGTTCGCAAACATGTACATTTGGGCACCTTTAGAGTTGAGCCTATGGCCACTAAATTTCAACTAGTAGACATCTTTACCAAGGCATTGGGTTGTGATCAATTTGCATTTTTCGCTAGCAAGTTGGGCATTTGTGACCTCCATGCACCAGCTTGAGGGGGAGTATTATGGAAGATTTGCTAAGGATTTACATTTTAAGTTTTCTAAAATTTAGTGTATCTCTTATAATTAGCTAGAGATATTGGTAGATCTTTTTTTTTTTTTTTTTTTCCTATTTTCTATTAAGCAATATGTTGTATAAATATTTATACTATGCATTAAGCAATACAAGTGAATTATGATTCATTTCAAGTCCCCAACTTTGTGGACTAAGGCCTGTGAGTGTCCACCTTGTGTCATCATGAAAACTAATTGCTCACTTGGGTCCCTTTCTTGGGGGATTCTAGAGTTGGGAACTTTTCTAGTGCGAATTTGGGTAGGTCATATATTTGGATCATATGAAGTCTATGTTAAAGTCATGTGAAATGAAAACAACAATAGACATGCACAAGGCACGGTACACATTTTTCTTCCACCAGCAACAATATATCAACCCATCACTTTCAAAAACAACATTGACCTCATAACAACATTGCACCAGTAGAACAGGTTTGGCATTTGCATCACCAATTGAAACCAAGACAAGAAGAAAATAACAAAAACATCGTTGCCATTGTCATTGAATTGATTATTTGCAAAACAAAAAATGTCTCACTTTACTCTCCCATGACTCAAGGTTCCCCTCCTACCTAATATGTCAACAAAACCAGCACAACAAAAACAATGGCAACAATCCCCATCAGTGAAGCTTCTCATCCAAAAAATAAAATTAAAAAGACCATGTCCAGCACCCTTCCATTAGTCAAGATGCACAACATCCCTAATTCCTTTTCCTTTTGAACTTTTGACTTAATTTATGATCTCTGCACTCTTTTTAACTGCACGTGCAGGTTCTTTAATTGGTCTTCCTATCCCACATACCTTATTCTTAGCATCGGCCATTTTCTTTCTAGCACCAATTATGTACTGGGAGCTCTCCACAAGGTCATTGTTGGTCCTTTGATTAATCGGTTGAGATAAACTGGTGCTAGGTTCTTTGTTGATGGCTGTTTTGGAGCTATAGCCAATGTCCTTTTTCTTCTTTTTGGAGCATTCTTCTTTGGAGCACTTTTCTTTGGATCATTCTTCTTTAGTACAACCCTTGGCTCTTCAGTAGGCCCACCTTGAGAGATAGGCACCTCTGAACTTTTCCTAGGCTACAATAACATAACCATATTATCAACAAAATGAAATTGAAATACCATAAATTAAATGCATGAGTCCTACAAATCTTACATTCAAAATAGTCATTCTAAGAACCACAACCATATTGCCTTATCCTTTTTTCGAAGAACCCTTCTTGTTCATTGTGATGCATCACTTTCAACAACTTGTAGGGGAGCAACTTGTGCAACTTGTGCAATTGGTCGTCTTCTTACTTGAGAAATATATAACAAAATTAAATGTAAGCCTATAAAAGAACACAAAACAAACACAATGATGTACAAATTATTGGATTTTTTTCTCGTTTGTTGAATAGTCGATACAGTTGTTGTTGTTGCTATCATGCTTGTGGGCCTCCAATAGGGCCTCTTGTTGGCACTTCAATAGGCCCCACGGTAGGGCCTTCTGTTGGCCCTTTAGGCTGCGCATGGCAACGCTTCTTGGCCGGGGAACAATTTTTTTCAGAAATGGTTCTTTTCTATTTCTATTTTGGGGACAATTTTTGTGTAAAAAAACCCGTTTGGTAACTACACAAAATTTCTACTCTAAAAATAGAAAAAGAATAGAAATGCATTTGGTAAAAAACCGTTTCTTTTTTTATATTTATTTGTTTTTTATTTTTGTTGGCCGATCGCCGCCGGATGCCGCCGCCGCCGGCCGACCTTCGCCCGTCGTCGCATGTCGCCGCCGGCCGATTGCCGGCAGGCCGACCGACCGCCACCACCGGTCGCACGGCCCATCGACCGCCACCTCCCGCGGCCACCTAGCCACCTGGCCGTGAGAGGTGGCGGCCTTGGGCCGTGCGACTAGCGGCAAGTGGCGGTCGGTCTGCGGCGGCGGTCACCGGCGGCGACATGCGACGGCAGTGTGGAGGTCGGCCGGCGGCGGCGGCAGGAGGCGACTGGTGGCGGTCGATAGGCCTTCGGCGATCGGCGATGGTCGATCGGCCTCCGGCGACCGACGGCAGTCGGCCAGCGGTGGTGGTCGGCCGGGGAGACCGACGGCGGTCGGTCGGCCTCCGGCCACCGGCAGCTAGCAGCGGTGGTCGGCCTCCGGCGACCGACGGCGGTCGATCGGCCTCTGTCAACCGACGACGGTCGGCTGGCGGCGGTGGTCGGCCGGCGAGACCGACGACGGTCGATCGGCCTCCGGCGATCGGTGGCGACGGCGAGCGACGGCGGCGGCCGCCAACGGCGGTCAATGGGCCGTGCGCAAGAGAAGAATAAAAGAAAAAAATTCACTTATTTCTTAAACTTGTTCCCGGAACCGAAGCAACTTTTTTTTACTTCTCATTTCTATTCCCAGGCTAACTTTTTATTCCCGGGAACAAAAAACTAACTTGCGGTGATCATGCAGATTTCTATTCTTTTTTTGTTCCCAGGAATCAAAGAATAGAAATTCCTCTTCCCGGGAAGGTTGTCATGCAGGCCCTTAGTAGCCCATTATGTTACCATTTCAGCTAGCCCTATATCAATCCTTGCAATAACTCATTGTTCTTGATGTTGCTTCTTCAGCTCACAACCCTTCTTATTGTGTCATTCCTTGTGGCAATAGGAATACCTCATGTTTGTTCCAATCTTGCTCATTCTTTAACTTGATATTTCTCCCTTCTAGATTCTCCATCTCCTTTTTGGCTTTTCTTCTTTAGTGATAAAGCTATAGGGCCTTCACGTTTTATTGGCTCCTAGAATTTGGTACTTTTAGTAGGCTACATCATGAATTGTACGAAGCAAGTTATGAGCTTTTCTTAACCAATCATCTAGGTAATCCTTTGGTTTTGTTACTTCATTTGGATGGCACAAATGGCATGAGCACAATGAATTCTACTTAGTTGCCGAGCTCGGCATGAACACTTTCTCCTATCTAGGTTGACGACATAGTTGTCATCATTGTTCATGATCTCACATTTATCATATCCATTCCAAACTAAATGGTAGAACCTACTAGCAGCCATGTTATCATCCAATCTCTTTGTAATCCTAGGACCATATTCTCTCATCCACTTTATAGCATCATCTTTTTGTTTATGCAGTCTACTCATAACCATAACTCAAATATTATGTAGCATGCTGATAATTGGTTTGCACTTGGCCTGTATTATTCTATCATTGAAAGCTTCGTTGAGGTTATTGTCAATGATATCACATTTGAATTCTTCACTAAAGAAGGCTCTACACTAGTTCTTTACTTCTATTTGGAATAATGCTTCAAAACCTTCTTATGTCAGTTGCAACAACTCCTGTTTGGCTAATCTAAAATAAGCTATGTTGATACTCTTTGCTATTTGCCAAAACTGGTTCTGCATCTTATCTTATTTGTAGTTCTTTGTCTAATTTGCATATATGTGTCTCGAGCACATTCTATGCTTAGCATATAGCATCAACTTAGCCACTATAGGAACAATTCCGTGCAAAAATCCAAATCGACAAATACAAGTTGGAAAAAAAATGCAAATAATTAATATTAAAATGGCAATAATTGACAATTGCCCAAGTTATCGGAAACATTTGGTTATTGGCATCTTTTCCCATTACAGCCAACAATCCCTCTTGCGTAAACCTTTCAAAAAACATCCACCAATCCTACAACTCTTTTACAAACAGCAAAAAATCCCTATTTTCAAGCATCAAATTAAACATAAAATCTATCAAACTTAGGCCCACAATTAGGCAATGACCTCTCTACAACCTTCATATATACTCTACTAGATGGGTTTTGAGATATGTATTCGCAAGCATAATCCCACACTTGGGCATACCCTTCCTTGTAACGACCCATCAGTATTTTCATTAGCCTCAACTTGGCTTTCTTGCATTGATTCCTTGACACATTAACAACTAACTGCTCCTTCACTAACTGCTAAACCTAAGGACTCTTGATCTTGGGCATCGCCTTGATAGTTATGTAGAAGTGTTTCAACAACCACACACTTGTTACCCTTTTATTATTAAATATAATGGAATAGATATGTTCTTCCTAGAAAGACCTAATCTAAAATGGCCCATTCCTACTTAGTATGCCATAGATCTTTCATAGACAATTGAGTTGTGAACACTTAGCCCTCACAAACTCCTTCATATTTCTAATGAATTCAACACTTCTCTGTTCAATAATGGAGCTCTTGAAAATGGCTCCTTTAAATTGTTTGGCATCATCGAATTTCATGCCTACAGACAAAATAAGTTTGGCAACAGTCAGATCATAGCAAGGATACTTACTTTTCCTTCGATGCAAAGGTGATTCATAATCCTTAAGCTCATTCTCCAAACCAGCACTTTCATCGCCACCACTTTCATCATATTCACTTTCATTACCTTTAGATGAAGCTTTTTCTTCCCCATTTACTTGTTCCGATTCATACCTTTCTCGAAAAGCAACAAACTTTTTTCTCACAAATTCCCTCTACTTTTTTCTTAATTGTGCAAGTTCATCATCATCTTCTTCAGTTGGGAAATTTACATGTGGCAAAGCTTCATCTTCCGATTCACTTGATAGAGCAATGCTTCCCATTCTAATCTAATTAAGTCTTCATCACCAACGTCTTGACTAAAGATTTCGAGACATCTCTCTATTTGTTGATCTCTCTTTATATGACTTGTCTCCCTCTCCTCTCTCACTTGCCTCTAGTGTTGCCTTCCATCTAACGTTGTGACATCCCGATTTTCAACCCTATTTTTGATGAAAATTGGGCTTTTCATCGATGCACCTATAGTTTTTTCTCTGAGTTGGCCACTCATGAGATAACTAGTTTATCAGGTGAAGCCGTTAAGGAATCTAAACGCGATAGACTTGAGAATTCAACCAGAAATCGACTGCTCGACCGTGATAATCAACAAGGGTCAATATAACACCGTTCTAAGTGATTAGTGATTGGATATAGGTTGATTCGATGGAAGCACGCAATTGAAGTGTGGGTGATTCCACCCGATTGCAAAATTCGCGTCGAACGGCGCTAACCCAATTTTCTGTTGGTTTGATACCTGATGCCCGTATTCGAAACTTCAAGATTTTCATGACAACCGAGAGTCGCCTATGAGTCAAAGATGTACAATGTGGATCGAAAATAATTGACCATAGGTCAAATGCGCTAAAAATTCCTAAAAGCTATCCAATAGATTATATCACGCTAAAATTGCGTTTGGTTGAAATTAACTGCGAAATTGAACCCGATAAGTTCTGTCATGTCACAATTCAGTTTAGGAACGTCAACTCATCCTCTAAAGATTTTTTCTACAAACCCAAGTTTTGGTGAAAATTCAAGATTGGGTTATTTTGGACTAGGAAAATTAGAGGGCCGTTTTTTGTTACACTTTTGGTATTCAAGTTGGACTAATTGGCAAGGAAAAATGTGGAATGTGTTGTGGGCACCTTGGATGAATTTATGGGCACCAATTTAAGTCCAATTGAAGTGGAATTGAATGGGAATTGAAGAGGGATGTCTAAAATGTTGAAGAAAAATCCCTTAAGTGTTTTGAAGCTAACAAAACATTCTCGTCAGTTAAGTCTGAAGAATCCAAGACTCAATTGCTTTAGTCTGAAGAGTTCAAGACTCAAGTGTTTTCGTCTGAAGATCTCTAGACTCATCAAAGTCTGAAGACTGTTAGACTCAATTTTACGAGTCTGGCCAAGCTGACAGCGTTTTAATCCAATGGTTTGGTAATTCAAAGATTGGATAATATCTTCTATGATTCGCTATTTCATTGAGGATCTCTAGCTGAAACTAAGCTCGAAGTTTTTGGATTTATCTCGACTGAAAAATCCATTGAAGGATAAGCAAGATTTGGAAGGTTCCACTTATGGAAACTCAAGATCCTGATTGTATGGGCAAACAGGATTGACGAGCTATCTTAACATATATTCAACAGCTTGAATATCACTTTAATTGATTCATTCCAACGGGTAGATTGGATGAATTTGTTTGGAAAGTGCTAACGGCTATGAAGGCACGGAGAAATATTTAAGGTGGAGTCATTGTTGTTCGAAAAGTGTGCGCTGATAGAAAAATTCAAAGTCTGAACCTCTGAATCTCCTTATTCCCAAATTTCTTGAGCCTTAGTTGTGTACAAAGGAGAGATACATACAGTGAGAAATTGCGAGAGCTATAGCAAAGACTTTTTATTGAAGAAGTCTAGATCTTAAGCTGTACAACTCTCATTTGCTACATAATGGATATAGCCAGTGGGCTGCCAGCGTGGAGAGTGGATGTAGGCTTACAATAAGTCGAATCACTATAAACCTCTATGTTCCAATCTTCTTACCTTATCCTCTTTACTTTTTGCTGGGTAATTTAATTTGCTCTGATATTGTTTCAAATCGAGGGATTTGGGTTAAAAGTTTTTGAAAGAAATTTATAAACACCTATTCACCCCCCCTCTATGTGTGTTTACTTGCCTTTATCAATTGGTATCAGAGCCTGTGTGCTTCATTGTTGGAAGTGTTTCTACTTCCTAAGCTAAAGATCTATGGCTAGTATTTTGGCTCTAGGTTCGATTGAAGGTCAAAGCAACACCAGACCACCTTACTTTGATGAAAAAGAATATAATGTATGGAAAAACAAGATGAAGGCATTCTTAAGATCAAAAGATCCTTTGGAATGGGATGTAGTAGAGAAAGGAATTGTTCCTAAAGCTACATCATCCACAGGAAAAGAAATAGCAGATGGAGAGGGATTGTCACAAGCCGAAATAACCAAAAGACAAACTCTTGATGCTAAAATTATTTATTCTCTGTATTGTGGTTTATCTCCTACTAAATATAATAGAATCTCATCTTGTGATACAGCTAAAGAAGTCTGGGACAGGTTGCATGTCACTTATGAAGAAATTGATCGAGTCAAAGAAACCAAGATCAATATCTTTCTTGGATAGTATGAAGTCTTCAAGATGAAGCCACGAGAATCCATAACTGACATGTTTAGTCATTTTACAAAAATTGTAAATGGCCTAGCATATCAGGGTCAGCCTATCTCAAGACCAATGAAAGTCAATAAGTTGCTGAGAGGACTTTCCAAAGAATGGAATCACGTAAAGACTTCTATAAGAGAAACACAATGGATCATGCCTCTTTCTGTAGATGAATTGGTTGGCACACTTCAATCATATGAAGTCGAGCAATTCAATGAGGGCATTGACACCAAAGGTAAGAAGTCAATTACTTTAAAATCTAATGATGATTATGATGTTACAGATTTAGAAGAAGATTTGGATGACGAAGAGTTGGCACTCTTGATAAGAAAGTTCAGAAAATTAAATAGAAAATGAAGAAGGTTCAATGGGAGGAGACAAAACAATCAAAGATTTTAAAAGAAATCGAATGAAGAAGATGAAACCAACAAGGATGTCGTTTGCTTTGAATGTAAGAAAAAGAGACACATCAGACCCAACTGTTCCTTGTTGAAAAAAAAGAAAGGAAAACAAGAAAAATTCAAAAAGGCACTCAAAGCTGAAACATAGAGCGATACAGAATGTGAAGAGAGTGATGAAGAATATGCCAACATCTGTCTTATGGCGAAATCAGACTCAGACTCAGATTTAGACTCAGACTCAGAATCAGACTCAAACAGCAATGTCAAGGTTAGAAATTTAAAATTCCTACCATAGTCTCTAATTATATTGATGAACTTTGTCTTAGCCTTAAAGCCTCCCTTAAAAGGATTTCTGAATTAAAAAAGGATAATTCCAAATTAAAACAACAGGAAAGGATTTTGATTGAAAAAGTTGAAAACTTAGACAAATGTCTTGCTGATTCAAAAGAAAATGAAATCACTATTTCAAAAGAAAATGCTTGCTTGAAAGAAGACATTTTGAGAGTTATTAAAAAATTTTCAATGGGATCCGAAAAGTTGGATAAAATTCTTTCAATTCAAAGACCATACTTCAATAAATCTGGCCTGGTAATGATATCGCAAACTATTCCTTTGATTGATTTTCCAAAGGTAAAGGAAAGAATAAAAAATAGGCCTACAAAGTCTTTTTACAAGAATCATTTTCAAAAATTTTTTGTAAAACCTGTTGGGAGAAATGTTCTTAAATGCTTAAGGTGTAATAGCTTAGAACATTTTGAGAATGATTGTCCCAAAGTTTAGAAACCTGTTAAGAGAAATTGGACAAAGACTGTTTATGGTGCTAACAATGTTGGACCCAAGAAAATATGGATACCAAAGAAAACTTTAGTTCTTCATTTGACTGCAGGTCACTATCAAGAAGAAAAATAAGTGGTATTTGGATAGTGGCTGCTCAAGACACATGACAGGAGATTCAACTTGTTTCATAAATCTCTTACAAGTGAAAGGATGAAGTGTTTCCTTTGATGGCAACAACAAAGGGGAAATTGTTGATTGTGAAACCGTGAAGATAGGAAATCTCACAATCAACAATGTCTCTTTAGTTGAAGGTTTAAATTATAATCTTCTCGGTATTAGTCAGCTGTGTGACACTAGATACAAGATCAACTTTCAAGAAGATACATGTTCTGGAACAAGCAAAGATCTCTCACAATCATTAACTAGACGAAGACATGGAAATATCTACTTGCTGGATATAAAATCTGATAGTTCATAATGCCTTATATCCATTCAAGATGAAGCTATCCTCTGGCACAGAAAGCTTGGACATACCAACATGAAGCAAATTGCAAAAGTTTCTTCTAGGAAGCTAGTCCGAGGACTACCTATCTTGAAGTATCAAAGGCATGATTTATGCACACCCTGCGTGCTTGGAAAACAGGTTAGAAATTCTTTCAAATCAATAAATTATGTATCTACTAAACGTGTTTTACAGTTATTGCACATGGATTTGTTCGGACCAACAAGAACACAAAGCATTGGAGGTAAAAGGTATTGTTTGGTAATAGTAGATGACTACTCTCGTTTTACTTGGGTATTATTTCTTTCAACCAAATCTGAAGCATTGTCTTATTTCATTAAGTTTGCTAAGAAAGTTCAAAATGAAAAAGGTTATTCTATAGCAAGTATTCGTACTGATCATGGAGGAGAATTCAAAAATCAAGATTTTGCTCATTTTTGTGATGATTCTGGCATTCAGCATAATTTTTCATCTCCATACACTCCACAACAAAATGGAGTTGTGAAAAGGAAAAATCGTTCTTTGCAAGAAATGGCAAGAACTCTTTTGATTGAAAGTAATATTTCACCTTGTTTTTGGGCTGAAGCAACTTCAACTGCTTGTTATATAATTAACAGAGTTTTTCTAAGTCCTATGTTGGAGAAAACCCCTTATGAATTGTTCAAAGGAAAGAAACCTATTGTCTCTTATTTTCATGTATTTGGTTGCAAATGCTTTATTTTAAAGAATACAAGTGATCGAATTGGTAAGTTTGAAGAAAAATCCGATGAAAGAATCTTTCTTGGTTATTCATCGACAAGCAAAGCTTACAGAGTGTTTAGCAAAAGAACTCAAACTGTGGAAGAATCCCTGAATGTGAAATTTGAAGACTCAATACAAAATCATCCTAATCAGATTCAACGTGAAGACTTTGAATCTGATCAAGCTCCTACAAATTCCCCCAAAGCAAGTCAAAATTTTGATACTCTACAGCAGACTAACAGTAGCACCAACTGAAACAGATGCTCAGGGAAGTGACAAACCAATCAGCAATTGGAAGCATAAGTCTAGTCACCCTGCAGATCTTATCATTGGTAACATTGATGAAGGGATTCGTACTAGATCCAAAAGGCGTGAAGAGTCTAGTGCTCTAGCACTTGTTTCTGAAGTCGAGCCAAAGACAATAGAAGAAGCCTTAACTGATGAAAGCTGGATTGAAGCTATGCAAGAAGAATTGAATCAATTCAGAAACAACAATATTTGGGAACTTGTTCCTAAACCAAAACGTGAGTCAATTATTGGAACTAAATGGGTTTTCAGGAACAAGCTGGATCAACAAGAAAGGTGGTGAGAAACAAAGCAAGACTTGTGGAAAAAGGCTACATACAAGAAGAATGAATCGATTATGATGAAACCTATGCTCCAGTGGCAAGGTTAGAAGCAATAAGATTACTTCTTGCTTTTGCTTGCTTTAAGAATTTCAGGCTATTCCAAATGGACGTGAAGAGCACATTTCTAAATGGAATTATCCAAGAAGAAGTCTATGTAGAACAACCACTAGGATTTGAAGATCCAAGAAAATCAAATATTGTCTTCAAGAGAAAGAAGGCTCTTTATGGAGTAAAGCAAGCACCCCGAGCATGGTATGAAAGGTTAAGTAATTTTTTTAATTCAAAATAGTTTTGCTAAAGGTAAAGTAGATACTACTTTATTCATTAAAAGAGAATGAAATGATTTCATACTTGTTCAAATTTATGTTGATGATATAATATTTGGCTCTTCTAATAAAAATCTTTGCAAGAAATTTTCTAGATGTATGCAGGACGAATTTGAAATGAGTATGATGGGTGAATTATAACTTCTTTTTGGGACTACAAGTCAAACAATCAAAAGAAGGAACCTTTGTTCACCAAGAAAAATATGCAAGAGATCTCATCAAGAAATATGGCGTGGAGAATTGCATGAAGATAGAAACCCCAATGTCAAATTCGTTAAAGCTGGACAAAGATGAAGAAGGAAAAAGTGTTGACCAGAAGCTATACAGGAGCATAATTGGTTCACTTCTTTACCTTACCGCATCTAGACCTGATATTTTGCTTAGCGTTTGTATTTGTGCTAGATTTCAATCCAATCCTAAAGAGTCTCATATGACTGCTGTGAAGAGTATTATTAAACATGTTGCAACTACACCTAAGCTAGGTCTTTGGTATTCCAAAGAAGGAGACTTTACTCTCCTTGGATATTCTGATGCTGACTTGGCTAGTTGTAAAGTGGATAGAAAAAACACTTCAGGTACATGTCAAATTGTTGGGAAACAGATTGGTATCTTGGTTCTCACGAAAACAGAGTACGGTAGCTCTTTCAATAGCTGAAGTAGAATATATAGCTCTTGGGAGTTGCTATTCTCAAATATTGTGGATGCAACAACAACTGAAAGATTTTGGAGTTGAAGAATCTTGCCCAGAAATCAAATGCGATAATACTAGTGCCATCAACCTTACAAAGAAACTAATACTTCATTCAAGAGGAAAGCACATTGAAATCAGGCATCATTTTATTAGAGACCATGTTCAAAATGATGAAGTGGTGATTTAGTTCGTTGATTCAAAGAACCAACTGGCGAACATTTTTACAAAGACTCTAGAGAAAAGTCACTTTGAAACTATTCGCTCAAGACTGAACATCGTAAAGTCCGAAGATGTTCAGACTCTAAGGTAAAGTCTTGAGTTGTTCAGACTCAAAGGTAAAGTTTGAAAGTATTCAGACTCTGAGGTAAAGTCTTGAAATACTCAAACTCTGACATAAAATATGATTGCATGTTTATATTTTTTCCCTTTATACCGTATTAGACTTTGAAATTCCGAAATTTGCTTTTTATTCGAATTCTGACACATTTATGACAGTTTTCTTTTTCAAAAATTGGCAGTTATTTATTTTATTTTCTTTGTGACAGTTCAGTATATTTTTTATTATTCTTACTATTTATAATCTTGAATCTTCGTCTTCATCTCTCACTTTATCAAAAGACGCCTTCTTCACACCTTTTGGAAACCCTAATAGTTAAAAGCCTCCACTTGCGTCTCTGTTCTAGTTGTTTACTCCATAAAAATTTGAACTTTTTGTGAACAACTTGCCTATTCGCCCACAAGTCAAGCATGTCATCGAGGAAATCCTCAAGGCTTGCTGGAAAAGGACAATAAAGGAGATCCGAGGGTCTTACCAGAGTGGACCTTACAAAAGGAGGAGACAAAACATGGCGAAGAATACTTTACTCCACCTTCTGGCCACAAGACAGGGGGAGTAGCTGAGACACAAGGTACATTATCGCCATTTCATACTAGTGATGTTAGTCGATCTGGTGTAGATGCAGAAGATATCTATACATCACACTTTCCAGAGGTTGAGGTATCCTCTCCCACAGAAGGTTGAAGGGCTGAAAATGAACCTCCCAGCTTCCAGACTCAAAGAACAGAGTCTGCAAGTCCAAGCAATGGAAATGTCAACTCAATTGATTTTTCAAAGCTACTAGATATCATGGTGGATCTCAAGAAGCAGGTCTATGGGATGGATTATAAGTTACGGGATTTGAAGCAAGCGCTATTAGCTACCTCTGTTTCTATGCAGGACCAAATCATTGCCCTCAAACTTCAAGTGGAATCAAATGTGAAGGGCTCTGAATTGGAATCTCTAAAGGAAGCCTTATCTAGCCTCGAGAAGACAGTCAACTTACTGGGTGAATTTCAGCTTGTTCGCATCCCCAAACAACCTTGATCTTTTTTATATCATCTCTTTCGTTGATTCCTCTACCTCCTTTTGATGCGACAAAAAGGGGGAGAGTTATGCATATTTGATCTTTCGTTTGCCTTTCGTTTTTCAATTTGGACATTTTGTTCTGTTAAGACTTTAAACTGTTGGGTGTGTGAACTAATGACTAATGATGATTGGGTTTGGATTTACAATTGGTAAACTTGCAGGATTATTTATACTTGTGAGGATTATTATGTTTCTAGACTAACATTTTTCTGTGGTTGTAGAAGAAATATAAAATACTCCTCAAATTTTGTATGAATTTTCCTTGCAGGTTAAGAGTTTCTCAAATCTGCCGAAATGTTTTGTCACCATCAAAAAGGGGGAGAATGTTGAAGAAAAATCCCTTAAGTGTTTTGAAGCTAACAAAACATTTTCGTCAGTTAAGTTTGAAGAATCTAAGACTCAGTCACTTAAGTCTGAAGAGTTCAAGACTCAAGTGTTTCCGTCTGAAGATCTCTAGACTCATCAAAGTCTGAAGACTGTTAGACTCAATTTTACGAGTCTGGCCAAGCTGACAGCGTTTTAATCCAACGGTTTGATAATTCAAAGATTGGATAATATCTTCTATGATTCGTTATTTCATAGAAGATCTCTAGCTGAAACTAAGCTCGAAGTTTTTGGATTTATCTCAATTGAAAAATCCGTTGAAGGATAAGCAAGATTTGGAAGGTTCCACTTATGGAAACTCAAGGTCCTGATTGTATGGGCGAACAGGATTGACGAGCTATCTTCCACATATATTCGATAGCTTGAAGATCACTTTAATTGATTCATTCCAACGGGTAGATTGGATGAACTCGTTTGGAAAGTGCTAACGGTTATGGAGGCACGGAGAAATATTTAAGGTGGAGCTATTGTTGTTCGAAAAGTGTGCGCTGATAGAAAAATTCGAAGTCTAAACCTCTGAATCTCCTTATTCCCAAATTTCTTGAGCCTTAGTTACATACAAAGGAGAGATACATATAGTGAGAAATTGCGAGAGCTATAGCAAAGACTTTCTATTGAATAAGTCTAGATCTTAAGTTGTACAACTCTCATTTGCTACATAGTGGATATAGCCAATGGGCTGCTAGCGTGGAGAGTGGACGTAGGCTTACAATAAGCCGAATCACTATAAACCTCTGTGTTCCAATCTTCTTACCTTATCCTCTTTATTTTTTGCTGCGTAATTTAATTTGCTCTGATTTCGTTTCAAATTGAGGGATCTGGGTTAAAAGTTTTTGAAAGAAATTTATAAACACCTATTCACCCCCCCTCTAGGTGTGTTTACTAGCTTTTATCACAAAATTCGTAGGCCTTGTGGGGTGCAACATTTCAGACATCAAATGAAGCTTGTAGAGGAAGATTGAAGGGGAATTGGCTGCTGTGGATAAGGCTGGACATGGTGGGGGCAAGTGATGAGTATTTGGAAATTATTTGAAGACTTCGGAGGCCATTTGATGGTCCCCCTTTAGCTGCGCACTCCTTTTTCTCTTGGCTTGCTTTCTCCATTTTCATGCTAGTTGAGAGCTAGAAAAACCAAAGAAACCAACCAACCTTCCCCCTTCAGCTGAGCCAACCACTGTCGAGCAAACCAAGCAGCCGCTACTTGTTGCGCGCCAGCCACACACGCACGCTCGTCGCTTGTGCGTCCACTCTTCCCCACGCTTCCTGCTGTGCATCCCCTACTGTCCCGAGCTCGCCCTGGTCGCCGTCGAAGCTGTCCAGCTGCTGGAGCGACCACCATTGCCCCTGCTTGCCCTAGCTGCCCGCCTTGCCGTTTCCAGCCCATTTCGGTCGTGAAGTCCCTTTGGTTTAGCCTTGAACAGATGTAGAAGTTCTAGCAAGGGCTAAAACTTTGTGACCTGTCTTAGGCCTCTTCCAGGTCTCGTTTGGTGTCACCGTGGGCTTGTGTTCCGCTCACATCCACGTTGCCATCGTCGTGAACTCATCGGCCTGCAAAACTGGTGAGTTTACTCACTAAATTTTGCTTAGGAGGTTAATTATGCTTAAGCTTAATTAGATTAGCTTAAGAACGGATTAGTGATAACCTAGAATGGTTAGATTAGCCTTAAGATATATTAGTATTAATCTAATTGGTGAGATTAGCACTAGGGAGGTTGGATTAGTCCAAATTAGTGGATTTTCTGCAGTTTTGATTTCTGGACCCTCACCGTTTGCGATTTTTGTAGATTGAAATAGGTTACGAATTTGATGTTGATTTCTTCCTTAGAAAAGTTTTAGACATCTTTCGTTATGATATATATTTTTCTCAAGATTTTTAGGGATTTAAAAGTATAAGATTTAAGCTCCGTCATTTGCAAATAGAATCTTGAACTGTTCTGGAACTTGTGACATTTTGGGATTCTAGGGGTTTTTATCAACTCTTAGGGTTCGAATTTCAAAATGGTTACTTCACAATAGTTGTTTTTCATATCTTGTATTTAACATACTCAAATTTCAGATCAAATGGACAAGTTTTGGATCTTGAATCAAACTGGTTTTGGAAAACAGACTTTCTGGAAACAGACCCATTTTTGGTACCGGATTGAGTGATTTACTAGGCAGAATCTAGAAGGATCTGGGTTAAGGTGTCTCAATAAAAAAATGTTTGTTTATGTGTCCTTTACAACATATTCACATTTAGAATTTTCTGAACTTGTTTGATTAGATTTCTAAATTTAAACTCGGAGACACGCGAGTGGACTGTTTTTGCCGATTAGGATCGATAGTAGTTTTTGTGATTGTTATTGATGCTATGCTTGCTGCACCATGCCTACTTGTTGATGTGGTTGCTTTGTGATATGCTTAGAAGTTATGCGTGATGAGGTGCGATTGGCTGTGCCATGATTGTGGTTTGTTGTTATTGCTTTGTGTAGCAATTATTGAAAGAGGGTGAGATGTGTTGAGAAAATTGATTGATTGTTAGTAGGTAGAGGACTAAGTGTGTACGATAGCAAAGCATCGTATGAGCCACCTCTAGAACCTTGTACCATTGTTTATTGTAATAAAAAAACTAAGTGCTACATGACAGCTTGACTTCGTGGGAGTCATCTCTAGTAACTTGAGATATTGCTTATTGTAATCAATAACTAAGTGCTACACGATAGCTTGACTTTGTGGGAGCCACCTCTAGTAACTTGAGCTATTGCTTATTGTAATCAAGAACTAAGTGCTACATGACAGCTTGACTTCATGGGAGCCACCTCCAGTAACTTAAGCTATGATTTATTGTAATCAAGAACTAAGTGCTACACGACAACTTGACTTCGTGGGAGCCACCTCTAGTAACTTGAGCTATTGTTTATTGTGGGCAGGGACTAAGTGCCACATGATACTGGAACTTCGTGACTAGGGGCACCTCTAGAACCTTGAGTATTGAGTATTGAATATTGAGTTTGAGTTTGAATATTAAGAGTGAATATTGAGCGTGGATTGAACCACCGATATGATTTACTCGCGCTTAATTATGAGACGGAATTGTGTGGCATGGTATATGACGTGTCATAACGATTTGGTCTTATAATCAGGACCCTTGTGATTGATTGATTGATTGAGATGTGAAGGAGATGTTCCAATTGATGAGTACATTGATTATATGCATATGTTTTATGAATTGTACTGATGTGCAAGAAGGAACTAAGGCAAGATGAGTCTCATAGGTTGTGTGTGTAGACTGCCTCTAGGTGTATTATCTTCCTAATCAAGGGTGTGAACTCGCTAAGATTTATATCTCACCCGGTCGTAGGTTACCATTTTCAGGTCCCTAGTGTGAAGAACTCGGAGTTTGAGAAGGAGGGGTCAGGAGCATGGGTGGCCTAGAGGTTTCTTGTTGAGATGGACCTCCTGTACATGAATCTTAGGGTTGGCCTCTGTGTGTAAACCAGATTGCTTATAAAAGTGTGTTTAGTTTGAATTTGGTTGTCCTACTTTTCTATCACATATTTGTTGTTGTTAGGGGATTAGTTAATTCGCTTCCGCTTGTGCATTAAAATGAATGGGTTAACGACACGTCCTGGGAACATCGCAATTTAGACGACCATTGAGGGATGTGTGTGCGCACTCAAGGTTCAGGGCATGACAAACGTAGACTCATCCCTGACCTCATTACTCACTTCAATGCAATCTCTTATTTCTCTTATTTGAGTGCTCTCATCATCCTCATCATCACTATAATACTCAACATACACCTTAACTTCCTCGCCATGAAGATAATGGTAAATGATATCCTTAATACCATTATTATCACTAATATATCTCAAAACATCTTTTAATTCCAACCTAGGAAGACAATAATGCAATCTTTGTATTTCGTTTCATAAAAAATACACTAAATACCTTAGAAAATCAATATATGATGGCTTTTTAACATCGATGTAGATAGTACCTTTATTTCCACCGGCATATTCCGACTCCTTAATGCCAATGACAAACTCCCTACTATAACAAATAATTACGACTCCAACACTCCCCCATGTTGACACTGCACCCAAGGAGAAAAAAAAAATCATTTACTTTTGAGACCACATAACAGAATTATTAACGTCACTTGGAGGTCCCCACAAATGCAAGTAATTACTTAAAGAACTCTCTCTGCCGTTGTCTTTTTGTGAAGAAAGAAACAAAGGAAGTTGATTTATTCATTTAATTAAACAAAGAGCTTTATTCAATTCTGTCCCCATTAGTCCCTTTGAGCACTCGAATTGATTAAATAAACAGCTGTATTCTATTTTGTCTGCGTTCGGTTCCCTCCAAGCCGACCCCTAATTTTGTCTGTGCCATAATTTTCAATTCATTCCCCACAACAGCACTCAAATTGATTAAACAAAGCAAGGTCCTTACTACTAATGATCACTACTCTAATATCAAGAACCATTATTCCCTCCGAGTCGAGCCAAGCGCTAATTTTTCCCTCCATGCCCTCGGCCATTGGAACCCTAAGTTTTTCCCTATGCATGAGAAAGGGAGAGAAGATGACAAATCTGAGTGATTGAGAGTTAGGGTCACGGCCGGCAAACAACGATGAAGATGGCAGACAAGTGACAATCGAGGGAGCGAGTGACCCTACTTCATATGCAGTAATAAGAGATCGACGGCCTCAATTTTCATTTACCTCTACAACATCGTTTTGGCCAGGGGAAGCAATGTGATGTTGTTTCTTTTGTGCAATCCACGTCGGATGGAAATGGAAAAATAACGTTGTTTCTTATGGAGGATGGCAAAGAGATGTCGTTTATGACATCCACATGGACTGCATTTAAAAAAATTTGCCACGTTAATTTTTTAAAATTATAAAAACTATATAATCAATTTGACCGAAATCTCTCACCAATGACATTAAAGTGATTGTCAATTCTCTGGTTTGGCACTCAAGTAAGTTGGCAGAAACTTTTGGCAATGAAATGAGTGTTGTACACAACTTTTGGTATTTCTAGTGTCCATATCCTCCCTAGATTATGAGAAGATTTTTGTTCTTAATGGATTTTTTTTTTTTTTTTTTTTTTGGGAGAGGGAGAGAGAGGGGTTTTGGGACCAGGAAAAGGATTGGTGGAACTTTAAAAAGGAGCTGGGGTATTCGGTGGGAGGCAAAAAAGAAAAAGTGGATTTGGAGATAGAGATTTTGGGATTAAAAAATAGCCACCACCAAGATTGGGAATTGAAAAGGGATTTGGAATCGGTGTTCAAGAATTTTGAGTGGGGGATTCGATGAAGACTATTAAAATAAATAAATATTAATCATATCGTCATTTAATAGTTTAAGTTTTTAAAATAGTCGGTAGTGATCCCATCAAAATCTAATATGATATTAGAGCGGGAAGTTTTGAGTTCAAGTCTTTCCAATCTCTATTTATCTCTCCAATTAAATATGTTTATATTCAATACTAAGCAAAAAGATCATACTAAGCATGGAATATTTGAATAATAGACTAAACATTCATTTACAGCTTATTATTTTAGAATAGTTAGTTATGATCCCATAAAATCTTACATAATATCAAAGTTAAATCTTTCAAGCCCCTAATTGTCTCAACGATTATATATTTCTATGCTTAGTTTTAGGCAAAAAATCAGTTTACGCGGGAGGGGAAATGTTAAATTATATCAAAATCTCACGTGAGAGGAGGAATTCACGATCTCTCTCTCTATCTACATATGCTCGCCCACGAGTGCATCCATCTCCCCATCATCTCATCAACATCACATTCTCGTCTCTCTCGCACGATCGCTTACGATCACTTTCTTCTCGTACACCTTCCATCACCTACAAATACTCAAGGTTCCATTAGTCACGCCCCCTTCATTAAATTGCATTGATTTTGTGTTATCTCGCATGTTCCTTAGCATAAGACTATCCTCGCTTTGATTTCTATGCATCTATGTTAGATTTTACTTTGCTTAGAAGAATATTGATTATCTTCTTGCAGAGACCCATCGAATATAGGCCAAAGCTTCGACATTCGATCAATGTTTTTGCTCATGTCAAAAATTGAACTTTTCGAAGAAAGATCAAACATTTACCCACTTTCACACATGCATATAGGATATAGTTTGCTAATTCATGTACATTAGTGAGGAAATCATAAGAATTGTATCTTTTATTATCATGTGGCCTCTAGGGCATTCATGATCACCTAGGTAGTTTGCATTTCAGATAGTAAAAATGAAGGACAAAAAATGTTGGGAAAAGTACCAAAAAAGTCATAAATCTATTGTATTTAATACTAATTCAGTTTT
The DNA here is from genome assembly GCA_014182555.1 of Eucalyptus erythrocorys. Classification (NCBI taxonomy): domain Eukaryota; kingdom Viridiplantae; phylum Streptophyta; class Magnoliopsida; order Myrtales; family Myrtaceae; genus Eucalyptus; species Eucalyptus erythrocorys. The sequence goes on along the minus strand of CM024600.1, from coordinate 26,553,463 downwards.
AAACATTTTTATTAGATCAATTTAGTCATAAACTTTTTTACATTGATATTATTTAAGTCCATGCGGCTAATTTAAGCCGCAATTTGTTAACATGACGTCGCCATCTTATGTGATACAACCGACGCCGATATGGACATTTTAAAATATTTTTTTGATAACATTTTTTTTGAAATTTTTAATTTTTTTAATTTTTCTTTTTCTTTTTTTATATTCCTCTTTTCCTTCTTCTTGTTTTTTTTTTCATTGTCACCGGCGAGCTTTGCCAAAGCAGCCCTCATTATTCGTCAACAAAGGTCGCAACCCCCGCCCAGCCTCACTCAAATGTGGGCGAGGCGCACGAGGCTGTGGGCGAGCCATGGCTGCCTTCGCCCACGACCGCTTGTTACCATAGGAGGAGAGAGAAGGGACCCAGAGCGAAGGATGCGACCCTTGTCTTCTTCTGAGAGAGGGGTTGGAGGGAGCAAGAGTGGAGAAGCCATAGGAGGAGCAGGGTATCCTCCAAGTACCCAGGGTCTGCATCGCCTTGGGAATCATCAATCCCACTTTTCGCAGAAATAAGCGATTCTGATCTTTAACTTCAACCGGACGATTTTGTTTCGAAAGGGAAATGCCAGAAAACTCGATGGATGAAATCAAATCGTTGAGGTTGAAATCAAGACAAACTCATTGAGCCCCTCGCCAGGGCCTCACTGGCGGTGGGCACAGGCAGCCTTGGCCTCGCCTGTGGTCTCGTGCGGCTTGCCTATCTGCAATGGACAGCGAGCTTGGGCAAAGCTCACCGGTAACAGTGGAAAAAATGAAAAAAAAAAAAAGGAAAAGAAAAAAAGAAAAAAAAAGAAAAGAAAAATTAATACAAACTTCAAATTTTAAAAAGAAATATTAAAAAATATTTTTAAAAGTCAATATTAGTGCTAGCCTTGCCATGTAGGATGGCCGTTGCAGACGTCAGTAATTTCCAGTCTAAATTGACCAAATGAACTCAATCAATATCAATATAAAAAGATTTATGATTAAATTAGTACAATTAAAAATTTTAATATTGAATTTATATCGTGCAATGGGTTTAGGACTTTTTGGTCCAATCATAAGAATTGTATCATTTATTGTCACATAGCATCTAGGGCATTCATGATCACCTAGGTACTTTGCATTTTAGATGTTAAAAATGAAGGATAAAAAATGTCTTAGAGGCGTGCTTGGTAATTTTGCATCTTAAATAGGGCAATATTAATTAATTCATGTTCATCTAGATTAATTGATTAATTTTGGAGTATAGAAGTATATTTTGGCATTAGCATGCTTTTCTAAGCTTTAATTTGGCTTTAAAAAAGGGCCAAAAAATTAGATTATCATTACATCTGGTTTGCATCTACGCGAGTTTTGCAAGCATAGTTAGATTGTTCGTATCGGCACATAGATATAATCATTTCATGTTTATTTTAATTTAGTGCACATTTACTTTTAAATTATAGCTCATAGGGTCCTGTTCCGAGGATTAATGAAGAGGCCTAGCTTGATTTTTACCAAATACGACTCAGGTTCTTGATTTTCATCATACACTATTTAATTTTGCTTTAATATTGCTCGATTCATCCATGCATGATTACCTTTTTATGTTTAGAGGATTCAGGAAATTAAATTGGCAAGATCGCACGTAAATTCTTATTACAAAAAAAGAAAAGGCACCGGTGATGGGCATCAAATTCATGTAGCGTAACCAAGATTTTGAATTAATGAAACTCTACTTCGCATGAGTAAGATGGGTTCTCACGTCTCATTTGGGCTCCTAACTGACTCATAGTGAGTGCCAAAGACTAAGTGTCAAAAGTTGGCATAGGTGGACACATAAGTACCCAAATTTTCAAAAGTATACTTAAGTGCCAAAATCAGAGAAAAACAATAATTAAGTGCTAATGGCAATAATTTTCGGCTAAACTGCTGACGTGACATTTTTCGATAAGGTTTTCAATTGATGTGGCAATTCTTTTTAAAAAAATTTATTAACACGACGCTAACGTGGCTAGATAAGCCCAAAACGATGTCGTTTTAATCCAAATTTAATTTTTAATATAACTATTAATTAAGTTAAATTTTAAAAACTAAATTTAAAAAAAAAAAAGATCGGATATGGGGCCATGGAAGCCCTTGTCGCCGCCCTACCCTTGCCACCACCTAGCCAACAGCAGCCCTTGGCCTGATCTGGGTGAGGGCCAACAACCCTCACTTGATCTTAGGGAGGGGCCCGACCCCTCATCCCAAATTTGGGCAAGGGCCTGCAAGCCCTCACCGGTGGTTAGGTAGGGTCACTGGCCACTAGTCAAGGCTCGGTGACTCCGGCCTTCCTTCACCCTACCGTGGCCAACCCTTTCCGACGATGGTGGGGCAATGATGGCAAGGGCCTCCGCGCCCCAAATCTTATATCTTTTTTAAATTTAGTTTTTAAATTTAATTAAAATAATATTTATATTTTTTAAAAAATGAGAGGAAAATGATGTCATTTTGGGACAAGGATGCTGAATGAACATCCCTGCAAGCCATATAGACTACTTTTATTAATAAAATAACACAACATTTTGACAAGTCTTGCCAGAGTTGGCACGTAAGTGTCTAATTGTCAAAAAAAGTAATACTTAAGTATACTTTTTTAAAGAAACATTTAAGTGTATTTTTTGAAATTTTTGACACTTATGTGTTTACGCGGGTTAAGTTTTGGAATTTGGAGTGTATTTCTTTTCAAAATAGGTTTGTGGCAGCTTCAAAGCAAATCAAAATCAAATAATTTAATGAGAAAACCAGATATCAACCAGTAAAATTTGGGACGGTCCGTGCAAGGGGTCGGCGCCACCTCGAAAGAGGAATCACTTACGTCGCTTGATAATGCCTCAGCTTCCCTTCGAGATCTCACCCTTGGGAGGGTTGCGACAGAGCCAGCCGATCTTAACTCCGTCGTCCTTGACGGAGCCAGATAGAGAGGGAGAGAGAGCCCCCAATACGATCAGACTGAAGGACCACTTGCTGCGAGAAAGGAAAAGTTGGGCAGTGCCGAGGGCATGATTGGGCAGCAATCAACGAGAAGGCGACAGTCGCTGCCGGGGGTTCTATAATGAACGAACACGGAGAGAACAAGACCACCTGATCTTGGGTGATATCCATTGAACCTGGTCGAGCAAATCATAATCCGCCAGAAAGCTTCACTGTAAGTCAAATCAACGTACAATTAAATCGATTGAACCTGTTGGCCCGAGATGGTTTTGGAAACACTGACTATAAGAAGATGGAAGTGCAATCTAGATAGAAATAGGAAACCGGAAAGCGAAGTGAATGGTATTTGTGTCACGTAATGTGGACCTTTCACATCGTCGGCAGATTTGCTAAAAGCATATGGTTGAGGAATCATATGTTTGTATATTATAAGTTTACAATCACTCAATAAATCGATCCTAGTACGAATCCTCGTGCTCATTACACATCACTTGTTGACACAAGACACCGATGTATTATTCTTCATTCAACATTTAATGTCGTGAATATAAGCCGTACTCTTCAGGGATGGTTCAATTATTATGATTTGGACATCTCATTTTAGGACCGCAGATTAACACCATTAAAATTATTTTTGAGATGCTATCGCATCATTTTATCAAAAGTTTTCGATAACTATCAGTGTGGGAGTCAGTTTATTTCATAATGAGTTACTGTCATATTGGTAAAGATGGGTTTTACTGGAATTATTGTAATAACTCGACCGGCTCCAATTGGGTCATGTTCTCAAAAGGAATAATTTGGGACTTTTGGATGTCAAAAATGCACCCCAATTAAAAGATGCGGAACTTTCGAGACATCACAATTCTTCTCTTGGACATAGACGAAATGATGATGTCCATTTAAACTCAAATTAACAAGATTCCAATCCCTCCCTCCCTGTCATTTGCTGGTGTGATTAATTTTTTTTTTCTCCATAAAATTGTTATTGAAAGACAGCGATGAACGAACGGTCTCCATACAGATGATTTATATCTCACAAAGTGCTCACAAGATTTAAAATTTACATCGAGAGAAAGAGCTTCCCCAATGTAACATGCTTATTGTACTCCGCAGACCATCACACCCGAAGTCAATTGCGGTTTCTAGAACTGCAACATTGCGCCTCTCTCTCTTTTTGCAAACTGACATGCCAACTGAAAACACACTATTATTGAGGACCAATCCACTCAAAACCAAGATGCATCACTTTTCTCTACCATTTCGCTCCCGTTCTCCTGAACATTTCGACTTGACATACTTGTAAATCAGGAGGACGGCCCTCACGATAGCTGGAACCGCCGCAGCGGCCAACAAGGACCGGGACTTCATGATGTCTCTCGGTGTGATCGCAAAGATCGAGGCCCCATAGGTTACCCCCATCGAGACCATCGCAACAAACACCTCGAGGAAGAAAGGGTAGCCATAGGTGAGGCAGATTATGAGAAGCATCGACGAGGAGAAAGCGAGCGTGTTGAACGTTAGGAACACGTAGAAGGCTGTCAGGTCCGAGGCATATATGGCCCGCCCCGCCACGTGCTGTGGGTCATGCGGCTTCGAATTCTCCTGCCAGACGCCACCAGGGGGATTCACGCCAGCTTGGAAAGTCACGGCAGCGATCAGGGTGGCCACCACGAGGTGGTAGTTGCGGACCTTATCGGGGTCGTCTTTCTGTTTGTGGTGAAACAAGGTCATGAAACACTCCCTTATGGAATAACCCTCCTCTTCCATGATTTGCGTTTAATTAGAAGGGTTACGTCTCCCGTCTGAGCGAATCGCTTTTTAAAGAGGCAAAATCGGAAGGAGCAAGACCAAGAAGTAGCCGTCGACGCTTGAGTCAATGTTTACAATTTCTCTCTCTTGGTCTAGAGACTCAGGACAATCCAAGTCGCGTCTGTCTTCCACTAAGGAAATGAGTGGCTTTTAATTTATCGAGATTGCAAAAAAGCTGAATGTTGATTGCACGAGAGTCCCTACCTTTGTGGACCAGGCATGTGAGTGGGAATCTTTTGTACTGATGAAGCCTAATTGCTCTCACGTGTCTTTTTCTTGGGAGATTGTAGAGTCGGGGACTTTTATGGTTCGTATTTGAGTTCGTGAATGCTTGACCATTCGAATGGTTCCATCATATGAGGTTTACATGATAGTGCCCTGAAATGAAAACAACAACAATTGATACGGATTGACACCTGGGCACAGGCAATAGTGACTCTTACTTATAGACTCTTACTTATAGAGGTGAGTATGATTTCATGATAGAACAAAAAATTAGTCTAGGTTCCAACGCGCCCTGATCCAGTTCTCAAGCCCTGATGATTGAACCGGAAACCGAGAAAAAATAAGAGCATGCATTTGATGTTATTTTCTCTTATAACAACGATATCTTGCCTAAAAGATTTCCATTTATTTCTTTTATTTTGGTTAAATATTGCCCTTATACTTTTATACTTGACTATATGCTACTACAATGCTAACCAGCGCAAAGAAATACTCAAAACAAGATCAAAGACAATTTCCAACGTAGATAGTAATTGTAGTGATCAACGTGTCCAACCCTCTTCTCAGCTTCGCTGCTCCTTATATAGAAGTGTTCAATGTAGTTGGAAACCTTTAAGAATGCATAGCAAGCCATTTGAGTCGTTGGAGACCATAGCTAGAATTAAGACTATTCTTGCAACCGCTTCCTCTGACTGTCGCAGGTTTCCTAAAATGGGCTTTGTTGCTACTGTCTTTTCTCTAATATAGAAATTAGTCAACTATTTTTCTAATATCTTTTCCATTTTTCAGCCATAAAGTCAATTTTGCAACGACTATTTTCTGTACATCAACAATCATCCTCTAACGTATATCTGACCACAATTAGAGCCAATGTATCACCATCGCAATCCGGTACTCACCATCACTAGGTGCAGATTGTGAGTGATATGATTGATGAACTTCAGTGATGACATCAACGAAATAATGCATGATGATGGGAGCAATGATTATTCTAACTAATGCCCAAACACTAACTTGACTGTCATCCTTCCAAGCTACCATGAGATATCACTCCCATCGGTACTTGTTCTCCTAATTGTTGAAGTCTACTTTCTCGTCTTTGCTGATACAAGGAAGCATTGACAACTTTTGAACTGATTTCATCATCTACACTCATCATGGTAAACATTAGTACTAAGGACAATTTTGGAATCATCTTGGAGTCATCAAAATTCTATAGGAATGTTTTCCTAACACAACAAACCGAACATTATTAAGTGAAAAAGTGACTAATCTAATTGCCAAAGTGATTAGTCTCATAATGAGTATTCTATAGTGATGTACCATTCTCGACTATCACACTATCATGGTTATGGTAAGGAACTATGTTCATAAGATTTTCTAAATTATCTGTCTTATGAGCATTTGCACCAATATGTAGATGTCATTCTTCATCTCATAAGTTTGAAATATGAAGAGCAACCAGGCTGCGGGGTGTTTTATTACTCCGTTAACTTTTGTGGAACAATAACAGTAGCTCAAAGTATCGTGCCCCTTCTTAGAGAACTAATATATGAGAGATAGTACTCTTATATTTGGTGTGCACCAGTGGTTTTGGTTGGTTGAATAGCATTGTAGTTTCTTGAAAAGTCCCGTTTACTAGTTTGTTTGAGAAATATGGGCCCTTTACCTCTACCTCCGGGGTAATTTTTGTTGCCTTTATTGTATCATTGTGAGGTAAATGCCAATGAAGTATTTAGGAGCATGGTTGAAGTTTGCTTGTTTCATAATTCATAGTTATGAAGTGTTGCAACCACTTTAGCATGAGATAGAAGGAAGCCTAAATTTAATCATTTTAAACGACCCCTAGCTATCATCAACTCCTTCAAGGAATCTGAGTATTTCATCGGCATCCGACATATGATTACAAATGGAATACAACTGATCACAAAAAAAATTCAACTCACGAAGATAAACCAAATTTAATAATGATTTTTCAATGGAATACAGAAATGTATTTCTCTGTTGATGTTATAGTGAATGCCAGCTAGAAGCCTATCAGCGTGGGAGAGTAAATGTAGACTTAAACTAAAGCCGAACCACTATGAATTTAGTGTGCAATCTTCTCTTCCTTAACTCATTTACTTAAGTTTATTGCACTACTACAGCTTATTGGGCCAGTCTATTCTGCTGCATAACAAATTCTGAATATCTATCAAAAGTCTGGTGTATCACAAAACTGATTCTATCTCTTATCCAGACTCTACTTGTTACTTACCTTATTCTGAAATTGATTATTAAAATTTGTTTTAAACAAATATTCACCCATCTCTAGGTGTTCTTACTAGCCTTATCAATTGGTGTCAAAGCCATGTACTCATCTTTTGAAGTGTTTTTACTACTAAGCTAAAGATTTCCTATGACTAATATCTTCGCGCTAGGACTCGTGGAAGGGCAGGGCAATACCAGGCCACCTTATTTTGATGGAAAATAATACAATATGTGGAAAAACAAAATGGAGGCATTCCTAAGATTCAGAGATCCTATGGAGTGGGATGTTGTGGAAAAGGGAATTAATTCGAAAGCTAGCATTCGAAAAGGGAAAAGAAGTCTTCGACAAGGATGTTGAAGAAATCGATCATGTAGAAATCACCAAAAGACAAGCTCTTGATGCAAAGACCATCTATTTATTATATTGTGCTTTGTCCCCTACTGAATATAATAAAATTTCATCATGTGAAACAGCTAAAAAAGTTTGACATAGACTTCATGTCACTTATGAAAGAACATATCGTGTAAAAGAGACAAAAATAAACATATTGCTTGGCCAATATGAATCATTCAAGATGAAATCTAGAGAATCTATTGGAGATATGTTTAGTCGTTTTACAGAAATTATAAACGGTTTGGCATATCAAGGTTAGCCAATTTTTGCCCCAATGAGGGTTAATAAACTTTTGCAAGGACTTTCAAAAGATTGGAATCATGTGAAAACCTTAATCCGAGAGACACAGAGGATTATGCCCCTCTTTGTTGATGAACTAATAGGCACTCTTAGGTCTTATGAAGTGGAATAGATCAATGACGAAGAGTATCCAAAAGGTAAGAAGTCAATTGCATATAATTCTAATATTGATTTTGATGATACATACTCAGATGATGACATGGATGATGAGGAACTTGCTTCAAGAAACTGAATATGAAGGGAAGAAGATTCAACTGGAAAAAGCAGAACAAGCAAAACTTCCAGAAAAGATCAATGGAGGACAATGAACCTAGCAAGGATGTGATATGTTTTGAGTGCAAGAAGAAAGGTCACATCAAGTCAAACTATCCCTTGTTGAAAAAGAAAAACATAAGTATGAATAGTATAAGAAAGTACTAAAAGTAGAAACCTAGAGTGACACAGTATGTGAGGAAAGTGATGAGGAGTTTGCGAACGTCTATCTGATGGCTCACTCAAACTCAAATTCATAATCAGAATTTAATTTAGACACAGACTTTGAGTTCGACAAGGAAATCAAGGTAAGCCAATTTGAAATTCCTATCAAAGTGTGTAAATACATAAATTAGCTTTGCGTAAACCTCAAATCTTCTCTTAAAAGGATCTTTGAATTAAAGAGGGAAAATTCTAAACTTAGACAACAGAATACTTCTTAAAAAGAAAAGTTTGGGAGTTTGAAAAATGATTTTGATGATTTAAATAAAAGCTGTGATTCTCTTTCCAAAAAAAAAAAAAAAAATTTTGAAAAGGGAAATTTCAAACATTACTACAAAATTCTCAAAAGGCTCGAAAACTTTAGAACAAATTCTCTCTGATCAAATTCCTTATTATAACAAATCTAGTATGGGTCTAAATAAAGAAAGTGATCATTTGATTGATTTTTCTAAAGTCAAGGAGAGACTTAGACAAAGACCTCCAAGACTTGCTTACAAAAATCATTTTGGAAGAGTTTTCATAAAGCCTGTTGGTTGAAGTGCTCTTAAATGTTCTAAGTGTGGAGACTTAGAACATTTTGAGAATGAATATCCTAAAGTCTGGAGGCCTATAAAGAAAGATTGGACCAAAACTATATTTACAACTAACTCTTCAGGATCCAAGAAAATTCGGGTAACAAATAGAGTTTGAGATTTCTTTTCGATTGCAGGTTAAAAGGAAAATCAAATGGTACTTGAATAGTAGTTATTCTAGACATATAATAGGAGATTCAAGTAGTTTCATAAAATTAGAAAAACAAAAATGAGGAAATATTTCTTTTGGTAGAAACATCGAAGGAAAAATTATTGGACATAGAATAGTGAGAATTGTCGGCTTGATCATCAACAATGTATCCTTGGTAAAAGGTATAAACTACATCCTTCTGAACATAAGGCAACTATGTGATATAGGGTTCAGAATCAACTTCCAATAAAATGTTTGTTCTGGAGTTGGTCAAGACTTTCTAAAACCTTTACTAGTCGAAGACATGACAACATTTAGCATTTAGACATACACTCAAAGAGTCCTCAATGTCTTATCTCAATTCAAGATGAAGCAAATCTTTGACATCCCAAGTTAGGTCACATTAGGATGAAACAGATTGCCAAACTATCCTCCAAGAAGCTAGTCCGCAATCTCCCTAAAATGGTGTATCAAAAGTCTGAGCTGTGTATTTTATGTATCTTGGGAAAACATGTTAGAAGCTCATTTAAATCCATTAATTATGTTACCATTAACTGCATCTTGCAGCTTCTTCACATGGATATTTTTGAACCAACTAGAACTCAAAGTATTGGTGGTAAGAAATATTGTTTGGTAATAGTAAATGACTACTCAAGATTTACATGGGTTTTCTTCTTGGCACAAAAAACAAAAACTGTCTCATATTTTTCAAAGTTTGCCAAAAATGTTCAAAATGAGAAAGGCTATGCTATTTCGAGCATCAAGACAGGGAGAATTTGAAAATCAAGACTTTATAAGTTTTTATGATGAAAATGGTTTTTAACATGTTTTATCCTCTTCTCACACTTCAGAACAAAATGAAGTTGTAGAAATGAAAAATCAGTCTTTATAAGAGATGGCCAGAACTCTATTAATTGAAAGTAGGATTTCTTATTACTTTTGAGTAGAAGTAGTCTCTATTGCTAGTTATATAATTAACAAAATATTTATAATGCCCATCCTAGAGAAAACCTCCTATGAAGTTTACAAAAGGAAAAAGCCAAATATTTATTATTTTTATGTTTTTGGTTGCAAGTGCTTTATTTTGAAAAATACAAATGATCGTCCAAGCAAGTTTGATGAAAATTCGGATGAAGGACTATTTCTTGGATACTCCACTGCAAGCAAAGCTTACAGGGTCTTCAACAAGAATACATAAACCGTCGAAGAATCAATGAATGTTAGGTTTCAAGAAGTTGACCAAAACCAACAAGATTAGACTCAACTTGAAGAGTTTGAGTTAGTTTCAAACTTAATGAAGTCTGAGTCAATTAAACAAACTCAGCTATCTAGTGAACAAAGTCAAGCTGAAGAGAAATCAGAAGATTCAAAGGAAAGAGAGACTCAACAAATCCTTGAAGATAATGAAAGATTCAACAATAATTGGAAGCACAAATCAAGTCACCCTAAAGATCTCATCATTGGCAATATAGAAGAAGGAATTCATACTAGATCTAAGGTCAAAGGAGACTCAAGTGCTCTAGCTCTCATTTCTGAAATAGAATCAAAGGAAGTAGAAAAAGCCTTAACTGATGAAAGCTGGATAGAAGCAATGCAAGAAGATATTAGGCAATTCAAGATCAATGATGTTTAGGAGTTGGTTCCAAAATCAAAAGGAAAATATGTTGTTGACACCTAAATTTTGGCAACCCAGTTATTTATTTATTGCATAAAAATTAGGTATTAATTTTTATCCCCTAAAACAAATAGAATTAAATTGCGTAGCATATAGTTTTAGGAGACATTTTTTTTACTTGCATTTGCATCGGATTGGTGATGGATGGCTTTGAATTGGTAGCTTTGAGCTTTAATTTGATGAGTTGGACTAAGGCCATGAAGAGAGCAAGTTAGCCCGAGCCCCCTTTTTTTTTATGATCGAAAATTATCTTGTGAGAAATGGAGACTTGATATTTTCAGTGATATGACGATGAATTTTTCAACATTCTCGGATAAGGCAAGTGTGACAAAGAGATATTGCGAGCTCATCTTTGCAAGATTTGAAATTTGATAAAATTCTATCACAATTTTGAATCTTTAGCAATATGTAATAAAATCGGCTGGAGAATATTGCATTCAGGAGGTGATCTTCGTGGATGTTAATTTGAAGAAGGAAATAAAGCCCTAGTCCACTCACCTATAAATAGGTTGCTACACTATAGAATAAGGGGCTTCTCTTTTCGTCACTTGGTAGAAGGGGCCTTCCATTGGTTTTTGGGGTAAAAAAAAAAGAGCAACACAAAACATAAAAAGAGAGAAAAAGGGCTATTTTCTTTGGGGGAGTAAAAGTCAGCAAAGGGGGCAGGAGAGTACAACCAAGAGAGAGACAAGTGAGTGGGACGTGAGAGAGAGAGAGAAAAAAGAAGGAAAGAAAAAGAAAAAGAAAAGAGGAAAGAAAAATGGAAAAGACTTCTTCTCTTTCACGTGCCCTTTGTCGCCATGATTGCCCCCCTGCACAGTGTTGCTGTGCCTCGCCACGCCACCACCGCACTGCTGCCCAAGCCGCCAGCCACCGCCGTGCCCCATCTCATCGCTAGTGCAACCCAACGCCAAAAGCCGCTGCTCTTGCGCTTATAGTAGCCACGACGACCTTGACACCTCCGTCGTTGCTCATTTTCCTTCGTTGTCTCACTTCTTCAGGTGAGCATCCCTCGCCCGTCCGTGTCGCCACTGCTGCTCGTCTCTTGCTGGTTGTCGTCCGTGACATTTGCAGCACCTCCGAGAAGACGCTCGCAACAGATCGTTTGTGACATTCTGAATTTTCAATATGTTTTCTATTGAATTTAATCGGGCATTTCATTGACGTGTCAATAGGCTTGTTCTTAGAGCCGATCACTCTTGAGATAACTAGACTAGCTGAGTAAGCCATTAAAGAATTTTAAGGTAATAGAATTGAGAGCTTGACCAAGAATCGGCCTCTCGACCGTGCTTATCTTTAGAGGTCATTATAGCACAATTAAAAATCGAATTGAAATTAGAGATAAGTCAATTTGACAGAGATATGTGGCCGATCATGGGTGACTCCATTAAATTGGGAAATTCTCGTCAACTGGCACTAATTTGATTTTTCAGTCGTTTTGGTACCCTGTGTCTATAATTTAGTCCTCGAAATTTTCATGACAACCAAGAGTCGCCAATGTGTTGAGTGGATTCAATGTGGCTCGAAGAAAATCAACCATGGATCATTTGTCCTAAAAAGTTCTGAAAACTACCCAGTAGCCTAGATCACGCTAAAAATGCGCCAAATGGAAATTAACCGCCAATTTGAGTCCGATTTCAAAAATTGAAGATTCTGTCATGTCAAGTAAATTATAGGACCTGCGACTTATTCTTAGAAGATTTTTCTGACAACCGACACTTTTTGGGAAAAAGTCGTCGGCGGGCCGTTTTTGTGCAATTGAAGCCGGGGATTTATTTTGGTTATAAAATTGAGAAGCATGAGGGATTCTTGGATGGGGAAAATTATCAATTTGATAAGTAAGACATCAATTGATTTTATGAGAGCAATTGAGAGAGAATTTTGAGGGAATTATTGCCAATTGAAGCTTTATTATTCAAAATTCATAATCCTCCACACCCTAGCCAATTTTGGACCATTGGAAAGGTTATTTGGGGTGTTGGTGTGGCCAAAGGAAGGCCAAGGGATAATGCTTGGCTTAGGTTGAAACTTAATGAACAAGTTGTGGAAAAAATGGACAAAGTGGAGCCCTCACCCCTCATCTCTATCTCTTCTCTCCCTCTGTCCATTTGGCTGGCCACCCTCTCTCTCTACCCCTCCATTTCGCAACCAGCATAGCAAGGAGGAGAGTGTAGCAGCTGCCGCCCATGCCTAGCCGCCCGTCACCATGCTGGTGCCGCCCTCGCCCCCGTGCGCGTGCGTGCCCACATTGGCCATGCACTGCCGTCTCCCTCTCTTGCTAAGCTGCTGTCCCGCCGTTGTTTCTGGTTTGTAGAAGCTCCACAAGAGCTGGTTTTGGTTGTTTCTCCACCGCTAAAGTCTCGTCAAGGTCCAGTTTGGTTTATTTCTTCATTCCCGAGCTTTACCATGCTAAACCGAGTGGTTTCCTTCAATTTTCCAGCCAAGAACAGAAAGTTTCAGTGTGGGTATCGCAGCGGCTTCTAGGCCCATTTTGGATGTGTTCTGAGCCTCAGTTTCTAGGTCCGCTTTGGAGGTTGTTGTTCCCCGTGACATTCCCATCGGTTTGAGCCAATGTGTGCATTATTCCAATGAGTTTAGCTCACTAATCCTCGTTTAGTAGACTAATGATGCTCAAGGGTTGATTAATGTTAATTAAGTAGGATTAGGTAGTTAGATTAGAGTAGATTAGTGATTATTAATTAATTGTGATGCATATTAGACAATGTGATTGTGCAATTAGCAAGTAGACATGTCTTATTAATTATTGAATGCATCGTGGTATTTTTCCCGACCCGTCTCAGGCTCCAATTAGGCAATACGGACCTAAGTTGGATTTATTATAATTATTTATTAATTTTTAATATTTATTTATTTATTTTCTGGAAAATTCATCCGGGATGGCTGATGACCGGAATTCCATGCTGATTGTCGTGGTGCAGTCTTTTTATTTATTTGAGCTCTACGTTGCATGGAATTGAATTAATTGTGGAATTTTAGGAATTGTTCCTAAGTTGAGTTGATTTTAGTAATTGATTGACGAATAATCAGGTATCGATTGTTAGTGCCAAAGTGTTGTGGTGGACTACCGATTATAGTGGAAATTGTGGAAATGAAAGTGAATATGCGTGATGTATGCCGGCTCAATGACTAAGTATGTCATTTAGGAGAATTGGCATGTTGTTTATAGTGGACCAGTGGTAGGTTACATATCACCTTGGAGAATGCACGTGAGTTCGGTGAGTTGGCCTATCACCTAAGAGAATGCACGTGGGCTCGGTGATTAAGTATGGCATCTTGAAAGGGACACGTGGCCTTTGGTAATTTGATACAATACCTCGTAGAATGCACGTGGTCTCAGAGAGTACGTTTAGCATCTTGAAGGGACATGTGAGCTGGGTGATTTGATACATCACTTTGGCGAATTTATGCCTAAGAGAATGCACGTGGGCCTGGGCATCGTAAAAAGTGGCACATGGGCTCGGTGAATTGATGCATCACCTTGGCGAAAAGGTCGCCTGAGAGAATGCACGTGGGCCCATTGAGTAAGTATGTCATCTTGGAAAAGGCACGTGGACTCGGAGACTTGGTATGTCATCCTGGAGAATGCACATAGGCTTGACGACTAGATATTCCATTATAGGGAATGTATAGTACTAATTGACATATAATCGACTACGTCGATTAATCGATGATTTGATCCGAGTACTATGAATTGAATGACTGTTCGATGTGATATATGAGGCATATGTGTATAACCTTGAATTGCAGGTTGGGACTGATGCCAAGGTAAGTCTCCTGAATTCTGTTGTGCTTAGGCAACCTGGCAGTGTATTGGTTTTCTAATCGGGTCTTAGGGGGTAGAACTCGCTGAGACGTAATCTCATTGGTTATTGAATAACCATTTTAGGCCCTTAGGTGGAAGATCCCGAAGATGAGGAACCCAGGAAAAGCCTAGCGAAGAGTCAAAGGAAGGTGAAGAGGATGATCTTGAGTACAACCTGAAGAAGGGTTGAGACCTCCCCCATTTTGAAAACCTTGTGAATATTTGGAGATTTGTTAAATTAGACTTTGATGAATGGTACTGTGAATTATACTGGAAGGTTTTAGTGATATGTATAAAAGTGTGGTTATGGATTTTCAGTATGAAAATTTGGCCCTGCTCTTCTATCTCATTGTTTTATTGTCTAGGGATTTATAACTGCTTCCGCATGTGCTTAAAAAATTCAAGGGCCAGCGATATCTAGTCCTAGGATATCACATTCTAAAATCGACCAACTAGAAGGATGTATACGTGCCCGAGGATCGAGGCATGACATCGCTTCCGCCTGCAAACCCCCCATGACCAACGTTGCAACCCACGGCCACCTGCTACCACCCCTTCGTCCATCATCGGCGAGTTCCAAACACCGCCACCGCAGAAGCCCATGCCTCAATTTGCTTGTCACCGTGCCTGTCGCCCATCACCGTGCCTCCGCCCGCCCATTGCGATGCTCCGTCCATCTCACCTGCCGCATCTCCGCCCACTGCCTCTACTCGACACCACTACCCCCAATGCCAGCAGGTCCCGAACCGAATGCTAACCCCTGCCCACGCCCAAGCAACGCGATTGCTACCCCTCCGACGCTGTTGTAGCACCTGTGAATCCGACTGCCCTTTTGCCGCATGCTTGCTGCCCCTTGCCGAAGCTCCAAACGCCAGCACCCCTTAAGCCCATGAGCAACATTTCCCTTTAGCCAAGCCGACACCTATCCTCAAGCCACCCTGAGCGTCCATCGCGATTCACAAGCCGTCGGTTGCTAAGCTTGATTAGGAAGCCGAAAAATTCAAATTAGGTAGTTGATTTTATTTTATTTTATTTTATTTTATTTTATTTGTTCTTTATATGAAATATTCCTTGATGAATGATTGAAATCCCCGATGTGAAGTAGCCTTTTAAATTAGGGATTGACAGTCTGATTTTCATGCCCGAAATCCAACTCGTAATCGCACGGAAAAATCATCAATCTGTTCTCATGCTCAAGATTTGATTTGCGACTTTGTTTAAAATTAGCCAATTCGTTCTCATGCGTGAGATATGATTCGTCAATTTATGGATATCAATCTTATCTTGCTTGATTTGTCGTCATGTCGTTTGAATCAATTTTGTTCTCGCAAAAGAAAATCCAAAAAATTTAGATTAGATTCATTGCTTGTTTTAGGGTTATTTTGCATGTTTAGAATAGGAGATTTGGTTATTTCGAATTTTTGAAAAAATTAATTTAGGATGTTAGTTTTTTTTTTAAATTTAAATTGCATGTTTAATTATGTGACAATTTTAATTTCGAATTTCATAGAAAAGAAAAAGAAAAAACTAGAATTATGGCATTCTTTGCACGTCATTGCATATTAGGATAGGATTGCATGTTTAATCTTTATTTTCTAATTAATTAAGTTTAGATAAGTTTTTTTAGATAGATTGCATTTTAGGTTAGGAATCACATCCTAATTTAAATTAAGATTTGACTTAGCCTAATTCTTAATATAAGTTGGATGATATCTTAATATGAATAGATAATTTTCGCAATTTTCTAATTTCGAATTTCATGGAAAATACCAAAAAATTGTCTTAAAATAAGTTAATATCATTCTCTAGGATAGATTACATGCTCATTAAGAAAACACAAAATATTTCACTTCCGTCATATAAATAAGGGCATATTACCATATCATATCATTTCATGTTAGATTAGTATAATGCATTGCATAAAGCATGATTCTCATTAAATAAGTGAAAACGAAAAAGCAATTGCGTGTTAATTAGCAATCATATCTAAGATTGTCAATGTGAATTTTGATTTAACATTGCAGATGCTTTCAATGTCATAAGGTAAGCCCTACAATTTATTCATTACTTTATCTAGGTGTTAAATTGGTGGTTTGCGCACCCACATGATAACCTCACATGTTAGGGAAATAAGTTAAAATCAATTTAAGCTGCTTGCCAAACATTTTTTTTTTAAATAAAAAAAATGACACCGAAAGGACGTTAGAGAAATCTAGCGTAATTAAGTCCTCGAACTCATAAATCTCTGGTTCGTAGGAGTAAAGTAAATCTCTTATTACTTTACTTGGGTTTCTAATCGACCCACCAAAAATATATTAGCTGCGACTTCTAATTAAAATCAATTGCATATTAAGAATTTGAACCTAAGTCGTGAAATGGTATGGGCTTGGGAGCCCCAGCTAAGTTTAAGCTTAGTAACTCGTTAGCCAAACCGTTAATGGTTCACCTGAAGTTAGGTCGCGACAGCTTGGTGACTTCGCTAGGGACTTTAGTTAAAGCTCTTAGTGGACTTAGGCCAAGTTTTTCTTTAAAAAAAAAAAAAATCGTTTGGCAGTAAGGATCTCAGGTACGTCCCTAACGTTCAAGGTGTTAAATGTTCATGTAGGAGGAGCGGTATAAAAGGAAGTGTTTGCTGACCATTATTTTGCAAGGAGGTGTACGAATGTATGGTTTACTTTCATTTATAAAGTGTTGCTTGATATAAATTGTCGTGCATGTCCTGCATTTAGCACTACATTGTTGCACACACAACCTGCCGCCGGACTTGAGTCGCACAGGATCATCTAAGATGGTATTGAAATGGATACCACTATGACCGCATGCTTGCGGTATGAGTCGTCCATCTCAATCTCGAAATTTCTTTTTTTGTGTCAAAAGTACTCACCTCAGTTCGCATGCTCACGACCCAAGTTGGCTCTTTGACTAAGCTAGAGTCATGAGGACTCGACCTAGTCTGCACACCCGCGGCTAGTCTGATCATCCTTTTGGCTTCACTTTGCTAAGCTTGTCTAAAGTAAAAATCAAGTCTCACATCTCATGTGCATGTCTATGTGATTGCCGTTAATTTGCCTTGGTGAAGTAAGTAATCTATCCTTTACTTCACAATTTACTTACTTAATTGCGCTTTTAGTCGGTCCATGATAATCTAGGTGAATCGTTGATTTAATTTCTTTGTCAATTAGAAATGAAATGAGGAAATAGCCACACAATGAATCATTTGGAAAATAACAAAAAAACTTTGGAGAATTTGTTTTCAATTCATGTCTAAGAAATTTGGTCTTGCTAGGGTATCTATTTTTCTAGCTCTTTTTTAGGAAATTCCCTTCTTGTATGAACTTTTCATGAATAAATGAAAAAAATGAAAAGTCAATCGGATCATTGTCATGAATTGGCTCTCTATTTACACCTCATGCTTACATATTTTAATTTATTCAAATTAGGTGATGACAGATCCTCCATGTTCACCTATTATTACACGATCAAGAGCTACAATGGCCGACCAAACTGAGATGCGCGATCGTATCTCCATTATGGAAAACCAGCTCCAACAGTTAGTCCACTCTATGCAACTTCTGACAACTCAAATCCAATTCCTCTGAGTGGATTTGACTCCTGCACCTGCTCTCCACGAGATAGTAGTTCCGAAGCAGGCAAACAAGGGGTGATGATGACATGCCCGAGCTAGAAGATGACCTATTGTTGGCCACTATGGAAAAGGCTAAGCTTGACAACATCCCTAAGACGAACCAAGATGAACGCTTTGCAAAGCTTGAAGAGAAAGTGAAGCAATTGCAAGAGTCATAAAGTTCACTCCCATTTGACTTGTCAGTTTATGAGAATGTGAAGATGCCAAAGAAATTTAAAATGCCTGAGTTCGAGAAATACGATGGTACTTTCTATCCAAAAGCTCATTTGCAGATGTACCACATACGCATGGCCCAATATGTCAAGAATGAGCCCCTCATGATCCAGTCATTCCATGCGAGTTTGACCAAGGCACACACTGAGATAGTATGTGATGAAGAATGTGAACCTTCTCGACACCTGAAATAAAGTCGTTGATGCTTTTCTCAAGCAGGATAAGTTCAATATGGACATTGTACCTTCCCGAGAAGATCTTGAGAGAATAAAGAAGAAGCGGAGTGAATCATTTAAGGAGTATGCCATGAGATGGCGAAAATTGGCAGCTCAAATCACTCCTGAGCCAACTGACAAAGAGTTGATGAAGTTGTTTGTCAAGACCATCTCATTTGAGTTCCGCAATAAGATGGCTAGCACATATGTTGAGAACTTTAATCAACTCATCCCAGTGGGTGAGCAGATTGAGATAGGATTGAGAGATGGATGGTTTAATGAGCCAACCTTTACAAGCAAAAGATTTACCCCAAAGAAGGATAAGGACCTTGAAGCTAAGATTAATGTGGCATATTCTCAACCGAATCATGATACATCCAATCGCACTTCGATAATTAAGATTTCTACTGAGCAACAAGGTGGAGGGCATCAATTCTCTAGTCGACGATGAAATGTTAGAAGACAATTCACACCTCTTCCTGGACATCTATCCAAAGTCTTGCTTGTTCTTCAAAAGAAGGGATTACTGTTTACTGAGCCGAAGCGACCAAATCCTAAGCTTATCCTGCATATAATCCCTCCGAAAAGTGTGACTATCACATGAGAGAGGCTGGTCACTCCACTGATGATTGCTATGTTTTGAAGCATAAGATCCAAGACCTTTTGGATACAAAGGCATTCTCTTTCAGTGTTAATCAGAAAAATCCTCTATCCAGCCATGACGGAGGCGCAAATGCTGTCACTGAGTGAAGAAGTTCTTATCTTCACACTCTTCTACGAAAGAGTCTTTTTTTATGCTTTCAAGGATTTCAATTTTTTTTTTTTTGGATTTCTTACTTTCTGAAATTCAACTATTGCTTTCGTTTCTAGGGTTTGCTTGCTTGCTTTTTCCATTCCAATAATGTAATTCATTTGATTCTATTCAATGAAATTACAAGTTTATTTCCAATTTTGAGGGCATGATGGGGTATATTAAACCAGTCCGGTGACGATATCAAACAATGAAAAGAAAATATCATCCATGGAGAAATTTTGAGGACTACGCTCCTTCATGCTTCCTCATCCAAAAAATTCCCAAATAAGAAAAAAAAAATCATTTTTCAAGCCATTTCCAAAAGCATGCATTAGGATAACCCTGTTTAATTTTCTAACTCATTTACTTCATGTTTCAAAGTATTACCTTCTAGGCTTGCTGAGAAAGCATCTGAAAACGCACATTAGGTTGCAATGATAGATCAATTGGCTCAACTGTTACTCAACAAGTTTCTAAAGAGTTAATGTGGGTCATTTCTCAATATTACTTGAAATATCCATCTTGAAGAGCCAAACAAAGTGTTTTGCATTTCCATGCCTGATGGAATTTCATTCTTATCCATCAATAAAAAAATGAAGGGCAAGTAAAAAGAGGACCATCCATCTTTGGTGGAAGAGGTACATCTCGTCCTTGAACATAATTAATTTTGGAAGATGACACTCTGCTCTTTTCCTTGGGGACACTACAGATCTTAGTAGTGACATGATTGAGATAAAATCTCGATCAGAGCCAAAATGGATGTGCAATTTGAACTTATTTTGATGTTGCATAGAATCTTATTTATGCACATTCTCTTGTGCAGGGGCAAAAGCAAGAGTGAAGTATTTATCAAATCAAATATTGATAGGGACAATCCAAGGAGGCAATCCCTTTGTGAGGCAATCCCCTGAATGAATACTTAAAATCATATTTTGAGTATGATAAATTGTCTATTTTGAAGTCACAAAAGCTTTTCAGGCTTAATGCTGCTAGACTCTTTTGAAAAGAGAATTTCCATAGTAATTTTACCTATTTAACTCATCAATTTCATGTGGAGATTTGTCAAGATTGACAATTCAATGGAGTGATATCAAATGCTTAAGAATGCTGAATAAGCAATCTCAGGATGATGAAAGGCAAGCCTTATCATATACATAGTCCCTTACCTATACACTTGAGAGATGAGTGTAAAAAGTTTCATATTCACAAGGTAAAGAGTTTTTTCGCAAAAGTTATGATGACTGAAATGATGGGGGCAATTCATTTCTCTATCTCAAACACTATAGGTGATCCATTGCTTAATCCATTTGAGCCTTATACACTTGTGGAGATTTCTTTCAAATTACCCATGTTAAAAACCACCCCACATTGGGGCAACTGGGAGGTAAGATGGCATCATGAGGTGAGGAAAATGAAAAGAATTTTCCTAACTCTCACTTGTATCAATCTTCAAGTCGTGCTATTATATTGAATTCATGTGGTAATTTAAGTGCCTTAGGATGACGAAGAGCATTTCTTTCTCTATCCTACATACTTATATCATTTGCATAGCCCACTTGAGCCTTCAATTTTATTTCTTTAAACCCAATTGGTGATCATCCCCCACACTGGGGCTAAGTAAAAGCAATTGTTCAAACGGTATGATCTAGAGTGCTGACAGAAGACGAAGACCTCCCAAAAAAATCCAAATGTTAAAAACACCATATGGTCATTCAAAATATAACTAAGAGGCATGAAAAAGTAGTGTGCCTGGTAAAAGTAAGCCCAATGCCCATGAAAAAGAAGTGAAGAGAAAATGAATGAGAACTAGGGGCATGAAAAAGCGATGTGCCTAGTAAAAGCAAGACCAATGTCCATAGATGCCAAAAAAAAAAAAAGAGTCAAGATAAGGACTATCGGTTGAAAAAAAAAGTTGTATCTCCAATGGATCAATACTCAAAGAACTCAAATGCTGAGTTTTTACAATCAAATGGGGCACCTTATGAAGACAATCCTCGATGATGAAAAAGTAAACTAGTGGCAATGCCAAGATGATCATCAACTCTCATCCTTTACACATATTTTGGGCCTAATGATCCTTTCATTTCTCAACCTATGAACCCAACCTATGCTACATCCCTTATAAAGTCTCTTTAGATTAGGACACTTGAATTAACATGAGAGTTCATATATTTATAAGCATCACTCGAAGAAGTGTGAGTAAGATTATTTATTTCTCATTTTGCAAGGTCCTTGACTCGTAAACCCGAAGATGATTACAGAATTGTTCTTTCAATTACCTTGACTCAAAGAGTCCCTTTGTTAAGCCATTGACCAAGTCCACATTATGGCCCCTATTAAAGACCTCTTAGATTGGTAAAGTCGTACTGCTTGCGAGAGTACTCGGACCGTTGTTGGTATGATGATAATGAGATTGAGTGATTCTCCTAAAAATAGCCCTTATGAATGAGAGTGAGTGAAAGTCCTTTTTAACTAAAAGTCTCTCATTTAATATTTTTAAGAAATCCATGCCATTGTCTTGAATGACAATTCTCTCCTGTGGAAATTTGGGTGATGCAAATATGATAAAGTCATTATGCATAAACCTTGATTGAATTGATGAAAACCTCATTGAATTTTGAAAAGTGCATTTTAAAGTAGCTCAGATTGTCTACCTCTTTAATGAATGCATACTAGTTTTTGCTTTAGTCATGTATGACAGATAATATTTCCTTGAAGACCGAGTAATACTCGACATTCAAGTTGCTCCTTGAAACCTCGAGATTCGGCGTGCTTTCGTAGCCCGAACCCTTTTCACTAACCCGGCGTGCTTTCATAGCCCGGTATCCTTTTTATCGACCCGTATGCTTCCATAGCTCGGTGTCCCTTTATATTAACTCGGCGTGCTTTTATAGCCCAGAGTCCATTTTATTGATTCGGCGTACTTTCGTAGCCCGAAGCCCTTTTCACTGACTCAGTGTGCTTCCGTAGCCCGGTGTCCTTTTCATCGAATCAGTGTGCTTTTATAGCCAGATGCCTCTCTTTATCAACCTGGCATGCTTCCATAGTCCAATGTTCCTTTATATTAATCTAGCGTGCTTTCGTAGCCCAGAGTCCCTTTCATTGATTTGGTGTACATCCATAGCTCGATGTCCTTCTTAATTGATACGGCGTGCTTTCGTAACTCAAAGTCCTTTTCATTGAATCGGTGTGTTTCCATAGCTCGGTGTTCTTTTATATTGACCCGGCATAATTCTGTAACCCAAAGTCCCCCTATCAAATCGGCGTGCTTAGGAGGTATTCTCTCTTAAGTGCACCAGCACTCGACTCAGTTGAGTTATCTCCCAAGGATTTTTCTCTAGATTCAATCTGATTAAGGCGACTGAAGAAAGGTTCGAGTCCTAGTCAAGCAAAAACTCAGTTTAGGCGACCGTAGAAAGGTACGAGTCCTAGAAAAGTTGTTTCCTATTCAAGCAACCATAAAAAGGTATAAGTCCTAGAAAATGATTTTCTGTTTAGGCCATGATTTCCTATTTAGGCCACTGTAGAATGGTACGGGTCCTAAAGAATATTCATTGCTCTAATAGGCGACTGTAGAAAGGTACAGATTCTGGAAAAGCAATTTTTTTTCGTCAAGGCAACCGAAGAAAGGTTCGGGTTCTAGACAACTAAATATTGCCATACTAGGCGATCGTCGAATGGTACCGATCCTAAAAAAGCGGTCTCCTTACAAAGTCTTGTTACTGTTTTGGGTGACCGTAGAAAGGTACGGGTTTTAAACATGTAACATCAACTATCTTGAATTACTTTACCCTCCTTGAAGGTGAGTTATTACAGGTAGGTTCATTTGCCATTTGCATTAATATTTTCATGCATCATACAAGTTGCATTCCAAAATGGAATTCATTTTCCAACAAAAAATCATGCAATGCATATGCATGATCAAAATTTAGGTTTCAAATTGTCTTTGAATGCAACCTCTACGAGCTCACCTTCAAAGAGGGGTAGTTGTTGGCACTTAAATTTTGGCGACCTAATTATTTATTTATTGCATAAAAATTAGGGATTAATTTTTAACCCCTAAAAAAATATAATTAAATCGCCCAGCATATAGTATTATGGGGCATTTTTTTTATTTGCATTTGCATCAGACTGGTGACAGATGGGTTTGAATTGGTAGTTCTAAGCTTTCATTTGACTAGTTGGACTAAGCCCACAAAGAGAGCAAATTAGCCCGAGCCCGTTATTTTTTATAATTGAAAATTATCTTGTGATAAAGGGAGATTTGATATTTTCGGTAATATGACGGTGGATATTTCAATATCATCGAATAGGGCAAGTGTGACAAAGAGATATTGCAAGCTCATCTTTGTAAGATTTGATATTTGAAAAAATTCTATCACAATTTTGAATCTTTAGCAATATGTAATAAAATTGGTGGAGAATATTGCATTCGGGAGGTTATCTTTGTGGATGTTAATTTGAAGAAGGAAATAAAGCCCTAGTCCACTCACATATAGATAGGTTGCTACACTATAGAATAAGGGGCTTCTCTTCTTGTCACTTGGTAGAAGGGGCATTCCTTTGGTTTTTGGGGTAAAAAATAGAGAAACAAAAAAAAAAAAAAAAAAAAAAAAAAAAAAAAAAAAAAAAAAAAAGAAATGTCTATTTTCTTTAGGGAAGTAAAAGTCAGCAAAGGGGGCAGGAGAGTACAGTAGAGAGAAAGACAAGTGAGAGGGACGTGAGAGAGAGAGAGAGAGAAAAAATAAGAAAAAAAAAAGAAGAAAGAAAAAGGGAAAAGGCTTCTTCTCCTTTGCGTACCCTCTACTGCCGTGACTGCCCCCCTGCGCAACATCGCCATGCCTCGTTGCGCCACCGCCATGCTGTTGCCCAAGTCGCTAGCCACCACCACTACAACCCGATGCCAGAAGCCGCCGCTGCTGCTTCTGTTGCATTCGCGACGATCCCGACGCCTTTACTGCTGCTCCTATCCCTTCGTCGCCTCACTTCTTCCGACAAGCACCCCTCGCCCGTTCGCATCGCCACTACTGCCCATCCCCCGTTGGTTGTCGTCCGCGAAGTTTGGAGCGCCTCCGAGAAGATGCCCACAGCAGATTGCCTCTGCTCAAAGCAGATTGCTTCTGCCTCCAAACCCCCCACAATTGATGCTATAAACTGCGGCCACCTACTGCCACCCCTCCGTCCATCATCGGCGAGTTTCAAACGCCGCCATCGTGAAAGCCCGTGCCTCAATCCGCTCTCGCCATGCCTATCACCCGTCACCCATCACTGTGCCTCCACCCGCCCACTGTTGCACTCCGTTCACCTTGCTCGCCATGTCTCCTTCCACCACCTTTGCTTGATGTTGTTGCTCTCCCCCCCCCCCAACACCAGCAAGTCCCGAACTGGATGCCAGCCCCCTACTACACGCCAGCCCCCTGCCACACGCCTGAGCGACACTATTGCTACCCCTCCGATGCTGTTGTAGCACCTATGAATCCGACCGCCCTCTTATCACATGCTTGCTGCCCCTCGTCGAAGCTCCGAGCGCTAACGCCCCTGAAGCCCATGAGCAGCACTTCCCTTCAGCTAAGCCAATGCTTGTCCTCGAGCCACGCCGAGCGTCCATCGCAATTCACGAGTCGTCGATTGCTAAGCTCGATTAAGAAGCCGAAAATTTCAAATTAGGTAGTTTATTTTATTTTTTTTCTTTATTTGAAATATTCCTTAATGAATGGTTGAAATCCCTGACATGAAGTAGCCTTTTAAAATAGGGATTGACAATTTGATTTTCACGCCCGAAATCCGACTCACAATCGCATAGAAAAATCATCAATCCAATCTCATGCTCAAGATTCAATTCGCGATTTTGTTTAAAATTGGCTAATTCGATCTCATGCGCGAGATATGATTCGTCAATTTATGGATATCAATCTTATCTTGCTTGATTTGATGTCGGGTCGTTTGAATCAATTTTGTTCTCATAAAAGAAAGTCCAAAAATTTAGATTAGAGTCATTGCTTGTTTTAGGGTTATTTTGCATGTTTAGAATAGGAGATTTAGTTATTTTGAATTTTTGAATTAAAAAAAATTAATTTAGGATGTTAGTTTTTTTAAATTTAAATTGCACATTTAATTATGTGACAATTTTAATTTCGAATTTCATAGAAAAGAAAAAGAAAAAACTAGAATTATGGCATTCCTTGCACATCATTGCTTATTGGGATAGGATTGCATGTTCAATCTTTATTTTCTAATTAATTAAGTTTAGATAAGTTTTTTTAGATAGATTGCATTTTAGGTTAGGGATAAATCCTAATTTAAATTAAGATTTGGCTTAGCCTAATTATTAATATAAGTTGGATAATATCTTAATCTGAATAGATAATTTTCGCAATTTTTTAATTTCGAATTTCATGGAAAATAACAAAAAAATGTCTTTGAATAAGTTAATTTCATTCTCTAGGATAGATTGCATGCTCATTAAGAAAGCACAAAATATTTCACTTCCGTCATATAGCTTAGGTCATATTGCCATGTCATATCATTTCATGTTAGATTAATAGCATGCATTGCATAAAGCATGATTCTCATTAAATAAGTGAAAACGAAAAAGTAATTGCGTGTTAATTAGAAATTATATCTAAAACTGTCAATGTGAATTCTGATTTAACATTGTAGATGCTTTCGATGTCATGAGGTAAGTCCTGCAATTTATTTACTGTTTTATCTATGTGTTAAATTGGTGGTTTGTGCACCTGCATGATAACCTCACATGTTAGGAAAATAAGTTAAAATCAATTCAAGCTGCTTGCCAAATATTTTTTTTTAAATAAAAGAGAAAGGTACCGAAAGGGCATTAAAGAAATTTAGCGTAATCAAGTCCCCGAACTCATAAATCTTTGGTTTGTAGGCGTAAAGTAAATCTCCCGTTACTTTACTTGGATTTCTAATTGACCCACTAAAAATAGATTAGTGGCAACTCCTAATTAAAATCAATTGCATGTTAAGAACTTGAATCTAAGTCGTGAATTAGTATGGACTTGGGAGAGCTTAAGCTAAGTTTGGGCTTAGTAACCCATTAGCCAAACCCTAAGTGGTTCACCCGAGGTTAGTTCACGACATATGTAATTTGAACAAAGTGGGTGTTTAGAAACAAGATTGATGAAGATGCTAAAGTGACTAGAAACAAGGCAAGACTTGCGGCAAAAGGATATATGCAAGAAGAAGGAATAGATTATGATGAGACATATGCATCAGTAGCCAGGTCAGAAGCTATAAGGCTATTACTTGCATATGCATGTTTCCATAATTTCAGGTTATTCTAGATGGATGTCAAAAGTGCATTCCTAAATGGTTTCATTTGAGAAGAAGTCTATGTGGAACAACCATTAAGATTTGAAGATCCCCAAAAAATAGACTTTGTCTATAAACTGAATAAAGTTTTGTATGGTCTGAAACAGGCACCTTGAGCTTGGTATGAGAGACTGAGTGAGTTTTTAGTAAGTAATGGTTTCAAGAAAGGAATATAAAAACACCACCTTGTTTATTAGAGGGCGCAGCGAAAACGTGATTGAGCTGTAAATACTACCCAAAAGAAAATTAAGGCACTACAACAGACAAATGGTCGAACAAATAGAACCATCCAAATGTCGAAAAATATGTTACAAGCTTATGTTATCGACTTCGGAAGAAGTGAGGATGAGCACCCACAGCTCGTCAATTTCCCCCATGATAGTAGTTTCTAGCAAAGCATTAGCATGGCTCCATTTAAGACTCTGTATGGTCGAGCTTGCAGAAGACCAATTCGTTGAAATGAGGTCGGGGAAAGGAAAATCACTAGTCCAGAGTCAGTGTAACTTATGGCAAATGCCATGCGTATAATTAGGGAAAGGCTTAGGACAACCAAAGTAGGCAGAAAAGTTATATGGATAGGCGAAAGAAACCTTTAGAGTTTTAGGTAAGGAACCATGTCTTTCTTAAGGTGCTACCCATGAAGAGGAGTATTGCACTTTGGAAAGAAAGGGAAGTTAAGCCCCAATTATGCATTTAAATTTTGGGGACGAAAGTTTTTTTAGGGGAGAGAGTTGTAACATTCTCGATTTCGACCCTTCTTTTGGTACTAATTAGTAAGCCAATGATCGGTATGCCAATGGCTGGACTAAGTCATTAAGCCTAGGACTTGGGCCACTAACCTAGCCGAGAAGGCAATTCCTGCTTATGACACCCACACTAGGGTGGCTTTGCCATGAACCCCAAATGTGTCAGAATGGTCAATAGGGGATGTACACAAAAAGTCCTAACCGGGTTCCGATTGCACTGCCATGGCTTATTTCCCATGGTTGCCATATTATTTAGAAATGGACAAAATCGAATTTTCTATAACATCCTAGGTTCTTCATGAAAGAGGATGACTCATCACTTTGGATAGATATTTCTAGATTTGGTAATGATTATCAAAGATTTACCTCGGAAATTAAGTAAAGGACTCTTGGACAAATGGACCAATCAAGAGAAGACATATAAAAGATTCTAGAACACCTCATTAAATGCAATGATAAGTCACCCCGCTTAAGTTTCCCTTGAAGATTCGATAATGATGGCTCAAGATTTAGTGGACCAATTAGAAGAGAACTTAGTGGAATATTCTAAAAGACCAAAATTTAGAAAGCAAGTTCTTTAATTTAGGCATGTGCTAAATATCCAAACCTCATGATTTTCCAAATCTAAGCCATTAATGAATATGGTGAGTCATTAGCTTAGGTGGCCTTATGAAGATTATGTAATGATGGCCAAAAGATTTGGTTTGGAGGAGAAGTTAATGAACATAAGCTTAGGTGTTCCTATAGAAATTTGTTCATCATTACAATAAGACTCTCCTTGGAAAGCAAGTAGGCTAAGTCATGATGACATAGACTATGTGGTCTAATAAAAAGATGGAAAGTGTTCGCCTTGGGCCCTAGGCATGCCACCTTGCAGACTAGGCTTGTCACCTCGACTTTATAGCCGTGTCATCCCAAGAAATGTGATTGGACCATTTGGATAAGTAATGATGAGATTGGTGGCTATAAATAGAAGGAGCCCCCATTCATTTCCATCATTTTTTTAGCCCTCTTGCCATTCACACACCATTCTCCCCCTTCTTTCCTTTCTCTCGGCCTTGCACTATTGCCCCATCAAGTTATCCAAGCTAAGTTTAAGTTGTAGTAAGTAGACTTACTAAACCTTGATTATGGCATTGTGTTATGCTGGTTGAGCCAGATGTGTTCTTGACCATACTTGTGATGCATGTGTTTATTGTTGATTGAGTTTATATGGTGTGTTCATTTTTCATGTTTTGCTCATTTAAGATTTTGTAAGGCTTACTCATGAGTTGGAATCTATGAATGGAAAGATGCCCCGGGCCATGGACGGGTCTCGCTTGGTTTAGATCGACGTCGAGGCATGTCAGAATGAACCTCTCTTGGCGAGTCAGTATTGAGGTGTATCGATCCAAGTCTTGCTTGGCGTAAGCGGTCTTGGTTGGTCGGTTCGGGCCACGAACCTTGTACCTTGCCTAGCATATTATGTAGTTATGGTACTATAGAACATGACGCACATACACTTGTATGAGCACGCCCTCAGGCCTTTTAAGTGTGGGTTAAGAAAAAAATAATAATAAACTGGCTTGTGAATTGTATAATGTGTGATTACTAAATAAAAAATAAGACCTATCATCACATAGCATTGGCGGCGATGCCTCGTTCATGAGAACAGGATGCCCGACAAACTCCGGATGCCCGATGGATTTTGGATGCCCGGTGGATACCGAATGACCGATGGATTTTGGATGTACGGTGGACTTCGGATGTTCGACTAAGTTTGAATGATAGCCGTCATCCTTGGATTAGGGGACATTGTCCGAAAAATTCAGGAAAAACTATAAGAATGGTTATGATAATAAATGAATCCCTTTTGCACATATTCTTTGTGATAGTTTTAACAGTTCGAGCATTGGAGGTAAACCAAACTCTTATCATGCACATGGCTGAGTTGTTGGAATATATTTTACTATTGATCTACTATTTGACATTGTTACGGTAATGTTCATGGATCTAGTTCAGTGGTGAGGCATCCTCTTAACCGGAGTTTAGTGGGTTTACTTACTGAGTCCCCCAACTCACCCTCTTATATTTTAAACTTGTAGGCATGGAGGTCTCGCACCAGTTTTGGGAGCTATAGTCATGCTAGAAACGATAAGGTTACCCCGGCCTTTTGACGTGGAAAATGAATGTATAAGTAGAACGGCCCATAGAAAAGGGCTTGTAAAATATACTGATGCAATATATGTAGTGTGTTTGAAAATGGTTGTTTTCCCTGTTGTTGTTGTATGGGTATATGCTTCTACATGCTCTTAATGAAAAGGTAAGAAGAATTGGGATGGTGACGAGACTGGCATGTCATGAAAATAACCCATATCCCTTAAGACCCTGGAGATGGAGCTAGGGTCATTACATGCATCATCATGATAAGCTTTGAAAGAAATAATTTTCTTAACTTTGGTGTTGGATTCTTCGTTCAAGTGTTAAGCTTCATAAGAAATTAAAGTTTCTATCAATTCATCCATCATGTTTCGTTGAATTCTCATTGTCTCATAAACTAAAGTCTTCACATGACTCCGCTCCTGCTCCTTTGGCATTGCTCTGTGGAGCTTGCTTACTTTATTTGCTTGACTTTCTCATTTGATTTCTTTGTTGAATATCTCGTAGTTTCCTAGAAGAATGTTGATATCTGTTTCTCACTCGATCAGTTCCTTTGAATGTGACATAATCTATTCCATATTTCTTTCACTATGATTCAAGAGGAAATTCTGTTTAACTCATTATGGAGAGAGGGAACAATAAAGTAAATGTTTAGTTTTGCCATTACAAGTTTGTCTTCTCTAAAATCTTCGAGTTGAGCTGCAGCAGCAGTAACAACTATGGCTGGTGGTTAATTATCGCTTTCTTGTTGAATAGGTGGTCTAGCTGGAATAGCAAGTCCAATGACAATGATTCCCACATCCGTAGTTCATTCTTTCAAAGTATTGAGGCTTGTTGGAAGCATGAGAATCAAAAGCAAGCTACGAATGTTAGCCATCTAAATAAATCTTTATGTTTAAAAGTAAAGCACTTCAACACACAAGTAACTGCGCTTTGATACCAATTGTTGAGATTAACAAAACAAAATAAAAGGGGAGGTTGAATAGGTTGTACAAAGATACAAAAAAAACTTTTGCAGAATATCAAACGATCGACACACAAGATAGTGTTAAAAGCAAGTCTGTGATGCTAGTGTGAAAGAGAGTGAAGTAAATAGATCACATAGTGATTTAAAGTGGTTCAGCTTTATTCTCAAGCCTACGTCAATCCTCCTACTGATAGTCTTAACAATAGTTGAATTCCACCAATATTTAGCAATACAAGTTACAACTAGCTAGTGTTGTTCATTTCACACCAATATTCACCATTTATTTCTGTTATTTTCTCTTTTGTATGATATCAACAGATTTTTTCTTGAGTGACCGTATTATTTGGAAATTAAATTGTGCCTCTTTAATTTTTTTTTTTTTTGTATTAAATACTTTCCATGAATAGTCTTGACCCTTAATAACTACCTATGAAGATACTGACCCTTAATAACTACCTATGAAGATACTCGTGCCTAGATCAAAGTTATTTGTGTTTGAATTTTTCCTCCACCGACCGTGTTAGGTGAAAATAATCCATATATTACAATGTGTTGATGAAAATTAGGGAATGTTACTTTAAAATAGCAAACAAAAGAAAGAAAAGAAAATAGATCTATGATCTTCGTGTGAATTCTTTTTCTCAATCCTCAGGTTAATTTTAAGGTTCGAACTCCCCACCTCTTTCCGTTCAACTGAAAGTTAATTCAATTGATGAACCGATAAAAAAAAAAAAATAGTTGGTATGTAGAAAAAAGAGATTAAATTCATCTATTAAATACCTAACGAGTCTTCTTACCTATGCACCTCTTTCCGTTCAACTGAAAGTGAATTCGATTGATGAACCGATTAAAAAAATAGTTGGTATGTAGAAAAAAGAGATTAAATTCATCTATTAAATACTTAACGTGATTCTTCTTTACCTATGCATTGTTCACTTACCTACATGAGAAATTATAGATTTACTACTACCGAGAATAGTACAAGTAATTAGTACGTATTTGTGTTTCTTACGAAAAAAATTGAGTCAATATATAGATCGGGTAGCTTTACTATTGACCCAGTCTTTATCATGTAATCAACAATGCATTTGTTTCTAAGGTGATGTGTATTAGCCATTAGACATTACATTCTTATCCATACTGGGATTATGCATGAGAAACCATATTGTCAAGGAGAGTAAGGGCCTATTTGTTTTCATTTCTTTTTTCTGTTTTTAAATAGTTTTTTTTTTTTTTTTTTTGTTCTAGGGAACAAAAAAGAACATAAACGCGTTTGTTTGCGTTTTTGTTCCAATCTATTTTTTTGTTCCTAGAAACACATCTGGAACAAAAACAAGAAATAAAAAAATTTTGTTTCTTATTTCGGAAAAAAATTTAATGACACTTTTTCTCTCTCTTCCATTTTTTTCTCTTTTTTTCTTTTTCTTTTCTTCTTCTTTTTTCTTTCTTTTGTCTTTGGCTGGCGATGCTGTCGAGGGCCGGCGACCTCGCCGGAGCGTCGCCAGCCCCTGGCGAGGCCGACCTCGTGCCGGCCTAGGCGAGCTCAATCGCGCCTAGCTACGGCCGGCGAGCCTCGCCGTGGCCGGGCAAGGCCGCTAGCCCTCGTCGGCCGGTCGCGCCGCGCCATGGTCGAGGCCGAAACTAGCCAAATGAAGAAAAAGAAAAAAAGAAAAAGGAAAAAAAAAAAAAGGAAAAATAAATAAGAGAATAAGAAAAATAAGAAAGAAAATAGAAATATCAAAATTAAAATATTAAAAAATTAAAATAAATAAAAAAATTATACAAATTTACCAAACGTGTTTCTATTCTTTTTATATTTCTAGAAAGCATTTACCAAACGCGTTTTTTTTGTTCAAAATTGTTCCCCGAAACAAAAATACTTTTTTCTATTTCTATTCCTTAAACAATTTTTAAACAGAAATGTTACCAAACACACTCTAAGTCAATCACCAATTGATGATTGAACGTAAACAAAAATAAATTAGATTCATACCCATAAATTCAGATATACACAGGCAAATATTTGCTTGTAAGTTCTAACCACATTTTTTTTATTAGGAAATAATATCAATATATGTGGCCAACAAGAAATAAAATAAAATAAAAACTATGACAGATTAGGTTTCAAGTTCTAAAAAATAAGGAACCTATTCCTGCTAATAAATTTGCCTATGCCTATTTAGCAGTGGGGCCAATGTGAATGGATCACATCCAATTATTCAGTCCTTAAAGAAATTTGAACTATTCCTTCCACTGTTTTTTACTTTAATTTCGCTTTCATCATTTACTTTGAAAGATTAGGATAATTATTAGGCAGTATGGACCAAAGTACCTCTGTGTGAGAAACATTTTGCCAAATATCAAAACATACTCATCTAGACGTTGACACTTGAGTCATTGTTTATATATCTTTGTCTTGGTCTTGAAACTCAGAAGAATCCAAGTCGCGTGCGGCTCTTGAAAGGATATGAGTGGCTTTTCATTAATCGAAATTGCAGCAAAGCTGAATGATTGCCTGAGAGTCCCTACCTCCGTGGACCAGGCCCCCGAGTGGGAACCTTGTGTAATTATGAAAGCTCATTGCTCTTTTGTCTCGTTTCTTGAGGGGAATCTAATTCGAGTCATGAACCCTTAATCAGTTGAACAATTGGGTCATGTGAAGTATACATGAAAAAATGAAAACGACGGTTGATACGTACTAGATACACGTACAATATAGCCATAGCAAAACATATTTATTGCCCAACCCCACCCTCCCCCGCCCCGCCCACCCCACCACCCCCCCCCCAAAAAAAAAAAAAAAAAAAAAACCTTTCCCCCTTTAAGGTCGCCATCGCCGTTATCACTGTCACACCCCTTCCCGTTCTGTCTGCACCTCAAGTGCCGTTGCCACTAATTCAAAAGCTAATTCTTTTGATAATGCTCGAAGTATCTTTGTGCATTCCTCATTTGTATAGGTCTTGCCGAGTGTAGCAAGTCCACACGATGTAGTTGAACGGCATGACCATTCTAATGATGCCTTCACAAGACTTAATTTTAAATGTCCCATAATCTTCAAGCAAGATGTTCATCTGGATTTCTTTAACTCTATTGGTCCCTTCGTAGTTAAGTTTAAGCGCATACCAAATTTTCTTTTCCGGGTGAAGAAACTCTATTAAACTCACTAGACGATAAATCACAATACGAAGTATGTATAACTTTTGAGATTAGAGTACAGTAGAATCTGCAATTGCATTTCCAGGGATTGCATTTCTTCTTATGGGAATATATAGACCTCTTTCAATTACCTTCCATAGCGCGCGCTGCATAGATTTTAAATGAACAATTTCGTCTTGCATTTCCAATCAGTACTTGTTAGTTCCTCTGAACATAGGAGGTTTGTGTCCATTGCTAAAATAAGCTCCTACAATGCTATCTATATGATATTTTACTTCGAAGTGTGGAATACTTCGATTTCGATTCTTACGCACTTCGCTTTGATATTAGTCGATATATATATATATATATATATATATATATTTTTTTTTTTTTTTTTTTTGGGGGTGAAGGGGGGGAGGGAGCGTGGGGAAGCGGGAATTGATTGTCTAAGAAAACTTGTAACTTTTATAGAGTACTAGACAGACAGTCGGGTGTATGTAGAAATAGTTATCTACTATCGATGGAAATATAAAAGAGTTCAGGACATAGAAGAGATGCAAAACAAATTTATAATGGTTTGGCCTTCCCCTTGACCTACTTTACACTACTAACTAACAGCTTCAACAATGCTATAATTCACTATGTAATTCTTGAGATTTTACAGCTTGCAGGACGTGTTGCTTCCACACGAAGCTTTAGTAGATGCTTCTGCATATTCTTGCAACTCTCACCACACTATAACTCACTCTCTTCTTAGATTTCTTATGCACATACTTCGACAGAGTAATACAATTTGATTTACACATCTTTACACATCTTTCCTCCCTTTACTTTCCAAAATATTGTACTCAATGATGCATTAGCATCAGGATTTATCTCCAGTTAATCTAATATATGGATAGTTTCGATCAAAAAAGCATAGGCTAGTTTTTTTCCATTTCCTCAACTCTATTCCTTTTCTTGGGTTGAATTTATAGCCATCATACGTCAAATGACCACTTGAAACTCAAATCCCATGAATAGCCGTTGCATTTGTCATTTGCTATCGTAAAATGCTGTTTAGTAGCTCTGCAAAGTCTATTTGCTAAGATGGTCAGTTCTGCTTCTACAGAGTCTGTCATCTCTATTACTTGCCCAAATATGGCAAACTATTATGGTATTCTCCAACCCATCTTTTAGAGGAATTCAACACCTGAAATCAATTGTAAACTACAGTATTGAATTTAAATCAAATTGATAAAGGGTTTTGGTCTTCCTTCTAGGATTTTATAGGCTTGTGTGTACAACTGACACTCCATTTGTAGAGAGAACTCCTTTTGCAATAAGGCCCATCCAAATTTTTCTATGATTGCTTGTCCTCTAGTTTGTTCACCATACCCAAGGTCTATCCAAGCTTATTGACATCTTCATGTCCTTTTCTTCGTCCACCTTTTATTGGTCCATCTAGTTATCAATATATCTCACATCCAGTAGCATGCTCACATTTTGTAGAGCAAAGTTGTTTTGCACTCTTAGGGCCAACATGGGAACGCTTCTATTTCTCTGTTCTTTTGCTCTCTTTCTCCCCAGAAC
The DNA here is from genome assembly GCA_014182555.1 of Eucalyptus erythrocorys. Lineage (NCBI taxonomy): Eukaryota > Viridiplantae > Streptophyta > Magnoliopsida > Myrtales > Myrtaceae > Eucalyptus > Eucalyptus erythrocorys. The sequence continues at coordinate 26,518,041 of CM024600.1, read as the reverse complement.
AAAAAAGAACAAAAATTGTTTAATAACATTAACTAATTTTTCTATTCCCCAAAATAGAAAAGCAGCCGGGGGATAGATTTGAAATAAAAATGAGAACTAAAAAAAATGTAGCATCTTGCTCCCCGGAACAATTTCTAGAAATAAATTAATTTTTTCTTTTCTTCTTGTTACTTGCTGCTCACCACACCTGACGGTCACCACCCACCACTGTTGACCCCTATTGGCTGCCGCCCCCAGTCACCGACTGGTCACTACCCACTGCCAACTGCAACTGACCGCCCTACCGCCCACAATCGTCAATTGCCAACCGCCAGTGGGCAGCTGTGATGGGTAGCAAGCAAGAAGAAGAAAATAAAAAAAGAAAAAATTTCTTAAAAATTAAAAGAAATTCCACTTTACAAAAAAATTTGTGAATCGTACAAAATGCATTCTTGTTCTTTTTCTGTTATAAAAATAGAAATTTTGTATAGTTACCAAACAAGTTATTTTACTCAAAAATTATTTCAGAGAGTAGAAATAGAAAAGAACTATTTCTAAAAAGAAATTGTTCTTGGAAATAAAAATGTTATCATTCACACCCTTAGACGTCCCATTGCTAAAACCATCAACCCATAAATATGTGTTTGTAAGGGCAATACTTATCAATTCAATTACACATGTTAGTATACTTAAAATGTTTTGTCATCCTCAAAGCACCTGTTGGCATCTAAATTTTGACTATCTATTTAGGGTTTCATTGCATAGAATATTGGAGATTAATTTTTAACCCCTAAAAAAAAATCATTGAAACTGCATAGCATATTAACTTTAGGGGCATCTACATTAAGTAGTGATAGAATTCGTTAAAAATTTGTTAAATTAAAAAAAAAATTATTATTTTTTATATATTTCATTTTATTGAAGTTGAGCTAGACCCGGCCGAGTTAACCAAGACCCTTATCTCTTTTCCGGCTAGGCCTAGCCCAACTCTTTTCTTTCTTTTCTTTTCCTCTACACGGGCCAGCCCATCATCCTTTCTCCCAAGCCTAGCCCATGTGTTGGTCTCCATCCCCCTCACATCATTCATGCTTCTGCAAAAAGGAGGGTAGAAGCTAGAGAACAGAGCATCGCGCAGTAGAGGGTTACAAGGGAGCAAAGGTTGCGGCATGATCTGCAGGTCAGGGTCAGGTCGGCTCGTAAGGTGGCAATGGCAAAAGCGATGAGTGCTTGCCGATTGCCCTAAAAAGCGAGGGGGCTCGCTTGTTTGAGGAGAGAAAGAGAAATCGTTCGAGAAAGAAACTGTGAGAGAGAGCGACTACAGGCAAGAAGGAGTTCTCCAGTTGCTCGGCCGCACTTGAGTCTCGTTTGATATGCCCCAGCCATTATCCTCGTCGCCTCGACCTCGCTTTCCCTGTACCCACTGTAGGAGTTTTCTTAATGTGGACTACATTAATTGACATTGTAATTTACCATTTTACGGGATTTGATCTAAGGTGAGATAGAAGGTTTCTTAATTAGTCTAATATGGGGCTGGCTAGTATGGGCCGAGTTGAGCCTGGCCCATAATGAGGGGGCCTGGCTGGAAACTCTATAAATAATGCTCAAGTCTCTCTTCTAACCCTAATTCTCACATATCCTCACATAAGGAGCCTTTACCCAACACTAAACCGTGAGGGAGGCCGCCTCATTGAGCCAATGATACGGAGGGCAATAGAGGAGAAGGATTTGCACAAGGAACATTGTGTTTCCGCTTTCACTTTAAGAACGATGGATCCTAAAACAGGTACACTAATCTTTCTATTTAATCATGCATGTTCTTATTCTAGTTATGAAGATCTTGGGTTGTGCATAATCTGCATCCAACATGTGGTATCAAGGCCTCTATAACCCTAGAACTTGAATGCAATTGATTTTGCCTTAGTTTGTACTGATTTATCCTAATTTGTACAGATTTGCCCTAATTAGGACGGATCTTGCCCTAATTTGTGATTTTCAAGATTTTTTGTTCAATAAAAATAAAATTAAATTGCAAATTCGGAATGGGCTCGACGAGACGAGCAAAACCATGGGCGGCACGTCGCCGAAGGACGCCACACACGCCCCCACGCGCGGCCACACGCCGCTGGGGCGTTGAACATGTGCTCCATGTGTGGTCACATGCCCCCACGCGCAGGGCGCAGCCCGAGTGTGCGACACACGTGGCCGCTGACGTCACAATGATGTCAGCGAGTCCGACCTGACACATGTGCCGCACATGCGTGATGACATCACGATGATGTCAGCGACCTGACCCGGATGACGTCATCAACCAACCCGATGATGTCATCAACACGATCCAAAAGGCGACCGACCCGACCTAACCCAACCCAACCCAGGACTCGACCCGACTCGACACGTTGACCGACCCGACCCGGTCAACCATTGACCGAACCAGTCAACTGGTCGAACCGAGCGGCTGGACCAGACGGTTGGACTAGGAATCGGTCGAATCGCCACCGGTCGAACTGGTTTCTAACTGGCCTTACGCCACGCGCGTGATCCCCATGCGCCACGCACTCAGGCGGCGCGTGCGAGCACGTGGGGTCTCCTTTTGGCGCATGGCTGACAGCATTGAACTCGTATGGTGATTTTCTATCTTGTGGTATATTTATTTGATATGTTTGATGATTTTATGGATGTGAAATCGCATATGAAACCCTAAATACGTGTATTTTAAGTGAATTTGTGCGTATTTTTACTTTTATTTTTCTATGATTTTGGAAATACAAGTGCTGGGTTACTGGTATGTTATTTTATTAATGAATAAGGTTGTGTAATTAGCATGATATGTGATTTCAGTGATATATGGCCCTATCACTAAAGTTGAAATCACATATATATGGTGTATATGAGATATAAATTTTATATCCCTGGTATGAGAGAGTTTCAAGGATTCAATTGAGTTGTGACCGCCAAAGTGGCATACTCGATTGGGTTTGAGAAATTTCGGTCTCGTATCTTGATTAGGATGTCTCCTGGTCTAATGCATAGTCATACTCCCAAAGGAGGTGATTGTGTATTAGTTCATGGATGAATATATGATGGTGTGCTGGAGGAGTAACTGATTCTAGTGATTCATATGCCCAAAGGTGATGAATTCACGAAGATCGGAATATATTCTTATGATCGCTATCATGTAGGGAGTGTACAACTGCTTGTCATGTATTCTGCCCAAAGGTGATTATGTGATTTTGCATGTAACTCTATGGATGTGTACTTATGTGTCAAGTTACACGATGCTCACATGATGCTAATTATATATACACTGCTTGTCTTTCAGTCACCTTTTTCTATAAATGGTAACTCCATCACTAAAGAGGTTCTTGCTGGTTCTAACTTTAAGAAATGGATAGAAGATTTTCTTTTTGCTATAGAGATGGCAGATGTTCATATGGCTCTTACTGCCGATCGGTCGGCAACTATCACTGTTGAGAGTACAGAAGCTCATAAAGCACATTTTACTGCCTAGGAAAAGAGCAATAGAATTTGCTTGCTATCCATGAAGCGTTCAATTCAAGAACACTTGAAAAGTGGTTTGCCTACGGACTGCACTACTAGGCAAATGATGGAAGCTTTGGTGGCTAGGAGTCGTGTATCGTCTAATGCTGAGATAGGGACACACCTGCAAACACTATTTACCATGAAGTATGATGGTTCTAATGGAGTAAGAGATTATATTTTGAGGATGGTTAATATGCAGACAAAGCTTCAGGCTCTCAATGTTGCTATTCACACTACCTCCATTGTCATCAAGCTTTAAACACTTTTCCTCCTAATTTTGGGATTATCAAGACCAATTATAGTTCCCAAGATGAAGCCTGGTTGGTTAATGACCTGATTGCTAGGGTGGTAGCAGAGGAAGAGAAATTGAAAAAAGACAAAGGGCACGTTGCTCTTTATGCTTCAAGTTTTGGCAGTGATAAGGGTAAGAATTAAGGGTGTGCATGGTTCGGGCTGGCGGTTCCCGACCTAGAACCGGGAACCGCCCGCTAAGGACCGGTTCCAAAAAATTGGAACCGGGATCCACCCGTTTGTTGCATGTTTCCACCCGAGAACCGGACCAGCCCGGTCCGATTCCCGGGTGGATCCATGGAACCGATCTTGATGTGAAAAAATTTTGGTTTTCAACATAGAGCAACTACGTGACATCAAAGCAAGCCAAAGAAAGAAAAGTCAAATTTAAGTACGTGGAACAAATATTCATTTGTTGTAATTATAAATGTATCTCGTAGATTAAAAAAAAAAAAAAAAAAGCGAACAAATGGAATGCAATATTCTCCCATTTCCTACTTGCAAATAACCATAGATGGTTAAATTTTCTTTGACCAAAGGTAAAGGTTCCCTAGAGAGTGAGATGAGATGTAGGGTTTCTTTTAGTAATTTTTTTTTTAATATTAAAAAGGCTCCGGTCCGGTCCAGCTGGGTGGGTGGGCGGGCGGGCGATCCGCCCATGGAACCGGGAATCGAACCGGTACCCACCGGTTCTAATAAATTGGAACCGGGAACCGGACCGGTTCCCTCAAGACCCGCCAGTTTCGGGCAATTCCGGTCCGGTTCCAGGCGGTCCGGGCGGATCCTAGGTATTTTGCACACCCCTAGTAAGAATGTAAAAAATTATACTCATAAGGGAAATTGTGATGCTACTAGACCTTCCAACAATAAAGGAAATTCTGAAGGTGCTGGTCCTTCTAACAATTTGGGTCCTAAGAAACCATTCCCCAAGAAAATGGGTGTTCTTTGTTACTTTTGCAGGGAGAGAGGACACCTAAAGAAGCACTGCAAAAAGTTTAAGGCTTGGTTGTCTAAGAGAACCAAGAAGAGTGAGCCTAAAGGTAATGATTGTTTGGCATTAGTTTATGAATCCAATCTATCTGAAGTCCCGACTAATTCGTGGTGGCTAGATAGTGGTGCAACTAATCATGTTGCATTTACCATAGAGGGGTTCATAAATAGAAGGATGCCAAATCAGGATAAATCAAAGCTCACTATGGGAAACATCATTGGAGTTGATATCGAGTTTGTGGGAGATGTTATTTTGGTTTTAGATTCTGGTCTTAGGATGATGTTGAGAAGCACTCTTTACGTACCTTCATTTAGGCGAAATTTAGTTTCTATGTCTTGTTTGGACATGTGTGGATACTCTTTTGAAATAAAGAGTAATGCTATTTCCATCTTTTATGATTCCATTAAGATTAGGTGTTACAATTTATCTAATGGATTATATCGATTGAGTTTATCTCCCAACGACATGTACGTTGCTTATTCGGCTGAAAAAGTTGTTTCCAAAAGGCTTCTACCTAAGGAATAGTCTTATATATTGTGGCATAAACGACTTGGTCACATCTTTAAAGAAAGAGTAGAAAGGCTTGTAAAAACTGACATTTTGCCTACTCTTAAAGGTGATCAAAAGACTTGCGTGGACTGTTGTAGAGGTAAGATGACTAAAATAAAGAAGAAATCCACTGTACGAAGTTCTAACTTGTTGGAAGTTATTCACACTGATATTAGTGGACCATACACAGCTACTTTATGCAGAAATTTTTATTTCATCACATTTATTGACGACTATTCCCGATATGGATACTTGTACTTGATTAAAGAAAAATCTGAGTCTCTTGAAAAATTCAAGATTTTTCGGACTGAAGTGGAGAAACAGTTGGGAAAAGTTATAAAGATTGTCAGATCTGATTGTGGTGGTGAGTATTTTGGTAGGCACGATGATGTTGGACAACTTAAAGGGCCGTTTGCTAAATACTTAGAGGATTCTGGGATAGTAGGTCAATTTACTATGCCCAAAAGCCCTGAACAAAATGGCGTAGCTGAAAGGCCCAATCGTACTCTTATGGATATGATGAGAAGTATGATTAGTAGAACCAATTTACCTATTTTTCTATAGGGTAAAGCTTTGAAAACAGCCATTTATATTCTAAATCGTGTTCCTACTAAAACGGTTCCATTGACTCCTTTTGAATTGTGGACTGGACATAAACCTAGTTTGAATTGGGGATGTCCAGCAGAGGTGAAGTTATATAATCTAACATTGAATAAGCTGGATTCCAAAACTACACGGTGTTACTTCGTGTCTTACCCAAATCATTTAAAGGGGTATCGGTTTTATAACCCCAATGGAGATACAAGAATTGTGGAATCTCATACTACAAAATTTCTTGAATTTGATGTAGCTGAAAAGGGTAGCCGCTCACAAACTATCGAAGATGATAGTATAGTGGAGATTACTGGATCCTCATCTCATCCTGTGCAGACAACCATGGAGCCCCCTGCGCCACAAAATGAACCTATTATGGCTCAGGATTCTATTGTTGAGACAGTTCCTGATGAAATTCCTCAAGCCTCTCAAATTCAGAATGAGGTTGAAGTAGCTCCACTTAGAAGATCTACTATGGAAAGACGTTTAGCTATTCCACTAGACTATGTTGTCTACCTAGGAGAGCATGATTATGATATTGGCTTTGTTGTTGATCCGGTCACTTATACGGATGCTATCTCATGTCCTCAATCAGATTTGTGGCTAGATGCGATGAAAGATGCGATGCAATCTATGAAACATAATGGTGTTTGGGAGCTTGTTGAATTACCTGAAGGTTGTAAACCTATTGGCTGCAAATGGATATTCAAGACTAAAAGGGATTCTAAAGGAAAGATTGAAAAGTTTAAAGCCAGACTGGTAACTAAGGGTTTCACTCAAAGAGAAGGAATAGATTATGAAGCAACATTTTCTCCAGTTTCTTCTAAAGATTCCTTCAGAGTGATCTTGGCATGGTAGCTCATTTCGATATGGAATTACACCAGATGGATGTTAAGACTGCTTTTCTTAATGGAGACCTTAATGAGGAGGTCTATATGATGCAGCTTGAAGGTTTTACAGCAAATGACTCAGGTAAGCTTTTTTGTAGATTAAAGAAGTCTATTTATGGCCTTAAGTAAGCTTCTAGACTGTGGTATTTCAAGTTTCATAGTCTTGTCACTTCATTTGGTTTTATTAAGAACAAAGTAGATCAGTGCATATACACCAAGGTCAGTGGGAGGAAATATATTTTTCTCATACTTTATGTGAATGATATCTTACTTGCGAGTAGTGACATTGGTTTACTGCATGAGACAAAGCGAATGTTATCAAAAAATTTTGATATGAAAGACCTTGGTGAGGCGTCTTTTGTTCTTGGCATTGAGATTCATAGGGACCGCTCATGCCATTCATTGGGTTTGACTCAGGGGGCATATATTAATCGCATTTTGGAAAGATTCAATATGCATGATTGCAAACCAGGAATTGCTCCTGTTATTAAGGGTGATAAATTGAGTCTTTCACAATACCCTGATTCAGATTTTGAGAAAGCTCAAATGAAGAATGTACCTTATGCTAATGTGCTTGGAAGTATCATGTATGCTCAAGTTTACACTAGGCCAAATATTGCTTTTGCAGTAGGGCTTCTAGGCAGATATCAGTCAACTCCAGGACGCGATCACTGGGTTGCTACCAAGAAAGTTTTAAGGTACTTAAAATGAACAAGGGATTACATGCTGATTTATAGACATGTTCCAAACTTGCAACTAGTAGGGTATTCAAATGCAAATTTTGCTGGTTGTCAAGATGATAAGAAGTCAACAACATGATACATATTTATGTTGGCAGGAGGTGCAGTATCATGGAAGAGCGAGAAACAGAAATCCATATCTTCTTCTACCATACAAGCGGAGTTTATAGCATGTTTTTCAACTGTTATTCAAGCTATTTGGCTCTGGAACCTCATTAGGGAGTTATCAGTTTTTGATTTTGTGGATAGACCCATATAGCTACATTGTGACAATAATTCTGCAGTGTTGTTTATTAACAACAACAAAAGTCTCAAGGGGTCTAAACACATGGAGGTCAAGTTTTTGACCATAAATGAATCAGTACAGAATGGTGATGTTGCTGTAGATTATATTCCTACAGATGATATGGTTGCAGATCCACTAACTAAAGGCTTACGCCCGTGTGTATTTGATCGATATGTCATTAGCATGGGCCTAGGAGCATCTTGGGATGCTGTTATTAGTGGGAGTTGTATTTTATTTTTCTTAAATAAAGTTTATATCTGCATTTGTTACAATTTAGTAACATTTTGATATATACATATATATATATATGTATATTGTTAAAAGTCTCAATGTATTGTTTAAACCTTGAGTGAAGGCTAAACTTTGTGCATTTCTTGTGATGCATAAAGAAAGGTTAACCATAAGGATAAGACATATGTGGGTTCATTGGAACCATAATGTCATTCTCTTGTGACACAAGCTTTAGAAGGTAAGAGAATGGTGACTGACAAATGGGATCTCTCTATGAGAGATGTTAGCCATTTGCCACACTACCATATTGAATCCATATCAATAAAGTTGAAAGCACTTGTGACCATGGAAGACTCTGTGTGTATACATGCAGTTACCGCTATGATTCGGTGTTTGAGACTTTATGGGATACGATTGACTATTAAGAATTATCTCTGGACCAATGTGCGCACATACACCACAATTTCAATTAATATAGTCCAAGTGAGAGATTGTAAGAGTTTTTCTAGTGTGGACTACATTAATTGACATTGTAATTTACCATTTTACAGGGTTTGGTCTAAGGTGAGATAAAAGGTTTCTTAATTAATCTAATATGGAGCTAGCTAGTGTGGGCCGAGTTGAGCTTGGCCCGTAATGAGGGGGCTTGGCTGGAAACTCTATAAATAGTGCTCAAGTCTCTCCTTTAGCTCTAATTATGACGTATCCTCACATAAAAAGCATTTACCCAACGCTAAATCGTGAGGGAGGCTACCTTATTGAACCAGTGATATGAAGGGCAATAAAAGAGAAGGATTTGCACAAGGAACATTGTGTTTTCGCTTCCGCTTCAAGAACGATGGATCCTAAAATAGATGCGTTAATATTTCTATTTAATCATGCATGTTCTTGTTCTAGTTATGGAGATCTTAGGTTGTGCATAATCTGCATCAAACACCCACATCTCCGACAAATGTCTTTTTGGTCCGACCTTCCCTTGCCCCTAGGATCTCGACTCGGGGACATCACGAGGCAGTTGGCCATAGCTCGGGTTGTCTCGATTTCACCCCATAAACACCGTCTTTGAGCCAGATAGGGGTCTTCGCATCTAAATGCTCACCCTTGCAAGCCCCTCTATTGCCCTTCGTATCACTGATAGTCAATCTAACATATTTAATGCAAACAGTAACGATGGTCCATGATGATGATGACTATGATGTCCGGGCACGAATCAAGAGAATCAAAGAAAACGGCGGGGAGTTTATTACACTCCCATCCATGGAAGGGGCGCGTCTCTCTGGGCCCGTTAGAGTTAATGGGCTCGATTCAGCAGAGAGCCCAAAAATCTTCCGAAACCCGATCCCGAATCGGAAATAGAAAGTCCCCTTAAAGGCCACGCACGCCCGCTCGCAAGAGTTAGGGCATTAGAGACCGAAGAGGTGGCGTTTCCGATTCGGTCTCTAATGCCCTAACTCTTGCGAGCGGGTGTGCGTAGCCTTTAAGGGGGACTTTCTATTTCCGATTCGGGATCGGGTTTCGGAAGATTTTTGGGCTCTCTGTTGAATCGAGCCCATTAACTCTAACGGGCCCAGAGAGACGCGCCCCTTCCATGGATGGGAGTGTAATAAACTCCCCCGCCGTTTTCTTTGATTCTCTTGATTTGTGCCTGGACATCATAGTCATCATCATCATGGACCATCGTTACTATTTGCATTAAATATGTTAGATTGACCATCATTACTGTTTGCATTTTTGGAAAGACACACTTGCAAATCAGGATGAGACCCCTCGTGATAGCCGAAACCGCTGCAATAAACAACAAGAACTGGGACTCCATGTGACTCGGCTTGATTACGAAGACCGAGGCCCCATAACTTATCCCCATGGAGATCATCGCAACAATCACCTCGAAAAAAGAAAGGGAAGCCCCAGGTGTGGAAGATTATGAGAAACATCGATGTTGAGAAGGCGAGCGTGTTGAATGCAAGGAATATGTAGAAGGCCGTCACGTCCATGGCGAAAATGGCCCACCCCACCTCGCCCACCGTCTTGCCACCTTTGTTAAGCGAGTCGTCCTGCCATACCCCGCCAGGGGGATTCACGCCGGCTTGGAAAGTCACAGCAGCAATCAGGGTGGCCACCACGAGGTGGTAGTTGGCGAAGCCCGTGTCATCATTTCCCCCTCTGTGCCGGAACAAGGTAATGAAAAAATTCCTTATGTGTTCCATGATTCGCGCAGAATTAGAAGGGTGCGTCTCACGGGCGAGCGAATCGCTTTTAAAGAGGCAAAATCAGAAGAAGCCAGACCAAGAAATAGACGTTGATGCTGAGTCAATGGTTTTAATTTCTCTCTCATAGGCAAAATCAGAAGAAGCCAGACCAAGAAGTAGACGTTGACGTTGAGTATTGGAAAGGCAAATATATATGGGAAAGGCAGCTGTGATATGCTTTTATATATATGCTTTTATTTAGGCCGTTTACTTAGGAAGTTTTGTGTACATATCTTTTATTGTGTTATCTTTGTATTTTTGGTAGTTTAGCCTTATTAGGAGATTGTTTGATAGCTGTATCTTCTTGTATATATGTTGCGTTTCTATGGTAATGAAGGACAGAATTCTCATTCCAAAATTCCTCAGTTCTTTTACATGGTATCAGAGCCATGGCTGATGGAAAGAAAGGTGAGGAGAGTTCTGGAACAGACAAGAAAACCTCTAGCCCTTACACACTGAATTCGAATGACAACCCGAGTAACTTGATTACCCAAGTTCAGTTGAAGGGCGAGAATTATGAAGAATGGGCGCGAGCTATGCGGACTGCATTACGAGCCAAGAAGAAATATGGTTTTATTGATGGATCTGTCAAGCAACTAACAGAGGATTCGCTGGAACTTGAAGATTGGTGGACGGTTAATTCCATGTTGGTTTCTTGGGTGTTTAATACCATTGAACCAACACTTCGCTCGACTATCTCTCACATGGAGAACGTGAAAGATCTGTGGGATGATATCAAGTAGAGATTCTCAATTGGGAATGGTCCACGAATGCAGCAACTGAGATTGGATTTGGCCAATTGTAGGCTGGATGGTCAACCCATCGTGTCCTATTTCGGTAAACTCAAAATCTTGTGGGATGAAATAAATAACTATGATCAGATACCAGTTTGTGTTTGTACAAGTTGCAGATGCAATTTAACCATTGAATTGGAAAGAAAGCGTGAAGAAGAGAGAGTTCATCAGTTTTTGATGGGCTTAGACGAAGAAGGATATGGAACAGTGCGCGCTAATATTTTGAGCACTTAACCTTTGCCTAATCTAAATCGTGTCTATGCTATGGTTGTTCAGCAAGAGCGAGTGCAAACTATGACACGAACCAAGGATGAAAGAGGCAATCCCATGAGTTTTGCAATCCGGGCAAGTGGTCAAAATTCAAGGGGGGATAAAGATAAAATCCCGTTTTGTTCTAATTGCAACCGAGAGGGACATGATGCTGAAAGTTGTTTTCAACTAATAGGATATCCAGAATGGTGGGGTAATAGACCACGTGGAACCTCTGCCGAACAAGGTAGTGGTCAAAAGCGTAGTAATAGAGGTGGACGTAACAAGGGAGGTGGTGCTCGTGCCAATGTCTCACATGCAACTAGAGTTGATGGTGGGCAAGGAGTCGTGACGGATTCAGATCGAAAAGGTCTTAGTGGATTGAATGATGAGCAGTGGGCAACTTTATTGGGAATGTTAAGTTCTCATCGAATAGTGCCCATGAGAGGTTGACGAGGTAAACATAGTATTTTTCCTTGGATTATTGACACGGGAGCTTCCCACCATATGACAGGAACGTTGGCATTTTTGAGAGAATTACGTGACATTGTGCCATGCTCAGTCGAGTTACCTGATGGAGAAAAGACCATGGCAATGAAAGAAGGAACTGTGTTGCTTGGAGGAAACTTGAAATTGCAACGAGTTCTTTTTGTCCCCAATTTGAAATGCAATCTGATTTCTATATCATAACTTCTTAATGATTCAAATTTGGTTATTCAACTCACTAACAAAATATGTGCTATACAGGACCTAAATTCGAGGAACCTAATTGGAGCGGGTGAGCAACGCGAGGGGCTTTACTTTCTCAAGGGAGTGACTTCAGTACATGCTTGCACGGTGGTTGATATGGAACCCTTTGAGTTTTGGCATAAAAGAATGGGTCATCCTTCTTCTAAGGTGGTGGAGTTAATTCCAGAAGCTGGCAAAATGGTTAGGAAAACCAATAAAACTTGTGAGGTTTGTTTTAGAGCAAAACAAACAAGAGAGATCTTCTTTTCTAGTGACAATAAAGCTAAAGATTGTTTTGAATTAATACATTGTGATTTGTGGGGGCCTTATAGAGTTCCAGCTTCATGTGGAGCAATTTATTTCTTGACAGTTGTTAATGATTACTCTCGTGTGTGTGGATATATTTGTTGAATGGAAAAAGTGAAGTGGCTTGTGTTCTTAGGAAGTTTATTGCGATGGTTAGATGCCAATTTGAGAAAAATGTGAAAATCGTTAGAAGTGATAACGGAAGTGAATTTTTGTGTTTGAAAGAATATTTTGATGAACATGGGATATTGCATCAGCTTCTTGTGTTGGAACACCTCAACAAAATGGTCGAGTGGAAAGAAAGCATCGCCATATCCTTAATGTTGCAAGAGCTTTGCGTTTCCAAGCAAATCTACCCATAGAATTTTGGGGAGAATGTGTACTCGCAGCTGGGTATTTGATTAATAGGACTCCATCTATATTATTGAATGGTAAAACCCCATATGAGATTATTTTTGGCCAACCTCCTTCTTACAAACATATTCGAGTTTTTGGTTGTTTGTGCTATGCGCATAATCAGAATCGGGATAAAGATAAATTTGCTAGTAGAAGTCGTCGATGTGTTTTTGTTGGTTATACATTGGGAAAGAAGGGGTAGAGATTGTATGATTTAGAAACTGGTGAAACGGAATTTCCATATGCTGATGAGAAAATAGTAAGTGATGAACTCATTAAAAATAGAGTTATGGAGTTGGGTGATGAAGTTGATGATTTAAAAAGTGACATGAGAGAGGAGCACGCCGAAAGTGTAGATAGAGAAAATGAGGTGAATCATGAAATGGAGGAATTGATCCACACAAACAAAGAGGACGTGGAAAGAAGTGAAGTTGTTGAAGAGCAGTTAGGCAGGGGACAAAGGGTCAAGCAACCATCTGTTCGTTTGAAAGATTATGTGACAAACACCATCAGAATAAGCCCCTCGACATGCTCATTTGCCCGATCTGATTCCTCAGGTATGCCTTATTCTATAGCACGTTATGTGAGTTATAAAAAAATTTTCTACACAACACCGGTGTTTCTTGGCAGCAATTACTACATGACATGAACCAAACTCTTATGGGGAAGCAATTAAAGATGAACGGTGGAGAGAGGCCATGAGTAAAGAAATACAGGCTTTAGAAAATAATGGCACATGGACAAATCGAAAATTTGCCGCCCGGGAAGAAAGCAATTGGGAGCAAGTGGGTGTATAAAATTAAGTACAATTCTGATGGAAGCGTTGAACGATACAAGGCACGATTGGTGATACTAGGAAATAAATAAGTTGAAGGCATAGATTATCAGGAGACTTTTGCTCCTACAGCAAAAATGTGCACTGTACGCACTTTTCTTGCCGTTGCGGCTGCAAAGAATTGGGAACTTCATCAAATGGATGTTCAAAATGCTTTCTTACATGGCGATTTAGAGGAAGAGGTTTACATGAAGATGCCACTTGGATTTGCCTCTCAATCGTCAGGGAAGGTATGTAGACTTCGAAAATCTCTATACGGTTTGCGACAAGCACCTAGATGTTGGTTTGCGAAATTGGCAGCATCTTTGAAAGCTTATGGATTTCAGCAATCATATTCAGATTACTCCTTATTCACTTTTCTAGTTGGGACTGCTCAATTGAATGTGCTTATTTATGTTGATGATCTCATTATCTCTGGTAATGATATTTCCGCTGTGCAAAAGTTCAAGAACTATCTAAGTCGTTGTTTTCATATGAAAGACTTGGGGAAGCTGAAATTTTTCCTGGGGATTGAAGTGGCAAGAAACTCAGATGGTATTTTCTTGTGTCAACGTAAGTATGCATTGGATATGATTTTTGAGGTCGGATTGCTGGGTTCCAAGCCGGCTAAAACTCCTCTTGAACAAAATCACAAGTTGGCCCTTACTGAGAGTGATGATGTAGACAACCCTACTCAGTATAGGCGCCTAGTGGGCCGGCTTATTCATCTAACAATAACTCGACCTGAATTGTCTTACTGTGTACATATTCTTGCACAGTTCATGTAGCGGCCAAAGAAAGCTCATTGGGAGGCAGCTATGAGAGTTTTGGCGTTATTTGAAAGGAAATCCAGGTCAGGGTATTATGTTGCGTGCCAATTGTGACCTCAAATTGTCTGCTTACTGCGATTCTAACTGGGCTAGTTGTCCTTTGACGAGACGATCTTTGACTGGTTACTTTGTTCTTTTGGGAGAATCACCTATGTCGTGGAAGACTAAGAAGCAACAGACAGTGTCTCGCTCATCTGCTGAAGCTGAATACAGGTCTATGAGTACTACAGTTTGTGAACTTAAGTGGTTGAAAGGATTATTGGATTCTCTTGGTGTGAAACATTCTCAACCTATGCAACTGTATTGCGACAGTCGGGCAGCTTTACATATAGCCGCCAATCCTATTTATCATGAGCGTACCAAGCATATTCAAGTGGATTGTCATTTTATTCGTAATGAGATACTTAATGGTAACATTCAAACAGATTACGTACGTAGTTCAATGCAGCTAGTTGATATTTTCACGAAGGCGTTGGGATATGATCAATTTAACTTTCTTCTTTGCAAGTTGGGCATTCGAGATCTCCATGCTCCAACTTGAAGGGGGTATTGGAAAGGCAAATATATATGGGAAAGGCAGCTGTGATATGCTTTTATATATATGCTTTTATTTAGGCCGTTTACTTAGGAAGTTTTGCGTACATATCTTTTGTTGTGTTATCTTTGTATTTTTGGTACTTTAGCCTTATTAGGAGATTGTTTGATAGCTGTATCTTCTTGTATATATGTTGCGTTTCTATGGTAATTAAGGACAGAATTCTCATTCCAAAATTCCTCAGTTCTTTTACACTGAGTCAATGCTTCTAGTTTCTCCCTCATTGGCAAAATCAGAAGAAGCCAAACCAAGAAGTAGACGTTGACGCTGAGTCAATGTTTTTAATTTCTCTCTCATGAAATTAGTGACTGTTTATTTCGTGAAGAATGAATGACTTGAAAAATATTTTTCCAAATTGGTTGTTTGTGTCGCTTAAAAAATCGGATGAATGAAAAATATTTTAATCATTTACGAAATTGTTTAGACAAAAATTATATTAATAATAAAAATATTTTTTATTAGTTAATTATTTTAAATTGTATCAATAATCATTAAAAAAATTAAGATTATTTATTTTCTTGGAAAACAAATCTACGGTGGGACTGGAGTGGCTTTTCATCTATGGAGATTGTGGAAAAGCTGAATGTTGATCGCACGAGAGTCCCTACCTACGAGGCTACGAATGGGGGACCTTGTGTCATGATGAAAACTCACAGCTCATTTTATGTCCTATTCTCGGGGAAGTCTAGAGTTGGGATTCGGTTCATGAATCCCCACTCATTTGAGCGACTGGACCGTGTGAATCTACGTGAAACAAATGAAAAACAATCATTGATATGTACTAGATACACGCACGACGTTGCCGTAGTGACTCTTAGCAAAACAGCAGCATTTGCAGTTGTATTTCTAGGTATTGCACTTCTTCTTATCGGAAAATATAGAAGTCTTTCAATTACATTCCATAACGCATACTCCATGGATCAAATGAACATTTTCATGTTGCATTTCCAATCGGTATAATTAGTTCCTTTGAACGTAGGAGGTCAAATAGTGTTCATCGCTAAAATAAGCTCCTATAATGCAATCTATTGTATCATTTACTCTAAAGTATGAAACATTTCGATTCTTAAGTACTTGGCTTTGATACCGACTGATAAATAGATTAGGCACAAACAACCGAGAGAGGAGTAAATTGGTTGTCTAAGGACCTTGAATCTTTTTCATATAAAGTGCTAGACAGGAAATAGAGCGTATGTGGAAACAATTATCTTCTATCTATAGAAATACAAAGGAGTTAAAGAGATAAAATATATGCAAAACAAATTAATAATGGATTGGCTTTCCACTTGACCTACTCCACGCTTCCAACTCTAACAGCTTCAACAAGGCTAGAATCCATCATGTAATCCTTCAGATTCTACAGCTTGTACAGAGTATTGCTTCTACCCAAAGCTCTAGTAGATGCTTCTACCCAAAGCTCTAGTAGATGCTTCTACAAACTCAAACACTCTCACAACACTACAACTAAGTCTCTTCCCTAGATGCAGATGCATATACATTGACAAAGGGATACAATCGGATGTACACATCTTCTATACACAAGAACGGTAAGAAGATAGCCAAAAGATGAACACCTAGAGCATAGGCTAATTTTTTTATTCTACCCCAACACTACTCCTTTTATCGGGTTGAATTTATAGCTATCATACTTCAAATGACCATTTGAAGCTCAAATCCCACAAATAGCGTTGCATCTGTCATTTGCTACCACAGAACTCTATTTACTAGCCCTACAAAGTCTGTTTGCTACGATTTGCTTCTGCATAGTTTGTCATCTCTATTACTTGCCCAAATATGGTAAACTATTATGATATTCTCCAACACCTTTTTGTTGATTTTAACACCTGAAACCAATTGTAAAACATAAATTTGAATTCAAATCAAATTGATAACGAGTTCGTGTCTTCCTTCCAAGAATTTATAGGCTTGGATGTGTAACCGATACTCCATTTGCAAAGAGAACACCCTCTACAATCAGGTCCATCCAAATTTTTCAATGATCGCACATCTTCTAGTTTGTTCCGTACACAAGGTCTGTCCAAGTTTTTAGAGGCAATACTTCTCAATACTCAATTCACATGTTAGTATATTTAAAATGTTTTCTCATCCTTGAAGCATCATAGGTATTTTTTAGGAAAAAAAAGGTACTAGAAGTGTTATAATTTTTATGCAACACTCATTTTAGTGATAAAATATTTTGCCAAATAACTTCAATGCCACTTCGGAAGGAAAACGATCACTTAAGTACTTCCAACCAAAAATATTACATGACTTTTCTAATTAATTGTTAAACACTACATGGATATTTTAATTAAACAAAAGCGAATGATCCCTTGCAAATAGGTAATGCTTACACTTAAGCGAGCTTTCTCAAGAGCTGCCCATCCCAGCATGATTTGTTAATTAATTATTCATTTGATATTAAACTTATGAGTGTCCACTAATCTATTATGGGCTGATTAGAAGTCAAGCAAGACAATGGAGCTCACCTTGTTTCTGTGAATCTGAGATTTGTGAGTCTAGATGCCTGGTTATGCTACTTTTACTTTACATCCATTAATGGTACTTTATCACTTTCATAAAATGTTTTTTGTATAATCTTCCCAATTTGATTCCCTAACATGCATCTAGATGTGATAAAGGCTAGTAAGTACACCTAGAGGGGGGGTGAATAGGTGTTTATGAAATTCTTTTCAAACCTTTAACCAAAATCCTTTGGCTTGAAATAAAAATCAGAGATAAATAAATCACGCAGCAATAAAAGAAAGAGAGTAAGGTAAGAGAATTTTGACACCGAAGTTTATAGTGGTTCGGCTTATTGTAAGCCTACGTCCACTCTCCACGCTGGCAACCAACTGGCTGTGATCACTATGTAGCAAATGAGAACTTTACAACTTACAATCTAGACTTCTTTTGTTAAAAGTCTATTCTACAGCTCATCGCAATTTCACACTGTAGGTATCTCTCCTTAGTACACAATTTGAGCTCCAGAGATTTTGAGAACAAGGAGTTTTAGAGGTTCGAACTTCGAATTTTTTTTATCAGCTCTTATCTTTTCAAACAACTACGACACACCTTAAATACCCCTTCGTACCTCCATAGCCATTAGCACTTTCCAAGAGTTCATCCAATCTACCCGTTGGAATAAATCAATTAAGGTGATCTTCACGTTGTCGAATATAAGCGGAAGATAGCTCGTTAATCCTGCAAGCCCATATAATCAGGATCTTGAGTTTCCAAAAGTGGATCCTTTTAAAACTTGCTTGATCTTCAACGAATCAAATCCAAAAATCTTTCGAGCTTAAAATCACAGCAAGAAATTTTTCACAGATAAAATAAGATAGATAATATCCAATTCTTGATTTCCTTAACCGTTAGAATAAACTACTGACAGCTTGGCAAGATCGCAAAACTGAGTCTGACTGACTTCAAACTTTGATAGGATCTGGAGATCATCATACCGTAACTTCTGGGTCTGGTAACCTTCAGACGGAAACGCTTGGGTCTTGAACTCTTCAGACTTAAGCGACTAAGTCTTGGATTCTTCAGACTTAACTGACGATGATGTTTTGTTAACTTCAAAACACATAAGGGATTTTTCTTCAACAACCTCCCCCTTTTTGATGGTGACAAAACATCTCGACAGATTTGTAAAACTCTTAACCTGCAAAGAAAACTCATACATATTTTGAGAAATACTTCTGCAAGCACAGAAAGATGTTAGTTCAAAAACAATTATCCTCACAAGTATAATGATCCTGCAAGTTCACAAGTCTACAGATCCAATCATAAGACCAGTGCATAAAGTCATAAGTTCAAATATTTAAACACCCAATTGTCTAAAGTCATGAACATAAATAAACAGTCCAAAAACAAACAAAAGACAAACGAATAGATAAAAGCAAACGAAGTATAAGCTCAAATCTACAAAACTCTCCCCCTTTTTGTCCCATCAAAAGGAGATAGAGGAATCAAGAATGAAGTTGATAAAAATCAAGGCTGCTTGGGAATGCAAACAAGATTAGTATTCACTGAGCGAGTTCATTGTCTTCTCAAGGCTGGATAAAGCTTCCTTTACTAATTCCAACTCAGTACCCATCACATTCGATTCCACTTGAAGTTTGAGGGCATTGATTTGGTCTTGCATCGTGGAGGAAGTAGCCAGCATTGCTCGTTTCAAGTCTCTCAGCTCATAATCCATCCAAAAAACCTACTTTTTGAGATCCAACATGATATCCAACAGTCGGGAAAAATCTATTGAATTAGCATTACCTGAACTTGGACCAGCAAACTCTGTTCTTTGAGACTGAAAGCTAGGTGCTTCTTTTTTAGCCTTTTGCCCTTCAGATGGAGAGGATTCTTCAATCTCCGGAAAGTGTGATGCAAAACTATCTTCCGCATTAGCACCTGACCTACTAACATCACTGGTATGAAGTGGCGATAATATACCTTGTTCAGCAGCAGCTCCCCCTGTCTTGTTGCCAGTAGGTGGAGTCAAGTATTCTTCGCCAATTTCCATTTCATCTCCAACAGAGTGATGTAATTCAGTCTCTTTTCCAGAGTCTTCTTGAGTAGAGGATGGCTCAAATTCTTCTGCAAAATCTTCTTGAGCCTTGCTCTCCTCTTCATCTCTCCTTTTTCTTTCTTCCTCTTCTTTTCTCGTTTCCTCTTTTTCTCTTCTTCATTCTTCTTCTTCTCTTTGTCTTTCTTCTTCTCTTCTCTGTTGCTCCTCTTCTCTCCTCTGTCTCACTTCTTCTTCTTCTCTTCTCTTCCTTTCCTCTTCTCTCTTTCTCTGTTCTCCCTCTCTTCTCATTCTCTCTGCTTCTTCTTTCGCTTCTGCTTCTCTTCTTGCTCTCTCTTGATTGTCAACTCTCAAACTGACTGTGCTCTTCAACCTTGTAAGAGCAAAAAGAGTCATGGCATCGTCAATTTCTTCTTCATCCTCATCTTGTAGGATGATTTTCCATCTCTTTTTCTCAGGTATAGCCATGGGCTCTTTGCCCTTTCTTTTGACAGCAGTAGTAGCCAACTCTTTTGAAAGTGCCATCTCCTTCAATCCTTCCAGTGTTGTGTTCAACTCTTGAAGTTTCATCTTCATCACCATTTTGTATCCCACAAGCATAAGACTTAAGTTGGTCAGGCATAAAGGTGCAGGAATTTGTATCTTAAAGTGCCTAAACAACCTGGTGACAAGAGATGAATAAGGCAACTGGTCTTTATCCTTTACCACTGTCATGTACATGTGGAAGACGATAACATGGGGAAGTGAAAAGCTTCTGCCTTCATTCAGAGCGAACATAAGTTTGGCTTCTGTTTTCGAGACGTCAGTTTTTGAGGTCACCTTCGGTCTGAGACAATTTATGATAATTTTGTGGAGCATAATATTCGAGGCATTCATCCTGGTGTAGGATATTTTACCCTCCAAGTTCCTGTCTCGCACAATCTCAAGTGTAGCATATGTTGTGAATACTCTAATTGGTTGGAAACACCCTCTTTCCACCCCAATTAAGTCAGCAAGAGTATCAACATCCACAACAAATTCTTTGTCCATAAAAGTGAAGGACAACCTGTTTGCATCTAAAAAGACAAGTTCAAATAAAGATATGCTGTCAATTTGGATGTCCACTTGTCACGTCTGTACAGAACCTTTCAAGCTGCAATTTTGAGAATTTCTCCCTGAGGTTTATCTTGATTGAGTCAAGAAAATCAAAATCCACACTCCTTGGATTCATTACTCCTCTCTTCAGTAACTTTGTATAGATTCGCTCTTGTTCTTTTGAGCGAAATAGACTCCCTTGGGGACAGATGGTGTTCACTGCAACACCTATCCGTGGTTGAAATTGAGAGAACAGCCTTTCGTCATCATCATCCATCGGTTGATTGGCGGTTCCATACCATGGATCACTAGGTATATTTTCAAATGTGCTCTTTACGAGCACTTTCTTAACAATACCTAAATCTTCCATTTCTCGCAAGAAAATATATTCATTTCTATATCCTCTCTCATTCAGAAATTCATCGATCAGTCTTAACTCCGTACCCCCATCTTTCAACTTTCTATACATCGAATAAGCAAGCTTGGGTCTCAAGGTTCTTACTGGTGCAGCCTCGGTAATCACTTCTTCTTCATACTGTTGTTGACTCGTAGTTTCCCTTTGTGAAGAATCTTCTTCGCTCGTAAGGTCCACTCTAGTAGGACCCTCTTGTCGCCTCTGTGGTCCATTTCCAGCGAGTCTTGATGACTTTCTTGAAGACATGCTTGAATTGAAAGCGAATATGCAACTTGTTCGCAAAAAGGTTGGATTTTTACTGAGTAAATAAATCAAACAGGGACGCTAGTGAAGAATTTTTTAAGCTTTTAGGGTTTTAAGAAAGAGTAAACAAGATGACTTTTGAATGTCGTGAAGGATGAAGACGACGATTCAGGAGTATAAATAGCAATAAAAGATTAAAAACAAAAAAAAGAGATACTGAACTGTCGCAAGAAAGAAAAAAGAAAAAACTGCCAATTTTGAAAAAGAAAACTGTCATAATTATGTCAGAAATCGAATAAAAAGCAGATTTCAATATTTCAAAAGCAATTATTAATTTAATACATCATAAAATAAAGAATGACGAAAGACGCAATCAAACTTTACATCAAAGTCTGAGAATTTCCAGACTTTACCTTAGAGTCTGAATTCTTTCAAACCTTACCTTTGAGTCTAAACATCTTCAGACCTTACCTTGAGTCTGAATCTTTCAAGACTCTAGCTTAGAGTCTGAACCTCTTCAGATCTTACGATATTCAGTCTTGAGCGAATTGATTCAAAGTGAGCTTTCTCTAGGGGCTTTGTGAATATGTCCGCCAATTGGTTCTTTGAATCAATGAACTAAATTACCACTTCACCATTGTGAACATGGTCTCTAATGAAATGATGCCTGATTTCGATGTGCTTTGCTCTTGAATGAAGTATTGGATTCTTTGTAAGGTTGATCGTGCTAGTGTTGTCACATTTGATTTCTGTGCAAGATTCTTCAACTCCAAAATCTTTCAATTGTTGTTGCATCCATAGTATTTGAGAATAGCAACTCCCAAGAGCTATATATTCTGCTTCAGCGGTTAAAAGAGCTACGGTACTCTATTTTCTTGAGAACCAAGACACTAACCTGTTTCCCAATAGTTGACATGTACCTGTAGTATTTTTCCTATCCACTTTACAGCCAGCCAAGTCAACATCAAAATATCCAAGGAGAGTAAAGTCTCCTTCTTTAGAATACTAGAGACCTAGCTTAGATATGGTTGCAACATATTTGATAATACGCTTCACAGCAGTCATGTGAGATTCTTTAGGATTAGATTGAAATCTAGCACAAATACAAACACTAAACAAAATATCAGATCTAGATGCGGTAAGATAAAGAAGTGAACCAATTATGCTCCTATTTAGTTATCTAGTTTACACTCTTTCCTTCTTCATCTTTGTCCAAATTTAATGAACTTGACATAGGAGTTTCTGTCTTCTTGCAATTCTCAATTCCAAACTTCTTGATGAGGTCTTTTGCATATTTTTCTTGGTGAATAAAAGTTCCTTCTTTTGATTGTTTGACTTGAAGTCCCAAAAAGAAGTTCAATTCACCCATCATGCTCATTTCAAATTCATTCTGCATACATCTAGAAAAATTCTTGCAAAGATTTTCATTAGAAGAACCAAATATTATATCATAAACATAAATTTAAACAAGTATGAAATCCTTCCCTTCTCTTTTGATAAATAAAGTAGTATCTACTTTACCTTTACGAAAACCATTTTGAATTAAAAAATTACTTAACCTTTCGTACGATGCTCGAGGTGCCTGTTTTAAACCATACAAAGCTTTATTCAGCTTGAAGACAAGATTTGGTTTTCTTGAATCTTCAAATCCTTGTGGTTGTTCTACATAGACTTCTTATTGGATAATTCCATTTAGAAAATTACTCTTCACGTCCATTTGGAATAACCTGAAATTTTTAAAGAAAGCAAAAGCAAGAAGTAATCTTATTGCTTCTAACCTTGCTAGTGGAGTATAGGTTTCATCATAGTCGATTCCTTCTTCTTGAGTGTAACCTTTTGCCACGAGTCTTGCTTTGCTCCTCACCACCTTTCCTCGTTGATCCAGCTTGTTCCTGAAAACCTATTTGGTTCCAATAATTGACTTACCTTTTGGCTTAGGAACAAGTTCCCAAACATTGTTGATTTTGAATTGATTCAATTCTTCTTGCATAGCTTCAATCCAGCTTTCATCTTTTAATGCATCTTCTACAGTCTTGGGTTCAATCTCAGAAACAAGTGCTAGAGCACTAGACTCTTCACGCCTTTTGGATCTTGTACGAACTCCTCCATCAATGTTACCAATAATGAGGTTTGGAGGGTGACTAGATTTGTGCTTCCAATTTGCAATTGGTTTGTCACTTTGCTGAGTCTCTGTTTCAGTCAGAGCCACTGATTTGGTTTGTGGTTGAACGTCTAGAGTTTGTTTTTCTTCAAGGGAATTTGTAGACACTTGGCGAGATTCATAATCTTCAGGTTCAGTTTGATTTTGAACTGAATCTTTGAACTTTACATTCATGGATTCTTCCACAGCCTGAGTCCTTTTGTTGAAAACTCTGAAGGCTTTACTTGACATTGAGTAGCCAAGGAAACTTCCTTCATCTGATTTTTCTTCAAACTTACCAATTCGATCACTTGAATTCTTTAAAGGGAAAAAATCACCAAAAACCCTAAACTATGCACAAAGTGACAAAAATACCCCAAACTTTTTTTTGCACCACCAAAAACCCCAAACTTTGCCATCTGTGACACATTTACCCCAAACTATTTTTTGTGACACAAAAAACCCCGAACTTTCATTTCCGTGACACATTTACCCTAAATCTTAGGGGCATTTTGGTCATTTTTCTTTTAAAAACATTTTCTCTTTTTTTTTTTTTTTTTTTTTTTTTTTTAATTTTCTCTTCCCTCCGCCGGCTCGGCGGAGGGAAGCCGCGTCCGGCGAGGGCGGCCCTCGCTGGCCGACGCCGGCGAGGGCAAAGAGAAAAGAAAATAAAAAAAAGAAAAAAAGAAAAAAACAAATAAAAAGACGAAAATACCCTCGATGGGGTAAATGTGTCACGAGATGGCAAACTTGGGGGTTTTTGGTGGTGCAAAAAAAAGTTTGGGGTATTTTTGTCACTGTGTGCATAGTTTAGGGTTTTTGGTGGTTTTTTCCCTTCTTTAAAATAAAGCTTTTGCAGCAAAATACATGAAAATAAGAAACGATATGTTTCTTACCTTTGAACAATTCATAGGGTGTTTTCTCTAAAATAGGTCTTAGAAAAATTATGTTTATAATGTAACATGCAGTTGAAGTAGCTTCAGCCCAAAAATGAGGAGAAATATTGCTTTCAATTAAAAGAGTTCTTACTTTTTCTTACAAATAACGATTTTTCCTTTCTACAACTCCATTTTGTTGTGGAGTGTATGGGGATAAAAAATTATGCCGAATGCCAGAATCATCACAAAATTTAGCAAAATCTTGATTTCACCACCATGATCAATTCGAATACTTGAAATAGTATAAACTTTCTTAATTTGAATTTTCTTAGCAAACTTAATAAAATAAGATAAAGCTTCAGATTTATTTGAAATAAAGAAAACCCAAGTAAAACGAGAATAATCAACTACTATTACCAAACAATATCTTTTACCTCCAACGCTTTGTGTTCTTGTTGGTCCGAACAAATCCAAGTACAATAACTGCAAGACACGTTTAGTAAATACCTGATTTATTGATTTATAAGAATTTCTAACATATTTTCCAAGTACGCAAGGTGTGCATAATTCATGCTTGTGATACTTCAGGTTAGGAAGTCCTCGGACAAGCTTTTTGGATGAAACTTTTGCAATTTGCTTCATGTTGACATGTCCAAGCTCTCTGTGCTAGAGAATAGCTTCATCTTGAATCGATATCAAGCATTGAGAACTGTCAGACTTTATATACAGCAAATAGATGTTTCCATATCTTCGTCCAATAAAAGATTGTGAGAGATATTTGCTTGTTCCAGAACAAGTATCTTCTTGAAAGTTGATCTTGTATCCAGTGTTGCACAGCTGACTGATACTCAGAATATTATAATTTAAACATTCAACTAGAGAAAAATTGTTGATTGTGAGGTTTTCTATCTTCACGATTCCTCGACCAACAATTTTTCCTTTGTTATTGCCACCAAAGGAAACATTTCCTCCTTTTACTTGAAAGAGTTTTCTGAAGCAAGTTGAATCTCCCGTCATGTGTCTTGAATAGCCACTATCCAAATACCACTTGATTTTCTTCTTGATAGTGACCTACATTTAAATGAAAAACTCAAGTTTTCTTTGGTACCCAAACTTTCTTGGGTCCATCATTGTTAGTACCATAAATAGTCTTGCCCAACTTTTCTTAACAGGTTTCCAAACTTTGGGACAATCCTTCTCAAAATGTTCTAAGCTTTTACACTTTGAGCATTTAAGAGTATTTCTTCCAATAGACTTTACAAAAACCTTTTGAAAATGATTCTTATAAAAAGATTTTGTGGGCCTATTCTTGACTCTTTCTTTTACCTTTGGAAAATCAATCAAGGGAATAGTTTCAGATGTCATTCCTAGACTAGATTTATTGAAATAGGGTCTTTGAATTGAAAGAATTTTGTCCAATTTTTCAGATCCCGTTGAAAATTTCTTTGTAACTTTCAAAAGATCTTCTTTCAAACAAACATTTTCTTTTGAAAGAACAATTTCATTTTCCTTTGAAACAGCAAGACATTTATCTAGATTTCCAACTTTTTCAACCAAAGCTTTTTTTTGTTGTTTCAATTTGGAATTCTCCTTTTTCAGTTCAGAAATCCTTTTAAGAGAAACTTTAAGACTGAGACAAAGTTCATCAATGTAATTCAACATTTTAGTAGAAATTTTTAAATTTCTAACCTTGACATCACTATTTGAGTCTGAGTCTAAGTCTGAATCTGAGTCTGAGTCTGAGTTTGAGTTTGCCATAAGACAGATATTAGCATACTCTTCATAACTCTCTTCACATTCAAAGCAAACAATATCCTTGTTGGTATAGTCTTCTTCATTTGATTTCTTTTGAAATCTTTGATTGTTTTGTCTCTTCCCGTTGAACCTTCTTCCTTTTCTATTTAATTTTCTGAACTTTCTAATCAGAAGTGCCAACTCTTCGTCATCCAAGTCTTCTTCTGAATCTATAAAATCATAATCATCATTAGATTTTAAAGGAATTGACTTCTTACCTTTGGTGTCAAAGTCCTCATTGAATTGCTCGACTTCATATGATTGAAGTGTGCCAACCAATTCATCTATAGAAAGAGGCATGATCCTTTGTGTTTCTCTTATTAAAGTCTTTATGTGATTCCAATCTTTGGAGAGTCCTCTTAACAGCTTATTGACCTTTGGTCCTGAGATTGGTTGCCCTTGGTATGCCTGAGATTGGTTGTCCTTGGTATGCTAAGCCATTTACAATTTCTGTAAACCGACTGAACATATCATTGATGGATTCTCCTGGCTTCATCTTGAAGGCTTCATACTGTCCAAGAAGGATATTTATCTTTGTTTCTTTAACTCGATCTGTTCCTTCATAAATGACGTGCAATCTATCCCAAACTTCTTTAGCTGTTTCACAAGATGAAATTCTGTTATACTCAGTAGGAGATAAAACGCAATATAAAGAATAGAGAGCTTTAGCATCAAGGGCTCATCTCTTTGAGATTTCGGCTTGTGACAGTCCCATTCCATAAGCTATTTCTTTCCCTGTGGTTGATGCAGCTTTAGGAACAATTCCTTTCTCTACTACATCCCATTCCTGAGAATCTTTTGATCTTAGGAATGCATTCATCTTGTTTTTCCATACATTGTATTCCTTCCCATCGAAGTAAGGTGGTCTGGTGTTGCTTTGGCCTTCAACAAACCTAGAGCCAAGTTACTAGCCATAGATCTTTAGCTTTAGAAAGTATAAACACTTCCAATAAATAAGCAACCCGCTCTGATACCAATTGATAAAGGCTAGTAAGTACACCTAGAGGGGGGCTGAATAGGTGTTTATGAAATTCTTTTCAAACTTTTAGCCAAAATCCTTTGGCTTGAAATAAAAATCAGAGATAAATAAATCACGCAACAATAAAATAAAGAGAGTAAGGTAAGAGAATTTTGACACCGAAGTTTATAGTGGTTCGGCTTATTGTAAGCCTATGTCCACTCTCCACGCTGGCAGCCAACTGGCTGTGATCACTATGTAGCAAATGAGAACTTTACAGCTCACGATCTAGACTTCTTTTGTTAAAAGTCTATTCTACAGCTGATCGCAATTTCACACTGTAAGTATCTCTCCTTAGTACACAATTTGAGCTCAAGAGATTTTGAGAACAAGGAGTTTCAGAGGTTCGAACTTCAAATTTTTTTTATCGGCTCTTAACTTTTCGAACAACTACGACACACCTTAAATACCCATTCGTGCCTCCATAGCCATTAGCACTTTCCAAGAGTTCATCTAATCTACCCATTGGAATGAATCAATTAAGGTGATCTTCACGTTGTCGAATATAAGCGGAAGACAACTCGTCAATCCTGCTCGCCCATACAATCAGGATCTTGAGTTTCTAAAAGTGGATCCTTCTAAAACTTGCTTGATCTTCAACGGATCAAATCCAAAAATCTTTCGAGCTTAAAATCACAGCCAGAAATCTTTCACAGATAAATTAAGGAAGATAATACCCAGTTCTTGATTTCCTTAACCGTTAGAATAAATTGCTGACAGCTTGGCAAAATCGCAAAACTAAGTCTAACTGACTTCAGACTTTGATAGCGTCTGGAGATCATCAGACCGTAACTTCTGGGTCTGGTAACCTTCGGACGGAAATGCTTGGGTCTTGAACTCTTCAGACTTAAGCGACTGAGTCTTTGATTCTTCAGACTTAACTGACGAGGATGTTTTGTTAACTTCAAAACACATAAGGGAGTTTTCTTCAATAAGATGTTCATGCATAAATGCTCAAGCAATAATTACTAAGTGCGCCCCTAGACATAATCTTTGTGTTTTTTTTTTTTTTTTTTTAAGAATGAAGATGCAATCTATAATTACTAACATGGAATTTATGAGTTTAAATTTCTTTTTTTTCACGAGGTGCGATCTATGGAAATGAAGGTGCAAGTATACCAATCAAATAATGATACAATCTAAATGTCCTAGATGTGCACGAAAACTTTTATTCATGGAAACTTTTAACTTTTTTTGAGGTAGCAACTATCATGATTCAAATAATATCGCCAAAAAACTGAGCTAAGTGCTGACCTATGAGATGACGCGATCCCATTGAGTTTTCGAACTTAATTTTCTCGCAAGCATTCATTCCGAGGAAATAAAGACGACTATGACAGGACATGCAGTGCTAGATGGAGATCCTCCATGTGATTCATGATCGCTCATACGACAAAACAGATTGTGGATTTTTTTTTCTTTTTTAAAGATAATCATCTCCAAAGCGTAATAGAGCTCTTCATTTGTCTAATTAAACCTTTAATTAAGTTAGCAAATATTCAATCTTAAGTCTGATTTACTAGCTTTATCAGTTAAATCTCCTGAAAAATAGTGATAGTGCCACACGGCAGTGTGTCACATATAGAATTTAATGGACCATCAAGTGGCTGCCCCACCATTAATGGTGGTGACCCTCAGCCATTTTCCTTCATCCAAACTTCCTTAGTAAGCTAAGAGAGGGCTGAAATGTTGCATACCCCAAGAATCTACGAATTTTGTGACATTTCCATCCAAATGGAGCTCAATTTCTCTTCAATTAAGTTCAAATGGTGCCCGAAAATTCCAAATAAGGTGTCCACATCCTTCCCATAATTTTTCCTCATCAATTGAACTAACTTAACGGCCAAAAGTGCACTAAAAAATGGTCCTCTAATTTTCCTGGTCAAAAAAGGCCTAAATTTGATTTTTTGCCAAAATCTCGAGTTTGCAGAAAAATTTTCGGAGGATAAGTCGACGTTCCTAAAATAAATCGTAACATTATAGAATTTTAAATTTTTGAAATCGGGTTTAAATTCGCGGTTAATTTCAATTGGACGCGATTTTAACGTGACCTAACCTACCGAGTAGCTTTTAGGAACTTTTAGTACAATTGACCCGTGGTCGATTATTTTCAAGCCACATTGTACATCTTTAACTCATTAACAACTCTTGATTGTCATGAAAATCTCGAGATTTCAATTACGGACATAGGGTACGGAAATGACAGAAAAATTAGTTTAGTGCCTTTGACAAGAATTTTGCAATTAGGTAAAATCACCTACTCTTTAATCACATGCCTCTATCAAACTGACATGTCCCCGATCTCTGATCGATTTTGACAGTGCCATATTGACCCTTGCAGATTAGCACGGTCGAGTAGTCGATTTCTGATCAAATTCTCAAACCTATTGCATTAAAATCCCTTAACAGCTTCACCAGATAAACTACTTATCTCGTAAGTGATCAACTCAGAGAAAAAACTATAAGCACATCGATGAAAAACTCAACTCATTCAATCGAAAATAGAATTGGAAAATCAGGATGTCACAAGTCTTCCTCTCTTATAAAAATTCCATTCTCAAAATTTAAACCATTACAAATCTTTAAACAAAAAGGTGGGGGTATTGTATCGAATCTTCATTTTCCCAGGTTGCTCATTTTGTGCCGTAGTATTGTCAAATCACTTTAAACAACGAGATTGTCTTATTGCACAAAACCTGCTCTTTACGATCCACAATCTGTACCGATTTTTCCACGTATGACACTCTGTCGTTCACATCTAACTCCTCAAAATTTAGCACATGGGTCAGGTCAAGTTCATACTTTCTCAACATCGACACGTGGAAGACGTCATGCGCTTGCGTCAGTCTTGACAATAATGCAAGACGATACGCCAAAGTCCCTATTCTTTCTAGAATTTCAAAGGGACCTACGTACCTCGAACTCAGCTTCCCTTTCTTGCTGAAGCGCAAAGTAGCCCTCATCGGTGACACTTTCAAAATGACGTGCTCACCAACTTGGAATTCCAAAGGTCTTCGACACTTATTTGTGTAGCTTTCTGTCGGCTCTGAGCGATCTTTAATCTGTCCCTGATAACGGCAACTGCATCCACTAACTGTTGAACTAACTCTGAGCCTGTGATCTTCCGTTCTCCGACCTCATCCCAACAAACTAGCGTTTTGCACGCTCTGCCATACAACGCTTCAAAAGGTGCTATTTGAATACTCTGCTTGTAGCTGTTGTTGTAGGCGAACTCGACGAGATGAAGTTGTTCCACCCAGCTTCCTTTGACACGCAAGCTCGCAACATGTCTTCGAGGGTTTGAATTGTCTTCTCATACTGGCCATCGATATGAGGATGATAAGTCGTGCTGTACTGCAGTTTCGTTCCCAAGGTAGTTTGCAAACTTTTCCAAAAGGCAGCTATAAACCTCAGGTCTCTATTAAATGTAATCGTCACTAGAACCCCATGCAAACACACTATCTGACGCACGTACAATTCAACATATCTGTCCAATGCAAGGTCTTTTCGTACGGCAATGAAGTGGGTATACTTCGTCAATCTATCGACCACAACCTAAATAGAATCATTACCCCTCTGACTCCTTGGTAAGCCTGTCCCAAAGTCCATTGTAATGTGTTCTCATTTCCACTCGGGAATCTCGAGAGGTTACAGAAGTCCTCTTGGCTTACAATACTGTGCCTTCACTTGCTGACACGTTAGACACTTGGCAACATGCTTGGTGATATCCGCCTTCATATCAGTCCACCAATAATGTTGACACAGATTTTAATACATTTTCGTACTACCTAGATTGTTGACATCTAAATTTTGGCGACTCGGTTATTTATTTATTGCATAAAAATTAGGGATTAATTTTTAACCCCTAAAAAAGAATAGAATTAGAACTGCATAGCATATAATTTTAGTTGCATTTATTTATTTATCACTTTTGCATTTGATCAGTGGCGGATGAGTTTCAATTTTACGAGTTGGCAATTCAGTATTCATATTATTCTTCAAATATTCGCTAAGTTTTTTATATATTCATGTGATTTATACATTAAGTAATATATTACCGAAAATTGGAAGTTTAAAGATAAAATATCAAGAGGGAATATTGCACGTGGGGGCATATATTGAGTAAATATATTTTTGACTCAGAATAATAAAGGATATTTTTGTGCGCGAGCTGAAAAAGAAAGTGAAACAATCCATAAAAATCAAGTTATTCACCTATAAGAGAGCCGCATATGAAGAAAATCGGGAGAGGCCACATATAAAAAAAAAAAATCGGCACAAATAAGGCTTTGCTCGGTTTTCTAGGTTAGAAATTCAACAAAAAAGAAGAGATTTTCGTTCTTGAGGGGTGATTTCTCTTCATTCGAGGAAGACACAAAAAAAAAAGAAAAGAGAGAGAGAGAGAGAAAAGGGGTTTGGATGCTTTGAAAAAAGGTCAGCAAGTCGGTGGCGGTGCGGAGCGTGAAACGGGAGGAGAAGATGTGAGTAGATGTGAGAAGACAAGAGAGAGAAAAAGGAAAAAAAAAAAAAAAAAAAAAGCCCAAAAGTCGTCTTCTTTAGGCGTGTTCTCCACACTGACGGCCTCCGTGTACAATCCTTGCGCCCAGCCAGCCACCGTCTGCCCCGCCTTCGCCTGCCACCCTCTGGCCGTCGCTTCTCCTACGCCGCCCGCGATCTGCTACCCAAGTCTTCCGCCCAGACGCAGCAACGCCAATCCTCTTCGCTGGTGATCCGCTTTAGCCAGCCCAGTGCCCAAGCTCCCTTGTTGCCACCCCAGCCGCGATTCAGCCCTCAACCAACCCGTCTCCGCCCCTGGCCTGACGCCAACACCCCTCTGCACAACAGATCTCGAGCCTTCCGTTCATCACTGCTCGTCGCCGCGTTCGCCATTGCCTCGCTGCCGCACCAATTGCCGACGCTCGCCCCTGCAATGCTCCGAGATCCCGTGACCCTTATCTCTTTTCCGGCTAGGCCTAGCCCAACTCCTTTCTCTCTTTTCTTTTCCTCCGCGCGGGCCAGCCCATCATCCTTTCTCCCAAGCCTACCCCGCGTGCTGGTCTCCATCCCCCTCACGCCGTTCATGCATCTGCAAAAAGGAGGGTAGAAGCTAGAGAACAGAGCATCGCGCAGTAGAGGGTTGCGAGGGAGCAGAGGTTGCAGCGTGATTCGCAAGTCAGGGTCAGGTCGGCTGGTAAGCTGGCAATGGAAAAAGCCATGAGCGCTTGCCGATTGCCCTAAAAAGCGAGGGGGCTCGCTTGTTTGAGGAGAGAGAGAGAAATCGTCCGAGAAAGAAACTGTGAGAGAGAGCGACTGTGGGAAGAAGGAGTTCTCCAGTCGCTCGGCCGCACTTGAGTCCCCTTTGATAAGCCCCATGAAGATTAAAAGTTCGGGAAACAGGATTCCCAAAAGCATGGTTTCGACACAAAATCGAAGTCAAAAGAGAAATAATGTAGCGGAAGCAAGCCCAAAATAAAAATCATGAATCACTGATCCTAAGATGCATCACATGAACGAACGCACCTTGTTTTCACAGACTAAACACCTAGTGTTGCTATTCGAAGACGAGGCCAAACACTGTTCTTCAGAGGAGAGAAAGCGGCGTCGCGTTCAACAGAGAGAGCGTAATCTCTCGGTGTCCCAAAATACGTAACTTTTCACATGCGTCTCAAAAAACTGCCACTCCTGTTTTTCTATTTATAATACTCCTCTCCATGGGCCCTGAACCCATGGGCCGGGCCTTTGGGCCCATCAGGCCAACTTAGGCCCATCTTAAAAAGGAAAAATCCATCATCTCCCACTCACACATGGTGGTCGAAAACCAACATGGGTGGACAAGCCTTACTTAGGCTCATCAAAGAAGAATCCATCATAGGCATCTCCCACTCGACATGGTGGGCTGAACGGAGTCCCCTTTTCCTCACTGCAACATTCATACTGGTGAATAGTCCGTGCGACCAGCATACTTTGAGAGCTTGTTGCCATATATCTGTTAGGAATATATAGCAGCTCATAATGGGCAACACGCTTTGAGTAGATTTAGTATGCAGTACCCTAGATCGATCGATCACATTTATATCTCTCTTGATCTCTTTTCAACAATAATATATATTGCACTCACAATTCTGATTATCCCAAAGACAGTCATAATTGGTCGACAGTGAATACAAAACTACAATGTGATTCTCCAAATCCGATCTTCCTCTTTCCTTCAAACTCTCAATTTCAGTTCAACTTGCTTTTCTAGAAATGTCCCATTAGATCGAATCAACTCATGACCATTGGCAACATCCTAAGATAGCAAACACTAAATAGAAATCTTGAGCATAAGTAAGAGTCTTGAGGGGACTAAAATTGAGGAACTCATTTCCCTCAAGAGTCTCACACGGCATAAAAGTTGAGATCAAACTTTTGCCACTCTTATTGGTCGTCTCATGCATACGTAGTATGAAATACGTATTACGGTATTAACTCCTTTCCCATGGAGTGTATGTCTACACAATCAATACCGTACAGATGATAGTTCAGACATACCCAATGTCTAACTTGAGTTCACGTATCTACTCACTCACATAATTCATCAGAACTCACATCTGGCATCTTAGACAGATAAAGTAAAATATGTGGGGTATTTTACTTTCGGACATAGTAGTTATCATATCCTTATCTTAACACTTCGTTAAGGCGACATATATATTTTAGGCTTGAATTCTCAATTATCACCTTGATAATAAGCTTAAAAACCGTCTCATCTCTATTTATCACATAGTAAATAGAGGTGATTACCCGTGTGAGTGGGCTAATCTCTTCTCTGTCCGACATACTTTCTTAACTTAATATAATGCACTAAGCATTAAGATGCATAAAGATCAAACAAAGATTCATAGGCATTAATGATGAAAAAACACAATTTCATAAATGTGAACGACTTAGGGAAATTACAATATCCAGTACATTAGACTCTACGCAATCCTAGAGATTTTACACGACCACAAAACACATCTCTAGGTATTGGCTTTGTCATAGGATCTACTACCATTCTATGCGTAGATATGTACTGTAAGTTCACATCCTTTCGTGCAACCATATCTTTGACAAAGTTATACTTGGTATCTATATGTTTGGTCTTGCCATGATACTTTGGATCTTTGGTGTATGCTATAGCTGCTTGGCTATCACAGTTAACCAATAATGGATTTGCAACTTTCTCAATAACACCTAAATGATCCAAAAATCTCTTAAGCCAAATTCATTCTTGTACCGCTGCTGATAATGCCACGAACTTAGCTTCCATCGTGGACAAGGCTATATACGTTTGCTTCTTATTGCTCCATGATATGGCGTCATTATTCAGTAAGAAAGCAAATCCAGAGGTAGATTTTCTTTAATCTAAATCTCCTCCCTAGTCAGCATCTGAATAGCCTTCAAGTCGCAGATCCTTTCCTTGGTAATTCAGCTTGTAATCAGCAGTTCCCTTCAGATACCTCAGTATTCTCTTAACGGCTTTCCAATATGCTTGACTTGGATTGGATTGGTATCTACTCACCATTCCAACTGCAAAGCATATGTCAGGTCTTGTACACATCATAGCATAGATCAAGCTCCCAATAGCACTAGCATAAGAAACATGATTCATTTGTTCCTTCTCTTGTAGAGTTCTTGGACACAGTCTATGGCTCAATCCTTCACCTTTTGCAATAGGAGTGTCTATGGGTTTACAATCTTGTATACGAAATCGTTCAAGAACTTTATTTATATATGTTTCTTGCGAAAGAGATAATGATCTCTTCGAACGATCTCTTGAAATCTTAACTCCAAGTATGTATGCAGCCTCACCCATATCTTTCATCTCAAAATTGGAAGATAACCAACTTTTGATGGTATGAACTAACTCCATATTGCTTCCGGTAATTAGTATATCATCAACATATAATGATATAATCACAAATTGATCTTTGGATCTTTTGATATATACACAATGATCATCATCAATCATTGTAAAATTTATGCCATCATAGCATTATGAAAATGTATATACCACTATCTTGATGACTGTTTAAGGCTATATATCGATTTCAAAAGTCGACATACCTTTCCTTCTTGGCCTTTCATAATGAAACCAACAGGTTGTTCCATATATATTTCCTCATCTAATTCTCCATTGAGAAAAGCAGTATTTACATTCATTTAATGTAATTCAATATCCATACTTGCCACTATTGCCAGAATAATGCGAATTGAGGTAAACCTCACAACAGGGGAAAATGTTTCCTCATAATCAATTCCTTCTTGTTGATTATACCTCTTCGCCACAAGGCGAGCTTTATATCTTTCTATCGAGCCATCAGCTTTACGCTTTATTTTGAGAACCCACTTGTTCCCAATAGCTTTGCATTCTTTTGGAAGATTAACCAGTTCCCAAACATGATTTGACTTCATTGACTCCATTTCCTCTCCCATTGCATCCATCCATTTTTCCTTACTAGGGCAACTTAGAGCCTCATGTACATTTCTTGGCTCATCCTCATCTTGTGGGGCAATCATAAAAGTTTCCCCTTCAATGTTAAAACGTCGACGGGGAATACTTTTGCGGCTTGTTCACCGCATGGGAGATTGTACACTTTGTACATCATTTCCCATTATGCTCCCAATAGAATTAGAAAATGATGATGTCTTCTCATCATGTCATTATAATTCAGTATGAGTTGAATTCAATTCATCACTTCTCATATTTCTCTCACTTGGACGAACTCCACTAATATCATTATCTTGATCCAAGGTTTCAAATAGAGAGTAATCTTCACCTATTTCGCCCTTCTTAGGAAACTCATCCTCTAAGAATGTGACATCACGTGATTCAAATTCAATTACACTCCCACTTTCCTGCTTACCTATGAACATATATCCTTTCGAGTGTTCAAAGTATCTTATGAAAATACTTTTCTTTCCTCTAGGACCCAATTTCCCAAACTTGTGAGAGGGTTCATGAATATAGGCAGCACAACCACATGGCTTAAGAAAACTTAAATCCGGTTTTCTACCTGTCCATAACTCATATGGAGTGGAAGTAACTGATTTGGAAGGCACCCGGTTAAGTATATACGTAGCAATTAACAAGGCATCACTCCAAAAAGTGATAGGTAGGTTAGCATGCGCTATCATGGACCTAACCATTTCCAGTAGGGTTCTGTTTCTTCTCTCTGCAACACCATTTTGTTGAGGAGTATATGGAATAGACAACTGTCTTTCTATTCCTTTTTCATCACATAATTTTCTAAACTCATCAAATAAATATTCCCAACCTCGATCGGATCTCAATGCTTTTATTTTCCCATCTAATTGATTCTCTACCAAGGCCATAAACCTTTTAAAACAACTAAATGCTTCAGATTTATGAGAAATCAAATAAACATATCCGAATTGAGTATAATCATCTATAAATGTGATGAAATAAACAGCCCCATGCCTTCCTCTCACATTCATTGGACCACAGATGTCAGAATGGATTAAATGCAGGTGAAATTCAGCTCTTTTACCTTTTCCAAATGATTTCCTTGTCGTTTTCCCTACTAGACAATGCTCACATATGGGCAAATCGACTTTTTCAATGTTGCCCAACAAGCCCTCTTTGGCTAGTCTATTCATACGTTGTTGGCCAATATCACTAAGTCTAGCATGCCATACATTCACATCATTATCATATGAATTAGGAGACGTGAGAAGGGAATAACAAACATTCACATTAACATAGTCAATATCTAATACAATGAAACCATCCAGAAAATAACCATAACCATAGAAATTTGTTTCCAAAAACAAATCCACACATCTATTATGGAAGTTTACATTAAAACCTAGTTTGACCAACACTAAAACAGACACTAGATTCCGACGAATCTCCGGAGCATACAATACATCATGTAGGAACAAAGTGCGTCCACCACGCATGTTCAGTTGGCAGGTGCCAATTCCTTTTACTTCAACTCTGGAGTTGTTTATCACATAGATCCACTTAGTTCCAGTTGGTATTCGTCGGAATTCCACAAAGGATCCTCTATCCTTTGCTACATGGTTTGTTGCTCCTGAATCTACAGTCCACAAAGAATTGGATTCAGCCAATAATACAGAACTTAACACATAAGCAAAGTTCTCAAATATACAAGAGGTGTTTACCTTTTTCGACTCATGATACTTGCGAGCACAGTGACCCTTCTTATCACAATTGTAGCACCTTACCCTTGACATTTTCTTCACTTGAGGACGTTTTCCTCTCTTGTGTTGGTTAACTATTGGTTTCTTGCAAGAATGACTTGATCCTTTGCATACCCACATATTGAACGAATCAATACGCTTGCCTTTACAGCTCAAAGCCCTTTCTAAGCTAGAACCAGCATTGCAAATATCTACTTTCGGCTCAAATCCGTTAGGTGGTCCTCCACTAGCTCAAGGTGGCGCACGGCATCCTCAAGATCTTCCATAACATGGTCAAGAGCTTCTAGTGCTTCTGGCTTTTCCAGCACATATTGAATCTTCATATTCAATATTTCGCAATTATTGCCGTTCAAATCAGCAATTACTTTCTTAGTTGCTGAAGCCATCGATTTAAACACATCAGACATATATGCACAAATAATTAATGCCTATCATTTATGCATCCACTTTGCACAAACCCATCATATTAATGAACAATTTCAAGTAAGGTTTCAGAATCAAAAGGTCACTATGTTTCCAATCATCCTCCAAAATCCTAACTTAAATATAATTGTCGTATGCAAAATAAATTCTATGAAGCTTTACAAACTTCTATGAACTACCCACAGCAATCAACAACAGTAAAAAGCAAATAATATCTGACATTCAATAGTATAATAATGCTTTCACATAATACAGCATATCCATTACACTAAGTAATAAATACAGAGGAAAAAATCAACATAGAAAGAGATATTTACACCAAAAAAAAATATTCAAACTAATCTAAGAAATAAGTAGGGAAAGTCTCTGCTAATCTATCAGTCAAAATATCTAAGAAATCTGAAGGCACATTTGCCAACCATGAAAAAACTTTTGGAGAGCTCTCATGTATCCTCCAAGGCGCATTCACTTTGCGCCATGTGACACTCATACTAAGGGTTGTAGTTTTGGTTAACTCAATCCTATAGTGCTCTCTCAGAAAAGCTACTACCAGCCTCCTATAACCCGAGACCGCGTTAACCTCCCATAGGCGTTCTAACACTGCTTGCCATTCAGGTGGAAGAGTGTTCTTGAAGGTCAATACCTTCTCAAAATCCGGCATAAGATAACCATTCTAGATGATTTCCTATATCATCTGATTAACCCTGACCATATGTGATACTAAATCACCGTCATGCCACCGATAATTAGCTAACTCTGTCATCAGCCTTTTAAGTCTTACACGTCCTTCGTCTGTTCTCGGGAATATAGGTATCCGTGCATAACGCATCATAGTTCCTATAACAAATGCAGAAGTTGAAAAATGGATCACTCATAATCCACAATTAACATAAGGGAAAATACATAATTTTCCATGATTCATGCAACGTATGCAGAATAAAAATGGATTACTTATAACCCACATAGACATAATTGAAAAAAAAACACATTCCCGTTTTTTTTTTTTGTCAACGGTCGTCAACGATCAACGGTCGCAGTCAACGGTCAAAGTCAACGGTCAACGGTCAGTTGGTCAACAGTCAACGCTAGTCAACGGTCAACAGTCGCGATCAACGGTCACATCAAGTCAACGGGTCGAGTCAAACCGGTCGAACCGAGTTGGGCTGGCGGATCGGGTCGGAGCGGTCGGACCCGGCGGCCCGGTCGGATGAACCGACCGACACGTGCCCCGCGCATGTGTGGGCAACTGCCGGCTGACGTCATGGTGACGTCCGCCGGCACGTGCCTTGCACATGCGAGCGGTTGGCGCGCGCGTGTGCGATTACCGCGTACGTGCATTACACGCACCTGCGGTTTCCTCCGCGCGCGAGTGCATTGCACACACTTGCGGTTTCCTCCACGCACGCGCCTGGGAACCGTCTCGACGCGTGCGTTGCACACGCCGACAAAGCTGAACGCATCGGCTGTGCGTGGCGGCGCGTCCGGCGGCTTCCGGCGACGTGCGACCAGTCGAAATTCTCGTATTGACGAATACTTCTACCCTAAGCAATTAGAAACTCAATTCGATCTACAGAAAATCAAAAAAATAGGGACAACAGTACCGCGTCGGGATTCAACATCTCTTAATTGATCAATAATGATGTTTAACAAAGAACAAACAATGAAAAACTCGTTTATAAACGCAAATAAGAAAGGGAAACGTCATTGAGATTGCTCTGATACCAATGAAGATTAAAAGTTCGGGAAACAGGATTCCCAAAAGCATGGTTTCGACACAAAATCGAAGTCAAAAGAGAAACAATGTGGCGAAAGCAAGCCCAAAATAAAAATCACGAATCACCGATCCTAAGATGCATCACATGAACGAACACACCTTATTTTCACAGACTAAACACCTGGTGTTGCTATTCGAAGAGGAGGCTAGACACTATTCTTCAGAGGAGAGAAAGCGGCATCCCGTTCAACAGAGAGAGCATAATCTCTCGGTGTCCCAAAATACGTAACTTTTCACGTGCGTCTCAAAAAACCACCACTCCTGTTTTTCTATTTATAATACTCCCCTCCATGGGCCCTGAACCCATGGGCCGAGCCTTTGGGCCCATCAGGCCAACTTAGGCCCATCTTAAAAAGGAAAAATCCATCACCCCAGCCATTATCCTCATCGTCTCGAGCTCGCTTCCCCTGTACCCACATCTCCGGCAAATGTCTTTTTGGTCCGACCTTCCTTTGCCCCTAGGATCTCGGCTCGGGGACATCACGAGGCGGTTGGCCATAGCTCGGGTTGTCTCGAGCTCACCCCATAAACACTGTCTTTGAGCCAGATAGGGGTCTCCACGTCTAAATGCTCACTCACGCAAGCGCCTTCTGCTCCGCTTTGTTCTGTCTAAAGGATGAGTTGAGCTCGGTCTATATGGGTCTTGAGTGTCTTGTGTTCGACTGAGTTGATTTCTCTGGCGTCACCGGTCTAAATCTGAGTCCGAGCCTTAGAATGGTCATTTGCTTCTCCTCAATGCGCTGCACGCCATTTATTTGCAAAAATGTTCAGATGAACCTCTATTATTGTCTCTCGAACATCCCCTGAATCAAAACATTTTGATGATAGAATCTTTTTTAAATCACAATGTTCATCTTCAATTCCATTTCGAGTTCATTCTTATGTGGCTTGTGTACATGGCTTAATGTCCTTTTTTTTTCCTTGTGTTTGGCTCCTTGTTTTGCATGTTTTGGTGTTGCCTTTGTGATGCTTGACTGAAATGAAGTGGCGGAAGTGTACGGCTAGAATGTATATGATGAATCGATCCGATGATGGGCAGTCAGTGATGAAGTCCATGTGTTTGTGGCTTGAGCTCCTGGTGCATTGATTTTAAATTGTGAGTCTCAAGGTTCATGAGTGAGTGGATAAAATTCAATGAGCTCTCAGTCCACCAACTGAAAACAATTGATACAGAAAGTTTAGTAAACAACTATGGGGGGGTAAGAGAAGGAGCGAAAAGAAGGAAGTTTCGCAATCTGGAAATGTTTGAATGGGTTTGAATGTGAAGAGAAACTGAGTGAGAAGCACAGAAAATTAGGGTATGGGCTCTACAATGATAAATAAGTTTAACATGGACTTGGATTTAATCCATCCTTATTTGAAAGAGGCTTTTGCATGGGTTTGATGTTGCTTTAGTGAAAGAGCAAGCTGGTCGTGAGTCTTTTTAATTTGGGCTTGATTTAAGTTTAATGGACATGGGCTTAACTCCCTTATATAATAACCGTGCCCATGATTTGTGTGGAATTAGAAGGGTTACATCTCACGAGTGAGGGACTCTGTTTCAAAGAGGCAAAATCGGAAGGAGCAAGACCAAGAAGTAGATGTCAACCCATGAAGAAAATGAACTATTCCCTTCTTTGTTTTTCACTCTAAAATCACTTTTATCCTTCACTTTGAAAGAGCAGGGTACTGTATTATTAGTTGGTATAGGACCAAAATACCTGTGTAGCAAACTCTATGCCAAGTTTCAAAACACACTCATTTCACTCTATTTTTTATAATCATGAGTGTAGGAGGTTACTATATTTCATAATCAATTACTTTCATATAATTAAGGATTAATATCACCAAAAATCTCAAACTGATACGTTTATAACAAATTTATCACAAACTAATTTTTTTACTATAAAAAATCCCAAATTGACACACTTATGATAAATTTATCTCAAACTAATTTTTTTACTATAAAAAACCTCAAGTTAATATATTTGTGACAAATTTACCCTTTCACTAGTTTTTGTTAAATTGGATTAATATTACGAAAAATCACAAACTAGTATATTTGTAACAAACGAGGTTAAAATTACAACCGGTATACTTATTAACTGCCATGTATTATAGCTCAGTAATTTAATGATAAAATTTAATAAAATTAACTAGTTTGTGGTTTTGGTAGTAAAAAAATTAGTTTGGGGTTAATTTGTTATAAGTGTACAAATTTGAAGTTTTTTGTGATAGAAAAATCAATTTGGGATAAATTTATTACAAGTATACCAATTTATGATTTTTTTATGACATTAACCTTATAATTAAAGATGGGTTTTAAGTCAATTTGGAATTATTGTAATAGCTCAACCCAATAATTTGAGTGACAACATAAAATAATGGCCGTTTGAGAGAGTGTTTATTTGTGAATTACTCGATCTGGTCTCTCTCATTCAATATGGAATTTTTAAATGTCAGAAACGCACCCCAATTAAAAGAAGTGGAACTGTCGAGACATCAAAATTCTTCTCTTGGACATAGGCGAAATGATGACGTCCATTTAGCCTTAAATTAACAAGATTCCAATCCCTCCCTTCCTCCCTCACTGTCGTTCTTTGTTGTGATCAATATTTCTTTTTCGGAAATTGTAATTGAAAGACAGCAATCAACGAGCGGTCTACAGGCAGACGATTTATATCTCACAAAGTGCTTACAAGATTTAAAATCTACATCGAGAGAAAGGACTTCACCAATATGACAAGCTTATTCTACTCCGCAGACCGTTACACCCAAAGTCAACTGCGGATTTCTACAACTGCAACACTGTGCCTTTCTTCCTCTTCCGCTAATTCACATGCCAACTGAAAACACACTATAATGGACAGCCAATCCACTCAAAACCAAGATGCATGCATCACTTTGGAACATTAAGGTTCTCCCTATTTTGTTTAAATGTTTCCGGAAAGACACACTTGCAAATCAGGATGAGACCCCTCGCGATAGCCGGAACCGCTGCAATAAACAACAAGAACTGGGACTCCATGTGACTCGGGTTGATTGCGAAGACCGAGGCCCCATAACTTATCCCCATGGAGATCATCGCAACGATCACCTCGAAAAAGAAAGGGAAGCCCCAGGTGTGGAGGATTATGAGAAACATCGATGTTGAGAAGGCGAGCGTATTGAATGCTAGGAATATGTAGAAGGCCGTCGCATCCGTGGCGAAAATGGCCCGCCCCGCCTCGCCCGCCGTCTTGCCACCTTTGTTAGGCGAGTCCTCCTGCCATACCCCGCCAGGGGGATTCACGCCGGCTTGGAAAGTCACAGCAGCAATCAGGGTGGCCACCACGAGGTGGTAGTTGGCGAAGCCCGTGTCATCATCCTCTTTGTGCCGGAACAAGGTATTGAAAAATTTTTTCATGTGTTCCATGATTCGCGCAGAATTAGAAGGGTGCGTCTCACGGGCGAGCGAATCGCTTTTAAAGAGGCAAAATCAGAAGAAGCCAGACCAAGAAGTAGACGTTGACGCTGAGTCAATGTTTTTAATTCTCTCATAGGAAAAATCAGAAGAAGCCAGACCAAGAAGTAGACGTGAAAGCTGAGTCAATGTTTTTAATTCTCTCTCATAGGAAAAATCAGAAGTAGCCAGACCAAGAAGTAGACGTTGACGCTGAGTCAATGTTCAGAAGTGGCCAGACCAAGAAGTAGACGTTGACGCTGAGTCAATGTTTTTAATTTCTCTCTCATCAGAAGAAGCCAGACCAAGAAGTAGACGTTGACCCTGAGTCAATGTTTTTAATTTCTCTCTTATGAAATTAGTGACATGTTTATCTTGTGAAAAATGAATGATTCGAAAAATATTTTTTCAAATTAGTTATTTGTGTCACTTAAAAAAGTCGGATGAATGAAAAAAATTAAGATTATTTATTTTCTTGGAAAACAAATCTACGGTGGGACTGGAGTGGCTTTTCATCCATGGAGATTGTGGAAAAGCTGAATGTTGATCGCACGAGAGTCCCTACCTACGAGGCTACGAGTGGGGGACCTTGTGTCATGACGAAAACTCACAGCTCATTTTATGTCCTATTCTCGGGGGAGTCTAGAGTTGGGATTCGGTTCATGAATCCCCACTCATTTGAGCGACTGGACCGTGTGAATCTACATGAAACAAATGAAAAACAATCATTGTTATGTACTAGATACACGTACGACGTTGCCGTAGTAACTCTTAGCAAAACAGCAGCATTTGCAGTTGTATTTCTAGGTATTGCACTTCTTCTTATCGGAATATATAGAAGTCTTTCAATTACATTCCATAATGCGTACTCCATGGATCAAACGAACATTTTCATGTTGCATTTCCAATCGGTATAATTAGTTCATTTAAACGTATGAGGTCAAATAGTGTCCATCGCTAAAATAAGCTCCTATAATGCAATCTATTGTATCATTTACTCTAAAGTATGAAACATTTCGATTCTTAAGTACTTGGCTTTGATACCGATTGATGAATAGATTAGGCACAAACAACCGAGAGAGGAGTAAATTGGTTGTCTAAGGAACCTTGAAACTTTTTC
This sequence comes from Eucalyptus erythrocorys, assembly GCA_014182555.1. Lineage (NCBI taxonomy): Eukaryota > Viridiplantae > Streptophyta > Magnoliopsida > Myrtales > Myrtaceae > Eucalyptus > Eucalyptus erythrocorys. The sequence continues at coordinate 26,473,957 of CM024600.1, read as the reverse complement.
ATATAAAGTGCTAGGCAGGAAATAGAGCATATGTGGAAACAATTATCTTCTTTCTATAGAAATACAAAGGAGTTGAAGAGATAGAATATATGCAAAAAAAATTTATAATGGATTGGCTTTCCACTTGACCTACTCCACACTTCCAATTCTAACAGCTTCAACAAGGCTAGAATCCATCATTGAATCCTTGAGATTTTACAGCTTGTACAGAGTATTGCTTCTACACAAAGCTCTAGTAGATGCTTCTACAAACTCAAACACTCTCACAACACTACAACCAAGTCTCTTCCCTAGATACAGACGCATATACTTTGACAGAGGGATACAATCGGATGTACACATCTTCTACACACAAGAACGGTAAGAAGATGGCAAAAAGATGAACACCTAGAGCATAGGCTAATTTTTTTTAATTTCTACCCCAACACTACTCCTTTTCTTGGGTTGAATTTATAGCCATCATACTTCAAATGACCATTTGAAACTCAAATCCCACGAATAGCGTTGCATCTGTCATTTGCTACCACAAAACCCTATTTACTAGCCCTACAAAGTCTGTTTGCTACGATTTGCTTCTGCATAGTTTGTCATCTCTATTACTTGGGCAAATATGGTAAACTATTATGATATTCTCCAACCCACCTTTTTGTTGATTTTAACACCTGAAACCAATTGTAAAACATAAATTTGAATTCAAATCAAATTGATAAAGAGTTCGTGTCTTCCTTCCAAGAATTTATAGTTTTGGATGCGTAACCAATACTCCATCTGCAAAGAGAACACCCTCTACAATCAGGTCCATCCAAATTTTTCGATGATCGCACATCTTCTAGTTTATTCACCGTACACAAGGTCTATCCAAGTTTTTAGAGGCAATACTTCTCAATACTCAATTACACATGTTAGTATACTTAAAATGTTTTCTCATCCTTGAAGCATCATAGGTATTTTTCGGGAAAAAAAGGTACTAGAAGTGCTATAATTTTTATGCAACACTCACTTTAGTGATAAAATATTTTGCCGAATAACTTCAATGCCACTTCGGAAGGAAAACGATCACTTGAGTACTTCCAACCAAAAATATTACATGACTTTTTTAATTATTTGTTAAACACTACATGGATATTTTAATTAAACAACAGCAAATGATCCCTCTTGCAAGGTAATGCTTACGCTTAAGCGAGCTTTCTCAAGAGCTGCCCATCCCAACATGATATGTTAATTAATTATTCATTCGATATTAAACTTACGAGTGTCCACTAATCTATTATGGGCCGATTAGAAGTCAAGCAAGACAATGGAGCTCACCTTATTTTTGTGAATCTGAGATTTGTGAGTCTAGATGCTTGGTTATGCTACTTTTACTTTACGCCCATTAATGGTACTTTATCACTTTCATAAAATGTTTTTTGTATAATCTTCCCAATTTGATTCCCTAACATGCATCTAGATGTTCATTTAAATGCTCAAGCAATAATTACTAAGTGCGCCCCTAGACATAATCTTTATGATTTTTTTTAAGAATGAAGATGCAATCTATAATTACTAACATGAAATTTATGAGTTTAAATTTCTTTTTTTCACGAGGTGTGATTTATGGAAATGAAACTGCAAGTATACCAGTCAAATAATGATACAATCTAAATGTCCTAGATGTGCATGAAAACGTTTATCCATAGAAACTTTTAACTTTTTTTGAGGGAGCAACTATCATGATTCAAATAATATCGCCAAAAAACTGGGCTAAGTGCTGACGTATGAGATGACGCGATTCCATTGAGTTTTCGAACTTAATTTTCTGGCAAGCATTCATCCCGAGAAAATAAAGACGAATATGACAGGACATGCAGTGCTGGACGGAGATCCTCCACGTGTTTCACGATCGCGCATACGACAAAACAGATTGCGGATCCCTTTTTTTTCTTTTTTGAAGATAATCATCTCAGAGCGTAATAGAGCTCTTCATTTGTCTAATTAAACTTTTAATTAAGTTAGCAAATATTCAATCATAAGTCTGATTTACTAGCTTTATCAGTTAAATTTCCCAAAAAATAGTGATAGCACCACATGGCAGTGTGTCACATATAGGATTTAATGGACCATCAAGTGGCTGCCCCACCAGTCATGGCTATGATCCTCAGCCATGTTCCCTCATCCAAGCTTCCTTAGCAAGTCAAGAGAGGGCTAAAATGTTGCATACCTCAAGAATCTACGAATTTTGTGACATTTCCATCCAAATGGAGCTCAATTTCTCTTCAATTAAGTTCAATTGGTGCCCGAAAATTCCCAATAAGGTGTCCACATCCATCCCATAATTTTTCTTCATCAATTGAACCAACTTAACAGCCAAAAGTATACTAAAAAACGGTCCTTTAATTTTCCTAGTCAAAAAACGCCTAAATTTAATTTTTCGCCAAAATCTCGAGTTTGTAGAAAAATCTTCGGAGGATAAGTCGACGTTCCTAAAATAAATCGTGACATGATGGAACTTTAAAATTTTGAAATCGGGTTTAAATTCGCGATTAATTTCAACCAAACGCGATTTTAGCATGACTTAGCCTACCGAGTAGTTTTTAGGAACTTTTAGTGCAATTGACCCGTGGTCGATTATTTTCGAGCCACATTATATATCTTCAACTCATTGGCGACTCTCGATTGTCGTGAAAATCTTGAGATTTCAATTACGGGCACAGGGTACGGAAATGATAGAAAAATCGGTTCGGTGCCGTTCGACGAGAATTTTGCAATTATGTGGAATCACCTATTCTTTAATCACATGCCTCTATCAAATTGAACTATTTCCGATCTCTGATCGATTTTGACAGTGCCATATTGACTCTTGTAGATTAGCATGGTCGAATAGTCGATTTCTGATCAAATTTTCAAGCCTATTGCATTAAAATCCCTTAACGGCTTCACTAAATAAACTAGTTATCTCGTAAGTAATCAACTCAGAGAAAAAAACTATAAGCACATCGATAAAAAAACTCAACTCATTCAATCGAAAACAGAATTGGAAAATCAGGATGTCACAAGTTTTCCCCTCTCATAAAAATTTCGTCATCGAAATTTAAACAATTACAAATCTCTAAATAAAAAGGTGGGGGTATTGTATTGAATCTTCATTTTCCCAGGTTGTTCCTTCTGTATCGTGGTATTGCTAGACCACTTTAACCAAAGGGATTGTCTTTTTGCGCAAAACCTGCTCTTTACGATCCACAATCTATACTGATTTTTCCACGTATGACACTCTGTGGTTCACGTCTAACTCCTCAAAATTTAGCATGTGGGTCGGGTCAAGTTCATACTTTCTCAACATCGACACGTGAAGACGTCATGCACTTGCGTCAGTCTTGGCAATAATGTAAGATGATACGCCAGAGTTCTTATTCTTTCTAAAATCTCAAAGGGACCTACGTACCTCGGACTCAGCTTCCCTTTCTTGCCGAAGCGCGAAGTACCCCTCATTGATGACACTTTTAAAAAGACGTGCTTACCAACTTGAAATTCCAAAGGTCTTCGACACTTATTTGTGTAGCCAGCTCTGAGCGATCTTTAATTTGTCCCTGATAACGGCAACTGCATCCATTAACTGTTGAACTAACTCTAGGCCTGTGATCCTTCGTTCTCTGACCTCATCCCAACAAACTAGCGTTTTGCACGCTCTGCCATACAACGCTTCAAAAGGTGCTATCTGAATACTCTGCTTGTAGCTGTTGTTGTAGGCGAACTTGACGAGATGAAGCTATTCCTCCCAGCTTCCTTTGAAATCCAACACGCAAGCTCACAGCATGTCTTCGAGGGTTTGAATCGTCCTCTTATACTGGCCATCAGTATGAGGATGATAGGCCGTGCTGTACTACAACTTCGTTCCCAAGGCAGTTTCCAAACTTTTCCAAAAGACTGTAAACCTTGGGTCTCTATTAGACATAATTGTCACTAGAACCCCATGCAAACATACTATCTGACGCGCGTACAATTCAACGTATCTGTCCAATGCAAGGCCCTTTCGTACGCTGATTATTGACACCTAAATTTTGGCGACCCGATTAGTCATTTATTGCATTAAAAAATTAGGGGTTAATTTTATCCCTAAAGAAAAAAAAACTAATATTAATTGCATAACATATAATTTTAGGTGCATTCATTTATTTATTTATGGCATTCGCATTGGATCGACAATGGTGAACAGATTCGAAGGCATATATCTTTGTCAAATTATCTTGGGGAAAATTCACAACTGGAACAAGACCAAGAGAAATATTGTGTCAACATGCGTTCAAGAACATAAAAGGAAAATCAAGAAAGGAGATTGGTGCATGTGTGAAAGAAAAAAAAAAAAAAAAAAGCGAAGTCAATGGGATTTTCCCATTATTCGAGGGCAATATTCAGCAATGACTCAAAGGGGAAGTGGAAGATTCACGTACTAATAGGGACAAAGCATAATATTGAGAATATCAATCGGTGGATTTCATTCACGCCAGCCCAAGATATCTCTTGCCCTTTTGCAAATAGGATTGACACATAAATAAGAAGCAAGAGACGATCGCCAAAGGAGGCCACACAATTCCATACACGGCCAAACAATTGAGATACACGGCCACAATTCTGAAAAGAGCTGACTTCGAATACACGGCACACAGAGAAAAAGCCAAAAGAGAAGATCGCAGAGTACACAAAAAAGGCCACGCAATAGAATACATGGCCGGAGAATTGGCGGAAGAGAGAGAGCTCCTTTGCTTGTTCAATGCAGGTCACGCAAGCCAAGACTGTAGCTGCCGTGCCCCACGTTGTCCTTGCAATTAGTTAACGCCCAACTATCGTTGGCAATTTTAGAGAGAACACATTGAAAGAAACGCCAGGAAAAGAGGCGGGAGCGATACGACAACCGAGTGCTTTGCGGCCAAACATCTCATGGTCGTGTGTGCAATTCCGGTGCCGTTCCGGCACCACCTACTACCGCTACTCCATCTCGATGAGTTGCCGTGCTGACAAGAGCGCCACTGCTGCGAAACCCCATCGGCAAACCCCCCAAGGCCTGCACTTTGCATCGTCACTAGTCCCTGCCGCACCTCGAGCCCCTGGTGATATGCTACTGCCTTCTTGCATCATTACCGAACTTTCAATGACGATTAGTTGCTGCTAGACTCGCCACTGAAAGCTGCTCAGCCAAGACGTCCAGTGAATCTTAGCCAACGTCAAAGTAATCCTAGTGAGCCCCTTCATCTCCGATGCCCTGTTCCAGGTGGCTCCAACGATCAATTTGGTTCCGGCCGAATTGAAATATTAATACGTTTACAAAGAAAAAACGCGCTCACGACTTGGAGAGAGGACGTCTGCAATACTGAGGGAGCGGTGAGTGGAAAGCAAATATTGCGAGGTTTGAGGCATAGAAAAGTCAAAGGAAGAGTCTAAGCGGTGGGTATTAAAGACCAAAATCCTGGTCAGAGAAAAAGAAGAGTTTGCAGGTCGTTCCATGACACACGAACAGGAGACCAACAACAAAAAGAAGATTTTTTTTTTTTTTTCTTTCTCTGTTTCTACTCTTTCATCGAGTATACTTGCAGACCTCAACGCCAGAGAATGGAGGCTATTGCGTGCATCTAGCAAGCCCGTTGCTGCGGCAACTCGTTCCCGCTCCTATAGCGTCCTCGGAAATTCATCATCAAAGACCAAGAGCACCATTGGCGAGCAAAAATCTTCTCACATATATTGTCTAATATTGCTCGTTTTGTTTGAAGTAAAAATCCAGGGTCAACAAAGGACATGCACAAAGGAGCTTGATACCCAAAGAGAGGAAGCAAAGCAGAGATTTTTTATTTGGTCTGCCTAGTTCTCGCTGGAAAATTAGAATCTCCAACAAGCCTTGCAATGACACCTTGCCATATGCTCCAGTCACGCCCAGATCAGCAAGGTTGATATCATCGCGGGTTCTTGTCGTTGTGCCAAATTGCTCCTTGACTGACGCGACGAGCCCCTAGTTCCGAGTCACCATCGTACCACCCTGGTCGTGAATCGAGTCCCCATCGTGCCGATCAGTACAGCATAAGCCATCGTCGATGCCACCCATCATTCATCCGAATTTGGAAATGTCACCCGCGTAGTATCGTGAATTAGGTAAGACTCTCGATTAATTTGATTTTCATATATGTCTTCCTAATTCATGATATAGCAATCTTTCTTTGAGCGTTTGATGGGTATTGTCGTATCCAAGAGATCTTTTGATCTCTCATGAATTAGGAGACTTTCTAATTTCACAACGTGCATACGATTGATAGTCCGATTTCACACTTGAAATACGACTTGCAATCGCACGGAAAAATCACCAATCCGATCTCACACTCGAGATACGATTCATGATTTTATTTAAAAATTGGCTAATCCGATCTCATGTGCGAGATACGATTCGTCAATTTATTTCCCAAAATTAAATGGACATGGGTGATATCTAGCTTGATTTGTTGCTGTGCCTTTATTTGATTGCTTTCGTAAAGGAAAAACCCAAAAAAATATATTTGAGTTAGATTAGATGCATTTTAGAATATTTCTTATTTTAAGGTTATCTTGCATATTTAGAATAGAGATTTTATTTTGAATTTTTAAAAATAAAAACTCAAAAAAATGCATTCATTTAGGATGTTAGTTTTAAATTTGAATTACACGTTTAATTATTTGGCAATTTTAATTTCGAATTTCATAAAAAAAAATTAGAATCAAGGCATTTTTTACACGTCATTACATAGATCGCATGCTTATTATGAAAGTAAAAACCATGTGCACGTCATATAGAATTAGGTTCATACAATGCACATCATTTAGTGATTTTTGTTAGGTTTATTTAATCAGAAATTGTCAATCATTAAAATTAGGTCATTTAAATTGCATTTAATTATTACATCTCTTTAGGATTTGCTCTATTCATCTCAAATAGTTTAGGTCATGTTGCCATGTCGCATGCATCACATGATTCTCATTAAACAAAGTGAAAACACAAAAGAAATTGCGTGTTAATTAGAAATCATATATAGGGTTATTGATGTGAATTCTGATCTAACATTGCAGATGCTTCCGTTGCTTTGAGGTAAGTTTTGCAATCTATTCACTATTTTTCTTGGGTGTTAAATTGGTGGATTGTGTACCCGCATGATCACCTCAGATGTTAGGGAAATAAATTAAAATCAATTCAAACTACCTGCTAAACATTTTTTTCAAAATAAAAGAATGGTACCAAAAGGGCGTTAGAGAAATCTAGCGTAATCAAGTCCCCGAACTTACAATCTCTAGTTCATAGAAGTAAAATAAAACTCCCATTACTTTACTTGGGTTTCTAATCGACCCACCAAAAATAGATTAGTGGCGACTCCTAGTTAAAAATCAATTGCATGTTAAAAACTTGAACCTAAGTCGCGAATTGGTATGGGCTTGGGAGAGCCCGAGTTAAGTCTAGGCTTAACAATCCATTAACCTAAACTCTAGGTGGTGCACCCCGAAAAATTGGTCGCGACACCAATGAAGTGGGTAGACTTCGTCAATCTATCAACCACAACCTAAATAGAATTATTACTCCTCTGACTCCTTGGTAAGCCCATCCCAAAGTCCATTGTGATGTATTCCCATTTCCACTCGGGAATCTCGAGAGGTTGTAGAAATCTTCCCGACTTATAATACTGTAACTTTACTTGCTGACACGTCAGACATTTGGCGACATGCTTGGCGATGTCCGCCTTCATATAAGTCCATCAATAATGTTGACGCGGATTTTGATACATTTTCGTACTACCTAGATTGTTGACACCTAAATTTTGGCAACTCCATTATTTACTTATTACATAAAAATTAGTGATTAATTTTTAACCCCTAAAAAAATAGAATTAGAATTGCATAGTATATAATTTTAGTTGCACTTATTTATTTATCACTTTTGCATTTGATCAACGGCGGATGAGCTTCAATTTTACAAGTTGGCAATTCGGTATTCATATTATTCTTCAAATACTCGGTAAATATTTCATATATTCACGTGATTTGTACATTAAGTAATATATTATCGAAGATTGGAAGTTTAATGATAAAATATCAAGAGGGAATATTGCATGTGGGGTAGGGGTGAGCATGGTTCCCGGGTAGAACCGGAACCGGAGAACGGGTCCGGTTCGGTTCCCGGTTCTTAAGAGACTGGTTCCGGTTCCCGGTTCCCTTTTTCTGGGAACTAGCGTTCCCGATTCCGGTTCCGATTCCTATGGGAACCGGAATCGGAACCGGAACTTGTCAGAATTTAAAAAAATAAATAAATAACAGGTCACTTTCCCCCACGTGATTTTCCCCCTTCCCCTTTCTTTTTCTCTCTCTCTCCCTTTCTTTTCTCCCCTTTTTCCTCCTCACATCACTTCCTGCCCCCTACTTTTTTTTCTTTCTTCTCTCTCTCTCTTCTCTTTCCCCCTCTCTCGGCCGAACCCCCCTCCTTCTCCTCCTCTTCTTCTTCTTCTTTTTCTTCTTCCTTCTTCTTGCTGGTTGTTGCTTCACCTACCACCACATCGCCGCCCCACACCCTACTCACCACCGCCTCTTGGCCACCGAACCACCACCACCCACCACCCACCGCTCGTCCGACGAGCCGTCTCGCCATTGAGTCCGACGAGCTGTCGCGCCATCCGCTCCACCCCTCGACGCCGTGAGCCACCGCCGCCGTCCCCAAGCCACCATGACCACCTCTTGCCACCGCTCGCTTGGCCGTCCGAGCCGTTCTTGCTCCAAACTACCACCGCCTCTGCCAGAACCGAGCTCTTCCCCCCTTGGCCGTGGGTTGAGCTACGACCGCCACCGTCTTCGCCACGCCGTCCGTGCCGCTGTTGGTCTCATGAGACTTGTGTCTTCGTCGCCGTCGCGCCACCGTCGCCGCGTGCTTGCCCTTGACTTATTGGCTACGGATTTATTCTCTTATTTTTGATACAAGAACTGTGGAAAACAAGTGTATTTGGTTTTTCCTGTTTAGGTTCCGATTCGAAGATAATGGGGGAGGTGAAAAGGGGGAAGAATGAATCGATTCAGCTCCATCTCTCCTTGGCTCTTTCGCGGAAGATTCTCGTTCCTCGCGAAACGATAACCACCCAATCGCGTCGAGAACGAGGCCGATCGTCTCCTTGCAGATCTGGGTCGATCTTCTCTTTCGTGCCCGAATCATGTTCTGCAAGTGGGGAAGCGCGTCTTTGAGCCATGGGGAGGGAAAGTTCAAGGGCAAGCCCACGGGTCGCCGCTAGTTCTCGACTCCCAATGAGATGAGTAAGTCGAGAGCGCAAAGATTTGATTTTTCTTGCGAATTTCAATGACCCTCTTTCGTTCAGCATCGCTTGTGATTGTTGGGAATAGCCCATTCGTTGAGCGTCGGTTGGTTGTTTGTTTGGATGTGGTCGGGCTGAATTTGGGTGTGGTTCTGTTTTTTGCTGGATCTGTTTGGTTTTCTGAGATCGCCATGTACAAATATGCCAAGATGTCAAGTTGTACCAAAGAGATAAGTGATAAGAAGACAGGAAAAAACAATCGACAATTGATTTTGTGCATGCTATTCCCTGTTTTATGTGCTGCTTCATGAATGAAGCTTCAATTAATTCATAACTTGCGGGTATCAACCTAGAGTTTTCTGAACAGTGCTTGATGAGGCATGTTGTGGCACTATTCTAATCCTGTGAAATGAAAAAAAAAAAAAAAAGAACCGGTTAGAACTGGAACCGACCCTGAAACCTGTAACAAAGTAGGTTCCAGGTTCTTGGTTCTGATGGGTAGGTTCCAGGTTCCAAAAATTGTGGAACCTGTACCCGAGGGTAGGTTTTAAGTTCCAGACGGAACCGAATCGGAACCGGGAACCGCTCACCCCTAATGTGGGGGCATATATTGAGTAAATATAATTTTTGACTCAAAATAATAAAGGATATTTTTGTGCGTGAACTGAAAAAGGAAGAGAAATAATCCATAAAAATTAAGTTATTCACCTATAAGAGAGCCCCATACGAAGAAAATCGAGAGAGGCCACATATTAAAAAAAATCAACACAAATGAGGCTTTGCTCGGTTTTCTAGGTCAGAAATTCAACAAAAAAGAAGAGATTTTCGTTCTTGAGGGGGGGATTTCTCTTCATTCGAGGAAGACAAAAAAAAATGGAGAGAGAAAAGGGGTTTCGGATGCTTTGAAAAAAGGTCAGCAAGTCAACAGGCAGTGTAAAGTGTGAAACAAGAGGAGAAGACGTGAGAGTAGATGTGAGAAGACAGTAAGGGTGTGCAACCGAACCGGGTCAACCCAGTTCCCGGTTCGGCCCACCCGGAAAACAAGGTCGGGAACCGGTTCCCGTTGAAACTGGTTCGAGAACCAGTTCCAACAACTCAGACCCTGTTTTAACCGGTCCGGGAACCGGTTTCGAGGGATTACCCACACGGGAACCGGTTCGACCGGACCGGTTTTGGAACCGGTTGGAGAACCGGTTAAGGCACCCTCTTTTTCCTCACAAACCCTAACCCTAATTTCTAATTTTGCCTCTCTCTCTCACGCACAAGTCTCACCCCCTTCCCTAATCCCGTCGTTCCCGAAGCTAGTGCTCCTTCTCTGCTACTACGTCTGCTCCTTCTCCGCTGCTGCTCCTTCTTCGCTTGACTCCTGAGCCCCATCCTTCGCGAAGCTGGGTGCCACCGTTGCTACTTCTCCGCCGGAGACCCAAAGCCCCAACCCTTTGCGAAGCTGCTGCTGCTTCTCCGCCTGAGCCTCATCCTTCGCGAAGCTGGGCGCCATCGCTAGAAGCCGAGCCCCACTTGTGCCCGTCCTCAGCCCGTCCGTCCGAGCCTCGCTTCTGCCCTGCAGCTCGCCCGCGCCACCGCCGGAAGTCGAGCCCCTGCTTCTGCTCGTCCTCACCCACAAGGTATGCTTGACTTGGCCTCGGATTGCCGCTTCGTCGGTATAGATGCTCGGTTTCTTCGTTCTGCCTGCTTCGAATCGAGTGTTATGAAGGGGGTTGAATTTTTTTTTTTTTTTTTTTTGGTGCGTTTGTGTTTGTGGGTTCTTGTTTGGGCGGAATTGTTCGTGATTCGGGTGTGCCTTTGGTGGGTTGCTCGAAATCATAGGTTGATTGGACTAACCTGATAAACATCTTCGTTTGAGCTAAGATAATATCGTTTTTAGACTTTGAGTTCTTCATGAGATTCGTAGATGACTTCGCAAGCTTTTCAACATCACGTTGCATGCGCCATTTTGATGTTGTTTGCTATGTCAAAATCTTTTCGAAATTTGGTGATCTGTTTTGAAATTTGCTATTCTTTATAGTTGTTGTTGAAGCAACCGTAGTAATTCTCCTTGAGAGCTCCTGGTTGGAGGAGAAATTGTCTTCTATAATTCAAGAAATGGTATTGTGGCCGAGGTACATCCTTTCTATGTTTTCTCTGTTTGAAGTTTTTCTCTTGGATTCATACAATAAAGATTATCTTTGCCCCTTTTTGTTTTACGGCATTCTTCATGTTGCATCCTTGAATATGGCATTCATCCATTTCTGGTCTACCATTTGCGATTTATCTCCATCTTAACTCCATAGGTCGCTCCAGGTGAAGGAATGGCTCTACTTCATATACATGGTGATAAGTGTATGCTTCATGAGGCTCGCATTGTGACAAAGGGTGTCAAGTATGTCTTTCGTTCTGATGTAGCTTTTGCTTGAGTTCAATTTGTTGGTCAAGCCTTTACCAATCACATAGAAAGATAAGTAAGCATAGATACGTTTTATATCTTGATGAAGTGAGCTTGGTCATCTTTCGAAAGTGTATTGTATCTACTATGACGATTCTGATAATTTTTGTACCTCCTTCCTTACCCACTATTCTTCGATTTGATCTGATGTTCTTCCCATAAATAATAAGTTTTGAATGGATTGTGACTAGTGAATATGATAACGAAGTGATGTTAGCTTGAAAATTGAAAATGCAGTATTTCATGTGATGCTTATGCCATCAACAAAGATCAGCTCTTACTGAACCAGTAACATATACAGAAATGGGAAACAAAAGTCACCAGCTCTTATTCATATTCAATTTCTCCTCCAACCAGCAGCTCTGAACAAGGTTGACCCTGTTCCCGGACCGGAAAAACAGAGTAGGTCGGGAACAGGGTCCAATGTAAATAGGGTAGGGAACAGGGTCCAAAAAAAGAGAACCGATTATAACACGGTCAGGAACAAGGCCCAGGTCTAGACCCTATCCACCCTGGACCCGATCACCCCTAGAAGACAGGAGAGAGAGAAAAAAAAAAAAAAAAAAAGCCCAAAAGTCGTCTTCTTCAAGCGTGTTCTCCACACCAACGGCCTCCCTCTACGATCCTCGTGCCCAGCCAGCCACCGTCTGCCCCACCTCCGCCTGCCGCCCTCCAGCCGCCACTTCTCCTGCACTGCCCGCGATCTGCTGCTCGAGTCTTCCGCCTAGACGTAGCAACGCCGGTCCTCTTCACTGGTGATTCGCTTTAGCCAGCCCAGTCCAAGCTCCCCTGCTGTCACCCTAGATGCGATTCAGCCCTCAGCCAGTCCGTCTCCGCCCCTGGCCTGACGCCAGCACCCCTCTGCATAGCAAATCTCGAGCCTTCCGGTCATCGCTGCTCGTCGCCGCGTTCGCCATTGCCTCGCTGCCGCACCAATCGCCGACGCTCGCCCCTGCAGTGCTCCGAGATCCCGTGCCCTGCACGCTGCAGCCAAGTGCAAGTGCCTCTGAGCGCTAAAGCCACAACCCCCCTGCTCCACCAGTCCAACGAAGCCACCACCAACAGTGATCTACTCCAGCTACTTGTGAACAGCAGTCAAAGAGTCCCTCAGTTGGCCTTCTCAACATCGACGCCGATCCTTGCCTCGTTTCATTGAGTTGTTGTTTATTGCTGAACCGTTGCAATTCCGACGAGTTCACTGGGACGATTCCTTGTGTTCTCGCTCTCTTTTGCAGGTTTACCGGTGCCTTTGTCCATGACTAGTAACGAAACCGTGGCGTCCCACGAATTCAAAAAGGGAACAAAGTTGAAAAAACCACGAGTGTAAAAGATTGCTGAGCTTGAAGAAAGTAATCCATTCTGGTAAAAAAGATCACAATTCGGCCAAATAAGGGCAAGCTGTTATTCAAAAGTAATTCAGTGACTCCTTCACTCATGGTTATAGAACAAAATTTGCTAAGGTTATGCGATTGCATCTCAAAAGTTTTAGTTTCTTTTTGTAGAAACTCAAAAATAATTTTTTTTTTTTTGCTGGTGAAACTCAAAAGTAATTTGAACGGTGTTCATTTGCAATCCTGAAACGAGAGGTCCAAACCAAAATAATCGAACTGTCCTAGGAAATTTGCTTGTATTCACGACATTTGTGTTGTGATATTGAATGAAGAATAAAATACCAAAGTCATATGACTATGAGTGGTGAATGATGAGCAAGTGGATTCAAACTAAGATTGATGTGTGAAGTGAGGCAAGAGCCCACTAGACATGTGGTCCAGTAGTAAGAGAGAATCAGAAGCCTCTTATATAATGGCAAACGGCTGTACAACATGCTCCGTCCAAGACAGTGAGCCTAACCTTCATGTGCCCTTATGCATGCATTCTCATTCTCTACTCTTTATTTTTCCTTTTTTGACCCTCAGTTGTCCATGAAAATTGAGAGGAAATTCTACTCCTTGAATAGGTTTTCGAAAACGATAAAACAAAGGACGAATAAAAAAGATATTTCGGTTTTACGTTAAAAGCTAATAAGTGACACAAATGGATATTGATAAATTTATACATAAATTGATTAATTTAATGGGCCGCTAAGAAAGACTAATCAAAATGGGTAAATGATAATATATATATATATATATATATATATATATATATATATATATATATATATATAGCCGATGAATTAGAATAACCAAATAAAAGTTGGTAATTGAAAAAATTTGATAAGTCGCTCAAATAAGAATTAATAATTTCATGTTACTAAGAAAGACGAAAAAAAAAGTTAGTATAAAATAAGAAAAATTGATATTTAGTACATAGGAAAATTACTAAGAAAATCATAAACTCATTGCGCTTGTGCCTATGGGGTCTTAAACCTTTCAATATAACTAATTTAGTAATAAACCTTTGGCTGATTTGCTAGTATAATCCATCCGTTCAATTTTTAGCTGCAAATTACTAATATGGACACCGATCATAGTATGTGGCATGATCGGCGCTAATATGGATAATTTTTCCTATTTTTTCTATTCTTTTTTTCCATTTTCTTTTCACCACTAGTTAGTCGCTAGCCACAATTGAAGGCTGGCCTCACTAGGTGAAAGTCATCCTCGTTGGGCCTCACCTAGGCGCCGACCCTTGCCTAGGCTAGGCCAAGGATAATGAGGCCCCCTTGCCAAATCTAGCAAGGTCAACCCTCACTTGACCAGGGTGACCTCACCTAGGCAAGGGCGAGCGCCAATGAGGGCCACCCACACCAAATCTAGCGAGGTCAACCCTCGCCCTTGAGGTCTCATTGGTCACTAGCAAAAAGTAAAGGGATAAAAAAAGAAAGGAGAAAGGGAATGCGTTGTCGGCTCCCCCCTCCGTGCGGCTCCGTCTCCATCGCCCGGTCTCCCGGCGCCGATGCCTCCCGGCTGCTGTCTCCGGCCACCGTGGGCCTTCGCTTTCTCAACGGGTGCTCGCCGTAGATATAGCAGCCAGAGCAGGGGCGCGCACGCGAGCGAGAGAACACGCGAACAACCGCCCGCAGCTCCGTCTTTCGTGATTCGAGGCGTAGCGGCTCTCCGGTTCTCTCCGCGAGTTCGAGCTTCTTCGTCGTCGGATGGGAGCAGGGGATTCCATCATCATCGAGCAGGGTTGGGAATAGGGGATTTCGTCGACTGGGGTTTCTCGGTTTTGCCAATTTCGAGGCAAAACCCTAGATTTCTTTCACGATTCGAGGCGTAGTGGCTCTCTGATTCTCTCCGCGAGATCGAGCTTCATCGCCGTCGTCTGGGAGCAGGGATTTCGTCTTCATCGCCATTGACTGGGAGCAGGGGATTTCATCAACTAGGGTTTCTCGATTCTGCTGTCTCTGAGGCACTCGCAGTTCGCTCAAGTCTCCTTCGCAGGCTTTGATCGGTAGTTTGGTTCGTTGAACACTCGATTTGACTTATAATCGTTTGTTCCTCGCTAATAGGTAGGAAAAGGCGACCGCGGCTGTTCACGCATCTTCTTCGCGCCTGATTCCCGAAGATCTGACCGTTCATTGGAGCTGATTTTCGTCGATGGGGGCGCCTTCTACACCTCTTCAAGTCTTTGCCTGGTATGTCCTCCTTCTTGGGCCGAATGGCCACGTACGGTTAGGGTTTCACACCCTGTTCTGCTGGTTGTTGTGATCTGTTAAACAATGGCGGAGGCGAGTTTGGCCCGAAATGCTGGTGTTGGGCCGAGCACTCGTAGCTCTCCCATACCTGCTTTTGATCACTCACCTCAGGATGGTCCTTCGGTGGTAGATGGGGGATGTGGTGTTGAGTCGAATGCTGTTGTGAGGGACGGCCCTCAACTGAATCACCCTCCTATTGGTCCGTCAGGTCAGAGAGGGAGGACGCGCGATAGATCGGCCTCGCAAAGGCCCCAACGGAGTAGGGATTCTGGCAAATCGGCTCCGTGCACTTGGGCTGCTGTTGCCAAGGTTGTGGAGAAGGGGTATGATCTTGAGTATTTCCCCCCTTCTATTGTTAATGGCAAACCTGTAGTGGAGATGACTGATGTTGAGGTTGAGGCGGCTAATCCTAAGCTTCTTGAATGCCTCGTTGGATATTTTAGTGGTAGACGACTACCCTTCAAAACTACTGAATCGGCCCTGAAGAAAGTTTGGGGACCTAACCTTGCCGAAGTGATGTCTAATGGCAAGGGGTTATTCTTTCTCCATTTTCCGGATGGAGAGTTTCCTAGGAAGATATTGGAAAAGGGGCACATAACTATTGCCAGGATTCCGTTTGTTCTCCAGCAATGGAAGCCTACCCTTGAGCTGAAGAAAGATGCGCATCTTACCGCACCAGTGTGGGTTAGATTGACCAACCTCCCGCTTGTGTTCTAGTCTGCCCAGGCCATCAGTAAAGTCGCCAGTGTAATAGGGAGGCCCCTATTCATTGATCAACGAACAAGCCAACTGAAGATGGCCACGTTCGCTCGAGTTTGCGTTGAGTTAACTGCTAACCAACCTTCCTACGACTCTATCGAGATTACTCACAAAGGTGAATCGTGTATGGTAAGAGTGGAATCTGAATGGAAACCTGAAGCTTGTCCGGAATGTGGTATCTTTGGCCATAGATGTGGCCCTCCAGCACATCCGTCCTCGGTGGGAGTTGCTCGACAGCAACAGGGTGTTCATCAAGCCCCTCAAAGCTCGGATATATCCCCTTCTTTTCCGCCTCCAGCTCTTGAGGCGTCTGTTGTTCAGCAAAGATAGGTGGTTGCTTTTGCTGATAATCCTTTATTTGATAGCAGAACTGCTGGTACGACTTCTGGGGGAATCTCTCCTCATTCGCAAGATGATGTACCTCCAGTTGATGCCTCTTCACCACCTAAAGGTGGTGTTGTTTGCCAGGACTCGGGTGATGCTCTGGCACAGCCATTGAATGTAGCTCTTGCTGCTGAATTGTCTCATCAAGATGCTGATCTTGGTTGGAGGCAGGTGAAGGGAAAGAAGACCAAGTCCCATACGGCTAAGGATGCAGCATCCGTCCGGCTGCCTCCTCCTTCTGAAGGGGGACAATCTCTGAAACTAAAGGGTCCTGCTTTGGAGAAGACAGCACCTCACAAGCCTCCTACAAGTTCAAAAAAATCTTTGAAGATTGGGGAAGGTCCAGCCTCCCAGGTTGAGGCAAATGCTGGTCCGGTTCCCATGGTGTCTCGTGATGACTCAAACGATGAGATTGTAGGACCATCTGCTTATGATGGATCCGATGATGATGACCTTCTTTCAGTTGGCGCCCCTTATACAGTGCCCTTCTCGGCCCTCTCGGCGGAAACAAAGCAGGCTGAGCTACTAAAGCTAAGGCCTAATCGTCCTGGGAAGTCTGAATCTATGCAAGATAAATTACTGAAGCTGTACCCTGATCAGCCCCCCTCGGTTTTACCTACTCCAGCCTCCGGTCGACGTAGGTCTACTAAGAAGAGGTAATCTCCTCTCCTCCTTCTTACTATTATGAATATAGGTATCTGGAATATTAGGGGCCTCGTTGACCCCATTAGACGTGTTGAAGTTAGAAGTTTTGTTTCTTCGAATAATTTGAGTTTTGTTGGCCTTCTTGAGACGAGAGTCCCTGAACCTCGTTTCCACTCTTTCTCTTCAAACTTTCTGGTGGGTTGGAATTGGATTGCTAATTATGAGTTCTCCCCTCGGGGTAGAATATGGGTTGGCTGGAATACAGACTTGGTTAGTTTTAAACCTATTGCTATTAATGATCAGGCTATCCATGGCCAGCTAAAGTTTATTTTGACGGGTCAGGTTTGCTGTACTTCAATCATTTATGGAGAGCATACTTTTATTCGTCGTCGCCCCCTTTGGGACGACCTGGTTCGGATGAATAGCTTAGTACAGGACTCGGCCTGGCTGGTTGCTGGTGATTTCAATGCCATAAAAGACCCGACTGACCGGGTGGGTGGTTCTACTGCATGGATTCCATACTTTGACGAATTTAGTCTTTGCTTAGCCCGCACGGATTTGGAAGACCTAAGATATGTCGGCCTCCGTTTTACTTGGTCCACTTCCTCGGGTGCCAATAGGAAAATGAGGAAGATTGACCGTGTGCTGGTGAATGCCAAGTGGAATTTGGACTTTTCCTTTTCTGAGGCTTCCTTTCTCAACCCGGGTATATCTCATCATTCCCCCATGGTGGTCAGAGTCCTTAACCAAGTTTTAAGGAGGAAACCTTTTAATTTTTTTTTATTCTGGATGAAACATTCGGCTTTTCCATATATTGTTCAGTAGGTTTGGGAGAGTCCGGTGTAGGGGGTTCCCATGTTCAAACTTATTTGTAAGTTGAAGGCCTTGAAAGGTCGCCTCAAGCGGCTCAACAGAGAGAAGTTCTCAAACATTTCACTAAGGACTAATGAAGCTAGAAATGCTCTTCGTTGTACCCAGATTGGTCTCCAGCAGGACCCAGGCAACTTTATGCTTGTGGAATTGGAAAAGTCCCAGCGAAGGCTGTTTGTGGATCTGCGTGCTCATGAAGAGTCTTTCTACAGACAAAAATCAAGAGTTAGGTGGCTCTAGGAGGGTGATAGGAACACCAAGTTTTTCCATCACTCAGTTAACAGAAGACGGCTTAGGAACAGGATCCTCTCGATCAAGGATCCTTCTGCTGCTTTGGTCACTGATCCTGCGTTGGTGCCTCCTATTTTTGTCTCTTTCTTCAGGGACCTCTTATCTCCACAGGTTGCCCTCTCGAAGCCCTCGCTGCAGGAGTTGAAGGAGTGCATTCGGCGGCAGCTCTCGACGGATCAGGTTGCTTTCCTCTCTACTCCGGTCCTGGACGCTGAGATTCGTGATACCCTTTTTTCTCTCGCCCGTGGAAAAACTCCTGGGCCTGATGGTTTTACTGTTGAGTTTTATAAGTACAACTGGGAGATTGTGGGTCCTTTGGTGGTAGAGGCGGTGAAGGATTTCTTTTCATCGGGTTGGCTACTTAGAGAGGTAAACAACACGATCTTAACTCTGGTGCCGAAGGTTCCAAATGCTTGTGTTGTCTCAGATTTTCGGCCCATAGCTTGTTGTAACACCATTTACAAAGTCATTACTAAGATTCTGGCTAACCGTCTAGCAGCTGTCTTGAATGACTTGATTAGTCCGTCTCAAAATGCTTTTGTGAAGGGAAGAAGAATCAGGGACAATATTCTCTTAGCCCAGGAATTGTTTGCAGGTTTCCACCGGGAGCCGTATCTACCTAAGTGTGCTATTAAGGTAGATTTCCAGAAGGCTTACGATACGGTAGATTGGGATTTTCTTGAGCTTACCCTCTTAGCTTTTGGCTTTCCAGAGTGGATGATCAAACTCATCATGGTTTGTGTCCGCACTCCAAAGTTTTCCATCTCGATCAATGGTGAGCTTCATGGTTTCTTCTCAAGTGGGCGTGACCTCCGGCAGGGGGACCCGATGTCTCCATATCTTTTTACCCTCATAATGGAGATTTTTTCTGGGATCCTTGTTTCTTGCACTTCACATAAGGACTTCAAGTATTTCTGGAGGTGTAAAGCCGTGAAACTATCTCATCTTTTTTTTGCTGATGATGTTTTTCTTTTCTGTAAGGCTGATTTGGCGTCGGTGTCCCTCCTTAAAAGAGGCATTGATATTTTCTCCTCTTTGAGTGGTTTACTACCTAACAAGAACAAGAGTGAAGTGTTTCTTGCAGGGGGTTCTGACTCCGTTCGAAGGAACATTCTTTTGGCATTTGGCTTCCAAGAAGGTAAACTTCTGGTACGATACATGGGGGTACCCATTATTTCCAAGAGGCTTGGGAAGGCAGATTGTGTGACTCTTATTGACCGGATCACACCCAGGGTCCAGTCGTGGGCTCAACGGTTTCTTTCCTTTGCTAGGAAGACTTCGATTGATCGGTCGGTGCTTCATTCTATTCAAGCTTTCTGGGCTAGTGTTTTTACCCTTCCCTATTCGGTGTTAGACCGTATTGAGTGTATCTTAAGACAGTTCCTTTGGAAGGGACCTACCCTAAGTCGTGGCGGAGCTAAAGTTTCTTGGGAAGACGTTTGTGCTCCTAAGGAGGAGGGTGGACTAGGTATTCGAAGATTGCGAGATTGCAATAAAGTAGCCATGGTGAAATATATTTGGATCTTGTTTACTGATAAAGAGTCTCTATGGTGTCGGTGGATTCATTCTAATTTTTGAAGAGGGAAATTTTTGGGTTTCCACCGTTCCTACCGTGTGCTCTTGGGCTTGGAGGAAAATCCTGCAGCTGAGGAGGGATTTCAGGTCATACTTTATTTGGGAAGTGGGTGATGGTCGCTCTGTTTCTCTATGGTTCGATAATTGGCATAAAGAAGGCTCCTTGTATTGTTTTATTCTAGTTTCTCTTATGGAGAGCTCTGGCCTCTCGAAGCTTGCAACAGTGGCAGACCTCACTTCTTCGGCGGGGCGAGTCTTCAGGTCGCTCTTGGAGTGTTGGGATTTTCCCATCCCAATTCTTTACTCGAGTGCCTGACCGATTCTCTTGGCGCGGTTCCTCTTCTGGTATTTTCTCTGTGGCCTCTGCTTGGGATGCCATAAGAAGCAAAAAGAATCGGGTTCCTTGGGCTAAGTTTATCTGGAATAACACCATTGCTCCCAGATATCAATTCCACCTTTGGTTAATCACCAGGAATTGCCTACCAACGCAGGCTTTCTTGCTATCTTATGGTAGAATTGGCTATGAAGTATGCGCTTTTTGCAAAGTCATTCCAGACTCTATAGACCATCTCTTCTTTACTTGTCCCGTCTCGGCGACTCTTACTTTTTTTGGGCCAGTAGATGTAATCTTCCATGGCGTAATAGATCTTGGGCGGATAATCTCCTTTGGGCCTTGAATTTCCTGACTGGTAACGATTTCTTCCATTCCATTGCTCAGTTCTCTTTTGGAGCCATGTGCTATTTAATTTGGAAGAAAAGAAATAGCATCATTTTCCAGGGCGAAACACTTGATGTGTCGGCTTTGAAGAATCAACTTGTCAAAGTTGTTAAAGATAAAGTGATGACCTTCAACAACGTGCAGGACAACTCTTGTAACAAGCGTCTTCAACGAGGGTGGGGCTTTGATACCTCCATTTTTGCGCCTATAATGTGATTTCGCTAGTTGTCTTCTAGTGCTTTTTAGTGCCTCCGGCTTGTCTTTAGCTGTGTAGCTTTTAGTGTTGAGCCGACTTGTTGTCTGGCTTTCCCCAGGTTGTCTTTTACATCGGCTCCCTTTCACTCTAGCTTTTGCTCTGAGTGCAAGTTTTTTGGTGCCGATCTTTTGTATATTTTGTTCTTATTTATTGCATTTCTTACCTTTACCAAAAAAAAAAAAAGAAAGGAGAAAATACAAAA
Organism: Eucalyptus erythrocorys; assembly: GCA_014182555.1. Taxonomy (NCBI): domain Eukaryota; kingdom Viridiplantae; phylum Streptophyta; class Magnoliopsida; order Myrtales; family Myrtaceae; genus Eucalyptus; species Eucalyptus erythrocorys. The sequence goes on along the minus strand of CM024600.1, from coordinate 26,452,896 downwards.
AAAGGAAAAAAAAAATTATTTAAAAATTGTCGACATTAGTGCATGATGTTGTGCCATATAGAACAAGCAACACACATGTCAACTATTTTCAACCAAAATTGATCAATAAACTATATTAATGAATCGTCAAAAGGTTTAAACTAAGGCTGCATTTGGTTTAACTTGGGGGATGTAAAGCCATTTTTCTAAGAATCTTTGAACAAATGTGTATTTTTCAAAAGCAAATAGCGTTGGTTGATGCATATTTTGTGTGAAGCAACTTTAAAATAAAAAGAAAATAAAAGAAAAGAAAAAAGAAAAAAGAAAAAACAACTCTTGCTCTTGAGCATACCGTAGAAGCAATCGGGCAACCTACCCAATCAATCTACGCTGTTGGCGTGGCGTTGGCCCCTAGTGTGGGGCTACTCGATGATTTTTCTTGCGGCACTGGTTGGGGTAGGAGTAAGGGTGCCTAGGCTTCTGGTTGAGGTAGGAGGGGCTTCAAGCCGTGCCCACCTCAGTCTTGTAGTCCACTTCTCCAACGATTGCTTTGTCCAAGAACCTCTTGCTCAGCCTTCACTCCTCTCCCTTTTCTCCTTTCATCTTCATCCCTCATAACCAGGTGAGGCAACGATGAGTTATGCAACCTCAGGCGAGCTATAGATCTAGAATCTGACGTCGAGTGAGCCAGGCGATAGGTTTAGACTCTAACGTCATGCGAGCCAGGCAATGGTAGCAAAGGCCAAGCAACCCTAGTTGGCCCCTTGCTTGGAGTCCACCCAGCTCCTCCACCTCTACAAACTCCATTTCTGCAAAGAAGATGAAAAGTTGCAAGGACAAAATTGGAATATAAAACTATTATTGGGGTTAATTTGAGAAGAAAAATAATCCATTTATTTTGGCATTTGCCTTCCGAAAATGTTAAAAGCCCAAAGCAAGTCATCACTTACTTTGGACTTTCAGCTTTGTCAATGTTGGCATTATCACAACTTTATTGCAAAGTGGCCCAAAAAAAGTTTTGCCAAACACCTTAATTTTGACCCATTAAGCTTCAAAAATCCAAAATTCTCGGGAAAGCTGAATCTAATGCAACCTAAATTGGCCAATTTGAAAGGTAATAAATTGGCACAAGTAAAATAAGTTTAGAACTTTCTTGGTTATTTCTCCATTTGGGTATACTTATTGACGCCTAAATTTCGCCATTTCACGTAAGACTTAATAGTATTAAAAGTTAGGAAGTAGTCACTAAAAAAATTAATTAATTAATTAATTAATTATTATTATTATTTAAAAAAAAAAAACCGAGAGAGGCCGGGTCCGACCTTAGCCCGGCCCGCCTCTTTTTCTTCTTCCCCGTGCGGGCCTGGGCGCGGCCCATCCCTTTCCTTCTTTTTTTCCCCCGCGGCCCAGCTTCTTCCCCCACGCGCAGCCCATCTTTCCTTTTCTTTTCTCCCTCGCGCGGCCCACCAGCCCAGCCCATCCTCCTTTCCGGTTTAGCCCTGCCCGCGCCCAGCCTGTCTTCTCCTCCTTCCTGTCTTGCGCAAAGACTTGCAGAGGAGCAGGGGATCGGGGTGGCAGGCGGGCGGCGTGATCCGCGGGTCGGGGGCGGCCCGGCCGGCAGCTGGCACGGCAGGGGCTTCGCGCGACGATCTGCAGAAGAAAAGGACACAGACGGAGAGAGATTCGGGAGAGAGATGTTCAAGGGGGAACTCTTCGGTGAGAGAACAGGGGGAGCACCGAGGGAGAGAGATTTGAGACGGCCTTTGGCGAAAGAGCTTGAAGGAAGGAGAGGGGTAGAAACGGAGCGTGACCAGGAAGGAGGCCCGGAATCCACCTCAGCCGAGCACCGCTCAGCCACCCCTGACGCGAGCTTGCGCCTCCCAGCCGGAACCACCGAGCCGCGGCTTCCCTTTCCTTGAATTCAAGTTTTTGCGGTGAGTTTCCTGGTTTTTGGTTCAACTCGTGTCGATTTCCCAAGGATTCCGGCTCGGGGGCGTGCGAGGCGACCGGACATTGTTCGATCTATTGATCTCGCCCGCCGTTCGCCACCCTCGAGCTGGGTAGGGACCTCCGCCGACCTTTTTTTTTTCCTTTGTACCTTTGCTTTTGTCCTGTTCCCTCATTTTTTTTGCATGGTTTACTGAGTTGGGACGTGAGTTTCGGGTTCGCTTATGCTGTCCTTTGTTGATTCCCGTTGAGCTGCGGTTTAGTTTCGAGTCTTGTCCTTGTCTGTGGTTGCCTTGAGCCGATGCACCCTAGGTGTTTGATAAAATGCCCTTGAAGCGCTTCGGGAAAATAGCCACTACCTTTGCCGTTTTCGAAGCTTGTGTATAGTCGTTTTGATCGCTGGTTACTGAGGTCGTCTGGCATGAAGCCTTAACTCGTTGATCATAGGTAGTGGTTAGCGAGGTTGAGCAGTGGCATTTCTTCAAGAAAGATCTTGGCAATGGTGTTGTTCTCGGCAAAGAGGAGAACGTCGAAAAGGGAGCTTCAGTGAGAAAGGAAATCACGCCCAATTAAGGGAAAATTAAATAAAGAAAAGAAAACAAGAGAAATAAACAAAGAGTAATGAAAAGAGAGATAACATCCATATGTAAAAGTGTGTGGGCTGAAGGGACTTTAGGAGTGTGTCATTTTCAAAGGGTAACATTTTTTTTTTTTTTGGGTAAAGAAAATTTTTTTTGGGTAAAGATTCAAAGGGTAACATTTGTCTTCTTTTTGTCTATTTTCGCGTGCATTTTGCGGATATCCGAACTTGTGGCCGTACGTCGCACCTCACGTTCATCTTGCGTTTTGCATTTTATATAAATTCGAGTTTGTTGGATAGTGGCGCATGCTGTTCTAGGCTTGGTATGGAATAAATATACGTCAAGATCATGGTTTTGGCGCTTTGAGGTTGGGGTTGAATTCACAGGAAGTTCTGGATTTAATGGAAGTTTCAGGCGGAGAAGGAAGCATGCAGAGAAGAAGACCAAGAAAGGGGAAGAGAAAAACATAACAAAAAGAAGAGAGAAAGAAAAGAAAAAAGACGATGAAAAGAAATAAGAAGGGACAAAACAAGACGAAAAGACGGTGGAGAGACGTTATGCAGCAGAAGAAGACCAAAAAAGAGAAAGAAAAAAGAGCAAAAAAAAAAAAAAAGAAACATAAAAGGGCTGAAAATAAAAAGTGAAGAATGGGCTTCGCTTCGGGCTTTTTTTTTGCTTCGTGGGCTGAATAGATTGGGCTGAAAATTGAATTGAAAAATGGACCCTCGGGTGGGCTAAAGTAAAAAATCGAAGATGGGTTTTGGGCCGAGAGTTGTCCCCTTCTTTTAAAAAAATTCGTGTGGGCCTTTTGTTTTTTAGTGGGCTTAAGGTCGACCCGATTCCTTCAGCCCAACCCGGGCCGACGGGATCTGGATCAGGTCAGCAGGGCCGAGTTCCTTGACCCGGCCCGAATTTTTTTATTAAAAAAATCAAAATATTCAAAGATTCAGAAAATATTAAAAATATTAAAAGAAAACAACAAAAAAAATTTGAAAATCCAAAATTTGTAGGATTTGGTTAGGAATTGCTAGGTATTGCCTTTTAGTGTGATTATGCCTTTATTTGCTCATATATTGATTTTATCGCATGTTTAATTTGTATATTTAATTATGTTTAATTGCATGTGCTCAATTTACTGCAATTGTGATCTTGGTCGTTAATTGTTATTTTAATGATTGCGTACTCGCATGATCACCTTATATATTAGTGGATAGATATAAAATCAATCTAAACTGCCCGACAAAAATCTTTCTTCTAAAATGAACAAGATTAGGTACCAAAATGGCACTAATTGATCAATTAGTGTAATCAAGTCCCCAACCTTAGATTCTATGGTTGTATAGGAAGTGCAGCATAGTCCCATGCCTCACTTGATTTTTAGCCGACCTCATAGGCTAGTGACGATGAAAAATACCCCACTGTCACGCGAGATATGGGCTTAGGAGAGCCTACGCCTAATCATGGGCCTTAGGTTCGTCTTTTAAGCAATACCCCTAAACCTATTCCTCCCCCGAGGGTAGGTCGCGACAATACTGTCAACAAAAAGTTAGTAATTTCAAAGTAAATGTTGGTACTTTCCGACGAACTAAAGGGTGATTGGTAACTCTATTTACCACTAGTTTTTTTGGACACTTTCAAAAATTTACTAGCATTGGGAAAAATATCGATTTGTATTCGTATTTTTTATTTTTAAAATAGAACATGTAGTCCACCTTTCAAATGATTTCAATGCGAGACTGCCCCTCTTGACAACAAACGTCTCTCCGTCTTTGCACGTAATTAGTTGATGTCCAAATTGGATCCTGAAGAACGGCTACTGAACAGACTATGCCAGCATCACATATGATATGTTCCATGAATGTGAATTGACCTTGGCTTCGAGGCGATCTGTCAAAGGAAAAACCCATCTGCACATATGCTCTCGTTCTTAAGCTCAAAGTGTGTATATATAGAGAGAGAGAGAGGAGGAGAATTGAAGTCCCGCTCCAGAGCCACGAAACTGGCAGGCAGTGAAGGAGACGAAGACGTCCATCACCTAACAATTTTTCACATAACATCGACAATGTAAACGGTAACTCAAACACAATCCGACATTGGCCACAGCTATCAATTTGATGTTCTAAATCCCATGTATTTGATCCTAGAGATACGTGTCGCATTTACTGCTCGTTGATGTTGTTCGGCCTACGAAAAAGAAAATTATGTTTGCAATACTGCAAAAGACAAAAGAAAACTTGTGTTCATGCTCATGTTGTTAGATTAGGTGAACTGGGAGGAACCAACCACTTGAAAATCGGATTCATATGTTTGCTTTCTTGCGTTGCTTTTTTTTTCTTGTAACAGCATCAAACCAAGGCACACCTCTGTCACTTCGCTTTCACAACGTTTTCTTCTACGAATATCCTCCATTTTTAACAACTCTTATCCATCAACAATCCCTATAGTTTGATATCCATTTTGGTGAATTGTAGAGTGTGAAGAAAGTGAGAAATGCAAGACTTCGAGTCGATTCGATATGATCGTACGCTGCTAATCTCTCGTGGGGCTAGTCCGAGTGTGGTTAATTAGCTGAACACGTCTTGGGACGAATAGAAAAGAAATTTACTAGTTGCAAGAAACCTGTAATTGCTAAAATGAGACGCCTTTATTACACTTGGGCGTTACCTCTCACCGAACGTTGTCGCCTAAATAGAAGCTTTCACGAAAACCTGTAATTGTATGTGACACACTGCCACATGGCACCGTCACTGTTTTTCATGGAATTTAACGGACGAAGTTAGCAAATAGGACTCATCTTGAATATTTTCTAATATATTTGACGATTTTTTTTTAGTCAGTCATACTCTATTCCTACTCTACACTCACTCTCAAACTTTTGTCCTGCCTCTTGCAGGGCGTGGGAGTCGAAACCCACTCCTGAAACTTACACGTCTTCACCCCATCTCCTGAGAAGGTGGAGATTTAAATCCCTCATCTCTCCCTTCCATGTTGAAAGGGTGGCTATTGGGGCGAATCTCAATGGTTAATATATTTGATGATTTGACTAGACAAATAAAGCTCTGTTACACACCCTTTGGAGATAATTATCCCCAAAAAATCCAGTCTGTTTTGTGGCTTGCGCGATCGTGGATGGTCTCTTTCCACCTCTTCCACGTTCTGTTATATTCGTCTTTATTCCATGAGAATAGATGCTGACCTGGTACTTCAGTTCAAGATTATCTCTCTGCTCGAAGGGACATCCGCAAAAGAGTAGATGGATGTGTGGAAATTTGTGATTTGGGCATAATTGTTGGACATAGGGTGGCGTCAGCTCTAAGCTCAGCACTCGGCATCAGCTCTGAGCTCAGCATTTTTTTTTTCCTCCCGATATTTCAACCAAAATTTGTGATAAAAAACACAGCTTCTTTGTTTTAATGAAATTGTATTATGAAACAAATTTTTGTTCCAAATTTATTTCCGAAAACAGAATAATAAAGGTGACTAGAAATAGAATAGTTATTATGTGCACCCTAAGAGTCATTATTGTCTCAACTAAAGTATACTTATATCTAGTTCATATCAATCATTGTTTACGTTTCACGTGACTTTCATGTAGACCCTTAAGAAGCACTTATATAGAGAAATCTCATATCAAAAAATTGGTACGGTGTAAAACAGTTAATATATCTTATTAACTCATGACTTTTCGATTTAAGTTTTTGATTAAAGGTGGGTCTAGCGAGTTCGAACTTGGACTCACTCTTGACGATTGCCTTGGCTGAAGGTGTTGGACTTCTATTACGTGCTCCCAATAAATTATATCAGAGTTGATAATTGATTGGAAAGCAATTTGGTTTCATCAGGACACGATTCCCACTCACAGGCCTGGTCCACAAATGTAGGGACTCTCGTGCAGTTAATATTCGTTTTGTGGAAAATTCGTTGAAGGAGAAGCCACTCATGTGCGCAAGACACTGTACTATTAATAGCCAAACGCCACTTCGATTTATTTCTGTCTCTCGACCAAGGCAAAGAAATTTCAAACGATAACTCAAGTGTCCATTTCTACTTCTTGGTCTTGCTTCTTTCCATTTTGCATTTTTTACAGCGATTCACTCACACATAAGACCTGCCCCTCTACTCCTATGGAAAGCCCCGACCATTCGCCACCCAAATTTTCCTTAAGGGAGTTTTTCAAGTCCTTGATCGATCACAAAGGGAAAGATAAGCCTGATCAGGTCCGCAACTACCTCCTCGTTGTGGCTACCCTAATTGCCACAGTGACTTTCCAAGCCGGCGTCAACCCCCCTGGTGGTGTCTGGCAAGAGAACTCGCCCGATCACAAAGCAGGGCAGGCCATCTATGCCTCAGACGTGACGGCCTTCTACGTTTTCCTAACGTGCAACACTCTCGCCCTCTCCTCGTCAATCTTCCTCATAATCAACCTCACTTGGGGCTTCCCGTTCTTCCTCGAGGTGCTCGTTGCGACGGTGTCGATGCTGATGACTTACGGGGCCTCCATCTTCGCGATCACGCCAACAGATACGAAGCGGCTCATAGAATTCTGGCACGTGTTGTCCATTGCGGCAGTTCCGATTATCGTGAGGGTAGTCATACAGATTTGCAAGCATGTTCTGTGGAAATGGTCGGGAGGAAAATGCAAGTTTTACATTGGGTAGTTAAAAGCGATGCATCTTGGTTTTGAGTGGATTAGCTCTCAATGATCATGTGTTTTCAGTTGGCATGTCAGTTAGCAAAAGAGCGAAAAAAAAGAGAGAGAGAAAGAAGGAATCATTTAGCAGCTGTAGAAGCCACAATAGAATTTGGTTTTGATGGTCTGCGGAGTAGAATAAGCATGTTTCATTGGAGATGCTCTCTCTATCTCAATGCAATTTTTAGATCTCATAAGCACTTTATTGTAATTGGAGGATCATTGCTGTTGATATAAATCGTCTTCATATAGACCGTTCATTGATTGTTGTCTTATAATTACAATTTGAAAGAAATATTTATACAGTGACAAATGACAGTGAGGGAGGGAGGGAGGGAGGGAGGGATTGGGATCTTGTTAATCTAAGGTTAAGTGGACACTCTTTCTGCCCATGTATCCAAGAGACGAAATGTTAATCTTTGAATGCATTGTTTTCTTGACATCTCAAAACTTCATATTGGATGAAAGATACTATATTAAGTGATTCATAAATAAATATGGGCTTGGCTAACATAACAGTCTTTAGTTATTGTGAAAATAATAATTTATTGTAAGCCATAAATTCTTAAAGGAGTGAGTCTTACAACAATTTATAATTATTTTTTATTTGGCTTTTTGTGGTCAATAATAGATTGTTATTCTCACAGTAGATTAAAAACTGTCACGCAATCATTTCTTAATAAATAATCATTCTCCAACGTTTACAGCCTCGTGTTGTCGACCAAATTGACTCAAAACCCATCTTGTCTTGTTATTCGAAAGTGATTTATTATGAAATAAAGTAACTCCTTCACTCATAGTTATAAAACAAAATTTGCTAAGGTTATGCGATTGCATCTCAAAAGTTTTTTTTTTTTTTGGTTGGTTAAAGTCAAAAGTAAGTTGAACAGTGTTCATTTGCAATCCTGAAATGGGAGGTCCAAACCAAAATAATCGAACTGTCCAAGGAAATTTGCTTGTATATAATGAGCAAGAAGATTGGTATTAAGATTATTGAGTGAAGTGGGGCAAGAGACCACTAGAGATGTAGTCCAATGGTAAGAGAGGATTATGTTCTTCGGAGACATTAAGTTTTAGATATTGAGTTCGACTCTCACCATCTTTGGAAGAGCTAAAATCTGAGAGAAGGACAAAAGTTAGAATAGGACGCAGCATGTTCTAACTTTCTTGGACGCAGCACGTTGTACAGCTGGAGGAAAGTGGGCCTAACCTTCACATTTCCTTATTCCTTATGCATACATTCTCATTCTCTACTCTTTATTTTTCCTTTTTTGATCTTCAACTGTCCATGAAAATCGTGAGGAAACTCTATTCCTTAAATAGGTTTTCCAAAATGATAAAACAAAGGACGGATAAAAAAGATATTTTGGTTTTACGCAAAAAGCTAATAAGTGACACTGATGAATATTGATAAATTTATGTAAAAGTTGATAAATTTAATAGGGTGGTAAGAAAGACAAATGAAAATGGGTAAACGATAATAAACAAAAAAGGCCGATGAATAGATGCTGGTAATTGGAAAGTTGCTCAATTGAAAATTAATAATTTAACTTCATTTTTTTTTTTTTTTTTTTTGATACCCGGGAACCCCGTCTGACGGCGGTGGCCGGCGGGTAAACCCCAGGCGTGCTTGCGGAAGACCCACCACCCCGACGTCGCGCTTAAGATCCCGTGCGGCGGCGGGATTCGACCCCCTTCACTTTCGTTAGTTTTATTGGAGAGTCTTATCCAACTGGGCCACCGTAGGCGGTGGTTAATTTAACTTCATATTAGTAAGAAAGAAAAAAAAAAAAAAAAAGTGTTAGTATAAAATAAGAAAATTTGATAATTTGTACATAGGGAAATTACTGAGAAAGTCATAAACTCATTACACTTATGCCTATGCAATTTTAAACTTTTCAATATGACTAATTTAATGATAAACATTTTAGCGATTTGTCAATATAGTTCATCCAATCAATTTTTACCTGCAAATCATTAACATGGACGCCGACCATTGTATGTGACATGATCAACACTAACATAAATAATTTTTTTTTTTTATATTTTTATACTTTTTTCTTTTCTTTCGTTCCTTTTTTTTTTCCCTGTTTTCTTTTCACTGCTAGTCGGTCACCAGCCACAATTGAAGGCTGGCCTCACTGGGTGAAAGTCATCCTCATCATGCCTCGCTTAGGCCCCGACCCTTGCCAAGCAAGGCCTGGGCTAGTAAGGCCTCCTCACCAAATCTAGCGAGGTCAATCATCACCTAATCAAACCTAGCCTAGGCAAGAGTGAGGGCCGACAGGGGCCACCCTCACCAAATCTAGTGAAGTCAATCCTCACCCTTGAGGCCTCACAGGTCACTAGCAAAAGGTAAAGGGCTAAAAAAAGAAAGGAGGATAAACAAACAAAAAAAAAAAGAAAATATTATTTAAGAATTGCCAACATCAGCGCCAACCGTCACGCCATACAGAATGACCAGCACGCATGTCAGCGATTTTCAATCAAAATTGATCAGATGAACTATATTGACAAATTATCAAAAAGTTTAAGACTAAGGATGCGTTTGGTTCAACTTAGGGAGATGTGAAGCCATTTTTCCAAGTATCTTTGAACAAATGTGTATGTCAAAAGTAATAATGTTGATTAGTGCATATATTGTGTGAAGCAACTTTGAAGTAAAAAGAAAAGGAAAAAAAAAAAGAACTCTTGCTCTTGAGCATACTGCAGAAGCAATCGGGCAACCTACCCAATCAATCTACATCGTTGGCGCGGCACTAGCGCCCAGCATAGAGCTACTCGATGATCCTCTTGCGGCACTGGTTAGGGTAGGAGAGGGGGTGCCTGTGCTTCCTATCTCGGCTCCAAGCCATGCCTGCCTTAATCTTGTAGTCCACTTCTCCTCTGATTGCTTTGTCCAAGAACCTCTTGCTCAGCCTTCATTCCCTCTCTCTTATCCTTTCATCTTCATCCCTCACAACCAAGTGAGGCGACACTGAGGAGCATGACCTCAGATGAGCTGTAGATCTAGACTCTGACATCGAGTAAGCTAAGCAGTAAGTTTGGACTATAACGTCATGCGAGCCAGGCAACGGTAGCAAAGGCCGGCAACCCTAGCCAACCCCACACCTAGAGTCCGTCCGGCTCCTCCACCTCTATAAACTCCATTTTTACAAAGAAGATGAAAAGTCACGAAGACAAAATCGGAATATAAAACTATTAATGGGGTAATTTGAGAAGAAAAATAATCCATTTATCTTGAGACTTGTCTTCCGAAAATGTTAAAAGCCCAAAGCAAGTCCCCACTTATTTTGGGCTTTCAATTTTGTCAATGTTGGCAATACCACAAAGTGGCCCAAAAAAGTTTTGCCAAACACATTAATTTTTTCCCATTGGGCTTCGAAAGCTTAAAGTTCCACAGGAAAGCTAAATCAAATGCAGCTTAAATTAGCTGTTTTGAAAGGTACTAAATTGTCACAAGTAATATAAGTTTAGAACTACTGACCAATATCGATTTACATTTGTATTTTTAATTTTTGAAATTAAACATGTAGTCCACCTTCCAAATGATTTTAATGCGACTGCCCCCCTTGAAACCAAACGTCTCTCCCTGTACGTAATTAGTTTACGTCCAAATTGAATCCTAAAGAACGGCTGCTAAACAGATTTATGTCACAGCATAACATCTGATATGTTGCATGAATGTGAATTGACCTTGGCTTCGAGGCGGTATTGTTGGGTGGTCTTGAACCTCTCTCACCCCAAAGCTAACTCAAAGGGTGAGACTTTCCCTCGCACTTATAAACCGACCACCTACCCCTTCCTCAACTAATGTAGGACAACCTCAACAATCTCCTCCTCACGCATCGAGCCTTGAGTCGAGGCCACAACAACCCGTAACTTTCCCATGTGACTCTTGGGTCTAAGACTTGTTGGCAAACTTGGGCTCTGTCTTGGGCCTCTCTCATTCCAAATATTAGCTCAAGAGGTGAGGTTTTCTATCACACTTATAAACTAACCATCAGCCCCTTTTACAACTGATATACGATAACCTCAATAGATATATCAAAGGAAAAACCCATATGTACATATGCTTTCGTTGTTAAGTTCGGATCGTATATATATAGAGAGAAGGAAGAGAATTGAAGCCTGCTTTAGAGCCACGAAACCGGCGGGCAGTGATTGAGACGAAGGCATCCATCACCTAACAATTTTTCACATAAAATCGACAATGTAAACGGTAACTCAAACACAATCCGACGTTGGCCACGGCTATCAATTTAATGTTCTAAATCCCATATGATCCTAGAGGTACATGTCGTATTTACTGCTCGTTGATGTTGTTTGGCCCACGAAAAAGAAAATTATGTTTACAATACTGCGAAAGACACAAGAAAACTTGTGTTCATGCTCATGTTATTAGATTAGATGAAATGGGAGGATCCGACCACTTGAACATCGGATTCATACGTTTGCTTTCTTGCGTTGCTTTTTTTTCCCCTTGTACCGACACATATTCTTTAGATCAAACCAAGGCACCTCTCAGTCACTTCGCTTTCCCAACGTTTTCTTCTACGAATATCCTCCATTTTTAATAACTCTTATCCATCAACAATTCTATAGTTTGATATCCATTTTGGTGAATTGCAGAGTGTGAAGAAAGTGAGAAATGCAAGACTTCGAATCGACTCGATATGATTGAACGTTGCTAATCTCTCGTGGGGCCAGTCCAAGTGTGGTTAATTAGCTGAACACCTCTTGGGAGGAATAGAAAAGAAATCTGCTAGTTGCCTACCACAAGAAAAGAAATTTACTGGTTGCAAGAAACCTGTAATTGCTAAAATGCGACGCCTTTATTACACTTGGGCGTTGCCTCATGCCGAATGTTGTTGCCTAAATAGAAGCTTTCACGGACTCGGCATTGTAATGGCTCTTGCTCTAGCTCAATATACTTCAGTGTGAATGGCTAGCCCCTCGGAAGACAGCATCAACCATAGAAGGAGCCCGTTCAACTACCTCTGACAAGACCCAGCTGGGACCGACATCTGCAGCATGCTCTCGGTCGTTGCCACCCTGTTCGCCGCGGTCATCTTCCGGGCTGGGCTTAACCAGGGGCACAACGCAGGCAATGCTATCTACTCCAACGACTTGGTGCCCTTTCACATCTTCTTGGTCTTCAACACATTCGCACTCGCCACCTCCGTCCTTCTGATCATCTTGCTTGCCTACCAATTCCCTTTCCAACTGCAGATCGCGGCAGCGTACAGATTGGCATTGTTCGCCGTCATAACCGACGAGAGGGTCAAGCTCCACTACATTACTCTCACTGCTTTTGTGTCGGGCATCATAAGGGTCTGTCATCTATGTTTACTGCAAGTATGCTATTAAAGCTTAGAGAATAGTTTATCCATTGTCAATAAGGAACTTCCTGTTAATTAATAATCACCTTGGTTTAAGTGCCAGCAATATTTGTGTTCTAGGTGTGCGCCAATGCGATCGCAAGAGAACCAGTACCAGCATATCTGGGCATCAGTTCTAATAAGATGTGATTTATTTTGAATAAAGATGAGATGTTTGAGTTACTCATAACCCCGGTTCTGCAGTTCTAAGCAGAGGTGGCAAGCATGCGAATCGGGTCGGTTTCAGTTTGGTTACTTCCGATTTCGGGACATTAGCAGGTTTGGTTCCTCTTGATTTACAAAATCTCGGGCGCACGTCGGGTGGGTTCAGAACATTTTGCTTCCCCTTTTTGGGTAGTCTAATTTTCAAATGCAGGCCGGATCAGTTGACTTTTCCGAATTTCAACACGGGTGCATTGAATCAATTTGATTTGGTTAAATTCAATATCAATTCATATTCAGATGCAAGACATGTTGGTTTATGAAATTGCAATTAGAAGTTAGGTGTTTTTTCCTTTTCGAATTAGAAGTGAGAAGCTAGGTCGGAATGACGTCTTGACCTTGATTCATTTCAGGTTCTGTATCTTTGAAAAGCAAATTTGGATGCCTTCCGCTGTTACTAATTTCAGGCTGTCAAATTCTGTATAAATCTGTACCGATACGGGTCTATTTTGGTTTTGCTTTTGCTTTCAGTTGTTTCGGTCGATTATCACACATATTTATATTTGAAACGGTAGGTAAATACTTCTAAACAAATTTTGCATATGCCATATCTTGCCTTAGAGTAATTGAATTGCGAGATTCAGGTGTTATTGGATTTGGACTACTTAGAATTTTGGTATGTTAGGGGCTCATTTAGGATTCAGTTTCCTTCGGTTTCAGATTGGATCAATTCATATGGCTGAATGATTCGGGCTCTTTAGGTTTTTTATATGGGTCAAGTTGAATACTTCTTGTTAGATTTCTTTCATTCCGGATTGGATCAGGCCGGTCTTCAGACATGCCAGGTTAGGTTTTGCCCCCTCTAGTTCCAAAGACTGAACCACCTTTCTTAATGAGCCACGGAAGCTCCACAACCGTAGTGCAGATTCCTAAAATGGAATTACGGGAGTAAGGACATTCGCTGTAGAGAACAATTTTAAAACGTGGACTATAGAGACAAATTTTGAACTGTCGGTAGTACTTGGTGGAGTGAGATTGAATGTTGAGAGAGATTAGAGCTTACGGATCTAAAAGTGTAGTCAAAATGAAAAGATTGATTGCCATTGTGCAAGGGTCATATCAGTTTCCTCGAACAGCTTTCCAAGTTGGTTAAACTACAAACACCGAAATCACCCATTTTCATATTTAGTTAAATTTGCCTATGGATGATATTAGTATTTAAACGGGAAAAAGGCACAAATAGTCCCTATATTTTCACTCAATGTCCAATTTCGTCCCTAAACTTTCGATCGGCTCAATTTGGTCCTTGAACTATTGATAAAATGTCCAATCTAGTCCCTGAACTTTCGAACGGCTCAATTTAGTCCCCGAACTATTGATAAAAGGTCCGATCTAGTCCCGTTCTTTCTTTTTCTTTTTCTTTTTCCTTTTTTGCCCTTTTTTCCCTTTTTTTCCTTTTTTTTTTTTTTTCCTTTTTTTTTTTTTTTTTTTTTTGGGCTTTCCCTCTGCGGCTCTAGCGGAGGGCGGCGTCCGGCGGGGAGCCCCCTCGCCGGGAGAGCCTCCCTCGCCGGATCGGCGAGGGAGCCCCGGCGAGGAGAGCCCCTCGCCCGACGCCGCGAGGGGCTCTCCCTCGCAAATGCCGGCTCTGCGAGGGCCGTCCTCGCCGGGCGTCGGGCGAGGGCTCCCTCGCGAGCCCGATCTGCGAGGGAGCCCCTCGCGCCCAGCCGGCGAGGGCCTCTCCCTCGCCGACGCCCGGCGAGGACGGCCCCTCGCAGATCCGGCGAGGGGCCGTCCTCGCCGGCGTCTGCGAGGGAGAGCCCCTCGTCGACGTCGGGCGAGGGCTCCACGGCCCCTCGCCGGATCTGCAAGGGGCCGTCCTCGCCGGCTCTGCGGGGAGAGGCCCTCGCCCGACGCCGCCGGCGAGGACAACCCCTCGCAGATCCGGCGAGGGGTCCTCCTTTCGGCGTCTGCGAGGGAGAGCCCCTCGCCCGACGCCGGCGAGGGGCTCTCCCTCAGGGCTCCCTCGCCGATCCGGCGAGGGAGGCTCTCCCTGAGGGGCTCCCTCGCCGGACGCCCTCCCTCCACCGAGCCGGCGGAGGGAAAGCCCAAAAAAAAAAAAAGGCAAAAAGGGAAAAAAAAAAAAAAAAAAAAAAAACGAAGGACTAGATCGGACCTTTTATCAATAGTTCGGGACTAAATTGGCCGTTCGAAAGTTCAAGGACTAGATTGGACATTTTATCAATAGTTCGGGGACCAAATCGGGCCCGATCGAAAGTTCGAGGACGAAATGGACATTGTGAAAATATAAGGACTATTTGTGCCTTTTTCCCTATTTAAACCTATCAATCAGAAACCTGGAACGGAGGAAACACCACCCGATTGTTACAGGCGAAAAGACAGGAAGCGGCATTAGGGTCAAGAACCCGCAAGGGTTACCCAAAGAGGTAATTATAAACAACGATGATCTGCCAAATTTGCATGTTCAAATTCACTCTAAGGGGAAGTCAGAGTGCAGAGAGGGTGGCCATAAGTGAAAGAACTTTTCATGTTAGTACTTTACCAATACAATGAGGTGGCCAAGTGGGTTATTCAAATTGATGGCCCAATCCGTCCGGCAAGAGCAGAATCAAGAATAAAACATGCATAAAACGAGTTTCTCCTCATACATGTCTGTACGTACGCTCATGTAGACCTCAAAATGAAAGAGTAACAGCAAATTCACCTTCGCGCATAAACCAGTCGACTGTTAGAGCCTAAGAAGGCCATGAGCGAGCAGCTCATGGAAGGAATGGGACTGACAACAAAACTTCACGAGACATGACAGAAGAATGAAACTCAAGTGTTTTTCCCAGTAATGTAGAGCAGAATTACATCAGAATCCGAAAGCTTCACGATGCCAAAATTGCTTTTAACAGATGTTGATTGACAATGGTGGAGCGTTATCAAATAAATAAGATAAAGAAGCTGGATCAGTCTCATGAGTAATTCCCGCGTACATGAGGTCATCTTCACAGCAAGAAGCATATCAAGCTTCATATTCCGGGACTGCAAACAGAATGTCTGATTATTCTGTCTCAATATCTACAATGCTTGAGTCTAGGGCTTCAGAACTTGGATTTCCATGCCCTGCGCATAGTAATCTTCACTACCAACTCCAAGTAGACGACAGATTTTAAAATAGCAGACCCCAAGTATATCAGATGCTACTCTGTAGTTGGTCGAGCAGCTCCTCGGATCCATCACCCTCATCCTGGGATCCAGCTTCATCTTTCAGAGCTCCATTAGATAAGCCAACAGACAACGAATAAGTTTTATCTTCAAGAAATCCTGACTGCCTCAACAACCCTACTAAAGCCTCTTTGGTTTCCAAATTACCTTCTTCCTCACAAAGGTCAAAGAAATAAGACAGAGTCACCGGCTTAGGCCTCCAACTTTTCCACCCATCAGCTAAAAATGCGTCCTTAAAGCAAGAAAAAGCCTCAGAAATCCTTCTTTCTTTAGTATGACCTTCTGCGAGAATCTCCCATGTAGTTGAATTCGGCTTTCCTCCCAATTCAACCATTTGATCAAGAATGCCTTCAGCTTTGTCCAATTTTCCTTCTTTAACATAGAAGTTCATGAGAAGGTTTCCTATCCTAGGGTCAAAAGATGTCCTCACCGAAAGCCATTCCTCATACATCTTTTCTGCCCCCTCGATATCGTCAATCCGGACAAGAGACGATATCATGGCATGGTATCCAAGGTTCGGGATAGTGGGAAAAACTGATTTGTAAGTGTTCCATACCCTGTATGTTTCCTCTTTGTTACCAACAGTACCATACAGACTAATGAGATAATGATAAGGAATCCGATCTCGGCCAGTGATTCGACTCTCTACCTTTTTCAAGCAATCCTCAGCCTTTTCCAGCTGTCCCATCTTAATATACATTGTTGCCATCGTGCTAAATGTCGTCCAGTTGGGGTTGATCATGCTGTCGAGTTTCATCCGTTCGAAAACTTGCTCCATTCCTTCCACAGATCCCTGGGCCCCACGAGATGATAACCAAATGTTGTACGAGTACATATCAAGTTGTATATTCTTCTCCATCATTTCTGACACCAGAGCATCAACTTTTCCATAATCCTTAAGATTCATGTAGAGGGTCATCATCACATTGAATGGGAGAGCATGCATGGCATAGCCTTTCTCTCTCATTTTGTCAATCAAGGATTCTGCCTTCTCTTTCATTTTGGCACGCACATAGGCATTGAGAAGAGCCCCATATATCCTTCTGTCCTTCAAAGCATCTGGTAGCTTCAAGAAGAAATCTTCAGCACTAGAAATGCCGCGCACTTTGGCGATCAGATCCAATTGAATGGCAGCATCACTGGCAGATAATCTAAACCTCTCTCCTCTATTGTTCATCCAATCATACACCTGAAGAATATATAAGAATCTCATGGTTCATACTAAAGCCAGTGAAAGAAAGACATGTCAAATGATGGCTACAGTCATTTACAACTAAATGCAGGATTCCAGAATGCTTTCATATAGAAACTACATATAACCCCAACTGAAACAATTAACAGTAGGGATGCAACAAGCAACATGAACAAAATATATTCCATTTCAAGGGGTATGGTGCACATGACTGAGTGTCAGAGTTGTCTTTCCTATTGACCATTAATTTTGAAAACCTTCACCTTCCACCAATAAGTGATTTCACAGATACCAAGATGTCGACGTTCGCACTCAGTAGTCAATCCATGAAAATTCACAAACATGCGATGATACTTCAGACATAGCCAAACCAACAGGAATGTACATCCAAAGCATGGTAGCAGAAGTGCAAAAAATGAAGGAAAAAATATCACTTGACAGTCCACATTGCGAAATGAAGAACCAACATCCTAAGGCAGGAACACACTCGAATAACACTTGTATGAGGAACTGGAAAGCCCACAGGTTTCCGTGCAATTAAATTTGACCAAAGTAATGAAACATTTACATACTTGTGAAATGAATGCTTGATGTGAAATGATCATGAAGTGCAGACAACTACAGGCAAAGACATTAATGTCGGTTTAAGCATAACCGTAAGGTTAATTGTCAACATCCTAAATCACATAACTGTCATATTCTAGATAAACCATTTCTGCTGAGAGAACATCTTCTGCCAAAGCCAAAGGAAGATCCAAGAGCTCTTATTCTATTCTATAGTACAGGGACCACTCCACAGTAATTCTACTGACTGATGAGGGAATCATTTCAGCTGGTGCTCAGCTCGCCTTACTTTTAAAAATGATTCATATATATTACTTCCTTGATGCAACATAATTAATCCATCTTGCTTGGACTTGCACATCATTACAAATAAACAAAGAGCTGCACAAATTATCCCATATTATGCATTTCCAATTGATTCCTTGCTATTTCCAATAAAAAGGCTCTTGAAGTCTATACTTGCAACAACAAAAAAAAAAGTCTATTACTTGCCCATTAGCTGCCAACATTACACCAGCAACTGCAGAAATTTTGCAGTTGAAGATAATAACATTGGACAAAGTCAAAATCTATTAAAAGATTCAATTTGTGATACTTCTGCATAATCAATGTAAAATGGAGAAATAAATTTTGCATCCATGAATGAAGAAACTGTCATAGAAAAGGTAGCTCACCAGTCTTTAGGGCAGAATAATATTCAGTGAACAACCACAAATTATCATTGTAACCATCTCTCTACCTATTTTCAATCATCATTGAAACGATTGGAGAATGTGAAGAAGGCTTTATATAATGACCAACAAGGTGCATAAGATATTAAACCATCCACAAGTTGGCCAACAAACAGAATCAACTAGCCACAGAATATTCTTAAGGATGCCTAAGTACGTGCCAATGTTCCAAAAGTCCTGTGCAATCGAAACTATAAAACAAAGAAGAACTTAACCAAGAAAAAGAACCACAATCAGGAAACCCTTCCCCAAACGAAATCAGCAGTCCGCCTGCTTGTCTTTGGCTAGTTCAGTTTTGCAAGTCTATGACCTTGAACCCCAACCAAGTCCCAATTCCCCATCTTGCGAACCACCGAACCCATGGCCGTGCCAAGAGGATCTCAGTCAATGTATTCAAAATCACACCACTGTCTCAAACAATATTCATTCTTGACAGTAACATGAAAAGAAACACGAACAACCTCACAATGGCCCAAAGTTTAAAAACAGGATTGCAATTTCAGCAAGGGCAGCACCAACTACCGAAGGAACATGTAAACCCATCACTATGCCTAACAGGGCACAATATGTTACACATAAGAGCGCATTTATCGAGAACGGAATTCTAACCCATGATAAAATTGGAAAGCTCATCAAACCATGAAACACCAACCAACTCGACCCATCTGGTCTCCTCTTACCTCGAGAGCCAGCTTGTACCGCTTGTACTTCCTCAGCTCCTTGACCACCCGACAGAGCTCCCACTTGGTCAGCTTCTTGCCCTCGTCCTCGCACTGGTTCAGCACGGTGGCTGCCCCGAGCTCGGGGCTCTCCATGAGCGATATCCTCTTGAACACGGCGTTCCACTTCACCATGGGCCTCCGCTCGTAGTCCATGGTGTTGTAGCTGTGGACCTGCGACACCGAGCACGATATCGCCGGCGGCTTGAAGGGCCTCGAGCTCTGGCGGAGGATGATTTGGGAGACCCTCGATTGCAGAGGGCGGGAGTAGGACAGGGAGGGCGAGATGGAAGGATTGCGGTTGTGGAGAGAAGGTTGGAGCAGCATCTTCGTTGATGGGTAGAGGGCGTTCTTCGGTTTTTTTTCTTGCGAGGTGGTGAAGTGGGCGATGTGAAGAGGGACTGCAGGGAGCGAGGTCAGGGTTTAGGGAATGGCGCTCCTCGCGGCTGAAGATAAGCCTGTGACCGCGAATTTAGTTGGGAAGAAAGAGTGGAGGGGCGGCGTCAGTTCCTTGACCCGGTTCGGCTCAAATGAAAAGCAGATGGTGAACCGGAATGCTTCTTTTCCTTAGTGTTTTCAATTTTTATCTTCTTCTATGCTTTCCAAGACTTTGGGCCTAAACTTAATATTTCAAACTTCTCTTTGAGATAACATGAACTCCAAATAGGTGGACACACTATGGCTGCATTTGATGAACCAGATATGACTCGAATAGGATAACTTCTATCCTATTTGGTAATTAGAATGACATAAAATATGAAATAAATATGACTAGATTTAGTCCTGATATGATCCAAATAAAAAAGAAAAATCATACCTAGAAAGAGGGATAGACTTAGATAGGATGCGTAAAATTTAGAAAATTAAAGTAATGCAACCCAAAAGCCTTGGCCAATGCGTTCGCCAATGCGTTCATGAGGTGGGACCTACTATGCAATGGCCTGAACATACTCTAAAAGCCTTGGCCAACCCACTCCTCCTCTCCTCAGCTCCACAAAACATGAACTTGTCGATTTGAATTTCCATTTTATGACTATCCTCCTTTGAAATGCCACTTCAATGAGACACCTGGTCCATGAGAGGGTGAGAATGAGGTGGTTGATGTTGAAAAGTTCGCACATGGTGAGACTCACCATGGCCGTAATGAACTGAAGGATTTGGAACACTGAATTCACCAAATGGAGCAAGATCCCAGCAACACTCGGTTGGATGGGGATTTTCCTGGCCTTGAGAACATCGCAGAGAAAGTTATAGTAGGTCAATCTCCTAGGCAACCACAACATTCGAGAAGTTCTTCGAATGATGGTTTGGGTTCAGACTTGCCTCTTGACTATGTTTAATTTTGATGTCAGGAAGGGGAACAAAGATTGAGAAAAGTTGCTCTTAATATTTCAAAGGATGTGAAGAAGTTCTGGATGAAAATAGAAAAGCTAGTAGGTTTATCTAGTGCAATTTGATCTCCTCTCAAAGGGATGCATTTTTCTCTCTTTTGAAGATTATCAGAGACTTGTGTTAACACCCTTAATTGTAGGTGCTTTACAAGCATCAGCTGGAGGTTGATGAGAAAAGGAAGAAGGCACTTGATAAGCGGCTTGAGTTTTTATTGGGCCAAACTGAGAGGTAAACGTTTCCTATATTTTCATAAGTATATAAATTGTTTGCTTATGATGAGATTGATGAGCTTGCTTGTGAAGGACGAGCATCTTAAGAAGATTCAGCTGACATTGATGTATGTGTGTGCCATATATTTTTATATTAGGTACTCAAAGATGCTGGCTGAAAATCTCACAGATGCACATAGAACTTTGCAACAAAATACTATCGAGGAGCATCAGCCAAGTATTTCACCTGAGGATGATAATGAGAATTTAACTAATGAGGGGATGGAACTAGATGCCGGTGAGGAGAGGTTTTTCAAGTTGTTTGATTTTTACTGTCCGTTTATTAAGTTACATGTTAGTCTATTATGCAGAATCTTGTCCATAAGCTTTATTTTAAATATAAGTGCTGTACATTAATTTTGCCAAAACAAGTTCTAATATAAACAAGGTTGACCCTGTTCCCGGACCGAAAAAACAGGGTGGGTCGGGAACAGGGTCCAATGTAAACGGGGTCGGGAACAGGGTCCAAAAAAAGAGAAGCGGTTATAACAGGGTCGGGAACAGGGTCCAGGTCTAGACCCTACCCACCCTGGACCCGATCACCCCTAATAGAGGGAGAGAGAGGGTCCTGCTATGCCTAAATGAGTGGGCCACTATCCAATTTGGAAAAATTGTCGGGAAAGCCCAACTAATAAAGGTGCTTCATAAATTCTTGGTGACCCCATAGCATGCATGCAACGGAAGAGGAAGAAGGAGTCATTATATAGATTATGAGTGAAAGGTTTTAGGATCAATTCAAGTTCCACCTATAACTTAGAACCTACCCGTCAAAATTAATTCCCTTGTTTTTGAAACCTGGAACTTGCCCTGCATATCTTGGAAACTACCTTGAAACTAGTGGCGGGGTAAGTTTTAGGGTCTACTCAAGTTCCACTTGTATTCTTAATTGAACAATTTCAGTAAATCATCACTTTCAATGACCATTATTTGTTGTTACAATACATTGACCATAATTTTTTATTTAGACATATGAAAAATATGAAATATTAACAAAACAAAAGTCTTAATCATTGATATCGTCGAAAATGAAAGTTTAGACTAGTAGTTCCAAATTATACACTTGTCATTGAATGCCATTGAATATTTCAGGATAGTGCAAAAATATAGAATAAGAAAAATATAAAGATTTGTCTTAGGTTTCGAGTTCCACGTTCTAGGAATCTCAAATGTACCCATCGAAATTGGTTCTACAATTTTTAGAACTTAGAACTTAAAATTAGACTAATTCTCACCAATTTTTCTGATTCTACTCTAAAAATATGCTCATCCCTAATGTAGATCTCCCGCCAAGGGGAGGGAGAGAAGGGAAGGTTGAATTTTGTAAATTGTAAGTAAATACCTACAGGTGGCCTCTTGACCGTGAGACATGAGGTAGACACAAATTAGGGGAAAGAGCAGATGGCTACTCCATCAGTCGGACCCACCATACATTTATGACTGAGGTTTTTTTTTTTTTTTTTTTTTTTTGTTAGTTTTACTCTATTCCTACTTTAACACTCACTCTTAAACTTTTGCCTTAGCCTTCTTGCAGGGCGTGGGAGTCGAAACCTACTCCTGAAACTTAATCGTCCTCACCCCAACCCCTCATGAAAATGTGGAGACTCCACCTCCTTCTTCCAAGTTGGAAGGGTGACCACTAGGGCTACATAGCAAATTTGTCTGGTTGCTACTCGCAGCATTAAAAACCCACTTGGGTTGGATGGGATTAGCAAGCAAATTCTACCATTCTTTTTTTTTCTTTTCTTTTTGAGAAAAAAATAAGAAAAAAAGAAGAAAATCAAATTAACATCAGATACACCTCCTCATCCTACGACCTTCTCACTGACCAAAAAAAAATCCTACGACCTTTTCATAATCCATTTTGTCCATCGACCATAACGTAAGATTTGAGATCACAAGGGCTTCGTTATAAATTTAGCATAATTTTGTTGTTAGGCTAGTGGGACTCAAAATAATATATTCATCTATACTATTAAATAAAGTAAGGAGGATCTCCTTTTTAAAGAGATTTGAATCTTCTCTTTTCCAAGTATCTTAGTTTACAGATATTTTTATACCTGGACAAATGCGAAAGTATATATATATTATTATTTTTCTAAAAATTTCAACGTTACAATTTAGATATATTCTATCTTGTGTAAATTTCCTTAAAAGATGTCAAATCTTAAATTTTTTTTACCTTTCCACATATTAATGCGGTCTTTTTTTATCACTAGTTTCTTTTAATTATTTAATGATTAAAATATTTCGTGATAAAATAATGTCAATTTCATGCACACAACATCATGAGTGCACAATTGCTAGTGCTGATGAACAAAAGTGGATATGTGAAGCGGGGAATATCACAATTTATTCTTCATCTATTATTTGACAAATTTCAGAATCTTTATCACATGATGTGATTTTTTAAAGATTATCATTAAATTAATAAAATGTCGATAGCTCTCTCTATCTGACGCTTTATGCATGTACACTTTGCGAGTTTACATTAATGATTTCACTCATGCCTTTCTTATTTCGATGCTTTATTTGGTCACAAAGATTGAAAGATTATGGAAACACGTATCTAGTGACAATGGCTTTGGGGACCACCTTTTTGCCAACGAAAATTGAAAATGGGAGCCTCTTGGGCAATAATCTCTAAGCATATTCATAGGTTGTGAAACGAAGGCTGGATGCAATAATTATGTGGTTGAAGGCTTGTTGTTTAGAGAGACAACCATATCGGATTAACGAAGTGATGCTGGTGGAAAATCAAGTCCTTGACCAGTGGTTCGGTGAGAAAACTTTGAAATAAATTGAAAAGTGTATCTACTTTATTTGTAAATTAGTAAGCAGAATTTATTGAACTTTTGGATCAATGTTCCACCTCTAAAATCTATGGTCGATTACTCCATGGATTTCTTTTTATTGAATAATGTCATTGGATTTGTTTCTTTAAATATTACACACATGTAGAACCATTGGACTTTTAGTGATCCTATAAATAGAACGGAATGGAGGGGTCAATTTGCAATGTTATGCAAGCACAACCCATCAAATTGTACTACACAGTCCCCTTCTCTAGGTTATAATCTGACTCAAATGTCGGACGCTCGGCAACTGTGCAGCTCTATTTCCATGTAAATATTATGAAAACAAAAATAAAACCTGTGATTTGCGTAGCTTTGATCTAACATGTATATCATCAGTTTAGTGCAGTGGTTAGCCTCTATCACATCGTTCAACAATTTCAATATGAAAAACAAAACATATCTATAATCCACGAAGGGATAATGACATTAGTCCTTCAGTTTTTACTAAATTATACAATGTCATCCATGAAGTTTCTTCATTCCATATTGTCTGTAAACTTTCTAATTTTTATTCAATGTGCTCCTTTCATTAAAAATTTAATGAAATTTGTTGACATGATCATTAGAGCTATAAACTTGTCTATTTTTTTGTTCAATTTCATCCTTTGACTTGGTTTGTTCATTCAATGTTGTCCATAAACTGGTTCTTTCTCTTTAGTAGCCTTAATTTGAACATAGTGAGGGTCATCAAATATTCTTCAATAAGAGCCTCAATCACCCTTATTTTCGACTAGTAAATTTGAAAGAAAAAAATTTCGACACTCGTTAATGTATTTGCATAAGCTTAATCCTGATGAAGAATAAAAAATTTTAGTTTAAAAGGATCTTTTTACCATTTAAGAAACGCTAGGACTTGTTCAATAAAACAATAATGTTCCTCGTATGTAATCCGATGCATTTAGATACATTTAGAAAGAGCTGCGCTTTTTCCATTCTTTATTTGACTTAGACACTTTATTTTTATTTATTTTTTTGTATTTTGACTATACTATTCATTGTGCAGCCTACAACTTCTGTTATAATTTTCCATAAATGGTCCATTTTTCTATTTGTTCAACTCTTTTTGTTTTTTTTTTTCCTTGGGAGTTTCATTTTTTTTATGTCTTTCCACGCTTTTAATGTTGGTTAATACCATAAAAAATCCTAAATTGATACACTTGTGACAAATTTACCTCAAACTATTATTTTGACCACCAAAAACCCCAAACTAGTATACCTTTGACAAATTTACTCCAAACTGATATATTTGTAACAAATTTACTTTTTATTAATTTTCGTTCAATTTTACTATCAAATTATTAAATTAAATGACATGTGACTGTTAATTGGTATACCAATTTGAGATTTTATCTGTTTGTCATAATTTACAATTTTTGTTATTTTTTTGTGGTATTATTACAATTTAGCGAAGGGTATACTTGTCACAAATTTATCAATTTGAGATTTTTTTGCGGTCAAATAAATTAATTTGGAAAAATTTGTCATACCAGTTTAATAATTTATAATTTTTTATAATTAGTCGGGGTAAATTTATCATAAATGTATGGTTTGTTATTTTTCACGATAAAAAAAAAAATTTAGGTAAAGTTGTCAAAGGTGTAACAGTTTAGGTTTTTCAGGATATTAACCCCTTTAATGTATGAGTCCTCGACTCCCACAATTCCTCTCTCTATTTTCTCTTGCATGCTACCGATCTTTGGGTACCGTTTTTTCCCATCCCATCGACCATGGACGACACTTGCGGCTAGCCATGGACGACACTCATCCATGGCTGCTTTGGCCATGAAGCTCGACCTCACACCAGGAGCTTTGGGTAGCGCCAAGTTTCGCGTTTGGCGGCATGCTAGCCCTCCTCGACCTAAAGCGGCCATGAGCCCACTCAAACTCAAGCCATGGCATCCCCAAGGGGAAAGAAAGGAAAAGTAGAAGAGAAGAGGGAGAGAGAGAGTCAAGGGCAGAAACGGAGGGGAGGAAAGAGAGTAAAGGTGAGAGGGATGGAGCATTGATGGAGAGAGTGGGTGCAGAAATTTTGTTGGTTCATCTGGCAGGTGGGCCCAATATCATCAATGTATGGTTTAATGTATAATCGTACCTATCATATTAAATAAACCTAATATTTTCTCCGGGTATTTAATACACCTAATATTTTCTTCGGCCAGAGAGAGCAAGACAATCGAGACTACACCTATTTGGTGGATTTTACCCTCCACATAGGTGAAATATATCACCATAGTGGCCGCCACTGCCTTGACGATCATCTTGCTTGAGGAAGATGACGAGTCTGGCGGCGGCGCTTGGGGGCGGCCTGGGAGAGGAGGACGCTGGTTTCTTCTTTATACAAATCGGGAGCAGAAGAGAGAGAAAGAGGGAAGAGAGAGAAAGAGGGAGGGAGAGAGGACAATCGACATGCTTTCTCCGAACAAACAGCTGGTTTTTGTGGGCAGAAACGGACGGGAGGAGAGAGAGTAAAAGGGGAGAGACGGAGGGTTAACGGAGGAAGTTAAGACTGACAGGTGGGCCCAAATTTAACATGTGTCCACTTTTGTATGATGATACATTTTCCCTACGTGTAAAGTCCACCCAATATTTTCTCACACCACTCGCGCAAGTCGGGGGAATTCCCTCGTTCGTCAGCCAAGAAGTAATAATTTCAGGCACGTCCTTATTTATATCGGACGGTCTCCACCTCAGTCTCCTCGTTAATCCTCTCCACATCCACATACCGCATATCTTCTGTCGAGTGCTATCTCAGAATCATTTCCATGTCCAAAGAATTTGTTCAAGCCTCGTCCATGGCACCTCCACATTTCCTCCTCGTGACCTTCCCCAGTCAGGGTCACATAAACCCTTCCCTCCAATTTGCCAAGCGTCTCGTTCGTGTCGGCACTCACGTGACCTTCGCCACTGCCATTCATGCCCACCACTGCATGGCCGAGTCGAAATCTCCCCCTGAGGGGCTATCCTTCGCCAGCTTCTCCGACGGCTATGACGAGGGTATCGACTGGGATGATCTCGATGGATATGCGGACGAGCTCAAGCGACGAGGATCGGAGACTTTAAGTGAGCTCATCGCCTCAAACCTTGAGAAAGGTCGGCGATTCTTGGGTGTATTCTACACCACCCTCCTTCCGTGGGTTGCCGACGTCGCTCGTTCTCATGGCATTCCTTCGACACTTGTTTGGATTCAACCGGCCACTGTTCTGGACTTCTACTATTATTACTTCCATGGCTATGGCGATCTTATTCAAAACACGAGCGACAATCCTTCAGTGCCGATCCAATTGCCTGGGTTGCCGCCTCTCATGGCCTGCGACATACCCTCATTTTGCAGTAGTAAAAATGTGTACAACTTCAGCCTCCCGTTTTTGCAACGGCATTTCGAGATACTCCATGAAGAGGCCAAGCCAAGGATTCTGACAAACACCTTCGATGCGTTGGAACCGGATGCCATACGGGCTATCGATAAGTTTGAGGTGATTGGGATCGGGCTGCTGATTCCGTCCGCGTTTTTGGACGGGCAAGATCCATCAGACACTTCCTTCGGAGGTGATCTCTTCAAGAGCTCGAGCGGCTACATGGAGTGGCTGGACACGAAGCCAAAAGCGTCGGTGATCTACCTGTCGTTTGGGAGCATCTCCGTGCTATCAAAGCCGCAGAAGGAGGAAATGGCAAGGGCGCTCGTAGAGGTCGGCCGGCCGTTCTTGTGGGTCATTCGGGAAAGCGGGAAAGAAGAGAGGGACGAGGATAGATTGAGCTTCCAAGAAGAACTAGATAAGCTAGGGATGATAGTGCTGTGGTGCTCGCAAGTGGAGGTCCTATCGCACCCTTCAGTGGGGTGCTTCGTGACGCACTGCGGGTGGAACTCCACGTCAGAGAGCTTGGTCTGCGGGGTGCCCATCGTGGCGTTCCCGCAGTGGAGCGATCAGCAAACGAACGCGAAGCTCGTGGCGGACGTGTGGAGGACCGGGGTGAAGATGACGCCCAACGAGCTAGGCCTGGTGGAGAGCGGCGAGGTGAAGAGGTGCTTGGAGCTGGTGGTGGGAGATGGAGAGGAGGGGGAGGAGATGAGAAGGAATGCCCGGAAATTTAGGGATCTGGCGAGGGAGGCTGTGAAGGAAGGCGGGTCTTCGGACAAGAACCTCAGGGCCTTCGTGGACGAGGTCAGAGAAGCGGCTGAGTGAGTGAATCGTCTGTGGTGTCACTGTCGCCAGTTAACGTGGTGCTTTCATGTCGTTTCTTTGGGGACTTTCAGTAAATATATATTATGGCTTTTATGTAATCCTTCGTTTGGGCATAAAGTCTAGGCGTTTCTCTGTTTTATTTCTTTTCCCCTTCTGTAGTGTACGGTGTTCGTGAGACACATCAGCATGTTAAAAAGCGTCGCACCGTATTTTTTCTATTTCAGCCCGTCATATATGACGCTTCCGTTGCTAAGTCTTGAATCTTTGATGGTGGGACCTCTCCGCTGATGGTAAAAACATTTCTCAACGACAGAAGGGTTGTGGTGTCTTGATTCTTTTCAATCATCCACATTAGTAGCAATTAGGTATGAAATACTCGATCGTCGTATCTTCTTCCGTCTCAAACTTTGACGGGGAACGAGAGGTTGTGGTCTCTATGTTAAAGCATTCATGCCTCACTCAGCCCGGGTGCCGGCGAGGGTGACGAGATAGTCGGTACAAGCAAAAGACCTGTCAAGGACCAAAAGCGGGCGTGGGGATTCATTGGAGCTGGCACTAGGTTGTGGGCCGTGAAAATAGACCTCTACATGTACATGAGATTCAAAATTAAGAATTTTCTTCTTTTTTCTTTATTTTTTGGGGCCTCCCAGGGTGGGGGGGTTGTAATGATTGAGAGGGTTAAAGTGTTCTAATTGTGGAAGTGATGACAGATGCATGATCAGAACCACTTCACAATCTACAGTTACTTTTTTTTTCTAGGAATATTGTCCAAAAAATTTTAAAAGAGGGGAAGGTGGGGGGTTGGTGGGGTGGGGAGAGTTCATAATGATTGAGAGGGTTAAAGTGTTCTAATTGTGGAAGTGATAACAGATGCATATCAGAACCCACTTCACAATTTACGTGTGACGTCCCAGGGCCTCACGTATTAAGTGCAAACGGAATTATAATTATTATTGACATCTTATTAATCTTGTAAACTCCTTTAGATAATATATAGTATTTACCATTGAAGATTAGCATGTATAACATGGATTATTTAAAATCCTAAATTTATAATATGAGGTTATCCTGCAATCCTTCTAACAATTATCAATATTGGCCAATTCCATTCATGCACATAGACAAGATCATAAAAGGCTTCCTTTCTTTTTATCATCATCGGGGCTTACAAAATTTATCAACCTGGACTCTTTCCATGTTCTTCGCCTATATATATATATATATATATATAGGGATAAGTACACTAATGGTGTCAAAAGTTGTGTACGGCGCTCACTTTGGTGCTAAAAGTTTCCGCCAGATCACTTAAGTGCCAAAAATTTTGAAAAACGATCATTTAAGTACCAACGCCGATGAACTTGGCCGGAAATCCGACGTGGTCTTTTTTTATTAATTTTTTAAGCCGACGTGGCTCGTCGGAAAGTTGAGTCAGCATCCAAACACCAAAACGATGCCGTTTTTCCCCCAACTTCGAAACCTTAATCCCCAAATTGAGAGAAAACGACGCCGTCTTCGTGTTCTTCTTCCTTGAACACCCATACCAGCAACGCAACAAAGACGGCAAAGCGAGCGTGCCAGAGCACCGACAAAGACACCAACAGCGACACCAACAACGCACCGGCAAAGAAGACACCAAAGCAGCACTTCCGACCCATCTTCTTCTTCCTTCTCCTCTGCCCTCGCCTCCGATTTTTCCTGCAACTTCTTGCTCGAGCAACAATTTCAGTTTCTCTTCGCTCACCTGGTCAAGCAATTACAATGGTGGCCGAGGGACGGTGGCCGAGCGATGATGGCCGAGGACGGTGGCCGAGCGACGGTGGCCGAGCAACGGCGGACGAATGGCGGAAACCCTAATTTCAACCCCCATTGAGCTAAACGGCGTCGTTTCCGTGAAGCCATCCACGTAGGATGGCAAAACGACGTCGTTTTCTTAAGGAGGACCGAAAACGACGTCGTTTAGAGGCCCCATTGAATTTTTTTTTTAAAAAAAAAGTCACGTAATTATTTTGGCCGGAAATTCTCGCCAGTGGCACCAAAGTGAGCGTTTTTTCTCCGAGTTGGCACTTAAGTGATCCGGCGGAAACTTTTGGCACCAAAGTGAGCGCCGTACACAACTTTTGACACCATTAGTGTACTTATCCCTATATATATATATATATATACACACACATCATATACACAACAAAAGTAAGGCGCAACAAAAGTCAGGGATAAGGGTGAGGGTGTCTACTCCACGAGTTCCCACACAAGCTCACATCTTACAAAAAACAAAAGACTATCCTCCGGCCTCTACATGATCACTGGTGTTTAGGCACCATCCATCCCAGCTCCAAGTCCACCTGCATCAAAGGGTAAAGGGCCAAACATTTCTCCTTCATGGTTGACGAACCATGCCATGAACCTCAGGGGAATCAAGTCAACTCTACCATCGTCCATCCAAAGGGTAGCCTCATACTTGGAAAAAGCCATGTCAATGTCGGGATCATACACGTCATGAAAAGAAACATCGAGGCGTGCTACCACCCCGTATCGAGCTACTGGCGGTACGTCCATGCTATCAATTTGAAAATGTAAGGTATGAGCAAACAACCTTGCCTAGTAAAGAATGATAAAACTCTAACTTAAACAATCCATAGCCATCAAAGTTACAAGTGAATTATCAAACAATTTAGGATACTAAGAGAGTATACCACAAGCATAAACAATACTAATACATCAAGTAAGAAATCACCTTATATGCATCCATTTCTATACTTACCCTTCACAAACTCAATCTCACATCAAGATACAATGCAACAATAATAGATGAACTCACTCGCCAAATATAATTATATTTAGTGAGCATATGATCTACCCTCGAATCAATCACAACTAGGACTCTACCGGCCTGATCGAGTCACTTCCGAAAAGTACGTTATCTGGACTTCCACAACATCTCTAATTGTGGGCATCTCACTCCGAGGCATCCCAGTATCACACAACTGAGGTCTTCCCAAGACCACATAGCAAGGGGCATCTCACTCCAAGGCATCTCAGTATCACTCAACTGAGGCATCCTTGATCACACACAAGGGCATCTCAAACTTCCGGGGGCATCACCGGTATCTCTGTACGAATGCGTTCGTTCACTCTTTTAAGCACACGTTTCACATCACCACACCTTTGATTAATGCATATATCATATGCAAAAGAAAGATCCTAAAGTATCTATCTAATTCTCATGAACCTAGCACACGTGCGTGTCCAAATTATAAGATAAAATCCATTACGACATGTCCCATACCATATCGAACAAATATTTATCCCATAATCAAGCACTATGCACCGCACTCATTGCACACGCATGATTCTATATGCACTTATACCTCTATCGACATATGAGACTTACTCATACACAACTAACATCTCTTATAAGGTTTATTAGACTCTATGTTTATCATACAAGTCTAATATATAAGATATTACATCTAATATATGTTCTCGGGTCCAAACAGTACACTAGCTAAATGAACAGTTTTGGTTTCAAACATGAAAGACATATCAATGCTTATCGAAATACTACCAAATTTTAGTATGTTGTATTTAAGACATAGCTTAACATTTTTTGTGAAGAAACTTAAGTCTAGTTCTCACTGTATTAAGAGTAACAGTCGACATAATCCTTACTAATATCCTGTACCGATTCCAGACTTTATATCTACAAAGAAAAATCATTTTACTAGTCAATTCTTATCCATTTAACCTCAAATTTTGACACGTTATTCCTTAAGATGTTTTCTACAATTTTCATTAAGGATTTGAAGTCCAATTCTAACTAGGTAATTACAGAAAATTCATGTAATCAGTAAAGGTCAATCTGTTTCTCACAAAAACAGTTTACTAGTTCTACTAAATTCACTTCTATCTCTATGTTCATCTATCCATGTGGTTATAACTACATGTATAACTCAATCTTATAGATGTTCTATCATGTAGAATAGTTTCTTTCTTATTTCCATTAACATACATAAAGAAAATAATACAAAACAAAAGACTATCTAATCGTTTTCACCTAGAACAGAATAGGCACACGATTTTTCTCACTTCTAACCCAACTAAACAACTTGTCTATCCACAAATCTCTTCTACAATGCTTCAATGCTTACTCACAGCAACTCAAAGCACCTTCAGCATGTCTTTCTCTAACAAATAATCAATCCACAGCTCGACTCGAAGTGTTGTTGCATCCGTGAGTCACTCATCACGATTTATACCAAAACAACTCACTCAGCAACCATTTCATCACGTCACTCAACAAAACAGCATACTCACACTAGAATTTCGAGACATACAAGACTCAAGAGTGACATGCAATAGCTTCTACCTTCAATCTAACACTTACTAAGCTTAGATCAATCACAAAACAGCAACTACAAGCTAAATCCTTCACTGTTTGGTTAGATCCGCAAGCTCCCTTGATGAAACAATGGATAACTTTCAATTTAGAGTTAGATCTTTCCTTATCTTGCTTTAGCTACAATGCAACACAAAGATACTTCAAGATTAACACCAGAAATTAGCATGCAAGAAGAAAAAGCTTGCTGGTTTGCTTCTGGTTCTTCACTGCTCGACCGAGAGAAAAGATGAAGAAGAAGATGAGGGTTTTCGGTTTTGAGGAGAGAGAGAGGATTTTCGGTTTTTATGAGGGAAATAAGCTATGAGCTATTCCTAGGTTAGTGTAATGATTAGATTTCCTCATGATTATGCTTCCTTGAAGTTGATAACTTTGGTTCCTATGGATTGAAGAAAAACTGTGGGTGTCGACATAGAGAAACGAGAGAGAGATTGGTGTCATGGCTTTCATGCATGAGAATTTTCGCCATCTATCCTTTGTCGTTCATTAACAGTTAATCGATATCATTAGTTAGTTCATTAGTTTCTAATATTTTCATCTAATTGCCTTTTGTTTCTACTTAATCCCAATTATACAAAGTTATAACATATATAACATATCGACTAGTCAATGTTAATAAAGAATTCATCACAAAAAGAATGCTAAAATTATAAGTAATTCACTAATCAAATCACCTTAATTATAATCTATGAATCTTAACTGAAAATAAAATCACTCGGGCCTAATTATCCATTCCTAGCCCAATAGGCTCAACCTACAACGATTCGACCCACTAAACTTATAAATCTAATAATCCCGAACCTTGGCCTGCTTCAAGTCAATTCCAAGCCCAGCTTTCCCATTCAAATCTACAAACCCAGTTCTAAAATAATTGTGTGGCCTACTTACTCTCAAGCCCACACGTTCCTCAAGGTCCATTGGGTTTACTTTCTGGCCTGTTCTAAATAAATCTAAGTTTCTAATGATCTAATTATGCTAATGGCGGTCGAGGAAATTTGGGATGTCACAACTCTCCCCTACTTAGAAAATTTCGTCCTCGAAATTAGAATCTTACCTTATTCACTTGAAAAGCTGAGGATACTTATGTCTGATCTCTTCCTCACTTTCCCAAGTTGCTTCCTCTAAATCATGGTATCGCCACAAAATTTTGACTAAAGGTATAGTCTTATTCCTCAACACTTGTTCTCTTCGATCCAAAATTTTCACAGGCTCTTCTATATATCTAATTCTATCATCTATTTCTAGCACTTCAAAATCTAACACATGAGTTGGATCTGGCTCATATTTCCTAAGCATAGATACATGAAAAACATCGTGAATACTAGATAGCCTTGGTGGTAATGCTACTCTATATGCTAACTCTCCAATCCTTTCTAATATTTCAAAAGGTCCTATAAATCTTGGGCTCACCTTTCCTTTCTTCCCAAATCTTAACACATTCTTCACAGGCGATACTTTCAGAAATGCATGATCTCCTACATTGAATTCTAAAGGTCTACGACGTTTGTCTGCATAACTCTTTTGTCTATTATGAGCTGTCCAGAGTCGTTCTCTTATAGTCTTTACTTTGCTTCCAAAGTAATTTGAACTATTTCGGTCTTGTCGCTTCGTTCTCCAACTTCATTCCAAAATAGGGGTTCTACAATTTCTACCATAAAGGGCTTCAAATGGAGCCATACCAATGCTCTGCTGAAAACTATTGTTGTAAGCAAATTCCACTAAATGTAATTTCTCATCCCAATTTCCTTTGAAATCAATGACACAGGCTCTCAACATGTCTTCCAATATTTTTATAGTTCTCTCTGATTGTCCATTTGTCTGTGTATAGTTTAGTTCCTAAGGCAAGTTGAAGACTCCAAAAATTCGACATAAATCACGGGTCTCTATCTGATTGCAATGGTATATTTAGTTTATTTAATTGAGTGCTAATTTATGCAAATTGAGTGAAATTGGTGATTTTGGTTATTTATTCCAAAATTGCGGAATTTCGATATTTTAATTAGAAAATACCGAGCGTCAGTTTTTAATGCCGAAGATATCTTTGTGGACTATATGAATAGTGAGATTTTCTAAAAGAAAGATATTGCATGTCAGCTTGTGAAAGCATTTATCGTCAGCTTGTGAGAGCCCTTTTACACGTCGGCTTGAGAGAGCAGTATATTATATCCGCCTATGTGCGCTTGATATATCAGCTTGTGAGAGTTGTATACTTTATTAGCTTGTGAGAGCATATTTGCACGTTAGCTTGTGAAAGCAATATACTATATCCGCCTATGTGCGTTTGATATATCAGCTTATGAGAGCAGTATACTTTATTAGCTTGTGAGAGCCCTTTTGCACGTTAGCTTGTGAGAATAGTATGCTATATTAGCCTATTTGCTTGATATGTCAGCTTATGAGAGCAGTATACCTTATCAGCTTGTGTGAGCTATGATCGTTTATCAACTTGTGAGAGCACGATCTATATATCAGCTTGTGCGAGCTACTATTTATCTATATCAGCTTGTGAGAGCTATGACCACCTATTTCAGATTGTGTGAGCAGTGGACGTATTGAATTGATAGATAGTTTGGACCAGATCGATTGTGTCAAATTGAGTTGATTGACTAAGCTGATCGATGATTTGGTTTGAATTGATTGGTTGAGTATATGAATTATACTAACTTGCAAAAAGGAACTGAGGTAAGGTAAGTCCTTTATCTTGTGTATGCATAGACTGCCTTTAAGCGTATTTCCTTCCTAGTTGGAGTTTAGGTGGTGAACTTGCTGAAATATTGTATCACCCCGTCGTGGACTCAACCTTTTCAGGTCCTTAG
The DNA here is from genome assembly GCA_014182555.1 of Eucalyptus erythrocorys. Taxonomy (NCBI): domain Eukaryota; kingdom Viridiplantae; phylum Streptophyta; class Magnoliopsida; order Myrtales; family Myrtaceae; genus Eucalyptus; species Eucalyptus erythrocorys. The sequence goes on along the minus strand of CM024600.1, from coordinate 26,417,816 downwards.
ATGGCTGCTCCTCCAAAGCGTTTTGGCCAGCCCAAGAGGATCACCGAATAGATATCTAAGATTCCTCTTCTCGGGGGCCAAGGAGCCTAGGCCTACTAGCTTGTGAGGATCATTGTCTGCGTTGATGCAGGTCTACCTCGAAGGGTACCCCATCAATTCAGAGCATGGTATCATCGCGAGCGCAATGGACCCAGGGAAGGTCCCTTGTAGGAGTCTGAGGTCCCTATGTTGATGTTAGAGATTGCTTTTGGCAAGGGTACAACTGACCCTCCTGATGGTGCAGTGATGGACCCAAGTTCCCAAGAGAGTTTGGAGTTTTTAGCTGGGGATTCGAACACCTAGAGGACTTGTAGACCTTATGCTTTTGTAGACTTTTTTGTATAGACTAGTATTGTACATAAATTAGTCAGGTGTATATAAAGGTGTGTTGTGATTGTGAAATTGTGGCCCTACTTTTCTATCCCATCTTTATCCTGTCTAGGGATTTATTAATACGTTTCCGCATGCGTATTAAAATGAATGGGTCGACGATGCGCCCTGGGACGTCACATTTAAATTGACCACCGAGGGATGAGCACATGCTCAAGGATCGGGGCGTGACAAATGATAACACCAAAATCTAGAACTATATCTAGAGAATTCAAATTCTCAATTTTAGAACTAGACCAGGAGAAAAGAGCTCCCAAATCTAAATTAAAAGGGAAGAAAAAGCAACAAAAGAACAATAAAAAGCCAATAAAATCAACAAAAAAGGGAGGGGAGGGTGAAACTAGCTCAAATTCTCCCAGCCACTGAAAGTTGAGGAAGACGATGGAAAGAAAAGGGAGAGGAGAGAGAAAAGACATTTAAGCTCCCCACTAATGTGCGTGCATTGATTCAAAAGGAGACAAAATGCACCCAAAAATTGGATTAAACAAGCAAACACTAAGAAAAATTCCTCCCACCATCATTGCTGTCGCTGCCATCAGTTGGTGTTCCACAATTTGCATATACCTTGTCAACATGTTGCTTGAACAAGCTATATTGACCTTTTCTTGGACAAACGAATGACCAAATGCACCAATTTAGCAAACCGACCTCAGTCAAAACAAAGCAAACACTGAAAGTTTTCCTTTTGAGCCTCTTTTAACCTTATTTTCTGAAGAGGCTAAGGAGAGGCTCGATGAGAAGCTCGGGACCCAAAGAAGTTAACTTTTCGAAGGAAGATTCAAGTAAGAAAAACCTTTCTCTATTGGGTCAAAATAGAGTTTTTTGGACAAAATCAATTTGGGATCTTTCAGATTTGTTTGGGATAAAATTTTATGAACAGAATTCAAGAGCGAAGAGGGTTCTCTTCGATTTGGTTAGCAGAAAAATCTATAGAGAGAACTAGTGTTGAAAATTGAAGAGCAACGTGAGAAAGAAAGAAAATCCACAAAGAAACCTAGAATTCAATTTGGTATATTTCAGATTTACCTTTTTTACCTAGTTACAATTTTTGGACGAAATTTTCCATGCTCTAATCACCGAAATAAGTCGATTAACAAAAATTTAGCTGATCGACGAGTTGAGGCTCTTATTTGAGACTAGGTGGGAAATTTCTTGAGACTAGGTGGGCAATTTCAAACTCTTATTTAAGACAAAGTCTACTCTGAACTCTTATTTGAGAAAATGTTGCATTTCAGCTTTTTATTTGAAATTTTCCCTGTAATTTATCTAGTGCAACGAGCATGACGAGTCTTAAGTTATCAAAAAAAGAAAACTCACTCTAAAATTAAATGAACTACTTGTACAATATGAATCTTCATTTGTCAATAGGCAAACTTCAACCTCAAAGTCTCTATTTGCCATCAAAATGAGCAACACACATCACCCCTAGGCTTAGCACACAAACCTACCTCATCACTAAGTAATAACTCATGGCATATTATAAAGTAGAATCCAAGCACCCAAATCTCTTATGTAAGATGATATAAATTCCATCATCACTAGGCTTAGCGCGCAAACCTACCTTGAATAGGACTTAAAAGAAACCAGAACACGGAGCGAGGGAATTGGAGAAACTGAGAATATCGCCCGCCAAGAGAGATCATTGGCTGGTGCTTGGTTCAGGGATGACCGGTAGTGGTGCAGGAACTTTCACGTTTGGCCGGTGGTGATATGTGTGTCCATACAGCGACGACACAGGATGGACCAGCGATGGTGTGACCGGCATGAGGTGGTGGCAGGTTTGTTAGGCGAGTAGGAGCATGGAACGAAGAGCTGCAGAATGCTTGGCCGAGAGATGTAGATTATGAGCAAAGGATTCCAAGGTAGCAACGTTGGATGTCGGCACTACTTATGAATTGGAAATGTTCGTGGAGGATGATCGTGAACAGCCAACAAAAAGAACGCTGGATCGCCAGAAGTGCCAAGGAATGCTCAAGCTCTGTTGGTAGTCACGGTGTTGACTTGTTGGGAGCTGAGTTGCTGGTGAGGGCACTGGTCTTACCAGGAGTTCGTCCGATGCTCGCTGTGGGACCGGTGTGGCCTGGGCAAGTGTCGGACAGCCTGCTGGGTACGCCTGCAACTAGTTTGCCGGTACAGCTGGGACGAGTCTGAGTTTACTGGCATCAGGACGTCAAGCCAAAGCGGCAGGGACTCGGACACCATAGGGAACGGCAGCGTGGACGTGAGAGGACACAAGGATCAACCCCAGATCGTTTAGTTGCCGCAGGGAGGCCTGGGCTAGTCGGTGTGGCTGGAAAATCGTGGAAGGGCTGATGAGGAATGGTGGACTGGGAGGCCGCTACAGAGATCTACCGGAACTGCAGGTGGCCAGTGATGACGTCGGTCTAGGCTGCTTCACGAAGAGGTTGAGGTATTCGCTAGTATGGCTCGGGTACTGCTCTGACGCGAAGAAGTCGCTGTGACGCCCACCGAGAAATTGATTTCTTTCCCATGTGGAGAACATTTTCCCTCTTTAAGATAGTGAGCCTCCAACAAGGAAAGAGAGATCAGGCCAATTTATTTTCTTTCCTAAAATCATTGAGAGATTATCGGTATATCCTTTTCCACCGAGAGTATACGGTGAGTGATTTATTCCTTCTTGTCTCCGACCAAAAATCATGCACCCATGCCTTCCTTTGTATTGACCTTTGACCACCGAACAAACTTTTGTTTCTCTTCACTCATGGCCATCATTTTTTTTTCCTTTTTGCTCAAAGTTACTCACCATTTACAGCCAGCATGATCATTTCACTCCAGAAAAAAGGGCAATGAGTGGACCGGGTCTTGAAAATTTCAACACATTGGACCGATTACAATACAATCCCTGACTGAGCCAATTCAAATGTCAATCATGATCAGACCGACTCAAATGTAATTTATGTTGACCTATTTGTATTAAATGAAAGTGTTACTAATGCCTATAATGGAAATGTGAACTAATGCTAATGATATATTTGTTTAGGGGTTAGGGTGGGGATTCCCAATTTTCTTATGTAATAAATGACTAAACGTGATGACAAAATTTATGTGTATATAAAGTGCGCATCAAGGGGAACTTTTATTCTGTTCAAAAACCTTCAATCCAAGACAATTCAAGGAGAATATGCAAAAATTAGTACAGTTGTATTTATTTAAGAAGAATATAGCCGACACAAACTAATTTGAAATAGGAATCCTACGGTTTAAATGTAATAATTGTACAAGCACGCAATAGTTTTGAGGTCATAGCTCTCTAATGTAACATAAATAATCTATATACTCGATAGATCAAATGTGAACATTACATATGTTGAATTATGACTCGAGCTTAAGCCTTTGAAAAAATGCCATTTGCTGGATTTACAAAGGAAAAGAAATTGGAAGATACGAATTTCTTCGTATTATGCGCGTGGAGCCAAGAAAGGAAATAGCTGGTGGGCTAAGCCTTTCTTCCCTCCTCTTTCGATGCCACGGAAGCCCTGCATGTGAAAGATAAAGTAGTAGGGCCCAAGGTCAAAAGTTTGACTTTGGGCACACGCGCGCGCACACACATTCAGTGTGAAGCCGAAGCAAAATCGTGGTGGGCCCAGGTCAAAGTTTGACCTGAGCACACATATAAAGGAGTTTCTTTTCTTTTCGGTGTGTTGCTACTGCATGTCCACGAGAGAAACGAAGCTTGCCGCGAAAGAGAGAAAAACCCTACGGAGTTGCACATCCGCGCCGCTTGCAGAAGCCCTACGAAGAGGATACGTAAGTGAAGATGCTGTTCTTGTTTGACATACGTAGAGTGTTTCGTTCGAGCTTGAATGCGCGATAATTTTGTGCTATGAATTTATTACCAAATGAGTTATTTATTTATAAACACTTTAGGTTTAGAGTTAAATTTAGATATGGAAAACACTTGAGCATGTGAGTGATTGTAAACTCTAATACTTCAATTATAGTGAATTATTTGCTACTAGTTCTCCCCGTGAATATAGATACCAATACTCGGATCGAACCACGTAAATTTCTAATGTCTTTATTTTTCTCGTTTATTTTCTCTGGTGATTTTGCATTGACGTAAATTGCAAAATCTTATCATTTCCGCATATTTTATCCCAACAACATAAACTCGCAGGATCAAACATCACACAATTAGGAAAAAAACATAACCAAATTATGAGATAAGCATGCATCCAAGGGGTGTAACGGAGGTGAACCACTAAAGCCGAAAGATAATCTGTAAACAACATATCGTTTAAAGAGCAGTAAGCAAAAAAGGAAAATGGGCTGTCGGCCATGGCAAGACAAGCGTAACGAGTGGCTGCGGAGAGTCGGCCCTTGTGGCTCTATTTCGACCACGGGTTTCAACCGCCACCCAGGGTCACCGCCACGAGTAGCAGTGTGAGCCACGGTTGCCGCAGCCAGAATGGGTGTTACACGACCGCAATCTAGCCGCGCACCAGCAACAAGAAAGACATACTAAAGAGAAGTACGAAGTGGGCTCTCCGGGAAGGGCTAATGACAACGATGTCAGCAAGGGCTGACAGCGGCGCTGGAGGGGCAAGCGACGGTGACGGTAAAGGGCTGACAAGGGCAAGGGTCGAGATTCTTGGCTTGGGCAAATCAGGAAGAGCAAGAGGGTGAGGGAGAGAAGGAAATAATAGTTCAGTATGGCCATTTTAAACTGATCGCTAGCAACCAAATAGTGAAAATTGATTGTTAAAGAGACCTTAGGGTGCATTTGGTTCAACTTAGGAAACGGACTTTGGTGCTCTGCAGATCTTGGACAAATGTTAGAGCTTTTGGCAGCTACTTTTGGGAGCCCATTTGGGAAGTACTAGCATTTCCTAAGTCTTCCAAAAGCCTTTACCTCAAAGCTACTATCCACCAGCATTGAGTCTCCAACATTTTTGGAATGCTGGAGCTCATAATAAATGAAATTTTCTTTTTCACTTTTGACCTCATTCCTATTTTACCCCGTGATATTACACTATGCATCGTCTTTCCGCTTGCACAAACTAATCATCATGACTCAAGCGCAAAGCGATTCACATCATCTAACAGAAATCAACAACAAACGCCTATCTAGTAATTGAATTGATGGCTTTGAGTTTGAACAAATAGACCAAGAGAAAGCATATGCATTTGTATCCTCTATTAAGAGCCGCAATCAACCCTATCGTTTTCCCTGTAACTAGAGATTTAGGGCCTGTTTGTTTGGCTTTTTTTTTTTTTCTATTCCCTGGAACACAATTTTTGTTCTTTTGTTCCGGGAAAAAAAAATAACAGAAACGTTTTTGTTTACACTTCTTCCCGGGAATAAAAATATATATATTTTTTGTTGCCGAGAACAAATTTGGAACAGAAATAAGAAACAAATAACACTTTCGAGAAATAATCTTTCTTTCTACTATTTTTTCTTTCTCTTTCTTTTCTTCTTCATTTTTCCTTGGCCTGTCGCTAGCGTCAGCCATGGCCGATGACTGGCTGTCGAGGGATGATAATCGGCCATAAAGGGGGCCGGCGACCTCATCGGAGCGTCACCAACCCCTGGCGAAGCCGAGCTCACCTAGCCATCAGCGAAGCTCGAGGGCTGGCGACCTCGCCAAAGCGTCGTCAGCCCTCGGCGAGGCTCGGCCTTACCTTGGCTGGGTGAGCGAGGTTGAGCCTCACCTAGCCACGGCGAGGCTCAACCTCGCCAGGGGCCGATAAGCCTCACCATGGCTGGGCGAGGCCGTCGGCCCTCGTTGGCGAGTCGTAGGCCATGGCCGAGGCCGGCGACCGGCCAAAAGGAAGAAAAAATAAAAAATAAAAAGGAAAATGGAAAAATTAAATTAAAAAATTAAAAGAAAAAAATTATATAAGTTTACCAAACATGTTTATGTTCTTTTTCTATTTTAGGAGCAGAAATTTTGTGCGGTTACCAAATACATTCTTTTTGTTGAAAAATTATTCCCGGAACATAAAGTTTTTTCTAATTTTATTCCCGAGAATAATTTTTAAACATAAATATTACCAAATGCGCTCTTAGCGACTTGTCAATTGCCTAGCTCAGCCTAAGGTTGAAGTTGAAGTCATTGTAACTAATAAAATAACCCGGAAGGCAATGAATAGGTTAATTAACAAACCTTAATAAACATTTGTGAAATTAAATAGAATCAAGTTAATATATGCATGCACAAATTGATAGATGCAAAAAAATGCTACCAATACGTGTGCAATGCTTCTAAAAACAATTAAAGCCACGATTAAAGATATAGAGATAAATGCATGTAAATTTATAGTGGTTGCGTTTAAATCAAATTTACATCCACTTATAACCTATTTGGTGACATTTCTATTTCTATGTTTTTCTGTTCTTTTATTTTCCATAATAGAATATGAACAGAAATTTGTTAGTGTATGTTAGTTAACTTTTCTATTCCTTGGAATAAATCAATAACTAAGGAATAGATTTGGAATGGAAATAACAAGTAAAAAAAATCTATTTTTTTTTTCTCTAAAACAAGAAGAGAAATAATGTTAGTTTAGACAAAAAAAAAAAAAAAAAAAAACTCAGCTTGGCCCAATGCTCATCTTTACTCAATCAACACAAGGTCTAGGTGAGACCCACATTTGGACCCTATCTCCTAACCAGTTCAAGTCCCCATTCTTCGAAAAAAAATAATATAAAAAATAAAAAAATTCAATAGGAAACAATTTAGAAATTAGATTTTGAGTAACTTTACTGGATTTTAGTGTTGATTCTAATTTAGAATTAGTGTAGCATAAAAAATGTGAAATTTTTTTTATGTAAATTAAATTCGAAATTGAATAAGCTCTTAGGGTTTTACTATATAGATTTTTAATGTCATTTTCTTTTAAAGACAATTTCAGGTTGTGACAAGTCAGTGATTCCGCTAAAAAAAGACATCTTATTCCCCTATTGGAGACATCCTTTAAGATCATCTGCAGTTCTATTTTCATAGAAAATTAGATAACTATGAACAAGTTTTTTGCATTACCATTTGTGTTATGTTCATAACAGTCAAATAAACCTGTGCTCCACAAATCTCCAATATCATTTGCTTGAAGCTTTGACCAAGTAATATTTGCTCTTCTTCTTGCAACTAAAAAAGCTCAAAAAGGTTTATGTACTTGTTTACTGTAATGCCCAAAGATTTATTGTCAACCTCCTCATATTGTGACTTATAAACTAGTAGGATTTTTTGCTGCTGTTTCCGGCCATCAATCTTTGACTAACTTATTACGTTGGATTTTCTAAGGCTATCTTAGAATATCTTGATCAATTAAATTCATACAAAAGTCCAGTTTTGTCCAAACATAAATTGCTAAATAATTAAATGAAAAACTTGGGAATAGAAATCTTTAGAGTCATATCAAAATGCATTCTCTTCTTTTTCTATTTTGAAAATAAAAATTTTGTACAATTATCAAACGCGTTCTTCTACTCAAAAGCTCACCTAGGGACTAGAAATAGAAAAATAATAATAATTTCTGAATAGAAATTGATCTCGAGAATAAAAATGTTACCATACACATCCTTACTTATTCCATAGTAGAAAGGGCTATGCACACCACCCTTAGCATCAGTGCATCCATGTGTGCTTTTAACATTATCTTAGGGCCTCGATTCTTGCGGCAATGTCCCTTTTCAAAACAAACGATCACAAACAACACTGGGATTCACCATAGCTCTCTGAGTTGTTACAAATGTAGCTTGTGCTGCGTCTACCCAAAGCTGGTAGATTACGCTACCAAGATATAAGAACTACTACAGCACTATTATACTTCTCAAAGGATTTACAATCAGTATATAACTCTTAGTGAAGGAATCAATTGATCATAGAATAATTAGGGTGTTCTTGTAATTGTTGCAGTTCATCTCCTATGTCTCTTTGGCTTGCATTCATCCATTTATAATCGTCAAGCTTTAAGATGACCATTGACCGATCTTCAAGATAACCAATTTGGCCGTAGTAGATAGCAATAAAATCACTAGAGGTCCGCTCGCCCATAAAATTAGATCTTCCAGCAATCTTGTTGCGAGACTCCAAGTAAGGAAGTAATCCTTCTCCAACGGTGTAATAAATGATTGATTGGAAATGATCATGCAATTCCAGACTTGTGATTGTCTGTCAAATTCCTTTAGATACAAAATAATGGTCAAAGGAACATACGGGTCTTCATTTATTATTTTACATGACTAAACGATCTTCTCAGCCTGATACGAGCGGTATATATTCTATCGGCCTTCGGCGATTCTGCCCATTAATTTGGTTGACAATATTCCTTCAACCTTCCTGAGAACATGCTGAATGAGACTACTACTAATCTGTTTTCCTATTGGTCTTAATTTTTATTTTTATTTTGGCCGAATGATGCTAAATTTAGTTTTTTTATTTGTTTTTTGATGCTAAATTTAGTTTGCTCGATGTTGTTCTAGTCATTCTTGGATAGCTAATAAAGTTTGGTAATTTTAACTAGTTGACAAAATTTAACATGTTAAGCCAAATAAAAGTTTATCAGTCAATTGAAATAAGTATACACTTAAATACGACCAACTTTAAAGTGGCATAATTAGTGTGATTATGAATAGAAATTTACAGTAGCTATACATTCTCAATATCTTAATTAATATCAACGAGGAACAAAGATATAATAAGAAAATTGCGACCGACCTCGTCCACTGAGTCTTGCACGGGGTACGAGGTGACGACGGGGCAAAGCACCACTTCACTGGGCGAGGATGGGAATGCAATGCCTAGCGCCATCTTGTGCCCATCTCAACAAATATATATATAATAGTTGATAATCAAGACCAAGGGGTATTAAAAATAGTTGATAATTTACTCGAATATAGATTGGTAAAATTAAGGTGTTGGTAAGAACGAAAAATAAAACTTAGTTAAAGATTAAAAAAAGAAGTTGGTAAAGTATAAACTGTTAAAATGAGTTAATAACTCTATAAAAGTGTCCATAAGTTACAAATAAATTATCAAAAAGCCCAGTTGTTCAGTAATTTCTATTTTACCGACATTTTTTTTTTATTATGAACTTTTTCATAAATCTAGATGGGTAGAAAAAGTTGTGATACTTGACTCTGCTCATAATCCTATGGGATTAAAAGAATATACCAATCCTAAAGATCCATGAGATTAATTGTGAATCCAACGCAACAAACAAAAACAAACAATAGAAGCATTTAAATTGGTTTATTTAGTTACTTTTTTATCTTGAATATCTAGATAAATATATCTATATATAAGATAGAATAAATAGAATCTTTGCATTTGGCCCAATCTTTTTAGTAAAAGATTGAGCCAACTTTAATTGCAATTCAATTAATAAAATGAATAGTAATTATTTGATTGCAAAGTGTCCATTGCAAGAAAGAGGACAAAAGTCTAAGAATGAGTATAGAGTAGGCAAAGAGTAGGACTGACTAAAAAAAAAAAATTAATCTACTTCCATACTTCACAAGCAACAGCTAGTCCTGAACACCATTTGCTAGCCTCACTGAAAATTTCATTACCCTCGCAAGCAAGATCACGTCATTCGTGATGAGCTTGTATGCATGTTTCGAAAGCTACTCAATTAGCTATGTGACCCAGTGCATTTCACCCAAGGGTGTATGTAGAAATAGTTCGCTTCTTTTTTTGGGACTGAAACAACACTTGCGTGTGACAATATAATAAATTGCTGCAACTTCAAGCAATTCTCGTAACTCGTAAGTGCTTTTCAAAAGCCTCACCAACAAAATGATCCGCAGCCCATTTAGATTCTTGTCCATATCAGCTAAATCTGCCTACTGATATTGCATCTCTCTCCGATCTGTCTCCACAGAGATTTTGACATTACACAAACTGAACCAACTCCGCAAAGATTGTAGAGATCTGGTTACGAACAGTTAAACCAGACCAAAAGAACCGTGTTTTCGTACATCCTCAACTTAATCTCCTAAGGCGAGTGCATTCACAAACAACGGAAGACAAGTCACATTGCACAAGAGGAAATTAATGTAGCGGCCACGATATACACAAGAAGCCGCAAATAAGTCAAGTACAACAACGTAACTATGCTCCTAGACATAGATTACACGACCAGGGAAGTCGGAGTCAGTTTGCAACAATAGTACAGAACATCATCACATGCTAACGTTCTCCGAAATTCACCAGGACAATGCTTTTTGGGTTCTTTCTTGGGGCAATACTAGAACGAGTTGAACCCTTCATGTTCAGATGAATTCGAGTCATCGCACGGAGAATGGTTATGTCTGCCCTCATAGGTCGTTATCACCATCCGACAATCTTCCGACAACCGCTCGACCCTCTTCTTCACTCGGCAATTACTATGAGTGCAACGGTAATAACTTCTGCAGAAACAATCCACAAAGACATAAGCATCTGCGACCTATTAATTGTCCATGCAAGCAAAAGGGCATATCTGTTTACTCCCTGAAACACACTAGAATGATTCAGAAACACCTCGAAAAAGGAAAAAGGAATGGCTTTTGTGTGATGCAAAGATTTACTCTCTACTTGATCATCATCTTCGAGCTTTCATTCATTTGGAGCTGATCACTCAAAACTCCAAAGGGGCAAACGGCAGAAAGAAAGGACACCAACTCTTTTAGTTACAAAGCCTATGGATGTGCAAGTATTAGGATTTGGTTGAGTTACGGATATACAAAAGATCAGTAAATAACCTTCCCTTTGTTTCCCTTTCTTTTTCTATTTCCCAGTTGAATAGTGAAGGAATCAGAATCCTAACCGGACCAAGGATTTCACATGCTTTTCTTCATGGACTTGAGAGTTGCAAATAAATCCAACATAGACACAAATTTACGCTTTCATATGAATGCAGATAAATATGTATGTCCCTTGAAAGAGACCAAGATCTCAGTCAATGGAGTGAATGGAAGAACAGGCATATAATTTCATTTCTGCAATTCACAGATCTAACATATACATAATTCGTCGGTTTAGCTGACAATAACGGAAAAACTGTGTGCGACAAGAAAACTAGAGACAAGTTTCATGGAAAGAAAAATGTCTAAACTACCACGCATGAAGCTCATGAGAATGTTATTCTGACTACTGAGATCAGGATAGCAAGAATGCCCGATAAATAGTCACATAATTTGTCATGGTTTACAGATAATATCCGTTGAAACCTAGCTCGCAGTTTTCAGCTTTTAATTGATTATCAAGTTGAATTTAAAAGAACACACCTGCAGTATCCAGCCTTTGCAGGCAACCTAACATTTACTTCATTGAAGCTTACAGACAGTGTCGTCACTATTTATTACTGCAATTAGAATCGAAAACATATAAATAAAATCAAGTCACTTACGTAATCTGTGGCAACTAATATAGCAATTACAAGCCAGATTTCATTGATGAAACAAAATAGAGTAAAGGAGAAACACTTAGGTCTCAATGTTGCACAGAAGCAACCCTACTTTTGGCACGCACATTAAATTAAACTTCCTCACTAAAAGGGAATCTTGATCCTGTTTGCTCAACTATATGGGACCATCTAAAACATCAACTTCACATTTGTATAGATCAACTGCACAAAGTTTGCATCATACGAGATTCCCACTTGCTGTTTACACAAGAACTATTACCTATTAGCAGAGTGAGAAGCTATCATTTTTTGCCAAGCGAATCCCTAATCTCATAAATTCAGTAAATATATGTAAGATTTTGATGTAATAATGCAACGATGCATCCAGAAACCTAGCTCATGAGCAGAGATAGAACAACTTGCAGAACTATAATCAATAGAAATTTTATATAGTTTATAAAAGTTGCACCGCCGAGCACACCAAGAGGGCAAGCCGACCCTCGCCACCAGCCCCAATCCTTTCTCCCCCAGTCCCGTCATGAAAACCATACATCCATCTATCAAATAAACTTTACCTGGATGCAACAGTAATTTTAGCTAGCAAATGATCTCACGCCATAAATTCAAGTACATGAGACTCGCTTTGCCCTCTAAAGCTCGAGCAATTCTTACATAGATTCACTCTAAAGATGAACACTCGCATATCAAAGGCCATCAGAATCACATTGCATCCTACCAAAAGGTACATATTTTCATACATTTCTCAAGTAAATGGCCGGCCATTCATACGACTGCATCCATCAAACTATTTTCAGAAGATAATTTTCTCCCAAGACCATTTGCCAAAACATAATCTGAATCTTTCATTATGCACATTGAGCATTTTCCTGATGACTTTCTTCATAAAATGATTTGTGATATTGACACATAGGCAGAAGCCTGGGTCATATTATCTTGAAAGAGGATTAACTTAGAAGGATTATTGTGACTAATATGAGCTAGTAAGTCAATGAGTATAACTGGTCGATCTACTAGGAAGCAATCATCTTTAAAAGGTCCAAATGCGATGCTAAGCATGCATGATTCTTCTACTTTAGAACTGCCTTCCAAACAAACATCAGAGGATTCTTCCATTCAAGATGCTGCTCATTTGTCCCCGCTTATTGCGGACGGCACAAAATTTCCCCGTCATTCTCTTTACCCTAAAAGGATTTTAGTTGTTCTTCTAGCACAAGCTTTTGGTTAACCCAAATCGATGATCAAATTAGAAGTATCATTATTTGCAAGAAGAAAATAAGGAAATTCATGACACTTGACATGCAACAACCGGCTTCACTTAATTGGTATCTTGATAACACCTTAAAGTTTCTTCTTTACAATGTAGATATTTCTACGGGGTTAAACTAATTGACAAAATCATTAGTAACTAATGAAATTCACATAATGCGTAAATATCACGTGATTACTGATTTTTATGGAAATTTTTAGTTAATCAACGTAGATGTTTCCCCTCTTGTTTTGTGCTCGCATTTGCTCCATGTATGGAGCTTGAAAAGTGATCTTGAATTAAGAGGTACATGAATGGTCTCAAATGTAACTTCCTGATCATATATGTCACGTTATCAAAATTATGTGATCCTAGAGATCCCTATATCAGCTTAAGCTCACTGATGAAAGTGCAGTTCAGAATCTCATTGCTTCGACATCATTTCTTTGTTCAAATTCAATCATTACGCTGGTTATTTCTCTACAAGATTCAGGCGCTGGTAATTATACTCAAGGATATGAAATGGAGCTTTATATATAGACACAAACGGAGTGAGAAGCAAAATTATTGTGTTTTCAAAATGGAATTTGCCGCTATAAGAGTACGGAGGTTGTCTTGGAAATTGCTTCAAACCTCAATATCCATATATCCATCCATCCATCCATGCATACATGCATGCATGCATGTGCATCTATGCATGCATGATTTTCTTTGTTTTACACGCACATTAAAATATATATTTCTTTCAACAACAATAAGATAGGGGTGAATATTTTCATCCAACCATACCTTTCATTGTTTGATTTCAAATTTTTTATATTACTCACACGCAAGTAACCAAAATTAGATGCATATCATGCCCATAGTGATAGCCCACCATGCAATCAAAGGCATCACTGGAGAAAAGCATGACCCTAAGACATTTTTTTCACATCTCCCTGGACACGTTACCCGGCTATAACGTATCATACCTCCTGTAAGATCATTAAACTCGTCCATGGAAAGAAAATTAGTCCGTAATTAATTTCTTTAAGCTCAATTTAGTACAATATTTGGACTAGCATTCTAATTGCAGCCCTCGAAATTTTATCACATTCCAATCATTAGTCACAAACTTACCCCTAAACTTCTGTTCCAACATACTTTTGTGACGCCATCCATGGAAGATCAACCCAAAGAAAAGAAGCAGAAGAGAAAATCATTTCATGCATGTGTTTTCATCAGATCCATATAGTTTCAGCTGGGAGCCTAGAGTAGAGAGAGGGGGGCTCAGAAAATCTTCCAGATGTGAACCCCCCAGATCTGTGCGCGAATGCTTTTCTCACTGGTGATGTCAGAAATGCCATCAAAAGTAATCAATCATCTGATGCTGAGCCAAAATAAAAAAATAATTGATTTTTATGATTTTTGTGATGCCAAACCTGGGGTGGAGGCTGTTCTTGACCACTTTCTGGCCGTACTTCCTCCATTTGTAGCCATCGTCCAACACATCCACCTCGCTCCTCGTCTGGAAGCAGAACCTGGGCTCCCTCAGCTTCCTTCTCACTTTCATCTTCCCTTTCTCCGCCGCCGCCGTGGAGCTCCGCCACCTGCGAGGAAAGATTTCCCTTTAAAGATTCACCCTTTTAATTCTTTTCACTATATGTACCCTTCTCGTACTAAATTTGCTTTGATTAAGTTCTATAGAAGAACCATGTATCGCATCGATTAGGTAACGAATATTTGGTATTTGCGTGATTTGTTTCGAAAGTGGTAAATCAAGATGGAGAAGTACCACGAATTGTTGCCTTCACTAGGATTCGCACTGCAATTCTCGTCGCTGACAGCCTTTGGATCGTGTGCGCCAACCTAAATTCGCCCCCATAAGCAACGGTTGTTAGCTAGAGCCACACGTGCACAAGCATTTCAACCATCATAACAACTAACAAGAACCAAAAGGAAGATTTAAATTCATTATAATGCACAACATCTCAGAACGATATCATACGGTCAAAGATATAATAATTGATGCTATTTTCGGTCATACAGAATTCATCTCTCAGCAACCTGGTCATTATTCCATGACGATCTGGCGACGAGGCCGTTGTGGTGGCCCAGCCCAACCCTGCTAGTGGTGGTGGTTGCGGCGGCCGCGGCGCCCTCGCCGGCGGCCATGAGAGGAGGCGCCGGCGTCAAGAACCCGAGCACCTGGTTCTGGTCTTCGAACGGGACGAACCCGATCTCATGAATGCCATGACTGGCGCCGGAGAAGGTGACTTGAAGGTCGTAGTTCGGAACCGAGGAGGACGACGAGCCTCTTTCGCCTTCCATTCGGATCGAATCCTCCCTTCTCCTTAAATTATCTGGCGCCGATTAGAGAAGCTCCCAGCTGACCAATTCCGCTCGGTGCGCTTCGGTACGACCTGTTCGAGTGTTGTCGAAGGCAACTTCTTGCGTTCACACGCGAGCGCAAGTAAAGTGTGCTCCTCGGGTCAACTGGTGAACGCTACGCGGGAATGTTTTCCAGGAGAAAAATTATTCCCTTCCCGTCTCCTTCTCCTTCTCCTTCTTCTCTTACTAGGGTTGTGCCTGTATCTTCAGTCCAATCTAAAAGGTGTATTATTTAGTATTACTATACTGTGCAGTCTCTCTCTCTCTCTCTCTCTCTCTCTCTCTCTCTCTCCCGAGCCCTATATATGCAGTAGAGATGGGAATATTTTGCCCAGTTCATCGAGAAGATATGCGTGTATTCCGTTTGATGTACAAGACAGAAACTAGAGAATGATGTTCGTCCTTTTCTTTTTAGCTCGCACACTTTAATTTTTGAAGAGCCCGAGATATCAATCCCATTGAACAGATAATCCTTTTCCTTTTCTTGCCAAACCAGAAATAAATAAATAAATGAACAACTAAGAGGTACGAAGGGAGTGACTCTGGAAGTCCTTATTTGTTGAACCGAGTAGTACCAAAACAGCCCTAAATCCTAAATTATCACCGAGGAAATATTACCCGCTGATCTAGATGTGAATAATTTTGCTTTCGAAGTAAATAATTTTGCTTTCGAATTGAAATATTTCTAATTTATAGATCCGTATGGGAGCACATGCTTAACATCTTTTTTAGGTGGAGTCTCACTCAATACATGAGAACAGGACAACAGTGCGCACCAGGGCTTAGTGAATGCGAGCAACGAATTCCTGAACATGAGGAGTGTGGAGTTTCGCAATTTCAATCTTCAACTCTAATCTTGCATCATCATCCATGATCAGTTTGAACATTTACGCTTGACTAAAACATGGTAAGATACACGTGATCAAGAGAGTGCTAATGTATTCATGTATATAAGCCAGGTCTCTTGTTTATTAATCAATTACACTGGTTGGATAAATTGGCTGCAAACTTAT
The DNA here is from genome assembly GCA_014182555.1 of Eucalyptus erythrocorys. Taxonomy (NCBI): domain Eukaryota; kingdom Viridiplantae; phylum Streptophyta; class Magnoliopsida; order Myrtales; family Myrtaceae; genus Eucalyptus; species Eucalyptus erythrocorys. The sequence continues at coordinate 26,401,382 of CM024600.1, read as the reverse complement.
TGTTAGAAGTCCATTTATTGCTGCTGTATCTTCGGAAAATTTACGTTTGTCTAGTTGATACTGATCATCTAAGGCGCGAGCATATTAATGACAAAAGGAAATTTCAAATCTGAGAAATGGTAAGGGTAAGTTGATGATATATCTAACTGGCTTGTAAAGGCTCAAATTTTTGAATGGATGTGGATTCAGATGAAAACATTGATGGGTTCAGGCTTAAACTCTTCGTTACGATCTTTGTTGAGCAAGATATCATGATTTTGCTCCATCCCAAGAAAAAAAAAATTAGGATAGAGGGCAATGTCTTAGATGGGTGAGAATACAAAATGGTATTCATGAAGGGTGATTGGCTCCAGTGGAACTAGTCACTATTTTTTTCATGTTTCCATCCCGATATCTTATTGTTCAAAGCATGACTATGAACAAATTCAAAACTCAAGATAAATCCTATGCTTCCATCCGAATATCTTATTGTCCAATTACAAGTTCCTATTTCCTCAAAAACAATAGACTAAACACACATTTTTTTTTTTTTTGAAGAGATAAAAAAATAAAATAAAAAGTATATGCAGTTGACCCGATTCAATTTCCCCTTGTAACAGAGAACTAGATCACCTGAACACTGATTCCACTTTTAGAAATCAGGAACAAGACCAACACTCTTGGGAACCAAACCAAACAAGCCGGTCCAAGCAATTTAAGATTCGACCGGTCCATTTTGAACACCCCTAGTATTCATCTTGAGAATTTGCAAACTGAGCCTATAGTGGCATTGGGAGGTTTCATTTGGAACTTTGATTTGGTTATGATTTGCCCTAATTCTTCCTTTTGGGTACATAATTTTGCTTGTTAACGGTCCTCAACTTAGTGGTGACCACCCCATCTTGCCAATAGGTGAAGATTGTTGGGCATTGGCTTGCTGTCTCCAGCAACTTCCTCAAAGAGGGTTTGAACCAAGCTTTGGAGTTTGTAGGTTCTGCTTCGCACCCGTCGGTGGCCTTTCTCTGGGTTTGACTTATATTCTCTCCACAAATCAGGATTGTAGTGGTCGATTCTGCAACTATGTTAGCAACTTTTTGCTTAAAGGTTTTGATTCATTTGGGTTCGGAAAGGGCATGCTTATTTTCTCCGACCACCCTCAGTGGCATTAGCTTATGCACTTGTTTCCCGTCAAATGTGCCATCAATGTCAAGATGTTTTCACAATGCAAACTTCTACTCCGTTGTTGTCATAAGTAGGGTGCTCATTCGACAACTTTTTTTTTTTTTCAAAAATCAACTTGCATTTATTGAAAACAACCCTCCAAGAAATATACAGCTTTTTTCTTTAATTGTTGCACACCAAATAAAATCCATATTTGTTGTTTTGATGTTCTTTGTAATTCCAAGTTGGAAAAAAACTGAAGCATCTCTGAAGCGAAGCAATTTACAGCAGAAATCATTTCCCAAACATCAGGTCTCCATTTCCGTGTGGTGGCACCATATTGGTCTAAGCGACATCATGTCATATTGAAAAAAATGGCAAAAGAAACAAATGAAAACATTTTTTTCTCTAAAAAGATATCATCAACTCAGGTAATTTGGCAAATGAAACACCATCGGGAGAAATCAGAATCCGAGACTTTGTTCGTATACTTGAATTCACAGAAGAAGGATTCTCTATACTTCAAATTGTCCATTGATAACATAAGTTTCTACCAGCTTTTCTTCATTCTAAGCTGCCCTTTAACTTTTCGAAAACAGACTAGGCAGTTGTTCACTACAGGTATTTTGATGTTTTGCATATCCATATTTTGATTTGGTTTTCTCTAGAGATCTTGAGTTTTGGTAAAGGGTTAACATCTCACAATGATAAATTAAAAGCAGGATGAAGTAGAAAGAGAATGAAAGGAAGAGAAGACAATTCTAATAGACCCAAACGTTGAGTGTAGGGGATGTGTATCGAGTCATTTGTTGTGGAGAGTTTCCTCGGTGGTTCACTTTCGAGGTCAACAGAAGTGTTGAAACCTAAACATCTAAGAGAGCAAAGAGTCCTTCAATGAGGGAAATTATGATAGTGAGAGGATCAAAAAGTTTGGTTTACAAGATTATGCCGTGTGGCAATTCTAGTATAGGAAACCAACGATAGATAGACTGCCATGTGTCAAGGGAACACGGGTGAATCATTAGATTGTTATGTGTGAGGAGAACACAGCTGACACCAAGCACAATGGAAAGGGTTAGGAAATAGATGAGCCATCCATAACGAGTCTCACTCCAAGCCTACCAAATTAAAACTCTCTAAAACATTCCAAAGAAACAAGAATAACCTACAATCCCACCGCCTATCCCAAGTTATCCTTGCATTGAACGATGCTCACAACAAATAAACCTGCAACAAATCCCCGATTATGACATTTGTTAATAAGTTTAATAAATTATATATAAAAAATTGACTTTTTTTTCATAAATTAGAGGACAAAATTGCACATCTATACCGTGTTATTAAATTTTTAGAGGGATGAAGTGAGATTGTTTTTAATTAAATAGGCAAAACTAACTGCAATTATAACAAGAATCAAGCAATCATGATGCTTGCTTAAGACCAAAAAAGAAAGAAGTCATATTTTCAGCAGTTAGGACGCACTAGGCCATGTCATTCTCTTAATAAGAAGGCATTATTATCATGGATGAGACTTTTAGAGCTTTCCTCGGCAAGAGGCAAAGCTGTCCTCGATCTGTGACTTCAAGATACCATGATGCATTTTGAACTTTCAATCCCTCAGTGCTTTACTAGATTTCTGGTGATATTTATTTCTGGATGAAATAAAATACGAATTTTTGGCTCAACCTATATGAATGTATATAACCTATTTGGTTCACTTACATCATCAAGCAAAGCTCCAATCTCAAAGTCATGAAAATGGCTACATTATGATTCGAACAGGGAATCTATATGTCATGAGAAAAGAAGCTATCGCTCCTAAGTGACAAATGAAATTAATCAATCAAACCAACCAACAATAACCACAATAATACAATGCAAGTAGTTAGCAAATAATGTGGAAGAGAGAATCGAGGAATTTTAGCATTTGTCAATATATCATAATGAGCATTAGATTAGCCTATATATAGACTTTTTGAGACAATTATCTAAAGTAGTATATATCAATCAAGATAGGCACAATCAAAAAGGATATTTGTGCAATTTTGATTGATATAGATAATCGGTAATAATATCATAATTGTCTCTAACATAAGATTATATTCTATAGAAAATCTTAAGAATCTCTAATCTAATATAGCTAACACAAGTGATTTAAAGAGCGCAACTACACCAAAATCTACAAGGAAAACCCTTTCCATGTGAAAACGGAAAAAACCATAGAGAATCCACTAATCAACTTCAATTAAGAGTGTAAGAAGTCTAGATACGCCAATAACTACAAACATACAAGTTCCCCTTCTAAAAGCTACTATACTACTATAAATTCAAAGCATGTGCTAACCACTCTATCTAGGAGTCAACATAACTTCCTTGTAAGCTTGTTACAACCTTTACAAGGATAATGAATCCAATAAATTCTTGCGAATCAATTCAATACAAAGCAACCAACTAGGATGTGTGTAGAAAACCCTAAAGTCAATTTGCCAAATTATCCTTTTCTTTTCAAGAAGAAGAAATTGAACACAAACAAGATAAGACATGGATGACCGACCAAACCAGAGGAAAAATATTTTAGGAGTCTCTTTCACGGATGTTATAGAGAAACAAGTCAATTAAATATTGTCTATATTGTGGTGGAAACCCTCTTTGTATATGAATTTTAAGAGTTTCAAGATTTGATATCTTGTTTAAGGAGAAATTATCCAATATATTCTAAATTTATTATATAGATGTCAATTCAATCCTAAATTTTCTAATTTTGCCAAGTTAGTCTTATACCTTTGCATCAAGTTTAATGTAATTCTTTTGGTCAATTTTTGCTAAAAATTGCTATTGCTAATGTGACTTTGTGCCACATAAAACAGTTGGTGGTGACTAAATCATCACGCCAGTAATTTACTTGCAAAAATTAACTTGAATGATTATATTAGAATTTTTTGCAAAGATGTAGAACTAAATTGATAAAATCGAAAAATCTAAGACTAAATTGACATTCGTATAATAAGTTTATGACTGATTAAGTAATTTTTTTTTCTAGTATATAGTCATCATCCTTTTTATTTCAAATGCATCTGCCATTGTTCTCCATTTTTCTTGGGTAACATGTGGTTACTCCAACACATAATCAAGGAATTTATTTCGTAGATGTGAAAAAGATCATTTTGACATACAAAGTTTAATGGTGATCAAAGTGATTTTTTCAATTAGTGAATGTAACGTAACTCCCAACATTCTGTTGAAGCTAAATTGTAGAACATTAGATTAGAATCCAACATGAGTAACACTCGTATATGCGACATTAGGACTGGAGCTTCAATTTAAAGTGGTGAATCCAATGTTATCATCATATTCTGTAATAGACATATCTAAAATTCATATTAATTTAAAAAAATCCAATCTTTTTTTTTTAATGACCCAGAGAATCTCGCACGGCCGGCAGCCGGAAGTAAACGACTTGCCACCGGGTAAGTCGTCAATGTCTCATGCCAGTCTCCCTTCCACTTGCATCGCAGGGGTTTCGAACTCCAGACCTCTTAACAAAAAGAAATTTGAAGCCTACCCAGCGGAGCCACCACGACGGGTGATAAAATCCAATCCTTTTTATGCCTACCCATTTAGAAAATATGGGCGACATGACAAGTGGACCAATTATTTTCCGCATTTTTGTGAGATTTCAAGTGTTTAAGTAACAAAATTGAAATATGTAGCATAATGATTAAAGTGATGTGTTAACGTGTATCTCATTTAGGTTACATTCATCTTCCATCAAGCTAATAACTACTCGATAATTTGCCAAAATTTCTCCCAGTCCGGTATAATCATTTAAATATTCAGAAAGAGACAACATTATATTTAAAGAGTAAATTATTGGAAAACAGTGCATATTAAGACGTGTGGATGGGATGTAGGAGAATAAAAGTCCGAAGGACAATGAGTGGTGGGTACATCAACACTTCCATCAATGTCAAAAGTATGTGCTCCTGTGGCTGCTTAAAGATGGGGAAAGAAATGATAGGGCTATCAAATCCTGCCAAATCAAAGTTCTGTTTATCTTTTTTTAATATTTAAAGATAATAACATTTGCAATTAATTATATATATAATTAGTGCATACACCGTCAATGTGAAGAAAAAAAAAAGCTCTGTACAACCAACATTATCCACCATTCATTTAAGGCTTTTAATCATCCATTCTTTCCTAACCATCAAATTGAGAATAGTTAGGACAAGTTGTGGAAAAATTTTACAGCGTAACGCGTGCTATAAGTACACTTTCTATATATTGGTTGGCCAATTAATAGAGCATTTGGATTAGATAAAGCAAAATTTGTATTCGAAACATCGTATCTAGTAGTCATAACCTAGGAAACCACACCCCACCGCTCTGAAGATGAAACTTCTCCCAATGCATGTAAACAGGACGGTATGCATGGGAGCCTGTGAGGATTAGTTGAGCCAAAAAGTTCAAATAAATCAATAACAATGCTATTCAATAGTAACGTTTATGTATTTAAAAGTGTTTCCGATAGGAGCATGTATTTAAAAGTAAAAGCTAAGAAAATAAATTATGAATAAATCAAAATGTCATCGGTGTGAAATATATCTATATAAGTAGTCATGAAATAAAAATATCTTTTGATAGAATGAATACACTTATCAATATTAAAGATGTATAGATATCTAATACAAACACTAATATCACTAAGCAAAATTAGATGCCCCTAGGCAGGGGCTCATTCTCGCGTCGCTTAAGTGCGCACGAGCAGTGTCGTATGTATGTTCAATTCCGTGGAAGGAGAGGCCATGTAGATCTTCCATCTGGGCATGTGCTGAGTCTTTAAATGGACCACTTCTGTGTTTCAAGTCTCTGAAATTTGAGAACTTTGGGTTTGCATTAGTCCATCCCTAAAGAAGAAAAAGCAATGTTGGCAAAGGGGAAAAGGGATTGATTAATTATATTTTTATCGAATATCCACTTTCACTCTTTCCTGCAAAAGTGGAGACTACTCTCATAATAACCTCCACCTCCATTCTTCTGTTTACTATTCCTCGTAGCCATCCACTCATCTCTCACCCGTTACTTCATCTACAGTGTCTCTCTCTCTCTCTCTCGAAAAGACCCTCCCAACACCCTCCTCATCACCCACTGTCACAACAAATCCTCTCCCTCGCTCGACAAAAACTTCATACAGGACCACTATCGAAAAGGAAAAGGAAAAGGAAGATTAAAAAAGCAAGGAGAAGTTCACAAATAAACCTGTCGGGTTAACACACACTCTCTCTCTCTCTCTCTCTCTCTCTCTCTCTCAAAAGGAAAAGGGAGATAAAAAAAGCGAAGAGAAGTTCATAAATAAACCTGTCGTGTTAACTCTCTCTCTCTCTCGAACATACACGAGCACACAGATGAACAAGCTCCGACGGTGGCGTTGAGGTGGAAAATATTCAGATTTGTCTGACATAACGTTGTGGGCTTAACTTCCTACAGAAGAGCGACCTCTCTAAGAGCCGAAGGCCTTAACCAATTTCCCTCACTAAAAGTCCATGAATGCTGTTTTTTTATCCCTATAATCTGGAGGCACCTCGGAGATCCATGAATCTTATGGCAAGTCCCGTACATCCCTTAAGTTCAAACTTTCGGTGTCGATTAGAAAGTCTTGACTCAAAATAATTTGTACTCAATTAATGGGATTCGAACAAGTAACTAGTTTCTAAACTAAAAATCTATCGACATCTGAACTTACTTTATCCACACATTATTCTAGAAAATCTTATTGTAGAAGTTTCAAAAATTATCTTTCTTTTCCGATTTCTTCTTTCTCTCGATATAGCCAGTCATACTTATACTAGAATGAAACACTTGCTAAGTTGCTTTATGATTGAAAAGTGCAATATATTATACATATAATACGTTAAAATTAAAAAATAATAATGAGAGAAAGACAACTCAAATAAATTAATTGTTTAATCCTCCTAACAAATTCATTTAGGGTTACATTTACTCAAAAAATGAACTCAATGAGTTATGTGCGGCTAAAATATATTAATTATTTTTAACTCACTACTGAATTTTCCAAATAGCCTCACAGTGCACTTCAACAAATCCTCCCCCCCCAAAAAAAAAAAAAAAAAAAAAAAAAAAACTTTTCCTAAAGTCTGCTGTGCTAGCTACACTTGTTTTTCTTTAGTTCATCAAGTATCTTTCCCCACCAACGTATAATATCAGCTTAAATCTCCATCAGTGTCATGCACTACTTATGCCCTACGAAAAACCTCGATCATCGCCAGCATCGGACCTTCCATGAAATAATCAAATATTGATACACCCATAAAGAAGGCACAACCCATCTACTCAATTATTGACTCAAATACTTCCAAAAAAACAAAAACAATTGATTGAAATACCATTTGTTGGGCATTCATAATAGAAGTGAGAAGCCATCCTTATAGGTAAATCACAAAGAAAAAATCAACCTAATTGGATCTACCTTCACTTATAAGGGTAAACTAAGAAATTATGCATATCTAAGATATTAATTACTCTAAACTACATCGGTTCTCTATTATGTGCACCTTATAAATGGTTATAATAGACAAGTTCTCCTTTTTAATTGAATTAACAGTTTAGATCCAACGAAAGAAGATCATTCAAGTCAAGATAGGGTGTGTAAGGAATCACTACCTCATAACGGGCTACTAGAGATTTTGTTAAATTTGAATATTGTTTTACTTATGCTCGTTGCTCCCAAATTGGTTGGATGGAGTTCCCATTAAAATAAATTTCTAATATTTCTCATGAGATACAATGAGAGTCTAATGTATCAAAACGATGCACCGATGCTCATGGACTCATCATATGTATGGGACTTGATTGACAAAAATTCTTACATATTTACAGAAGTGTACGCACAAAATCACATCTTAACAGCAAACATATCTTTATGTGGACAATAATCCTGCAACCCACTCAGTGCTTCCATTGACATCTCAATAATAATAATAATAATAATAATAATAATAATAATAATAATAATATCAATCATTCATACTATTTTTCCCTCATGAATTAATGGCTGGGATGAAAGAGTCATCGAACGAAGACATCAATAATTATCTCGTGCCTCTCAATGTGAATAAAAATTTTGGGACTTGCCATTCACGGGCGCCATCAATTAACTTGCGCAACACGTTTTGATGCCTCTGTGCGTAAATCACTGGAGTACTTGATATTATTTTGAACTCTAACCAACTATTTATCTTTCATAAGTGAAGTCAGGGCCTAAAATTCTAAATATTTTACTATCCTTGCGAAAAGTCGTATGGCAATATTGGCATTTGACTTGTGCGCAAAATCTGAAGGCGGTGACCCTAATGTTCGTTCCCCCTCTTTTCATGAGCAAAATTAACACAAGAGAAAGGAAAGAGGTCTAAACCATACCCTAGAGCCCTACATGTCATCTGCAGAGACCCTAGACAGCTTTCACGAACATGAAATTAGGATTACATGGAACATGACTTGTGCAAAATTCTTCCATAATTTTTTTTCTTTTTTTGAAATAAATAAGAGACTATCGTTTTCTCCTTTCTCCTTTTTCCTGTTCACGAGTGAAGGTCAGCGGTAGAAGCTATAAGTAAAGATTTTCTGTCTCGTCAAACGGATTACATATACAGAATTGAACTTGTCATCTTCAAAAAACTACGTAGTTCCCTAAATTTGGAATCAATATAGTGTAGCTTTTGACTTGTGCACATGCTTTCGTGTCGGAGGTGTTAACATATGTTGCCAGAGTTTTTGCTCCATTACTTGTGTTTTGGGTTCAAGCTTTGCAATAAAATTCTGGATATATCAGGCCGATATGAGAAGCGCGCCCTTGACCTAATATACTAAACGAAAAAAACAAAAAAAGCCTAGTAGCGATCCCTTTTTTTTTTGTTCCTTTTTTTTAGCATTAACGTGAGAGAGAGAATAAAAGGCCAAGTCCAAGAGCACTGCAGCCAAATTACAAAAGTTTAGAAATATTAAACAGAGGCAGAAATACAGAGGAATGTACATGGCACTGTATTTTAAACATATCATCGTGGAACATTAATTTCATTATGTGCATGACTTTTGAAACTTGTGTTTTCTTAAGCAATCAGATGCTGACGATACATTCATCATTATATTTATGTTAAACCATGTCACATTCTACCATTAATTTTCAAGCGCACACAGCACAATTTGTTTGATATTATTGAAAATTGCGGAAAACTAAATTTTCCTTCAAGCATCATAGAAGAGATGGTGCCATTAAAGAGTGTCTTGGAAGTATTTGCTGATCTTATTTTATTTGAAATAATTTAATTTTCAAGATTTTGATTATGCGTACGATAAGGCAATTGATGTTTTGAAAATCGAAAAGATATATTTAATAAGTACCGTGAATCACGCGCTAACAAAATTAAAAGTGAAATTTCTAAAAAAAAATTATGGTGTCAGGAAGAAAGGGGCAAAACAGTGACCCCATTTATTTCTAGCAGCAGGGGGCAAGAATAATTACAGAACCAATAATTTCCAACCAAAGAAACAAGAATTGAACTACCCACCCAACAATTGCCCTAAGCAATTGGCAAGGAGGGGAAGGAAAAAAAAAAGAAGAAGTTTCCCTACGGATCCGACATCTTCATGATTTCGAAGATAAGAGTTCAAAAGTGCAATGCATTATTCTCTTCCCACAAGAAAAGAAAAAGCCAAAAAAAAAAATGAAAAAGATTGCAATACGAAGCAATGAGAGAGAGAGAGAGAGAGAGAGAGAGAGAGAGAGAGAGCGCAAAGGGCAGCAGTATATGCTGAATTCCATGCAACAATCATGGCTTTTCCAATCAAGGTCTAAAGCCTTCTAATGTCTCATGATGATGGAGTGAGGCATCGGATATTTGGCGGGCCCAGTTTGTCTCGATCCGGGTCGCTTCTTTACATACGTTCTTTTCTATCGTTTTTCTCAACGATCCGAAGCGGTTTGAAATCTGGAGCGGGGGGATGTGTGGGTGCGTTGCTGCGGGAGGTGAAACTTAGCCATCGCCAACCAACTTGCCAATAGAGAAACCAGGAGAATGTTTCAAGGACTCATCACCTGTAAAGATCAACGAGGAAAATCGAACCGCGTTCTATCTACCATGATTAGCCAATTATGGAGTTAAAGAAAGCTTCTGGGATTAGAAAAAGGGAAGAAAACCAGGGTTTTAACTTGTTAATGTAGAGCAAATGATTGTGCACTCCATTTGAAAGAAAAGACGCAGGAGGACGCCGGTTGTTGTACTTTAATCTCGGGTTAAATTCAACCCACATATTAGCGAAAATGCTTTAAGATCTATAAAAACTAAACAACATGCTCCTAACATATATTTAGATAAGTCAGATAGTAATCTTTCATCTAACATCATAGTATATGATTTTGAATAAAACCCATTTTGTTTAAAATGAAAAACCCCCCAGTTTGCCACCGATTTGGATTTTTCCATGTTATATTTTAGACCGAATCCTAACTTAACACGTTTAAAATCAGTCGCTAGTGGCATTGTGCCATCATGCACGATTTTATTAAAGTCTGACATTTCGGCTTTGCTTTCTTCTTCTCTCCTTTCACCCTTTTATGGGTCTACCTTCTTTTTCAATGAGTTTCTACTTATTCTCTCACCTATCTTGGATTCATTTTATTCAAACTCGTGATCCTACAACATTTGCTTGGTTCACGTTCCGTGAACTCACTAGTTCACACACACAGAGCCTAAGCGGGCAGAGTTTAAGATGCAGAACGTGTAAGTCAAGTGATTCTCCAACAATCAGGACTTCTAAAACAAACATTCATGTATTGATTGATTGAGATTACCAGCATACATGCATTAGGACTCTTTTTTATGTTGGCGATCACTTCAATATAGGGGCTATTACATTGTCAGATAAGTGTTGCACAACCTTAAGCATTTAGCACAAGTTTTAAAGCCGTGTGGATTAGGGCAAACCGCGACATGAGGGAACAATATCACGCTGGCGCCCAGGTGGGGCTGCTTTACACCATTAACTAATCATTACTTCATTCTCATTATTGGGAGTGGTCAACGGGCAAAAGCAAATCGAAATCCAGATTACGCAGCAACTTAGACTGGACCCATGGGCCAAGCTAGGGGAATAAACGTGTATTTATTGGGCAGACAAAATAAATAAATAAATAAACCCTAATTGCTTTATGAATTTTGAAGTTATTTTATTGCTCTCTAGTAAGAAGTTACGCTATTAAGAGCAATACTAAAAATACTAAGATTTGACTTTTAAAAGATTTTCCGATAATGGCTTTCTTATTAAGTATTTGTGTCACTAAAAAATTGAAAAAAAAAATCATTGACACAATAAAACTGAATTGGAATAATACATGTCAAAAGGAAAAAAAAATCAAGATTATAACTTTTATAGCAAGGTTGTTTTCATACAACAACATATTTCTACAAAATATTTCAGCATTTTCATTAAATATCTATGGAATAACTCATTAACGACATTTGGGGAGAAAAAGATGCTGTAAATTTTAAAATTGTATTGATAAAAGATCGACATAATGCAATGGATGCATATTTATATTGTATGTTAAAAAGGGGAGCAACTTAACCAATTAATCTAAAATGTCAATTGGATTCAATCATCTTCACTACTTATCAAAAAACTCGATTAAATCTGGATTTTTTTCCCTCAACACTGTTGTTTGATTTACTCCAATTAAATTCTTCTCATAGGACCTTTCTTTGGGAACTTGGGCCAACACTGATTTCATTTGGGCCAGGGAACAAAGCTACTAGTTAAGGAAATTTAGTTTCTCCATAGCCCAATGAATTGGAGTTGGGCCTATCCGCCCAAGAAAACTCCCTCTCCACTTGGAATAAAAAGTGATCATCTCCCATACGACATGAGGATACCGGTCGAATAGGGTAATGGAGTTACTAGAAAAAATCCAAACTCAACCCATTACGACACTCTTCAATTCGAAATTGACACATTTTCACCTACTTTTAATATAAAAGAATCAGACTTGTGATCATGTTGGAAATTTTTTGATGATACAAATTGACATGAATCGCTAGAACTTATAGGATGACACGACATAAATTGTCAATCCTACTTAGCAATTCGTCCTTAAAATCCTCAATATGCATGTTCCAACAAAATTGCTTGGGTTAAAAGACCTAATGCCCTTCCTACAAAACATATCATGTGCAAGATGCCGGTTTTAAAAGTTTATCCAAGATGGTCTTGTAAACCTTTTTCTTTTCTTTCCCTACGCAGTTTACAACATATCAATAAGCGGGAAAAGTTCACAATCTCCACTGGATGCAACTCTGAAATTCTTTAGAAGAATCGTAAGGAAAAGTTTTAATGGATGATAATATGACAATAAATTGAGGAAAATTACAACAATGGATGTGCTCTCAATGTGCCTTTAATAAGTATGTTATATTTGGCAGGGTTGGAGGTGAAGAAAGGGAGAGAGACATGCATTCAAGTTTGAATTTTTCTCCTCTTCAAACTCACAAAAAACTTCAAAATAATTAAATTCTCATTTCCTCATTTTCCCTAGTAAAACATTTGCAACCTTGCGTTTTGCCGACATGAGGTCTTAAATTCAAATCATACTTATTCTAACCACTTAGATTGCATTTAGACTTCCATATTCAAATTGGGATAGAACGGGATAAAAAAAATTAGAAATCCTTTGAATATCCTCTAGATAGTAGAAAATCCCATTATGTGTTTGATGTAATTCAGAATAGGATTAAAAAAAAAAAAAAAAAAATCTTTGAAAATCTCACTTACCTAACACAATCTCCCACAATATCTAAATATTACCCCCTTAAGCTCTCTCACCACTGCATCAAAGGTGATTTAAACACTAGAGAAGATAAGCCTACGCTGTCAAGGGCATCACGATGCAGCGGGCATGGCCGATTTGGTAGACGAGGCAGTAGCCACCTATGAGAGCTAAAGGGTCGCAACAGAATGGTGGACGCTATGAGCAAAGCTTGGGCACCACTTGATGCTGACAATCTAGGGTAGTGAGGGGTGCAGAGGAGGTGAACGAAGGTCCACTAGTGGACAACGCTGGGTTAGTGAGTAATAAGGGCAGGCGTGCCTCAATTGTGGATGACAACCTCAAAGAATTTGGTGCACTAGTGAGGGAATTGAGATTTTCAATAATGGTAGCTATGTAATATGTGACTTCTCCTTTTCACCCTCACTCGTTGGAACACAATCGGCTGACCGATGATGATGATCGATAGTGGTCAAAGGTGATAACGTTTGCATTGTGGTTGAAAGTGATAGCGATCAATGATTATGATGGTGGTCCTTACATGTCATTCAATTGTTGAAAGATAATTGTTAACTTATTTTTAAATTTCTTTTATCTAGTTCGAGTTTATCCCACCCTTATCTCGGATTTTTCATCTAGATTTTTTTCTTGAATATAAGTTTGTACAATTCAGAGGATATCACCAAACACCATATAAGATATTTTGTTATCAAATGTAAATTATCAAACAAAGCCTTAGGACTAGCCTATAAAAAAGTACTTCCTTTTCATCCCCTAATCTCAACATGAACAGTCTAGTCTGCTTTTTGATTGAATTGAGGAGAGCTATGGAGCTTTGTGAAAAATATTTTGTATAAGGAACTGCAAAAACTTCATCTAGAAGTAATATCTTCAACATATGTTGCCATTAGATAAATTAGAAGTTCAATAATGGCATTAAACATTGGGCTAAAGTTTAAGGATCACATTGAACAAATTAAAATTTCAAAGATATGTTATGTATTTGATCAAGATTCAAAGATCATTTACGCTATTATTCCTTTCTATTTTCTCAATTTGACCAAAAAAAAAAAAAGAAGGAAAAATGACAAAAAAGCCCAAGCAAAATTTGTCGCCAGTGTCCCCAAAAACTCCTAAAAAAAAAAATAATAATAATAAGAAGCCACAAATATCTCGAGTGCATTAGAAAACGTGACACGATTCGCTAACTACCATGTCTGCCATCTCTAGAATTACAATAGTGAATTCCCACCTTAATTTGGACTTTAGAGCTAGAAGAATAAAATAGGTCAATTCAAAAAGCTAAATCATTGAAATGTGTTTTGAATTTCTTCCATCCCTGGCACTCTTTTATATTTTATTAATTGAAGAAAACTACTTCTATATAGGCGCGATTGTTCTATAGTATCCGTCATATTTATATTGTTACGTTCATGATAGGGTGCAACTAAAACGCATCGGTTTGTATTAATTGGACATAATGAAGAGACACCTTTTGAAATAGTGTGGGGAAGGTTATATAAATAACTTCTAGAAATAACCATTAAAATTGTTAGCAGAAAGAACGTTCAGAAAGAAACTATTATATTTTCTTCTCCTCTCTCCATAAAAAAAAATACAAAAGGCATTCCATTATTGTTTTGAGAAGACAATCGGCATTAACGTTGTGAAAATTGAAATTTTCCTCATGATTACATTCAGACCATCATGAAGTCATATTGTTCGTCGTTCGCTCGTGATTCAACATTCGTTTTTGGGTGATTTGTTCATTGCGCATTAAAGATGTTAGTCTTTTTTTTTTATCGACTTTCTTCCTACATTGGTATCATAGCATGTGTTATCATCTCAACCTTGCTTTTTCTGTTGAATTTTTTCACTTGCTATTGGATATGAGGGTCAAGAGGATGAACTTCATATTGTCTAGATGTTCATTGCTAAGCTGCAATGTGTATCGTCAAAAACAAACCAAAACGAATAACAGGTTTGGAGGTTGTCGATGCCCATATGGTTTTGGCCTTTTTTTGAAACATTAAGCTCAACTTTTGAATATACAAGATGAAAATACTCATCGAAACAATTAAAAAAACAATGGCACGTCGTCGGATGACACTAGATGTGCCCACACCCGTGGCCAGAAGCCACAGCGCGTGAATGCCACTCGCCCAACACACTGGCATTGCCTAATGCATGAGAGGCATGCCTGGGTCGAACCAGCGCATGCTGACGTCATCATGACTTCAGCTAATAATCGATAACGCCTGCCGAGGTCACTAATAACGTCACCGCCTACCAGTCACCAATTGCCCTTTGCCGATTGGAGACCAATCAACATTCAGACCTAACTCAATTAGGTGCTGCATGGTAACCTTCCCTGGCCAAAAAATTTCTATTCTTTTGTTCCCCGAAATAAAAAAAGAATAGAAACCTGTTTGGTAATGGCAAATTATCTTTTTGTTCCCGGGAACAAAAAGTTAGCCCATGAATGGTTTTGAAATAGAAATGAGAAGTAAAAAAAGTTGCTTCTTGTTCCCATGAACAAGTTTAAGAAATAAGTGAATTTTTTTTCCTTTTATTCTTCTCTTGCTGACCGCCATTGACCACCGTTGACCGTCGCCCACCGTCGCCGGCCGCCGCTGCTGGCCACCGTCGGTCGCCGGAGGCCGACCGACCGCCGCCGCCACCGGTCGTCGCCGATCGCAGCCGTCGGCCGCCGCCGGTCGTCGCTGGTCACCACCGCCGGCTGGCCGCGCGCCGCTAGATGACCGCCGCCTACCACCGCACGTCGCCAAAAATAAAAAAATAAAATAAAAAAATAAAAACAAAAAATAAAAAATAAAATAGTTTTATTTTTAATAAAAATAAAAAAATAGAAAAAAATAAATATATATGAAAAAAGAAACTATTTATTATTTAAAAAATAAATAAATAAATAAATAGTTTAAAATAAAATAATAAATAGTTAAAATAATTAAAAATAAATAAATAAAATAATAAATAATAAATAGTTTTTAAAATTAATTTTTTATTG
Organism: Eucalyptus erythrocorys; assembly: GCA_014182555.1. Taxonomy (NCBI): domain Eukaryota; kingdom Viridiplantae; phylum Streptophyta; class Magnoliopsida; order Myrtales; family Myrtaceae; genus Eucalyptus; species Eucalyptus erythrocorys. The sequence continues at coordinate 26,385,378 of CM024600.1, read as the reverse complement.
TAAACTATTTATTATTTTATTTTAAACTATTTATTATTTATTATTTTATTTGTTTTCTATTTATTATTTTAAACTATTTATTATTATTATTATTATTTTTTTTTTTTTTTTTTTTTTAATAAGTAGTTTTAATTTTTGATTTTTTATTAAATAGTTCTTTTTCTTTTATTATTTTTTTCTTACCTCGGCGGGTAGCGGTCGTCCGGCGGCGGCAGCGTCCGATGGCGGCGGCGGTCGACTGGCAAAAATAAAAAGTAAATAAATATAAAAAAGAAACTGTTTTTTTACTAAACGCATTTCTATTCTTTTTCTATTTCTAGAGTAAAAATTTTGTGTAGTTACCAAACAGGTTTTTTTACACAGAAATTGTTCCCCGAATAGAAATAGAAAAGAACTATTTCTGAAAAAAAATTATTCCCCATCCAAGAAATGTTATCATGCGCAGTCTTAGTGACCCATCCGACTCGATGACCCGACCCGATTGACTTGTCAACCGATAGGATTGATCAGCCAATCGAACCAATCGAACCAGCCCAATAGGACTAGCCTTGGCTCGGTGCATGTGGACGCATGGTCAGTGACGTTTGGTTTGTATGGATGTACTCTACATTGTGGTATAGTTATTTTACATGTTTAAGGCTTTAAAGAGTATAAAAAAGCATGCGAAACCCTAAGTACACATTTTTATGGGGTATAAATGTATTGTTTATTCCTTCTAACCTATATTTTCGTGTGGTTTTGGAAATACAAAAACTAGCCTATATTTAAATGACCACATATGTATTGTGTAGTTTTTGGATTGATGATTGCATGTATATGGTTTGACATGCTTGTAATTTCCTAATCCCAAGCAAACTAGAACAATAATTAGAGATTCTTGATTTTTTCATCACATTTTGAACTTTGCTTTCGATTATGTTCGTTGGTTCATATTATACTATCCTTTTTTATATTAATAGAAAAATATGCGAATTACATAAGTTCATGTAATTTTTATTTTTTAGTGGGAGTTTATAGGTTAGTAGAATTCGAAGGAATACTTACCTAGAACTTGAGATTTGTGCAAATTCAACTAATAATGATGGTAAAACAATTGCACACTAAAGCTGATTGGGAAGTAGTGAACCTTCGTTTCAAAGTCTTTTGTTAAATTATCATTAATTTAGTTTATTTTTGTTGCAAATTAAATATGTGTAACTGTGGAAAATATTGATTCTGCATTTATTATGTCAATGTAGCTATAGCAATTGATTATAATTTCGGCATCCAAGACTATTGTGGTTGACCTCAATAAGGGTGAGAAGTTGAACGGTGATAATTATGATATCGGGCACCAAAAAGTTCAGTACATCCTTGAGAAGTAAAAGATTTTGAAAATCCTCAACTACACCATGGATGAACTTAAGCATGGAATTTCAGCTCAGCATAGAAGAGATCAAGAAGTTTATCAAGCTTGGAAAAAGAAAAATAGTCACGTTACTAAGTTGTATGCAAAATGATCTCATGTGTGAGTTTAAAAGTTATGATAAAGCTCAAGCAATGTGGGTTGTCTTGAAAGATATGTATGAGGGTATGTCTACCACTAAATTGAGGACACTCATCATCAAGTCTGACACATACTGAAAGCCTCCAAATCTAATGATGACACGGTATTTTCAGGAGATGTCAAACATAATTCGTGAATTGAAGTAGGTAGGTCACACCCTTACTGATAAACAACAAGTTCAGACTGTTATAAGATACCTTCCTGATAGTTAGGAGCATATGAGAATTAATGTGACGCACTATGAGAATATTGTCACTTTTGACGATATATAGCGCCTTATTTAGATTTAGAGTTTGAGCGTTTAGAGGTTACGTGACACCCCAAATTTTCTTTTGCTCGTCAGTTAAGTATGTATATTATAGATTAAGATTACTGATTAGGTTAAAACACCAAGTATTCTTTTGGTTCAGCCACGACCCACTCTTTCGTGCATGGGAGGATTTTCTTTCGAGAGGAATTTTATTCCCCTTGTAGCAGCCAGGTGGAGCTAAAGAGGAAGAGGGAGGCCACACGTGTACTTCTATTCTTTTATTCTTTCAAAAAAAATGACTCAACTGCAGCAACTGCATTCTTTCAGCTGCATTCTTTTCTTTCTTCTCTCAGCCGAGACACCCATTTCTTTTCTCTTATGTTCTTGCTTCGTTCCACCAAAGTCCAACCCAATCTCTACCCTTCTCCACCTCGTGCCTCTGTCCGGCAGTGAAATCGTCGCTACTCTGTCCCGTTCGGAGTTGCTGCCGCAGGTTACGAAGCCCCCAGCTCGCCTGACATCTCCTCCCTCTTCCGCCGGTGAAAAGATCCAAGCAAGTAGGGCTGTGATTAGTGTCTTGGGTTCATGATTTGGCTGTGCTTAGCTATGCATGTGAAGATCGAGGTAGATTTTGGGGTTGGGTGCGAAAAAAATTAGGAACCAAAGTTCAGTTTGGAGCTAGAATGTGAGCGAGTCGAAGTTCTATCCCTGTGCACTAGACTAAGGGAATCTTTTGGTTGCTGGGTGAGGTGCTATCGCACATTATCTAGTGGATCTTCCTCTCCTTCGGTTCTGTTTTGGTTCGGCTTCACCGATGGTGTGCTTTTTGTGAGTTGCATGTTGGATTGATGGCTAGCATAGGTGTAGAAGCTTTGCAAGGAAGCTGTGATACGTTGTTTTGCTTGGTAGAAGGCCATGCATATTGTGAACATAGACTTACATGTGAGTTATGTACATTGTAGGTACTGAGTTTGCAAGTATGTAATAGTTGTTCGTCATTTTTCCCAACACCAAGTTTTACCGAGTCCTCTAGTTTCCAATTTTGTAGTGTTTGATCTACTGACAAATAAGTGACACTGTCTTCATGAAAGTTACTGCAAAGACCTTGAACTACAACATATATTTAATTGAGATTTTTCTGAGTTAAACTAATTCACACGACGACTTGATTTTATACTGTCCGTGATCTGTCCAGAACCGTGAAATCACGACCTCATTGTGCTTTTGAATTTCTATAAAATTATTGAGTTAGAATATGGATTTGCTTCCTTCATGAAAGTAGTAGGAGACATGTAGGTGCAGAACATATCAAAATTTCAAAGCATTTTACTAAGTTTTGAACTTCGAAATGGGTTAAACCTCCCGATTGTTAGTTTTGTTTGGTGGAAGAAATTTTGAGCTGCATGGACCACATTGCCGCTCTCTTTATAGAAGGAACCAGACTTGGTTTCCTTCATGAAGAGTGTTCATTTAGGGTCTTACTATCACAATTTAATGTGATGGTTTACTATGGTTTTGGTCCTAAATACTGAGATTACTCGATTTTGCTTTGTTCTATCCATGTTGGCAGATTTTGAGTTTCTGCGGAAAAATGTTGGACTCTTACTTTGTCGCCTCTAATTAGGGTTCTTATATACCTTGTAATATTTAATAATGTATGTTTAAACCTCGGTGTGATTGTTAACATACTGGAGTTGTTGGTGCTGCAACAAGGCGGAATCATGAATGTGTTGTGTAGTTGGCTAAGGAGCCAATGAGAGACCCCGAGTGTCGGAATGCCTGGAGAGGGGTAACGAGGAGTAATGGTATTCTTTCCAGAGGACTGAGAAGGGTTGAATAGCTTCTCAGGAGACCTCATGATGCCAAGTTAAGTGCGAGGGGTATAGGGTGGAGTGTCATTTTCGCCTGGGTGATTGTGGACCTCGTGATGCTTGGTTGGGTTTGAGAGGTACAGGGTGGAGTGTCGTCTTCCCCTAGGTGATTGTGGACCTCGTGATGTCAGGTTAGGTGCGAGGGGTATAGGGTGGAGTGTCATCTTCCCCTAGGTGATTGTTACAGCTAGACTTCCATAGATTCTGCAAATTAAAAGTTTGTTTACCTATTTGTCTTGCTATTGACCAACTCCAAGGTAGGACTAACCGTCCACTTGCTGAGTTTTTATTTTAAAAACTCACACTTGTTTATTATGTCTTTTCTTCATATTAGAAGGTGACCGAGGAGTGCTTGATGTGTGAGAGAGTTTTGTTTTTTGTTGTTTTGACAGTATGTACATACTCGACATGAGGTGGGATATTTAGTTTTTGTGGCTCCTAGTTTTTTTTTTTTTTTTTTTTTTGTAGAAATCCTCCTCCTTAGCCTCATCTCTCGATCTGTACGGAAACAAAGTTTTTGGTAAATATACTCGAGTGCAGTTCAATTTCTTATGACTCAGCTTAAAATGAAATTTATTTTATGATCTGAAATTAATATCTCCCCTAAATTATAAAGAAAATCATGTAACTTGATTTGAGATCTTGGGTGTCACATTACGAAATCCTCTATTGATGCTTATGTTGCTGAATCGAGTTCACGCAAAGTTTCGGGCTACAAGCACAAGGAGAACCATAAATTCAATAATAAAGGGAATAAAACTAATCAAATACCCAAGAGAGCTAAGACCCTCTAACATAAAAAGCATAGTGGGAAGAAGGACAAGATCAAGATAAAGTGCTATAATTATGGCAAACTGGGTCATTTCGCTTGTGAATGCACTGAGCCAAAAAACTCGATTACTTCATTACTTTAATGTTTTTTTTTTAGCACTATAATGCTTGTTTAATCTCATTCAATGTGGATTGTAGACTCGAGAGCAACAGAAAAAGTACTTAGAGAATGAGAAGCATTTGTGAGGGTATCATCGGATATAATTTGAAAGAAGATAGATATATATTAGGAATAACTCAAAAGTTAAAATGAAGGATATCGACACATGTAAATTAATTTTACGTGGTAGTTGAAACCTATTCCTACATGATATCCTCTATGCTCTAGAAATTCAACGAAACTTAGTCTCCATAGTTGTTCTTCTTAACTTAGGTTATATATTGAATTTTCATGGTGATTGTATTGATATTTTGTTTCAAACAGTTTATTATGGTTTTGATTATATATTAAATGGTTTTATAGTGTTAAACATTGACTATGATGTATACAATGTTAATGTTGATGGTTGTTTTTCTTTAATTGCATCTTCTAGTAATGTTGAGATTAATACAAGTACTTGGCATACTAGACTAGCTCACGTTGAGTTACAAAGAATGCGAAGGTTAGCTAGAGAAGGCCTTTTAGGTCAGTTGCAAATATTGTTCTACTTGTATGTGAATATTATTTAGCAGGAAAAGTAACTAGAAAACCATTATATGAAGGAACTAGATTCGAACCTCCATTGCAACTCATACATTCTAAACATTTGTGGTCCATTGAACATAAGGGCGAGGCACAGAGACTCATATTTCATCACTTTTATAGATGACTTCACGCATTTCGGTTATGTTTTTCTTATCTTCCATAAGTCAGAAGCATTAGATTGCTTTAGATGATATAAAACCTTAGTAAAGAATCAGTTAAACAAAACAATAAAGGCATTAAAACTCGATCGCGGACGTGAGTATCTATTTGAGTAATTTAAGGCTCTTTATGATGTGAAGGAAATTACAAGACAATTGATTATTCCTAGTACTTCACAACAAAATGGGGTTGTTAAAAGAAGAAATAGAACCCTTTTGAAAATTATTAGGTCTATGATGGCGCAAGCAAATATATCTATCTCATATTAAGGAGATGCATCATTGATTGTTGCCTATATACTTAACCATGTGCCTTCTAAGTCAGTCACTTTTAACCCTTATGAGTTATGGACTGGTAGAAAATCAAACTTAAGTAATTTACAACATTGGGAGTGTGCAACTTATATTCATAATTCTTTCAATAAATATGGCAAATTAAGCCTTAAAGGGAATAAATGTATCTTTGTAAGATATTTTGAATACTCCAAAAGTTACGTGTTCAGAGGTTAACAAGCTGATGAAAGTGCAATTAAAATGGAGTCACGAGATGTCACGTTCTTAAAGAACCATTTTCCTAATAAATGTAAGAATGATAAGGACTTCCAATTATATGAAATTGAAGGTCCTAATAACATATTCACTAATATTGTCGAGGAAAATAAAGATTTACCTCAATATACAGAACCTAATAAGAGTCTTGCATCAAGTAGCGAACTGAATTCAGAGGGAGTTCAGTTATATAAAAACAATCGTAAAAATATTTCCCGTCGTCATTTCGAGATTGAAGGGGGTACATATTTATGATTGCTCCGTAAGACGACACTGAACCTAAGACTGTCCAAGAGGCTTTCTTATCCTCTAACAAGAAAAATTGGAGAAAAACTTTGAAATATGAAATGGAGACAATTAGGGCAAACCATGTATGGGACTTAATTGATCTACCACATAATCGCAAGGTTATAGAAAATAATTATATTTTCAAGATTAAGCAAATGGCGAATGGATTCATGTGGTGAAAGGCTACACTCAACAAAATGGTATAGATTATGAGAAAACATTTTCACCAATTGTAAGGTTTGCCTCTATACATATTATCTTAGCCATCGTCACATATTTGGACCTAAAATTACATCAAATTGATGTAAAGAAGACATTTCTCAATGAAGAGCTAGATAAGAAAATCTTTGTAAAGAAACCAATAGTTCAAGGTCAAGAGTGTAAATTTTGCTAGCTCCATTGCTCAATTTGTGGCCTTAAGCAATCGTCTATACAATGATATCTTCATTTTTATCAAGCCATAATATCTTTCAAGTTTACAATGATCGAAGAAGGTCACTGTGTATATGTCAAACGATCCAAGAATAAATTTGTGATTTTAACATTTTATGTGAATGATATATTGTTGACTACGAATAACAAGGGTTTGGTTATTACCAAAAAAGAATAGTTGTCCTCTAATTTTAAAACGAATGACATGAGAAAAGCTATTTATATATTGGGAGTGAAGATCGAAAAAGATCGATTGAGGAAACTTCATACTCTGTCATAAGAGTCTTATGTAATGAAAATTCTTGAGCATTTCAATATACAGTATTATAATCCTATTGATACCCCCGTTATGCAAGGTGAATGCCTGAATACTAAAATGTGTCCTAAGACTCCAAAAGAAAAGAAAGAAATGGCAACAATTTCTTACGCAAGTGTATTGGAAGTTTAACATATGTTATGATGTATACTCGACCTGACATATGTCATGCCGTAGGGTTGGTAAGCTAATATCAATCAAATCCTAGTCAAGCACACTAAAAAGTAATGAAGAAGATCCTAAGATACTTGAAAGGCATTATGGACTATCAACTTTGTTATCAAATGAATGATTTACACTTATTAAGCTACTCAAATGCTGATAAGGAAGGAGATCTAGATACGTAAATCGACTTCTAGATACGTGTTCTTATTCAATGAAGGCACAATTTCTTGGAATAGCAAGAAACAGATATGCACGACCTTATTTACAATGGAGATAGAATTTATTGCATGCTCTGCTACAGTGCAAGAAATACTATGACTAAAATGATTCTTGAAAAAATTTAGCCATTGAAACTGAGTTTATAAGATCAATAACGGCTTATCATGATAATTAAGCAGCTATTGTCTATATAAAAGATCCCAAATATCATTGTAGAAAGAAGCACATTAACATAAAGAACAACTTCATCAAAAATATAATAACGCAGAAAGAAGTTATCCTACAATACATTTCAACCAATCGAATGGTTGTTGATCTGTTTACGAAGGTTGTTCCTTAAGACATTTTCTTGACCCACAGGATGTGTCTAGGGTTACATAGAATATGATATGTAATATTATTTAGGATCACTGATTTATGTATATGTAAACACATGTATTATACTTATTTGTCTTTAATGACTTGATATTTTATCAATAAGTATAAATTCCTCATGAGTCTAGTCCAGACATACATATATTATTGAAAGGTATGTCAGCAGGCAATGATTGATTCACTTGCACAAACAATCACCTTAAATACCATAATTAGCACGTTAAAATAAGACGTTATGTACTATAAATACTGGAAGAGCAAGTTTAGTACGTAAAATGATATGTCGCCTTGATTGGAGTCAAAATGAGGCATGTGATTTGTATATGATGAGACCGAATATGATGGTCCTACAATCATATACGCTTAAAAGATACAGAATACAAGTATTTAATTGAGCGCTATAAAAGGCCAGTTGATATAACATTTGAGCTAAATATGAGTACGTGAGAAGCATATGACTATGTATTAGGCTAAGATCCTATAGTGAATGTGTTTAATAAATGGCATAGCTCTTATAGAAAAAGAATCCATTACAGCATGTAATTCATACTACATGTGTATTATACAACCAATAAGTAAAGGTGAGTGAAATTATTCCTATTTACTCATCATCTTAGCCTTTGAGATAATTTATAATTTATATCATTTTGTGCCATATGTTACTTCTGACTATATTCTCGAAGTGAAAGATTAATATTGCTACTTTAACATATTACAGGTGGTTATGAATAGATATGACTTTATGAGATGTGTCTAGGAAAGTAATTGTTTTGAGATGGGGAGAGACATGAGTGCATAGGAAGACTTTTATTGTTTTACATCTATCATATGTATTTACCAGTTAACCAATTATATCATCTTCTATGGTTTTGGATATAATTATAAATACATGATGTTATGAGAATAGTCAAATATAACCTTTTAGAAATAGGTATACTTGGACTGATATAACACATATGTCTAGGGCACTGTAGACACTAAATTTTGGTAACCCGTTTAGTCATTTATCGCATTAAAAAATTAAGGGTTAATTTTATCCCTAAAAAATAGAATTAAATTGTATAACATATAGTTCTAGGAGCATTTTTAATTATTGTATTTGCATTGGATCGGGATGGGTTTAAATCGATGGTTCTGAGCTTTAATCTAATGAGTTGGAAGTCCATGGTGGAAGAATTTGGCCAAGCTCATTATTCTTTAAATGGGTCAGTCTTAATGCCAATGTGGAAAATTGCTAATTAAGCGTGATTTTAGGAAATATTGAGCTGAACTAGGATAGTGATATCAATAAATCTTTTGGTCACCTAGCAAGCAATCGGTATGATTCTCAAGGTAATTGCGTGTGCGCTTAAAAGGAGCAAATAAGCCATGGCTGATTCTTTAAAAAGAAAGAAAGAAGGAAACAGGAAATTGGCAAAATATTTCAATAAGAGCATTTGCGGTGGCCGATTCTCGCGTTTGCAGGAAAGAAGGGAAATAAATATATTTGCATGGTTGTAGGTACAAGTCCTGAAAGGAAAAAAATAAAAAGAATATATTTCACTGCAGATCATATTCTCTTCTTGGGAACCTCACGTGGACTTGCATTTAAAAGGAAGAGCCTTCACGCAAGAATGAAGGGGCACACAAAAATACTGAAGATGCAGCGACAATTCTAAAAAAGAGAGACATATACGTGAGAGAGAAAAGAGAGGGACGTCTCTCTGCCGAACCAAGGAGCCCGTTTATTCACGAAAGGGGGAGAAGTGGGGGTCTTCAAGCGTGAAGCTCGGTGCCTGCAATTTCGACGGCCGCGTCTGCCGATCCATCGTTGATCGCCACCTGCCGCTACCCCCACTGCTGCCGTCGCTGCTGCCCAGACGTGCCACGAGCCCTATACTCTAAGTTCCAGCAATTCCATCGAGGCCTTCGTCCAGCTAAGCAATCCTCAGCAAAGCCCAATCACTACTCGACAAGATCAAGATTTCGTGGCGAGCTTCATCCGAAGCCATGGAGCTTCGCTGTTAAGCCATGAGACGGCCATAGATTAAAAGGGGGAATTTTTCTCAATCTCTGCAATTTTTGTCCACAAAGTCAAGCACTTCCACCAGGAGGGAGAAGGGTGGACGTGCACAAAAGGGCCACCACAAAATTGAGACACGGCCACAAACCTGAGAAAAGCATGAACATACGTGAATAGAGAGAGAATGGAGGAGAAAATTTTGTGAGGTGCGGGGTTGGCTCGTTGAAAATCGTGAGAGGCAGAGAGCACCTCCAAGATTCATTGAGGCACCCACGTTGACCAACGGAGACAACCTGCTTGCACCAAGAAAGCCCTGCATCGCTGCTGTTCTGACCTCCCTGTTCGGTGACCACACTGCTTCCCCGCCACGAGAAGCCCTGCACAGCTACGACGTCTTCGTACGAATAAAAATTGGGCCCAACTAACGCGACGGTTGACGCTGCTCCCTGTTCGAGACCTTGACATTAGAGCCCCGCCGCTCTGCTGTCCGAGCCCTGCGGATGAGCCTTGCCTGTAATCCCAACATCATGCTTCTGCGGCTGCTGAACCCCCACATCCGAGATCATTCTTCATCGAGCTTTTGTCGTTGTCATCCTTGAATTTGTCTTATTGCGGGTGTTCTTTAGTCAAATTTCAGGGAGGTCCATCATGATTGTGCATGGAAATCGGTTAAAGATTATATCACGACTAAATTGTGATAGAGAATTCGGTCAAGATTCCATCACCGCTTGGACTCCGAAAAGCTTATTGACCTCCACCACTTGTACAGAAGAAGACTTATGAGCTGGTCTTTATTCTTTGCAAGAAGCGTAAAAGGGCTGCACTTAATCTTTCCCCTTGATCAAAATTCATAAAAGCTTCTCAAAATTCTTGTTCTCCAGAGATAGTACACGGATGATATAATAAACATTGGTCCAAGCAGAGAAGAACCCATCCGAAGAAAGAGACGTCCACGAAGAACACAATTGCTGGAGATTTCTTTTTTTCTTTTTTTTTTTTTTTGCAGATTTTCCAGCGAGGCATTGATGCTGAACCATCCTATCCGTCCGTGAGTCACAAAGACCTGATCCTTACCGGGCCATTAACCGAGGCCAAGCACCCACCACAGCTGCCAGCACTATTTGGAAAGCAAAAGCAAAAAAGAAAAGAAAAGAAAATCACATTAGGTAGTTTTCTTTTTTATTCACTTTATTTTATTTTTTTTACTATTTGATTTTTTTTTTTGTTCTATTTTACTTTATTTGTTCCTGTTTTTAGTATAATTATTCCTTAATGTAAGATTGAGATTGCCGATATGAAATTGCCTCTGAAATTTGGGATTGACAGTCCAATTTTCACGCCCGAAATCCGACTCGCAATCACTTAAAAATTACAATCCGATCTCCCGCCTGAGATCCGATTCGCGATTTATGTAAAATTGGCCAACCCGATCTAATGTGCGAGATATGGTTTATCAATAAGGATATCAATATTGCTTTGATTTGCTATCATGTTGTTTAAGTTAATTTTATTTTCTTTAAAAAATCCAAAAAATGTAGGCTAGAATTAGGTTTATTTCTTGTTTTAGGGTTTGCATATTTAGAATAGGAATTTTATTTTGAATTTAAAAAAATTTGAAAATCAAAAATTAAAATAAAAAATCAATCAATTTAGGTTGCTAGTTTTTTCCTAACTTAGATTGCATGTTTAATTATTTGGCAATTATTAATTTCAAAATTCATAAAAAAAAAAACAACAAAAAATCATCATGCATATGTCATGTAGAATTAGGGCAACTTTTGTACGTCACTACATATTATGGTAAAATTGCACTTAGTTTAATTCTAGAGAATATTTTTCTTAATTTATTATAAGTTTATATATTAGATAGATTGCATTTATAATATTTTAGTTTAAATTAGGATTTGGCTTCACCTAATTCCTAATGCAAATTGAATAGAATCTTAATCTAGTTAGATAATTTTTACATTTTTCCTAATTCCGAATTTCATGAAAAATACAAAAAAAATGTCTTAGAATAAATTAATTCCAGTCTCTATGATAAATTGCATCTTTAGGAAAAATAAAAAAATGTCATGTAAATGTCATATAGGATTAGATTCATGAAATACACGTCATTTAGAGATGGTTATTAGGTCCATTTAATTAGAAATTGCATGACATTAGAATTAGGTCATTTAGTTATATTGCATTGCATATTGCATGATTTTCATTAAATAAGTGAAAACAAACAAAGAAATTGCATGTTAATTAGAAATCATATCTAGAATTGTTGATGTGAATTATGATCTAACAAAGCAGATGCTTTCGTTGCTAAAAGGTAAGTCATGCATTTTTCTTATTATTTGCTTTCTTGAGTATTAAATTGGTGGATTGCACACCTGCATGATCACCTCACATGTTAGGGAGGTAAATTAAAATCAATTTAAGCTGCTTGCAAAACATTTTTTTGAAAATAAAAAGAAATGGAACCGAAAGGGCATTGGAGAAGTCTAGTGTAACCAAGTCCTCGTACCCAAAGTCTCTAATTCGTAGGAGTAAAGTAAATCTCCTATTGCTTTACTTGGGTTTCTATCGACCCACCAAAAATATATTAGTGGCGACTCCTAATTGAAAAAATCAATCGCATGTTAAGAACTTGAACCTAAAGTCGCGAATTGATATGGGATTGGGAGAGCGCGAGTTAAGTCTAGGCTTAACAATCCAATAGCCAAACCCTAGGGGTTCACCTGAAAATTTGGTCGCGAAAGACACTGTAAGACATCAATTGTTTATTCCTTTTTGGGATTGTTGGCATTATGGCATCCCTAATAGATGCATAATTTGAGCTCCCAAGTGTAGGTGTACTCATCGATCATGCCAGTGTAAATTGTTTCTAAAATAGATAAATGTTGAATACTTTATATTCTTGATAAAGTACTATCAAGTCCATCATGTCCGAATGGGAGATGTTGTATTTATGTTGGTACGTCCATGATGGGGTGCGATTAAGATGCACCAATTTGTCTTGATGGGACATAATGGAGAGAAACCTTTTGAAGGGTGTAAGGGGAGTTATATAAATAATTTCTAGAAATAAACGTTAAAATGGTTGGCAAAAAGAATGTTAAAAAAAAAAAATGTTCTCTCTTCTTCTCCTCTCTCTATCAAAGAACAATAGGCATTCGATTATTTCTTTGAGAAGACAATTGGCAGTAACGTTGTGGAAATTGAATGTTTTCCTGGTGATTGTATTCAGACCATCATGAAGTCGTATCGTCCGTTGTTCTCTCATGATTCAATGTCCATTCTTGGATAATTTGCTTATTACGCATCGCATAGATTAGTCGTTTTCTTTCATCGACTTTCTTCCTACAATATCAATGCAATGAAATTTGGAATATTCTTACACAACGAATTTATCCCATCTTGACTGCTCTCTCTAATCCAATTTCATTAATATGCCATGATGAGTTGACATTTATAGGGACGTCCTATGTAGTCACCTGCGCGCATTACGTATACTCTACCGAAAAAAAAAAAAAAAAAAAAAAAAAAAAAAAAAAAGAAGAAGAAGAAGAAGAAGAAGAAGAAGAAGAAGAAGAAGAAGAAGAAGCACAAGTGGATTGCCAATAATAAGCCTACTTACAAATTTTTGATATCTCATATGCACTTAACTTACGTACATACATACATACATACATACATACATACATACATACATACATACATACATACATAAACGAAAAATCACTACAATTTTCTTGTCTAGACTCCAAAATCCATACACCTTGTCCCGCTTTGTAGAGAGTAAGAGGTGATTAGAATAACTAAAAATTCATAGTGAATATCAAAGTTCTGTAATTTAACCTTGAGGATGTTTTCCATTTTACTTAATTGTGTTTTTTTAATATCTTATTAGTTCTATCACTATATTGATCAAACTTTAGTAACTTCTATTTTCTATTTATATATATATATATATATATATATATATATATATATATATATTGGATAGGTAAGATTAGTATTGACTTTTAACCAAGAAGAACTTTATAACAAAGTGATCTCGACACCAACAAAACTTGCACTCTTGGTGACAAACAAGTCATGAAGAGTGGAAGGGTGCTGAGAGTAAAAGGGGAAGAGGAGAAACCAAAACAGTAGCAACCCTCAAACAAGCTTTACAAAGAAAGATCTGACACCCCTGAAGAGAAAATAGAGGGATCTAGTCCCCAACTTCTTTGAATCCTACTATTCCTTGGTGTGTCAGCCACATTACTGAACATAATAGCCTTGTCCTTCACAAGTTTGACGAGATGCTTCTGCAGGGTAGGCACAAACAAAACTTGGCTGTTGAAGAGGATGTTCAAAGTAAATGACAAAGGCCCCAAAGGCATACCGGGCAATACAATGTGCGAATTCATTGCTGGGGAGCAATTTGATGGCCCATTGTAAATTTTCCATCCACGACCTATTTTGCCAAGAGAGGTTGCATCTTGCAACCCAAAACATGGCAAGACCAGCAATAACATGGCAGCCAAAAAACAGATGATCAAGACTAGCAGTAACGCGGCAGCCAAAAAACAGATGATCAATAGAATCTAGCCTTAAATTACAAAAGGCATAAGCACCACCAGAAATCCTACCATAGGAAAGTAAGAAAACCTGAGTAGGTAACTGATTTCTGGTGATGAGCTAGAGATGGAACCAGTACCTAGGGGAGATAGTTTTGTTCCATACAAAGGACGACCACGGGACCGAGCTTTTCTTTGGACGAATGGCTTCCCAAGCGGAAGCAACCGAGAAGGACCCTGAGAAGTGTTCCAACCAACAAAATCAATCTGGGTGCTGCCTGAGTATGGGAAGAGTATGCATCCACAAATCCAGGATAGCCTTGGTGGCTTGGCCTTGCAAGGAAAAAAGATCCGCAACTGTAGCCTACCTGGATAAAGTCGAATTATAGATGTCAGCATTCGTGAAGAAACTGTTCAGGGATCCTCAAGGGTGCCAAGGATCAAACCAAAGGGACACCGAGCGACCATCGCCTACCCGCCAATTAAAAAACTTATGGAATTCTCTTCTAAGATCAAGAATTTTCTTCCAAGCCCAGGAACAAAAGGTTGGCTTTTTAACAACCCAAAAATTCTTGGCTTTTTAACAACCCAAAAATTCTTCTTTTTCAAGTAAATAGCATGTATCCACTTGCACCAAAGGGATTCTTTATCTGTGAAAAGAATCCATATATGTTTAAGCATTGCAGCTATGTTGCAGTCCTGAAGTTTGCGGATACCAAATCCTCCTTCTTTTTTGGGTAAGCAGACATCCTCCCATGCCACTTTTGCACCACCACTCCCAAGATTAGGGCCTTTCCAGAGGAATTGATGAGAAATTTGTTTGATGCGGTCTAGTACAGCTCTAGGAAGCATAAAAATACCAGACCAATACACCTGAATAGAGTGAAGGACCAACCTAATAAGTTGAAGGTGACCCGTGAACAATAGAAAGCATTGTGTCCAATATTGAACTCTCGTTGTTATAAGGTTGACAAGAGCATTGCAATCTACCTTGCCAAGCTGCAATGAAATAATGGGGACTCCGAGATAGCGGACCGACAATGAACCTTCCTGAAAATTGAGATCCAGAATAATTTGGGCTCAAGCAGTGTGCATACCTCCCGCCAGGAAGACTTCACTTTTGTTCATGTTGGGTCTCAACCCACTCCAAGAGGAGAACAATTGAATGCCATCTTTAAGAAGTGATACGGAGGCCAAATTCCCTTCGCTAAATAAGAAGACGTCACCCATGAAAAAAAGGTGGGATAGGCCAGTAGATTTGCATCTCCAAAAATATTTAAATCCTGGTCGTTTAGATTGAAGAAATAAGATCCCCGAGAAAACCCCCATGGCTAAGGTGAAAAGGTATGGAGATAAAAGGTCGCCTTGACGTAGACCACGACCACTAGGAAGAATCCATGCAGCTCTCCATTAATGGAAATAGAAAACTTCGATGTATGGACACAAGTCATAATAAGCCGGACCAATTGGTTAGGAAATCCAAACGCAAGAAGAGTTAATTCCAAGAAGTCTCAATCAATAATATCATAGGGTTCCTGAAAATCAGCCTTGATGGCACACTTTGGCAGGTAAGGATCAATGTAGAAGCCACTAAAAAGCTCTTGCGCCAAAAAGATATTATCATTGATTTGCCCACCTATGACAAAGGCATTCTAATGAGTACTAATGTTGTCCAAGAGGACAGCCACCACTCTATTTGCTATAAGCTTGGTGATACATTTGTAAATTGTATTACAACAAGCAATGGGTCTATAGTCAAAGACTGAAGACGCATTAGGAATCTTGGGCACAAGGGCTATGATTGTGTTATTTATCTCATGCAAAAGCTTTCCGGAGACAAAAAAGTCTTTGATCGCTTCAATAACAAAAGGTCCTACTACATTGCAGTTGTGTTTAAAGAATTCAACATTGAAACCATCTAGACCAGGAGCATTACTAGCTAGAGAGAAAAGAGTATTACGAATTTAAATAGCAGACATAGGACGAGAGAGGGATCGTACCTGTTCCTCATTCAGGGAATGCTATATCTCTTGCAATGTTGGCCGAGACGTAAGAACTTGAGGAGCCAAGAGGTCCTAAAAATGGGTAATAAATAACTACTGAACCATATCATGATCTGCCACCAGGTTTCCAGAATTGTCCAACACCGAGATAATTTTGTTTCTCAATTGTCTTATGATTATTGAGTGGTAGAAGAACTTGGTATTTTGATCCCCCTTTGTGACACCCAAATTCTAAGTTTCGTTCCTCGTTAGTTAGAATAAGCATATTTGAGACTAAATTCAAAAAAATTAAAATTAAAATTAAAATTAAAAAATTAATTTAAATTAAATCTCCAGCCATGACCCACTTTCGTACGTGGGGAAAAGGAATTTTTTTTTTTTTTTATGAGAAGAGATTTTCCTCCTCCCCCACGTAGCATCCAAGTGTAGATGAAAAGGGGGGAAGGCTTGACTTGTAATTTTCTTATTTTCTTTTCTTTTCTTTCTTTTATCTTTTCCCCCTCTTGTTCTCTCTGAAACGTAAAAATGACTACTGCATTCTTTTCTTTCTCTCTCTGTGGAGACGCTCGCTTCTTCTCTCCTTTGTTCTTGCTTCGTCCCGCCAAAAATCTGACCCGATCTCTACCTTTCTTAGCTGCGTGCCTCCGTCCAGCAGCGAAATCGTCACTACCCTGTTTAGTTTGAAGCCTCGCCGCTGGTTGCGAAGCCCTAGCCCGCCCGACGCCTCCTCCCTCTTCCACCCGATGAAAGATCCAGGTAGTGTGGCTGTGATTAGTGTCTTGGGTTCATGAAATGGTTGTACCTAGCCGTGCATGTGAAAATCGGGGTATATTACGAGGTTGGGTGTGAAAATTTTGGGAACCAAAGCTCCGTTTGGGACTGGTCATAAGAGAATCTTCTCTTGATGCTTCTATTTGGGCATGCATGGGTTAGACATGAAGATAGATGAATGCTCCTTGGTTTGTCAATTTTGTGTTGGCCATTAGGTGAAGATCTAGGCTGAGTTCTCTTCATAATGATTTGGTGGACCTTTGGAAGTAACATAGCCAAGGGGGGGGCGTGGACTCTATAAAATCCTTACTGCCCAAAAACGAATCTTGTGTAGCTCTGTAGTTTTGTGAATTTCTACCAAGATTTCTGGTACGAATTGGTCTCGACTTCCTCCATGAAAGTTGTGCAAGATACCTTAAACTATGACATATATTTTTCATAGATTTTTATGAGTCTTAGTAGTGCAATTTGTTGTGTATGAATAGTCACCATATGGACATAAGTTTCCATCGAGTGTGTGCTGTGTAGAACTACAATACGTGTGACTCTGGGACCTTGCAAATTTTCTATAGAAGTTCCTAGCTTGATTTTGGTCATGATTTGAAAGTTGTAGCAGACATCTTCATGCATGACATATTAAAATTTCATAGAAATTGGCGAAGTTTTGGGTACTGGAACATACTCTCATTTGTGCACGTTGAGGCTAGAAAACAATTCAGTTTGTGAGTCTTAGTTGTGCGATTTGTTGTTCCCTGTACATAACTAATTAGGTTATCCTACGTGAAAAATGTTTATTAATGTCTTATTTATAATATACTAAAAATTTTGGATTTTTCAAGCCCATTTCATATGGTTTTCAAATTAATTCCCGAAACTATGCATTCTGGTTGAGGTTGCCCTTATTCTGAGTTTGTTGGAATTCATGAGGAAGGTGATCGAATCCCAGGTTATGGTCTTCTGATGGTTTTGTATATGACATATTGTCTAATGTTGTGATTATGATCTCAATAAGACACTGGTTACTTAAAAATTTAATGTGGTGCTTCTGATGTCTTGTACCCATCTCACTGTCATGCATGCAAAGTATGATGTAAAATGTTACGTGTGATTGTTGTGGCATTACATGAGTGCGATATGTAAGCAATGCATGAGATGGTTCGTGATACTCAAGTTTGTTTAAGTCTAGGACTCATACTCGACTTTAGGAAAGTGAGAGCTGTTTTGTGCACCGGTATTATTTAGTGCTACAACAAGATGAGATTACATATGTTGTGTAGTTGGCCGAGAAGCTGATGAGAGACCCCGGGTGTCGGGATGCCTGGAGAGGGGTGTAGCACCCTAAAACCCCCTTAAGGTCGCCACAGTTTCCTTCTTACTTCGCATTTCAGATTGAGCCGTGTATTCTTAGGCTCCTTTTTTTTTTTTTAGCACACGGTCCCAGGGCACTTGACTTGCGGAAGCGAAATCACATCTCCCAATTCTCCTTTCTCACAACCAAAAGGGCAATGCACACTAACTACACATCATAGGATAGTGAAACCGGACCACTTTTATTTACATATCTACAAGATGGATTCTTTTAGGGTGGGTACATATCAAAAGGAAAGCCAGCTTATAACTAACGTGGCTTATACTCAAAAAGAGAAAACCCATCTACCCCTCAAAAACCCTCATACACAGGCTCATCCATCTCTCGGTCTCGGCTTCGTTTCAAAAAAAAATCTCAGCTCCTAGCTCCCAGCTCCCCCGCAGGTCCTACATCCACCCTGGTGCGTCGGATGGCGGTGGTGGTAGCATGCCTCGCATAATCCCGTCTTGGTGTACGTGGACGGAAATGAACTCTTGGAAAACTGGGCCATCCTCTAGACCCACCTCATAGCGTACCAACACCCGCACCCGAAAGAACGTCAACCGAGGGACGGATGGACAATCGATCTCGGACACTTCCACCTCTACATCCGATGGAATACCATAAAAAGTGCCTGGCGAGACTGGCTGGAGCGGCATGGCTAGGCTGAAAGTTAGTCCCCAAAAAGGGGTGAGTATAACAACTCAGCAAATACATGATCTCTATGGCCACTCATACATCACACAAGACAGTCAAACATGTCACATCATCATATAACAGCAATAGATATAACATGGCATCAAATAGCATCAACAGGTAAAATCATACACATGCCAACCATTAAGCCATAGATATTCAATCATTCATGCACTTACTATCCGGTGCTCATGCATGTACCATGCATACATATCATCCAATACTCAGGCATACACCATGCATTCATATCTTTCAGAACTCAGGCATACATATCACCATATGCATATATATCATCCAATGCCCATGCATACATATCACCATATGCATATATATATCATCCAATGCCCATACATACATATCACCATATGCATATATATGTCATCCAATGCCCATGCATACATTTCACCATATGCATATTTCATTTCCAATTTTCACAATTTTAATTGGCTTTTAATGCATTCCCGGCACACACCATCCGGGCTTCCGGCCCCCCACATTTCGGGCATCTCGCACCCCAACTGGCATCATGAGAAATTCACGGTACACACCATCCGTGCTTCCGGCATTTACACTCCCTGGCCAGGTATCTCGCACCCCAACTGGCATCACGAGGAATTCACGGCACACATCATCCGTGCTTCCGGCATCCCCTACGCTCCGGGCATCTCAACTCCGAGGCCATCCAGATTTACACTCACAGGGCCACTGGGCATCCGGCATTTTCACTCCCTGGTCGGGCATCACGACACTCCCGGAACATCATCGGCTCACACCATCCAATGGCCTTCTCACTTATCATGATTTACAAACACATGCATGGTTCATGGCATACAACATGATACTCACCACTCATAACTATATGCAATGCCAAACATCTTCACTCATGTCGCATGAAATTCACATAGAACAACTCCATTCAATTAGTTCCCATCCTTTTCTTTAAAGCTCATAGAATTCAGCATGTATAGTTTTCTAGAACGTTTCAATTAAATACCAAATGACTCTAAAAAATTGTGAAACTCACACACATGACAGTCAAGACAAAATGGCACACTTTCCATGAAGAATGCATGTTCTAAATGTCAACACATAAAAAGATACAACTCAGCCATTGCAACACAGCAATTTCAAACATCACAGCTTACACGGTTGCAGAATAATCCTAAAATAAATATCCAATTGTCCACTAAAAATCATGAAACTTTACCACATCAGCATTAAGACATAAAGGTACAACTTTCATTAAGAATTCATGTTCAAACAATCCTCACACAAAAAGATATAAACTCCGCAATACCAATCACAGTTTCGGGCATTCCAGTTTACACAACTTAGGAATTACTTTAAATTAAATACTCAAACATCATTCAAAAATTATGAAATTTCACCATGTCATAGCCAAGAGTCTAAAGTAAATTTCTCATGAAGACATTAACATCAGATTCGTCCTAGATAATTTGTTACAACAATTGAAAGCTTCTGTTTACAATAACAAACCATCCAGAATCAACCATCAGCGAAAATTCACCATTTGAGCTACTTATCCTCCTTCTTTTCTTCTGAATTTTGGATATGTTCTAGTTTAACATGTTTTCTTCAACTTTCATTTAGAAGTCGAAGTAATATTCCCAAAATAAAGTCGCCTTATGATCCTCACAACCTACTGACGTTCCACAAGACAGTCCAGATTCCATGTCCATGAGAAAATATGGGTTTCACTAGGCTATACCTGTTATATTAGTCTCAATTTTTAGTATGTTGTTCTTCAGAATGTTCCCTACAATTCTTATGAAGGAGTCGAAAAGAAATTTCCAGCAAAAAGTCACGTTCAACAACCAACAAGCATCAAAGGTCAACATGCAATCCGATATTTAACCAGTTTCATGGAAAATCGATTTCACCCCTCAAAATTCATCCATTTTGCTTCAAATTTTAGTATGTTATAATTCAAGATGTGGGATACAACTTTCGTTTAGAAATAAAAGTCAGAATCTCACTCTAAAGTCACCTACAGATCATCACAAAAATCGGTTACAGAAAATCTACTCGAGAACAGAATGCACCCTCAACAAATTCACTTCAAAAACCTCAATTTCTACCCACAAAACTCACGAATTCAGCCACTAGACAACACTACATCAACATCACAGCAAGCATGAGTAGTTGAGAGACCAATTCTTGCCTTAAATCTCAGCTAGACGCGCGAAGAAACGAGCGACAAATCACGGGCGACGTCGGCTTCTCCTTCTCTTCCTTCTTCCTCTCTTTTCTCCTTTCTCTCTCTCTCTCACCCTTCTCTCCGTTGAAGACCTCTCAAGAACCGGCCATCCCTCTTTTATTTCCCCTTAATTCATCATCATTAGATCTAATGATGGCTTTTCATGCATATGGACACATTGCACAAGCTGTGACACATGGACAGCCACATGGACAGCTCACTCTCTCTCCCTTGGCGTGCGTGGAAGGCTCGGCCGAAGCTCTCCATGGGCTTGTTGGCCGGCCCAATCAATCCCTCCTAGAGCCCACACCATTCAGCCCAAGTCCTTAAGCCCAAATCTCAAATTTAAATCCTTAAAATGATTAAATCTTAGTTAAGTTAATTATAAGATTAAGCAATCTATAAACTTGAGTCTAATTTGAGGTACAAATTCCAACCTTGTACTTCACATGGCCATAGTCTTTTCCCTTCACATATATGCCTTACAACTTTGGCCATAGACCTCGCCGTGAATTATGAATAGAAAAGTCACTAATCACAGTCACGGAAGTCTTTCCTTGCCTATTCATGGCTCAAGGATTTTCGTGAAATTTTGGGATGCCACAAGGGGTGACGAGGAATAGTGGTATTTTCTCTCCAAAGGACTGAGAAAGGTTGAATAGCTTCTCAAGGGACCTCGTGATGTCAGGTTGGGTGTGAGGGGTACAAGGTGGAGTGTCGTCTCCCCCAGGTGATTGTTACAGCTAGATTTTTGTGGATTCAGCAAACTGACAGTTTGTTTACCTGTTTGTCGTGCTTTTGGCCAAATTCAAGTTAGGACTAACCGTCCACTTGCTAAGTTTTTATTTTAAAAATTCACACTTGTTTATTGTGTCTTTTCTTCAGACTGGAAGATGTCTTATGCACCGCATGCTGCCACGACTACTATCTTATATGGTGCCCCCACCGATTTTGTATGGCGGGAAGAGGAAATCCATGACCGACACTTCCCGAGTGTGGTCTTTGTCAAATGCACATTCTGTTTGACGGTAGACACGGGGGCACCTGCAGGATCGGCACACATGGCCTTCATAGCCTTCTACACTCATGTGGATGGTCGGCTAGTGCGGCCCTTGGCGCTGTATGACGACGAACCGAGCCATGGTGGCAATCCCGCGGTGTAGGAGGTGGCTAAGAAGCGTTCGACATGTGGGAGAATTTTATTTTTTGTTGTTCTAACAACATGTACATATTCGACGAGAGGCGAGATGTTTAGTGTTTGTGGCTCCTAGTGTTTTTTTTGTAAAAATCCCCCTCTTAACCCCATCTCCCCACGTGTAAAGAAACAAAAGTTTTATGATAAATAGAGCCGAGTGCAGTGGAGTTTCTTATGATTCAGCTTGACTGAAATTTATTTTATAGTCTGAAATGAAAGCGAGTCATGTGACTTGATCTGAAATCTTGGGTGCCACACCCTTCCTTGATCCAGCAGATCCTAGATTTCTGTCTATAGAATGATTCCTCCTGAAGCCGAAGATTCGAGAAGGACCGGAGGTGGATCTTTTCTAGTTCCGCCAGCAGGAGGTTATTTGGATCCTGTTGGAGGGCGTCCTGGCCCACAAGGCATGCCTCGCATTTGCTATTCTAAATGATATATCATAGAAGGAATCTATGTTAAGCTGCTTGAGGCGCCCTTTTACAGTTTTCAGCTTGCAGCATAGCCTGAACATGGGGGTGGGAGCTCATCCCAAACCTATGCAACAATATCATGAAAAGTTGGGTGTTTCATCAAGAAGTTAAAAAACTTGAAAGGTTTTCTATGGGATTGTGGGGCCGTGACTCTAACGATCATAGGAGAATGGTCAGAGATACCCGGAGCAAGGAAAAAGGCTTCCGAGTAAGAAAAATCATGGCACCATTTAGAATTAACAAGCACCCTATCAATTTTTCGCAGCTTTCGATTAGCACCCGACGAGGAAGCCCAAGTGAAACGATACCCAACATACCTCAGGTCTTCAAGGTCAGCCTGGAAAAGGCATTACCCAAATTCATCAAAAGTAGGGAGCCAAGTGTCCGAGCTACCTACCTGGTCAGAAAGGTCCTGGATAGCATTAAAGTCCCCCGCCACTACCCACGAATAATCCTATAGGCTGGCACCTGTGAAGATAAGGTTCGCCCAAAGAGGCCGACAAAGAATAAAAGTATGCTCCGCATAGATAACCAAGATACGAAATTATGACCCAGTGCTTAAAAGCTTGATCCCACCATGAATCGCTTGAGCATTGCACGAAGAAACAACAAAATTCACATGAGTTGGATTCCATCCTACCCATATTCTCCCTTTAGGGGAGTAAGCATTATTAGAGTTCCAATTCCAACCTGTCAGCAAACCCACTGAGATGGATGGGAATAGAGAAGCAGGGACTTTTGTTTCCACCAATCCAACACAATAGAGACTAGAGGAGGAGACTAAGTTTCTTACTTCAGCCTGTCTAATGGGATTGACAAGCCCCCTAATATTCCATAAACATATGTATATAGATAGAACATATAATAAAGCAGAGGGGTTACCACCTCTTGCCCACACGCTGCCAACTAAACACCGGCTTAGGAAGAGCAGATGGGGAAGAAGCTAGGCAAAGGGCGTGTAAAGTCTTTTCCTTCTGGGATCCAGGCCTTGAAACAGCAGGGGTAACTTCCTAAGGCTCTGGATTCTATATAGCCGAGGGACAATCCAAGTCATGGTCTTCCTCATCTCAACTACTAACAAAGGAAGCAGCAACTTCCAGCTCATCCTTTGAGCTAGACGACTAAGGTAAGGATGAGGTACCTGCGTGATTGGCTTTGAAATCAGAGGAAGAAGGGATGAGAGCTTCACTAGGCATTAGAGGCACTAATCTATCCTTCTGGACCATCCGGGAGGCAAGAGAGAGCTTTGGAGCTGCCTATGTGGACTCATTCAACTTCAAAGCTTGAGATTTAGCTACATCACTCGGCCTTACAGATTGGGCAAGGTCTACCTCCTTTGGCACCACAGGTTGCTTCTTCTTTTTTTACCGAGCTTGTTTCCAACCATCCTTAGAGATTCCTGCACTCGGGACCAACCCTGTAAGAGGGGCAAGAGCAGGGCTTTGGCTGACTTGTTTCCCTCCTGTTTCCAAGGCACCAAGGATCAAATCTTGTGCAAGGGCACTTGTAGGGTCTTGAGATAGGATCTCAGCACTAGCCACCATTTGTTGATCAGCCACGACAAGGACAACTGGTGAAGCTTGGACTGCGCATCTATGACCAAAAATGCAGCAGCTAGGGTAGGAGACCGGCCTCCACTCATACTCAATCAACATTGTGCAAGTTTCCCATTAAGAATGACTTCAACGAAATCACAGTGGGCTTGCTTAGCAGAAATCTCCACGGACACCCTAGCAAAGGAGATCTGCTTCATTTGTTTAGTCTGGAGGTCCACATATAGCAGTTTTCCAACCACACTTGCCACTGCACTGATCCTCAGAGCTAACCAAAGGGCATAAGGGATATTCTTCATTCTAACCCAAACTAGAATAAAGGCCTGGTGGTCTTCTCTCAATTCCAACATTGGATTCCACTGCTGCAGAATGAGGGGAACTCTGGCAATCGTCAATGGTCCCTCGTCCAGGATTTTTCTTCGAAAATCACGGTCTGGAATGACAAAGAAGTAGAAACCTTCGTCATTTGCTAATACCTCGGTAAGTTGGGCTCCCCTTGCATGCTTTAGGGATGCCTCAGTAAGTTTAAAGGGAATTATTTTTCCCACATAGTAGCCAACTAAGCAATCGTGCCATCTAGGGTCGATAGCTTCTAAGACTTCATTAGTTAATCTAACAAAAACCTTGTTGTCGATTATAGATGGCGGCACATAGGAGAGCCCGTACCCTTTAGTGCCCGATTTTGCAATATTATCCCGGGACCGGGTGTTTGGGGTTTTCGAGCCCGTTGGTTGCTGGGCATTGGGCTGGGCAAACGAGGCCCCACAGGTGGAGGACCTATTACGGCTACGACTACGCCTACCCACAGCAGGTTGTGGGTCCTTAGAAGGGCCTGACTGGTGTTCATTTGTTATGGGTGTAGCCATGGTTCAGAGCAGGCAATACAACCAAACTAGAGAAAAGGAAAACCACGAGCCCTAAATCAGATCAAGCATAATTACCCGAATAGGCCAAGCCACAGGAAATGCTTCGGTGGAGATGAAGAGGAAGGATGGATGAAGTTATCCTCCAGAAATCAGCTCCAACGACCAGCTGGATCTCTCGAAAACGCACAAAGAATGGTCGGTGGAACAGTAACTTGGCGCCCAGCTGGAGAGGAAATATGAACAGTACCTGAGAAAGGGAAGAATGGCAAAAGTTGTGGCACCCCCAAACTCCGGTAGGGTCGCCATAGGTACTTACCACTTGACTTACTACAAGCCAGTCCAAAGGCTTTTCAATTAAAGAGGAACTATAGGGGTTGACCAAATAAAATTCTTCTCCCCTTTTTAGTCCCTTTTTTTTTTTTATTTATTTTTTTAAATTTTTTTTTTTTGTGTAAAGGTCCCAGCGCAATTCGTATAGCGGAAGCATAACCAACTACTCCCCGTTCTAAAATTAAAGCGATGCACACCAACTAAAACTTTTATAGGTTAAAGCCGAACACTTTTATTTACATAAAGCAGATGGACATCTTTAATCGGTACATCAAAATGCCAAGGTCTTCTAGACTCGGCTATACTTCAAAAGATGACCGACATCTTTTCCCACAGTCGTATACTTAAGGTCCATCGACCAGTGTCGGCATCCAAAAGTTCCCTCCTTTGCTATCCTCCTCCTCGCGGTCATATCCAACCACTCAATCCATCTACTAATCTAAAATGTTAATCCCCAAAATGGGTGAGTACAACCACTCAGCAGTAAAGATTCATAAGACTACATGATGCAGCAAGCAAAACGGTCAAGATATCATGAATAAACACATATCACTCATGCATTCAAGCATACCTTACCTTACAACCATGCATATATCACCATGCAACGTGCATATACTACCATGCACTTGTACATATAACACGATGCAACGTGCATATACCACCATGCAACGTGCATATACCACCATGTACTTGTACATGTATCATCAAACAGCCATGCATATATCACCATGCACTTCATGCTTGCATTTCCATGAGGGTCATCTCATGCCATATGCACACATCCATGCGCATGATCATCTCATCAATACCATACCATCATGTATGTATCCCATGAGATCCACTCAATGCATCCATGATCACAATTTCGATGCCATATGATATTAGCTCAGTTTCATATGCAATCATATCCCATGCCATATGCTCACACACATATGCATGATTCAATTTTCATTTTAGCTTTCAAAGGATCTCATTTCTTTTTCCAGAGATCAATGTTTGCATCCCTCTTCTCGCACCCAATCCTGGCATCGCGAGGACCCTCCGGGCATGTATTCAAAATACAACCGGGCATCCAAAGGGCATCGACTCATTTGGACCTTTGGGCATCTCGCATCCCACCTGGCATCATGAGGAATATCTAGGGTTCACCATGGATATGGTTGCCCCTGCCCTCCAGAATTACGTACCGACATACGACCAGGCCTCCCTAGATTTACGTACCGCTATACCACCGGACATCTCGAAACTCCCGAGGACCCTTCGGTATTCGGCCATTCCCGCCCACCGGGCATCCGCAAGGCATCGACTCATCGACCCTCTAGGCATCTTGACACTCCCGGGGGATCATCAACTCACACCTCCAACGGCCTTCTCATCACCACAATGCATATTCCCATACATCTCATTTTCAATTTCACATTTGATGTAACAATGCCAATGATTTGACATCAACCCTTTTTAAAATCATATAATATGCATTGGGAAATGTATCATTTGATGCAATGGTTTTGAAAACTTCATTGAGTTCATGAAAATCCATCAATCCTTTGATGTCATATGAAATGTATGAATGTCATCATGTCATTGCACGAATAATAATCCAGGATATCATGATTTACATAATAAATCCAATAAAAGTAAATAAAACAATTTCCAGCTTAAACAGAATGCGTGCTATTCATGAAAAATTCTAGAAAATTAGCAAACGATGGAAATAAATTCTGAAAATTTACCACAATGTAGATAAGATCTAAGAAGACATATTTCGTGAAGGACACCATATCAAACAAGGCTTCACAGAATACGTACAAATCCATATATATCACTGAAAATGGTTTTTAACATGACCCATGCACAGTTTCGAAAAAAATTCGATTGAACCCTCAAATGGACTCAGAAAATTCCGAAATTTGAAAATGTTGTATTTCAGATCTAGAGCTACAAGTTTCATGAAGAAATCAAAGTCCAATTCGTTCTAGATTAAAAGTTAAAACCGATTTACTTTTCCTGTTCTCTGTGTCATCTTTTCCAGACTATCATCTTTCAAAAGAAACTCGTTTCTCCGACTTGTATATGTATTCCTCAGAATATTACCTACAACTTTCATTAAGAACATATGATCCAATTTTAACAGGATGATTTTATAAAAATCACAGAATCATACTGGGTCGAAGTAGTATCTTTCCCGGATCCAGTTTCCTCAAAGAACAACGATTTCACCTACTTATTTTTATTTTTTTCCTCTAAATTTTTGATATGTTATACCTCAAGAAGTCTACTACAACTTTCATTAAGAGATCAAGGTGAGATTTTCAAAAGAAAGTTACTTTACAGTCCACGAAATCACTGAAGATCAGCACAACAAATTCCAGATCTGATTTCTCCAAAGGAAAATCGTTTCACTAAGAAATACTTGTTTGTTTTATCTCAAATTTCAATATGTTATTCTTCAAGATGTTCTCTACAACTTTCATGAAGAGGTCGAAGTGAAATTCCAAATAAAAAGTCACATGCAACACACGAAATCACCAAGAGGTCAACAAAACAGTTTCCAGATCTAATGTTTTCGTAAAAAAAAGGGTTTCACCCTCAATAGTATGTTATACTTCAAGATGTTCTCTACAACTTTCATGAAGAGGTCAAAGTGAAATTCCAAATAAAAAGTCGCATGCAACCCCCAAACTCATGAACAGTCAGGCTGGTTTTTCCAGAAACAGCATGCAAGGCCAACAAACCTCTCCCCAAAGCTCCGAAATTTCACCATTTACCACCACCAAGATTCATCATCTTTTACACACACTTTACAGCAAGCAAATGGTAGGTTTTAGGACTCTACTTGCGTTAGATTCAAGCACAAAACAGCAACAAACAAAGGCAAAGCAGCAACGAACGGCAGACGAACTCTCTTCCTTCTTCTTCGCACGACCTCCTCCTCCTCTCTTGGTTTCCCTCTCTCGCTCTCTCGACAGCTCTCTCTCTCTCACTCACCAAAACCGGGCACTCTCCCTCTCTGAATTTCCTTTCCTTCAATTATTTGCAATGATTGAAAGCTGCATGTGGCCGCCCAAGATGGCCAATGGGGGCAGCCACACTTGGCAACTAGGGAAGAACACTTGGCAATTTGCCATGCAAGAGGGGCTCCATCCGGCTGGGCTTGGGGCCAGCTTGGTCAACGACCCAATGGGCTTCATGGGCCTAGCTTGGGGCCGAAGTTGTGGGGGTCTTGGGCTGGGTTTTTGGGCCAGCTTGGCCTAAGAATTTCGGCCCACTAACCTTTTAATAATCTATTAATATTTTCCACTTAAATAAATACCTAACTTGCAAAAATAAAAGGCCATAAAACTTGTAGTCGCAAATCCATAAATCCCAATTTATAATACACATGGCCAATGATAGAATTTTCTTTCCTATCACATAATTATCCATTAAAAGCTTGGTCATAAATCTTATTGCAAATTATAGATTAAATGGCTATTAAATAACTTGATCGTACTTTCATCACCTATTCATAGACTTTAATGTAACTGGAGGTCGTCATGAATTTTGGGATACCACAAAAGTTTCATCTATTAATATATATATCTTTTATGATATCAACAATTTAGTTTTCTCCATTTTACTTTTTTTTTTTTTGTTTTTGGGCAGCCATTTTGTTTACCTTATTAATTGCTAAAATCGCCCATTTCTAAATAGTTTATCAAAATATGTTCAAATTAGAAACTCGACTTTTATCTCCCAATGGCAAGATCTCACTTTCACTCCATTTTTCTTTTGGTCAGGTCCTTCCTTCGTTAAGTTGATGCTTTTGTCGCAACTTGAAGTATTTTCAAATTGCTTGACCAAGATTAGCAAAAGGTCTATAAGAGGAAATTTCATTAATTTTGCTTTCTCCTAAAATAATTACAAACCCTCAAACAGATTCGGCCTCGGCCCTACCCCTACCTCCACGACTAGCCCACCACCACAAACCGCCGCCACCCTTGTCTTTCACACACTGGGTCACCATTGCATGCGTCACTCTTCGGTAATTCGCAACTACTGTCATTGCATGGGTCCCTCTTCTCCCTCAAATCCTATCGGACGTGTCTGCATCCTCCCCCCTCTCCCCCCGACTTGGCCCTTGTTCACCACTCCTCCCTACCTCCAGCTCCGAGCTCATGCCACTACAACCCTAGCAAGAGTTCATTCGAAGCCCAAAACCGAAATGAGGGCTTTTGCGGAGGCTCGAACCAATGTCGATTCGGGGTCATGACCATCGCCAAGCACCAGTCCGAGGGCATTAGCAAGAAATACAAGGGGAGGGGAGAGAGAGAGAGAGGCCCGGTAAGGACAGGGAGAAAAAAGTACATAGCGACGGTGGTTGAATTTAGTGGTGATTTTCACGCTATGGCTATGGATGGTTTCATGGAAGGTGGCATCAAAGTGGCCAGTGAGAGCTCGCAGGCCCGACATTCCGACCCTTAACAATAGCGAAAAATTAATAAATGATCGATTAATTAAAAAAATTTAGAAATTCCACGTTAGCACCATCCATATTAAGTAATTCATCACATCATCAAATTATATCCAATTATTACTAATTTGTCAAAAGATTTAGAACTAAATTTGCCAAATTAAAAATGTTTCTAATTAAATTGATACAAACATAACATATTTATGATTTTTTTAAATAATTTCCCTTCTTTTACATGTACGTCGCGTCGGCATCACGAAGGAATTTCGCTTTCGGTATTAGTGACATATTTGCTGGCAATTTATCAGAGTGCTCCGACAATAGATGAGGGCGAAATGATTTGGTTACACAAAGAGAATTGGTTGCCCATTGACCACTTTGAAAGGGCCGAATGACTTCAAAGTTTTCTTCCCCTTCATGATGAAGGCTTCATCATGTTCAGAACTCGCAGGTCAGTCGCAATCACCATGTAAAAACAGAAAAGAAAATCCTCCTAAAGCTCGGCTTTTGGAAAATTCGCAAGAAGCCCTAGAATTCCAAGTCCATGGCAGAGACTTCTAGCACGGTGCTACCCACCCAACTTTTGTATAGTTCATGGATAATATTAGTATTAGACAAATCTATAGATCAAACACAAATTTTAAAACAGGGAAGAGCAAAATATAAACAGAAAACAAGATAATATTTATTTTTTGCAATTGTTTAAGATTGCGTCTAAATGTAGGCTCAATTTGTTTCGTAAAAATTGATCGCTTGTATCCTTTAAAATAATTAGTCAATGAAAAATATTTTTGTTATCAACGACATTTTATGTCTAAATATTTTCGTTGATAATGAAAATATTTTTCTTGAATTTTTTTTTTTTATAAGTGATATGAGCGGTCAATTTTAAGAAAGTGTTTGCCAAAATCATTTATTTTCCGAGAAACCTTAGGCTCCATTTGTTTCATAAAAGCATTTTCTTAGAAATGATCGCTCATATTGCTTGAAATAATTAATTAATGAAAAACATTTTCATTATCAACAACAATTTATGCATAAGGATTTCATAATCGAAGAAAATATTTTTCGTTCATTCATTTTTATAAGCGATTTAATTGATTAATTTATAAAAATATTTTCTAAATTATTTATTTTTCGCAAACAAACGGAATCTCTAGTAGAGTTTCATCATCGTCTGACTATGCATGGGGCCAATAAGTATAATATATTCACTGTCCATTATAGGCGGATGAATATTTCGCAATCTTCATAGCCTAAAATGACATTTTCACAACAGTCGGAAACAATAAGCAGAGTCTCCTCACTTAAATCAAGGAATGAACATGTTCTTAATCTAATCTTCATCAATCCTCTTTGGTAAATAATACAGAGTTTATTTTTCTAACGTTGGAGTAGCCGGGACCCTTTTAGTTACGACAGTTTTCTAGTGCCACGCACATAGAAATAATTATCGAAAACACATGGGTCTACGCTCGGGAGTGACTCTGGTGATTCAAGCACAAATCTCGAGCAAGGCAGACGAACATACTCATCACCTGAGCAAACCTTAGTGTTTCGAAAACTCTAAATTAGAGCAGATTTTGAGGACACTGAGTATAAACCAGTAAAGAGAGTCAAAACTTTCAAGTTTGGATGAGACTAGGAGGGTAGTTAAAGAAGCTTGGGGTCTCCCAGCTTAGTCGATTGCTCTCTTACTCGAAAACTTCCGAATGCATCTGTTGGACATAGAGTAAAAAGAAATTTTCTCATGGCCATCATAGAATAAATTTTCTTAAAAAGAAGTTAGAATGCTGCACCAACTGAGCTCAACCATGATAAGGCCAGAATACTGAGCTTGAAAGAGGAGATTGAAACAACGTGGAGGCAAGGGGAGATGTTTTGGGGAATGTGTTCCAGGATTAACTAGTTGCGATGGGGTGACAAAAATACAAAGTATTTTCATATTACAACTATCCAGCAACGACATAGGAACAGAATATCAATTATTAATGATACGGATGGAAACTGGTTTAAAGGGCAGCTGCGACTCAAACATAAAACTGTAGATTTTCTAATAGACCTCTACCAATCTATGGGACTTTGGAATTTTGATCCTGTTCTATCCGTTGTTCCCCGCTTAGTATGAGAAGAAACCAGAATTTAAGTACTCAACTTACAGCAAAAGAGGTAAAAGCTGCGATGTTTCAATTAGGAGCAGAAAAGGCACATGGCTAAACAGATTTTTTTTTTTTTTTTGGTCGGTCTTACTTTACTCATACTCTAACTCTCACTTTTAAACTTTTGAACGGACTATTTTTTTCAATGTGTCATTGGAAAAATATTAAGGAGGATGTGCTAAAAGTAGTAAAAGAATCTTTCCACTTGGTGGAACTAAATCCAACCTCAAATAAAAGAAGACTCAGTTTCAAGGGCCTGATTATTTCAACAAAGCAATGCTTGAGAAACAGGCCTGGCATTCACATCAAAACCCATCTACATTGTGGAGTCAACTTTTCAAATGACTATATTTTCCAAATAGAGATTGTTGGAGAGCAAAAAATATGCATTTGGTTTAGCTTTCTCAAGGAATTTTCAACCTCTAAGGTCCCTGAGAAAATGTTAAAGCGTTTACCAAGTATTTTGAAATTGTTTTCGATTAAATGCCAGCTTTGGGAATGCTAAAAGCTC
The DNA here is from genome assembly GCA_014182555.1 of Eucalyptus erythrocorys. Taxonomy (NCBI): domain Eukaryota; kingdom Viridiplantae; phylum Streptophyta; class Magnoliopsida; order Myrtales; family Myrtaceae; genus Eucalyptus; species Eucalyptus erythrocorys. Next base: position 26,352,559 of record CM024600.1, on the reverse strand, counting down.
AATGCTACTCCCACCTAGCATTCCAAAGTAACATCTGCGAAATGCTGAAACTACGGTTAAAATATTTTTTGCCCAAACTACCCTCATCAATTCTTTAGTTTTTCTATTTTGCCTCTCTTTGTAACTATTCATCTGCCTCGCACTACGACTAATGAGGCCAAACCTAGGTAGCAAGGGACTGGTGAGGCCAGATCTATTCAATGAAGGACTGATGAGTGGTTGACCTCCATCAGCAGGGCGATTTCAGTCGACAACTGCCGATGCTAAATTTGTCTCATTGGTAGCCCTTTGCCAACTCTAATGAAGGGTTTGAGCTCTTTTTTAATAAAAAAATTGTAACAAAAAACTTCTTGCAAAAGTTTTTTTTTTTTTGCCAAACACTACTTAAACCCAAAGTCTCTTTGGAAAGAGTTTTTACCAAATACAATTTGTATTTTCCCTATAAATTTTGACTTTTAACATTTGTATTACACCCAAAATCCATTTACAAACTTAAACCAAACCCACTCATATCTTCATCATTGATGTGGTCGATAGGCCAGGGCCGGTTAGTGAATATCAGGAAGACAGAAAGAGGAGCTCTTGGAGGTCCCCCCATGGGGAATAAACCCAAACACGTAACTGAGCTGATTAATATACAAGAAAACAGTTGAAAAACTAGTCCTTCGAATCTTTTTTGATGACACCACGGTAGAAGAAAATTCTGTCGATCCTCGTGCACCACAGGTTTCTAAAGACCTGATGGTCTCGAATAGAGCCGAATCAGGGGTATACTTGGTCAAGAGTACCACGGAATTAGAGAAAAGGAAGACGCCTAACCCTGCCCAAACTTCCTTCTCCTTCCAGCAATCTCGTGTCCTATGGAGCAAAGTTATGGGGCATGAAATCATTACCAAAAGTTCGTATATTCCTTTGGAATTTATGCCAAAACGCTTTACCAACTAGGGAGAATCTATTCCGAAGAAAAATAATTGCAAGCCCCACCCGTTGCTTGGTCGAAACCACCGAGCACATATTCCATCTCTTCTCTTGGACGAAATCAATTTGGTCCAACCCTGCAGTAGACGTGCAAATTTCCAGACATGGTCCGACGAGAATGGATGAATGGCTTCTTTATTGCACAAATACCCAAGGAAACTCACCTGCTCTACGACTGATTGCGGCCATTCTCTGGGGAATTTGGAAGGCACGGAACAATTTGATCTTTAGACGCCAAGTCCCAGATCCAAGGATAACAGTTTAATCGGCCCCTGTTTCGCTACAAAATATCAAAAAAAAAAAAAAAAATGGGATGGGTTCCTCAATTCCTCGAGAATGGAAGGAAACCCAAGCTCTGCAGAACTTCACTCACCTCATCTATGAAGTCCACCGAAATAAGGAGCACTCAACATTAACATTGATGATACGTTATTGCAATATTCTAGTATTCTGCTTGTTCATTATTCTAGATAGGCTAATTCCGTAACAGATTGGGTTGTAAAAACCCATTTAAAAATGAGAGTTATCTAGCAATTGGCTTTCTTTTCCCCCTCAAGTCCTAATGGACAACGAAGCCCATACGTTGGGGTTTTCAACTTTGTCTCATCTTTTCTCAGCGAAGGTATTTTTCGACCCCCCCAAAAAAAAAAAAGTATCAAACCAAGCTCTCAATTATTTTAACTCTATATCAAAGGACTCTTGCGGATAAAAGGGAGGCAATTTCCATGACTTTTCTCCCTCGAAAATTTTTTTTTTTTTTTGGTAAAAACTTTTCTCCCTCGAAAATTAATTGTGCCATATGTCAAAACTATGGTCCCATAAAAAAAAAAAAAGTTAAGGCTAAGTGTTATATTCAAGTGATATTAGATTGCTTTTCGTTTTTGTATTTTTTAAAATTTGTACATAAATTTTAAAATTATTTAGTGGGAGAAATGTCGCAAAACAAAGTATACATATTTGATACGTAAATTATAATTTGAGTGGGATCACTGATCCGACTCAATAAATAAACGCATTACCTATCATTTCGTCTTATTATTATTTATCATTCTATATCTATCATCGAGTTGCACCTATTGTCAATGTATACATCGCCAAATTTGCACAACCAAGTTGGTCCTTATGTTCAATGACTACATGTGATGATATCAAACTCGAAAGGTCAATCGACCTTTGGTTAAGACTTAACATCAAACATCACAAATTTGTACATGAAATTGTGTAACGATGACCAGCTTTGCGAACCGGCAAGCGGAAATTTCGTTATGGGGCCGGCATCCGTGCGAATATTCCTCGGAGCCTATGACATGATGACGGGCTAGGGTTTGTGCCCCCGTCCACCTTATAAAACCCAAAGCCCGAGTCGTTTGCTTCCTCCACCTTCTCGTCCCGACCATCTGAGCTCGCTCTCTTTCTCCCCGCGTCTCTTCGCCTGTACACGCCAAGAAAGATGGAGCAAACGTTCATCATGATCAAGCCCGATGGCGTCCAGAGAGGCCTCGTGAGTATCCCATGTGACCTGACCTTCGTTATGTTCAGCCTGATTTCTTGTCTTGCATGCTTGATCCGGTGTTTCTTGACGGGAGGAGTCGTGTGAAGATGGATATGGATTTTGGGTTCTTGATTGTGGGATACCCTTTTTGTTTTATGGGCATTTGAAAGATGGGTTCTGGTATTTTAGGGATTTTGTATCAGTTTTTTCTACTTTTTCCTTCGCGTGGAGGCAATTCGATGCAAGAAGGATCGGGTTTGAGATCTTTTTTCATTATTTGGGATCTCTCCGAATCCAAACGAGCGTGGGTTAGGCGTAAATTTATGAGCTTGCTACGTGGAAATAGATAATGATTTCAGAGGATTAGTTTATTGTTCTCTCGCTCGAGTCTTGTGTCTGTTGTTTTGGTTAACTCATGTGAACACTTGTGTCGGGTTTGACATGAATGCTGTTCTTGTTTTCAGGTCGGTGAAATCATCAGCCGGTTTGAGAAGAAAGGGTTCTCCTTGAAAGGTAGATCCTTTTTTATCAGATGATAATTGTCGAATGCAGCGATCAAAAAAATCAAAAAGAAAAAATCCTTCTTTTTTTTTTTTTTTTTTTTTTTTTTTGTCAAAGCGATCAATCCATTTGATGGGAGGAAAAAGATTGTCGTTGCTTTTGTTGCTTAATTTTCCTGAACCTGTTGTTTGAATATGATGACACTAGTCTGAAAATCATTATGGAGATTTTTCATTCTCGATTGAGCAGGCATCATCTAATAATCGTTATGGCATTTTGCTCTAATCGTTTTATTGACTTTCGGACTTGACTAAGCTTGAGTAGCATATCTTTCTGATGAAAGCGTGTTATGTGCAATTCAAATCAGGTCTGAAGCTTGTTAGTGTGGATCGTCCTTTTGCCGAGAAGCATTATGCTGACCTCTCTGAGAAGCCTTTCTTCAGTGGCCTGGTCGATTATATCATCTCTGGTCCTGTCGTTGCTATGGTTTGGGAGGGCAAAGGTGTTGTGACAACCGGAAGGAAGATTATTGGAGCCACCAACCCTGCAGAATCTGCTCCTGGAACCATCCGTGGTGATTATGCCATTGACATTGGCAGGTGATTTCCTGTTGCATGCAGCTAAAGTTATTGAATACATTACAATGGAATCAGTTGATGGTCTGCTGGTGATTGTCAGATTGCCTGAAGTCGCTTTGCTTCTGCTCCTTAGTCAGAAAAAGTCTCATTTCTGTCAATTATGTATAGTTCAAAGTAGCCAAATATCAATAGTCCTTTAGTTGAATCACCAAATTCTTCCCATGATAAACCTTCCAAAGTTGCCACTGAACTTGGGAAGACAATCTTTAAAGTAGTGTAGCATTGTGTACCAAACCAATGCAACTTGGAACTAAGAACAGCATCAAGTAATGGTTATATTGGAGATTCTTTAACTGTGTTTTTTAGTTATATAGGTCCATTAGTTTCTCTAATGCAAGAATATGGGGTATTGCATGAATATGGGGTATTGCATGTAAACACCTTCAAATGATAGAAAAGAGAAGACAAACAGACATGCATTTATAAATTCTTTTCCAGCACGTCAGAGGGATACATTAACTTTTGGATGCATGATTATTTGATGTCTTGTCTCGATTTTACATTCAGTTGCAGGACTTCCTGAATTCACTTTTGAGATTGGAGTTGCACACGGAATGATCTTTGCATAGTGGGATTTTGATAAATTTATATGCGTCAATAATCAAAATTGACTTTTCTTTTGCAGGAATGTCATCCACGGAAGCGACTCGATCGGGAGCGCAAGGAAGGAAATTGCACTGTGGTTTCCTGAGGGCACTGTGAACTGGCAAAGCAGCGTTCACCCCTGGATCTACGAGTAGATTTGCAAGGGCTGTGATTGTGTGCTCGTCTAATTTAGTCTAATGTATTATCGACTGTTGAGCTTTTGATCCACTTTGTCGTAAGTGTCCCGTTTGGTTGTCCTGTTGTCCTTGCCTCTCTGTTTGTGACTGTGGATGGAATTTGAACGATCTATGATTTTTGATAGATGTCTGGTGGCAATTCTAGCTGAGTCTCACGTGTTTTCCTTATAAAGATCTAATGAGGACTAGGAGACATGTTTTGCGGGGAGACCCAGATGTCCATTTTCGCTCTGCTTTGTTTAACTCCGACCCTATTCTCCTTGAACTTCCCTAGTAAAAGGGTCCTCGTCAGGATTTTACTAGCAGCATCTTCCTGTAGGGTGAATTCATCCAAAGTTATGGAGGTGGCACATCTCTATCTGGTGTTGACATCTTCTGTGTGTTTTGACAAGTTTGGATGAGAAATGCAGGCTACAGACTTGATCATTTGCAACTTTTTTGTCACAATGACATAAATGGTCCAATCTAAATAGTCACATTGAACCCATTTAATTTTAATGCCCCATTTCTGACATTACAAGAATTTATAGATGCTCAATATCGATTTTGTCATATGCCTAAAGTGCCAAACTCTATGGATGTTGATGAGTATGTCAAAGAAAAGAGAGTTATTGCTGCTAAAGCTGTTCCATATTGCTACACGATATTATTTTTAGGTAGGTTATTTTCTGTCCTTTAACATTACAAACCCCTTCTTATGTAGATATAAGACTAATTATTGGTATAGTTCTGGAGATCATCAATTATTTACAAAGATCCCTTATGGTTGACAATGGCCGATAATTTGTACATATTCAAACTTTTACATTGATAGATTCATATCATAGAACTTTCATGCCTAATAAACTCATATCAAGCGACTTTTACATCTAATAGACTCATATCACACATTTTTCACTCTCATATACAACTTGATTGATATTTGCTAAAGCATTTATATATTCAACTCAATTTATAAAAAAACTCATAATAGATTAGATTTAAGTAAGCTATAAATTCATCAATGATTTATTTAATATCTATATTATATTTAAACTCATTTATAACTCGTATAACTCACATCAATATGGATTGAGAAATGAGTATGACTCATATGGGCCTACAGTGATATTCAAATAAATGGTTTGGTAACAAATATATGTACTTTCCACTTGCTACAGATTCTATAGTGAGGGGTTCAGGGACAGTCTTGACTTTCATAACGAATGAAGAAGTCAAATCACCCAAGCATCGCTTCTCAAAACAATTTCAATCCTCATAATGCACTAGGAGCCCGGGAGGCGCGCAGAATTCGCATTTTTGAAGCTTAAGGTAAGTAAAGAGAAAACAGCGGGAAAATCTGCATCGATTAGGGTATCCTTCTATGAGGTTTCCATTTCTTCGGCATTACACTTTTGCCTACGCTTGTTTTCCTATGTTTTTCTGCATTCATGGAACCTGCCTCCAATCATCCAATGCCCCCATCTTTCTTTGATAGATTGAAAAATCATCGCAGTGTCATTTGTCCTATCCAACCAATGTCTCTGTGTGAATCTGTTGTGTCGAAACTGATTGATGATTATTGTGCTCTCATCGAATCTAATCACCACAAGTCCGTGATCAGTAGTCTAGTACGACTATCAATTGAACAGAAGATTTCCAATTGGTCCATGCTTTTGACATTGCCGAAACAGTGGAAACATTAGCTCGTTTGAGTGGCTTTCTTGTCGAAAATGTTAATCGTACTACTTCAGCCTAGAAAGTGAATCGCAGGCATAAATGTAGTTAGGGGAAAAAGGATAAGCAAGTCAGAAATACAAGTGGGTTTGGACCTGAATGACGTCCATCAACCGCTGCTATTCAACTTCACAAGCTAAAAGCCAGAACTCCAATTCAATCAAAAAGCCTAATGTGCCTCCAAAGCGTAATTAAGGGACTGTCTCATGGTTCATTCCCCTCCTTGTTGAAATCCAACGCTGCTCAGAAACGTAACCTTGATGATCTTCTGAACTTTTCTTTTCCTCCCATTGAAGCAGTACTAAACCCTGACCAATACATCAGCATGTCATCGTGTAGGAACCATTTTCATTTTTACTGTCATTCATCACTAATTCATCAGGCAGAACTACCAAATGTCATTGGGCTGCAGATAGATGAATCGTATTCTTTTGCTTTTCATTTTCTGGCCATAGTTCTGTTCTCGCCAGCAGCATTCCAAATCACTCAATAAGGGGGCCACTCTAATTTACAGACTTGGGAAACCGGGTTCAAATTTTCCAAAAGAATCGAGGATAACACTCAATACTGTAAATGCAAAGCCATTTTATGAGGGCAGCGTGACGTACAAACATGATCTAAAGAGAGAGAGAGAGAGACGCTAAAAAAAGGAAACCTCCTTGTTCACTCTATGAAACCTGCTTCTACATCGACCACTTTTTGAACTTACAGAACCACACTAGCGAGAAAGAAGGCCATAAGAGGGCAAGTCCTCAAGACGAGTTACATCTTCAAGCAGCAGCTCTCTTTCCATTTGACGGCGGGTTGATTTCATCACAGCCTATGAAGGGAAAGCAAACAACCAACAGAAAGTAACAAGAAGTTAAAATTTTTATCCTAAACTTACGTATTAGAAGTGCGCCACTCCTAGCAACTATAGCATGCATCCATTACAGAGGCTAAGAGAGTTGTCGTACGCTAAGGAGTTCTAAATAGTCTTCAAAACTGTAGAGTACAACAGTCAGTATAGGTATATGTGTGGTTTTTGGTCTCTCATTTGAGAAGAGGGTCAGGGAAATTAGAGGGCAATCCACTCTGCTATTTTGGTTCTGGATACAGGCTTGACAGGAGGCTTCAAATGATCTCATAAGGGGCCAGAATATTCTGCTTGTACACAGGTTGAGACCCCTTGACAACCCTGTCCTATAAGTTATGTAATTATAAAGAAAAAATTATAATGAAGAGCAGCAGACCAGTCCCAAACTTATTGTTGTCATCACCACACTGCTACTGACACCGTTTTTGATATTTTACTCAAGAAGGGCCTTCAAAAAACCAACATGAAGCGATATTTTTGGCCACCACATAGGCCATGAGTAATCCCAGCATTCAATTATGAAAAGTGCCCTTCTAATTGCAAGTAGTAGAAGGTAAAAGGTTCAAGTAACTTCACTAATTTGCTCGTAACCACAACAACTCTCAAAAAATAAAAAAGAGAAACTGTTTAGATAATTTTCTGGATGAAAAACTCACATTAAAATCCATATATGATGCCCGCATGGCAAGCCACTGATTGTCCATCAGCTTGAATGTGATGCAGTATAGAAGATCAAACGCTGATTCATTTTCTGTCAAGTGAACTATTTTTGTTTAAAAAAAACGTAACAGGAAATAGACTGCAAATAGTAAAAGACAGATATATACTAGATTGAGAAAGAAATCAACTAGAACCTATAGAATAAAAATTTCTAACTACAAGTACAGAGAATCCTTCTGTCAGCTTCATGCTTCTCTTGGACCTACCTCAACATAAGACACTATTAAACAGAGCTGAATGAAGCAATAGATAGCCAATATTACCAGAAAGGAACTTCAAGAAAGTAGCTCCAACAAACGTCCGTGGCTTAACTGCACAATCAAATACATCAATATAAAAAAGCATTTACTTTCCCAACGTTCTATCACCCAGATACTTGGTTTATTCATATCAATATTTCAAAAAAAAAAGTAAAAATCTCCTTCGGTTGCATTCTCTTCTTTTAGAAAGCTTAATGATAAAAGGAAAAGTTTTCTTTGGAAATCTTTTTCGAGGAAAATGGTAGTTTTCCCTTGCTAGGAGTGTAGCTAAAAAATGAGAAGCAAATAGTTTTCCGATATTTTGACATAAAATTTCTTTAGAATCATATTGTCGAATTCTTTAATAAGATTTTTGAAGGTTGTTGGTAAAGATCTGTAGAAGATGTTGAAATTAATATGTGTGTGTATGCACGCGCACGCGCGTGTGAGAGAGAGAGAGAGAGAGAGAGAGAGAATTTCCAAATTCATGGCAGTGTCGAACAATGAGTTAATGCAAACAAAATGCGAACCAATCAGAAAAGAAACACTAGTTGAAGTCTTCAGAGAACTCAGCTTTAGAAAGTAGCAGTAGCACTAAGTCAACAGATTAGCACAAAGAGCGGTCAGTTAGCTCTCAAACACCAGCAATCACCCAAAATAGTTGCCAGATAAATATTTTAGACAAACACACCTTTAGTCTTGATTTGAGATTCATCTGAGAGGGTCCCATACTTTATAAAAGTTGTAAAAATGTTATAGGAGCTAACATTTTTTTGTATCTCAAAAGGCTCCATGTTTATTGATGTCGCTATAATGGTTCCCATCCTTGCAGTGTTCATTACATGCAAATGATCATGTACAAAAATTTCATGCTGAAAATTATGGTTTTATCTTACCTGCTTCAAGATCGAGCATTTGGATAAGCATGAATGTGATGTTCACGCCAGCTACAGCAAAAGGGTATTCCCACATTGACCGATCACCTTCCTGTTTCCTTAGAAGATCTTGAAAGGATTTCTGGTTCAAAAAACTCAACGCATCAGATAGGGAAAGAGAACACCATAACAGCTCTAACCAATTATAACAAATGGAAGCAAGTAAAGATGAGTAGCAAAAGAGGCAAAAAACCAAAAGCAAAAGGAAACAAACAGCCTTAGACGGGAAACAAATTGATCACACCAAAACATTCTAAGAACTTGCACTATTTGAAAGAAAACTACTACATAGAGAACACATAACTGTTTTCAGTAAAAAAACAATGCTCCTGCAAATGTCAATATGTATCAACTAGATTTTGAATATTAATCTACAATCACAATCGCACCAGTCAAAAGACTTAGAGCCAACTCTCTTGTGAGTTGGTAAATCCAAACGGAAGGGAAAGAAGCTTTAGCCTTCCGGTTCATAATCTGCTGCATGGAAAAGATATAGTGCTATCTCTCAAAAGAGGATTAATCTCATCATCAGCATGGGTTCATGGATACTAAATAAGAAGCTATGTTATCCAAATGAGCAACCTTTCTCTTATGCCCCCCCAATTAATTATTTCAGTCATGATTCAGCTTTGGAGAGACTAAGGAAATTATTCTGTATATTCAGTTTTAACTCGTTAAAAGGCTTATAAGTTATAAAAAGGCAATGGTCATTGTGTTAAGTAATCCTTCAATTAGATACAAAGGTGATCAAAAAAATGTACTTCAAGCACCCTGAAATCCAAGCTTGTTGGCTTTCACTTAGAAAAAGTGCTAAAATAATCTTCCATCAAATGAAAGCCCAAAAAAATATTTTGTCCAAAAAATAATGAAAAAATAAATAAATGATTTATATTTGGAAAGGTTTTATGTCTTCCCCATGATATCAAAGAAATTGCATGGGAAGCGAGATTTGTAGAAAGAAGAAAGTGCTTGAAAAAAGTTTTACAAAACAAACTCAGATTACAGAATAGTTTAATCCCACATATGATGACATTAATTCCTACAGACAATCGTGCTCCATCCTGAAAAATGAACAACATGACAGCATGTATAGAACCAAAATACACCATGCTTCACACAAATTTGCACACTCGGCCTCCCCGTCCCCTCACAAATGGAAATAGCAGAGATATGATAAGGAGAGAAGCCCATTCAGGTGTTTAGACAAAGCAGCGCTAACAGTATGATGCCAAAAAACTCCAACATCTATCTATGGCAGAGTTCTCTGTATGGGGTTGAGAGGCTATCTATTGCTCTAGCGAACAAGATTATAAATGAAAAGCAGGATACATTTACCATTGAGAGGGCAATAGCATTTAGGTCATGATCAACCCCACATAATTATTACTGTAAACATAATAAGAAAGGAAAATAGACTAGCTCTAACGAAACCAGTATCTAGGCCAAAAGGAGAACAAGATATAATAGAAAGGCAAGGTACATTTAATGACTGACAAGGCAATAGCATCTAGCTCATATTCAACCCAACATTATTAATATTTAATATAAAGAAAGGAAACCTGACTAGCTCAATGTTTTTGACTCTCTCTGCATTTTTAATTTATCGTCTCTATGCCTTTCGACAGAAATATGAAACAATTCCATAACGTGCATGTCATGCTTTCTAGTATCAAAATCAAGGGCAGAGGATTTCAAGCCAACTAAGCACCACCAGATCACTTCACTGGAATCCATCAAGGGAAGGCCAACTATGCTTGTAGACTGCCAGAACACGTCTTGATGAAAATTTTCTAGATCTAAATCAGCAATCACCACAGATGACATTTAAAACTCTTTTCCCTCAAGTCATACCCATTTGTTAATCAGTTGAGTGGCCAGAATTTTCTGAAAACATCAGGTTAACCGATCAGTACTTGAAGTATTGAAGTATTAAAGTCAAAACTTATGTCCTTTAAATAGCTATTTGATGAAAATGAATGCTTAAAGGTCTGGATCAGTGTTTTGAGATTAATAACATGCACTCCCCGGTATCTCCTTGGTCAGGGGAGACAGGGAATTCAGCTTGCTACACGACCTACACTGCTTCCTACTCATGTTAATTCATACGCTACAAGAAAGCTATCTTCTAATACTTACCAGACTACCTACCATATGACTAAGCCTAGCATTATGTAATCTTTTCAGCAGTTATAAACCATACACCACCATCACAGCATATATCAATTATCTTTGCCAACTCATCATGTAATATAACTTGCATCACTGCACCATCATTGTACAGGACTCAAGTTCTTGAATCACGCAAATTGTCCACATCTTAATCCACAAACTCACATCATCAACCATGAGGCATGCCAACAGAGTACCTCAACACAGAAGGTCTTATCCTCAAATATAAAACCCAAAAGTAACATGTTCTACAATATGCAAACATAAATTGTGTCTTCCAGTGCCAACTAATTATTAAATTTCAAAGAATTCAAGTAATTAGGACAAGAATAGTTGAATAAACAGATACCGGAAAATTCCTGGCAAAGAACAGCAAGTTTTCCAATGAAATGAAACCACCGCCCCTGAAAACACATATAACATTAACAGTCAGCAATGCATTGTGCATTGTAGCAACAACTGTAGAAAAGAAGATTTACCTAAAATCAGTGGATGGGTCCTTTCCTTGCCAACCCATTTCCTTCCACTGTTCTGATATTAAACCACGAAGTTCCTCTTCTGGAAAGGCAGCATGCCACAGTGCCCTTAGAGCTTCCTAAGACAGTGCAACAAGGTAATGCAAAAAAAATTTAGCTTGTTAGAAGCATAATTTGATTTATTTGCTGCACCAAATAAATAGTGTTAAAAAAAAAATGTGAAAGTCGACATAAAATTTACCTGGTGTTCCAGAATAGAACTATCATATGCAACATCTATGCGGCTTTGAAGCCTCTGCAAGCCTTCCTCCTGATGGCATATAAATTGAAGGACTTACAAGATAATAAATGGTGTGAACAATCAGCTCTTTCAATAGAATTACCATTAATGGGCATAATAGGGACAAAATGAAAATATAAACACCGATGCAGCTGATAGCACTAAAGAGCAATGTAGAAACTAAACAGAGTGCATATAAAAGGTACAAGCAGAACTGTTGGTAAAAAAAAGGATGCATGAACAAAGGCTATCTTTTAACCTCAGTAATTTCTGTATAACATGGGTCATTGGACAGTGCATTTAATAACCCAGGTTCAGGGAGATAAAGAAGATACTGATAGAAGGAACACTAATCTGTTTAAACAATAAAATGCAATAAAATACAAAAAATTAGTCACAAAATTAGCAAATTATTACCTGAGCTGGAGTTAAATCAAATGAGGGACGAGCATCGCTCTCTCGTCTCTGTGCACAAACACAAGAAAGACCTCGACCAAGCCATGCTGCTGAGCCTGCCACAACTTCAGCTGTAACAAAATGAAAGCACCTAAGACCTACCAATATAAATTTTTATCTTCAAACAGAAAATGCGACACGGCAATCAATAAAAGCACTTAGTGCTTAACTCATTTGCCATACCAAACAACCAAGGGCTCAAGTTATAAATAGGCGAGCACAATCTGACAACAGTTCTTTTATCTAAAGACTTGACATATGAGCATGTCAGAATACTCTGCACAAGCATCCACTGTTTATGTCCAGCAAAACAAAGAGGGATGAATAAGCAGTTCCCAGATGAAAGTAAATATTCCACATTCTGTTGACTGTTTAAAAGAGGCCTGAGATTAGAGCAGTCCATCTAGGACCAATCATCAAAGTAGGGACTACAATATCTACCTGTGGATATTTGAGTTCAAGTTCAAAGACGTGTATACAGAAGCCAAGCGAAAATGGTTGATTATCAAAATTGAGCTCAGAACATCCAAATGTCGAGCAAAATCTAACACGTTATTTTGTTCAGAACAAAAAATTGTACATTTAAAGTAGGATAAAGCAAAATTTGAACAGTGCACATAGTTTAGAAACCTTAAGGTAGCTCTCCAGTCAAATCGGCATGCCATTGGAGATCTGCCGAGGGAAAATTAATAATACAGTAAAAAGAAAGTGAGAGATAAAAAGGCAACACCAGGCTGGCACAGTCATTTTCTAGCATTGTGATACTAGAAAAGCGTTACAGTCCAAAAATTAATCGCACGAAGAAACTTCCGAGATTAATTAGAGATCGCCATCTCATCTCAAAGCAGCTCACCCGCCCGATCAAGCCAATCCAAACAGTCCATAGTCATAATAATAGGTGAAACCGCAGACACACGTCTCGATTCAAATCCACCATCCGACTCCAATACGCTGGCTGCTAACAGTGACAGTTTGAAGACAAAAAGCTAAAAGGACACTTCGCTAGAGAAAAATCAGACAAGAATACCTTCCCGTCGAAGCAAACTTTCGGGATATTAATTTTTTACACACAGAGAGAAGGAGAGAGAGAGAGAGAGAGATGCATTATGCAACAGTAAATACCTGAAGTTGAATGGCAGGTGTTGCCTCTCTCGATGCCTTGAGAAATCCTCCTGACGGCGACAAACGACCCTCCCCTATCTTCCATATTTATTACCTCCTTCACCAACCAAGCGACTACAGCACCATCACCATATACCCCACGGAATCCCCACCGCAGAATCTCAAACCCTCACGGACGCGACCTCCACCCTCCGCAATGCTAGCCAGCGAGGGCGCCTACGGTCCTAGAAGAGCGCCAATCGAACCGGACGGTACCGGATTAGCTCCTCCCGAAGCTCGCACGAGGCAAGCAACGCGACTCGTCCCCACCGGGAACGATCCGGAAACGCCAATGCCTGCCGGCTAGAGCAGAGAACCGGACGCGAGGCCGGCTCGAGTTATCCGGAGATCTCCGGAATCGAGCGGGAGCGAAGCCGGGAGCTCGACGGAGAACCGCCGGAGACGGAGGCGGGGGCTCCCCTCCGGTGGACGGCGAGCGGGGCGGAGATTCTCCCGCGAGGAATGGCGGATGTCTACCGGGATTGTCCGAGGCTAGGGTTTCGAGATCTGCCATGGAAGAAGCTCCATCGAGCAGTTACAGAGAGACAGAGAGAGGGAAGAGAGGGAGGGGGAGGTTTCTCTCTCTAGGCTTACGGGTTTCTCGCTCTAGAAATGGCTTCTGTATGCGCTTCTCTCTCTCTCTCATCCTCGCTTTGGAGGAGGTGGGGGGGCGCTTTTTGTAATTCGCGTTCTGTGCGTGCGTTTGGAGATGGAGAGAGCGAGCGAGAGAGAGAGCGGCGATCACGACGTTAATGAATTTAATTACTTTAATTTAATTTGATTAAAGGACGGGAAGGTGAATTGAATTAGATTTAATTGGATTATATTTTGGGATTTAATTAGTCACTGGAATTGAAATCGAGCGGACCGCGTGGAGTGGAGGGCGACGATAACGGTAATCAGGGGGTTGACGGGGGGAGCGCCGGTTGAGCTGTTTTCCTCCTAACCGAAACCGAAATGCTTGGGGGAAGGGAGGCAGGCAATCAGTGCCCTCCATCCAGACATTTGTTAATTTTTAATTTGAAAGAGATTAGAATTTAAAAAATAAGCTAATTATTTGTGACACGAGAACGGTCGTGCACTGGGGTAGTGGGAACTATAGTTTGCGTGCTTTGGTTACTTAAGAAATTCCCATGGGGTTTCAATTGAATTATCTCTTCTCGAAAGTCGACATGGCGATGTATGATCTTCACCGCCAAAACTTAGCCGATGCTTTGAGTATCAAATGTTTGTTCAAGAATTTCAGTTTAGTGATTATACAGATAGATTGTGTGTTTGCAAGATATTTTACATGATGAGTTAACTATATGATTATAACACAGAGTGTATCTGATTGATTGAAAAGTGAGATATACACACATTCGATCGATCATCGCATTCCACGTGGTGCATCACTTGAAATATTTCGCGATGAATTAGGTAATGACTACGTGTTCTAACTCCCAAAAATGATGATATTTGATTCATCTCTCTACGCTTTTTGCCTCGTGTCTTGTTAAATCCATGGATCTAGTAGAATATTTATAATATTAAGGAACCTTTTCTCACTTTCTTCTTTAGAGTAATTTACTTTTTCAGCTCATCATGGTGAAAATGGCATAGGTCAATTTCAATCCGCATGACCTAGACCTCTCTTTCGTAAAATCCATCTCATTGACGACTCTAAATCTTTATGGCTCACCTAATCATATTTACTACACATAACAATCGATCCATCAACTACGATTGTCTCAAATTGATGACGGACGAACTATCAAAACTTATAAGAATCTAACTGAACGGAACCAAACCATTAGTTGCTATCCTTATAATTTAAAGGGAGAGGTAAGGGATTCAAATCTCCACCTTTTCAGATAGAGTTAAAATGGAGACATTAATTTTATAGAAATGGGTTTCGACTTTCACGTTCTACAAAAAAATAGGAGAAAAGTGTGATAGTAAGTATTAGAATAGGAATATAAAATAAAACTAAATAGGACCAGAAAAAAAAAAAAAAAAAAACTAGGGCGAACATTGAACGTGGAACGTTAAAATTGAAAACTCCACGCGGTCAGATCCCGTTCTCCATCGAACCGTATCGTAATAGACGCAACCGGACATGACCAAGAAAAGAGGAAAGTACGAAAAAATTTTAAATTCCTCGACGAAGGGCTCTTCTATTTTTTTATGTTTTTTTCGGGGGAAGCGAAATAACGGAATCACCCTCGTTAGGCAAAGGGGTCGAAGTGGGGAAGAATAGGGTCGCAATCACATGGGGTGTTCCACCGAGGGTGGGGCCCCAGCCGGCGACGGGCGTCATCGAGTTCATTTAATCTTTTTTCCGTGGGGGCCCCACGACACATGAGCCATCATCCTGTACTTTGGCACCGTTTGATGTGGAGAGGCCGCCCCCACCGAACAGGAGCCGTCCAGATCGGCCCCACCTCGCATGGGGGGCCGAGCGGGACGGTTCCCCCATCCGTCCGGGGGTGGCTTTACGTGCGATTCGCGCGCACACGCCTCACCTCGCTTTTGCCCGCCTCGCCCCGCTCGCTTTGCCTTTGGAAAAGGGGAAAAGCGCTTTTCGCCATGCGAACCCCGGAGCATGCTTCGGTTCCCGATTCCATCAACAAC
This sequence comes from Eucalyptus erythrocorys, assembly GCA_014182555.1. Classification (NCBI taxonomy): domain Eukaryota; kingdom Viridiplantae; phylum Streptophyta; class Magnoliopsida; order Myrtales; family Myrtaceae; genus Eucalyptus; species Eucalyptus erythrocorys. The sequence continues at coordinate 26,336,547 of CM024600.1, read as the reverse complement.
CAGCCGTGCCTTTTGTAAAGCCCGTCTTCCCTTCCTTTTCTTTTCCTTTTCTTTTCCTTTCTCTTTTTCCTCTTCTCTCTCCCTTCTTCTTGGAGAGAGAATGGATCGGGGTCTCGAGGATGTCGGCACTTTGTTAAGCATGGCATTAGGAGGTTGCAAAAGTAGGCCATCCTATGTTCATGGCTTGTGAATAGGGGGAAGATCTAAGGGGAGTGATTAGGTGGGTTAAATCTCGATTCGACCGGACGAGGTTAATGAGTGAATTACGTGGGAGGGACAGCGAGGATGTTGGCCTAAATGACTTTAAAATTGATTTGGAGTCTAGAAGGTCTATCTTCTTAGTGATTTTCTTCTCGAATTGTGAAAGAGTGCAAGTCTCACAAGTTTTTAAGTTGACCCGAAGTTAAGGAGGATTATATTCGGTTGTCCACTTCATGAGGTCATAGTGGCAAACTACCGCAATCTAGGATGATATTTTAAGAGGCCGACCCATGGCTTCGGTGTCCATGTAGTTTGATGGGGATGATGCAATGGTGGAATAAACAAGTTTGCAAATCAAAAATCTTATAGAAGTATCACATCTTCGTGATATCACTAAAAGAGATAATCACAATTGTCGCATCTTCTTACCTTATATCATGATTATCTTATCATCTGAAATGAATAACGACGTTACGATCAACCATTTATACTAATTTCTAGGACTTTATGAGTGTGCTTTGCAATTTTTTGAACTATTTCGATCTTACATTTAAAATGAAATAAAGAGAAAGGTAATTTGACTTTTTTCCTTTTTTATTTCAATATTATTTTCTTTGTCTTGTACTTTTCATCCTAGCTAAAGCTGCTCTAGAAAACTATGGTGGCCCTCAGGCTTCATTCAAGGAAAAATCTGAAAAATAGTGAAATTCCGATGGTACAAAGAACCTACCCATACGGATCGACATTCGTGCCATTTTTATTTAAACTAAGGCAGAGTGTATCTTAATTAGTCATTTGTCCTGTAATTAATCGGTCGTTACCCATGTGTCACAAAGTTTGGACAACTACGTGGCATTGTCTTGTGGGGTTATTTTTTTATTTGTTCTTTCGTATCAATCTTTTCAACCAGGGTTCCTTTCTTTTTGGTTTCGGTGCTAACGTACAGGTTGAACCCTCGTGGTGCGATACTATTTATATTTCAGGCATGCATTACAATGTCGCCCAAAATAATTAAAAATAAATAAATATGCCACCTATGTTAACCTTAATTTACTTATAAATCGGCGGGCGTAGAGTTTTTGCTTAGGCGGGCTCCCACCTGACTTTTAGGATAATGAAAGGGATAAGAATGAGCAGAGGAATATATGATTGAGATTATATCTGAAATTTAAATCAATTTACAAAAAAAGAGAGTCTTATATTATAATGATAACACTTATCCTCATATATCCGATGTTAAGCATGCTTAGATGATAAAACTACTAGAATGGGTGACCTAAAAAAGTGCCATGTGTACACCAAAGAACAAAATCGTGATGGTTGATATAAGATGGATAACGAGGATAATGCCTTGATTGAATTAACCCAAGGTTGTTGTAACATGGTATCAAATGAGAACCCCTTCAGTAGGTGTGGTTTGGGATGAATCATGCTGAAGTTGATGGACTTGTAATGACCCTATTCAATGAGGGTGAGGAGCGGTCACAAAGGCTAGAGGGGTAAAACAAAGAGTGGCTTCAAACAAGTTTATAGAATAATGAATAGGGCATGAATGAATCGAATCGCACCAAATAAGGAGAAAGCGTTTCTAAGCAAATTTGGAATTAGCTCATAGATCTTTTGACATAACTATAACACCTTTTGTTGGAACTCAAATGTTAGACATGCTTAGGTGAAACTATGAAAGCACAATCATGACGAATATCCTGTTGAAAAAGTATCAATCATAATCCAAAGGAACCATGAAATTCGATATGAAATAGGTCAAGGCGAACAATACATCGAGTGAATTAATTCAAACCTGCCGCAAATTACGTGTTATAAGAGCCTATAAATGAGCCCAGATGAGTTTGTTTTCAAATATGTTTTCGTTTGGTAGTCTTTCTAAATAAATAAATAAATAAATTTTGAAATGGGACCCAAAGTGCCATCTTTTTTGTAAATAAGGGTTCAAAGTGGATCTTATTTGAAATAAAGACCTGAAGTACCATCACTTCCTCTTAATGGCTTGAAGTGAATGTTGTTTTAAATGAGATAATGGATAAAATGATTATATTCGTTTTAAATAAGAACTTGACTTTATGTCGATCGAGGGTATTTTCATCATTTTCCCCTTTTTCTCTTTCCTTTTTCTTTTTTCATAATTGCCAACCACCAGTAATGCCCACAAAGGGCTGGGCAAGCGTTGCCCTCATCGACCATAGGCGAGGGACGACCTTGCCTAGGTGAGGCGACACTTACCTAGGGGCCATCCGCTAGGTCAACCTGCGCTGGCCCCTCGCCTAGGTGAGGGTTGGGCGAACTCATTGGCCACTAGCAACGGGCGAGGGTTGGCCTTGCCTGGGGCCGGTGCGGACTAGGCTACCTCGTCGGCCGCTGGTAAGGGCCAGCAAGGCCACCCTCGCTAGGTCTAGCGAGGGTCGGCCATGAGCAAGGCCTAGGCGAGGGCTTGCAGGCCCTTGCCGACTGCAAGCAAGGGCCAACCTTGCGAATGGTCCCTAGGTGAGGGATGGCCTCACTTGGTGTGGTTGGCCTTTGTTGGTGAGGGCGACCCTTGCCCAACCCTCTATGCCCGCTATCGGCGAAAAGGAAGAAAAGGAACCGGAAAAAAAAAAAAAAAAGAAAAGAAAAAAATGGGAAAATGCCAAATGAAAAAAATACCCTTGACCGGTCAGAAAATTTAGTCAGCTGATAATTGGTAATATCGAATCCTTATTTGAAACAACCAAAGCCACTTTAGGCCTTTATTTGAAGCAATCAAGACCACTTTATATTCTTATTTAAAGCAAGGGAAAAAACCATGAAAAACCCCAAACTTTACCCCGAGTGACACATTTACCCCGAACTTTTTTTTGCACCGTGAAAAATCCCAAACTTTCAATCTGTGATACATTTACCCCATAAGGGCATTTTTGTCTTTTTTAATTTTTTTTTTTTTTTTTTATTCCTTCTTTTTCTTCCCTCTGCCGGCTATGGCGGAGCCGACGGAGGGAAGCCGGCTCCGGCGAGGGTCGCCCTCGCCGGCATGGGGCGAGGGCGGCCCTTGCCGGAGTCGGGCGAGGGCCGCCCGACGCCGGATCCGGCGAGGAGGCCCTCGCCGGCGTCGGCGAGGGCATCCCTCGCCGGATCTGCGCGGGTGAGGGCACCCCTCGCCGGATCTGGCGTCGGCGGCCCTCGCCGCGTCGCGAGGGTGGCCCTCGCCGGATCTGGGTCGGGCGGCCCTCGCCGGAGCCGACTTCCTCCGCCGGCTCCGCCATGGCCGGTGGAGGGAAGAAAAAAAAAGAAAAAAAAGAAAAAAAATTTTAAAAATAAAAAGACCAAAATGCCCTTCAATTTTGGGGTAGATGTGTCACACTTGGAAAGTTTAAGGTTTTTGGTGTCGCAAAAAAAAGTTTGGGGTAAATGTGTCACGGTTTGGAAAGTTCGGGGTTTTTCACGGCGTAAAAAAAAGTTCGGGATAAATGTATCACTCGGGGCAAAGTTTGGGGTTTTTTGTGATTTTTTCCCTTAAAACAAAGTCTACTTCGGGCTCTTACTTGAGAAAATAAGGGCACTTTGAGTCCTTTTTTTAAAAAAAATTTCCCTTCTAAATATTTAAAAAAAAACGACTTTTATAAAAGTATTTAACAGATCAACTATTTCCACAAACCGAACGCATCATTGTTCACATTTAATCTAGGAACAATCAAATCGCATCACATCAGTCTAGTAAAACTAGTTAGCACATCTTGTATTATTCAAAGTACATATGATAGGCAACATGTGTATGGAAGGCCCCCAAGCAACTAAGAAATGGAGAGTTTCCACGTCCGAGCATTGAAATCTAGATTCCTAGTTACTTCCCAAGTTATTATGAGGGTAACATGGACATGGGCAAGTACTTAAAAGGTTCAAGGAGAAAACAGGCGGGAGAACCGCCTTGGGGTGAAAGACCCCATGCTGTCCTCCGTATCAAAAAGATAAAGATAAACAGGAAATTTAGGGGCTCTACGGTAGGAAAGGTAAACTCCACGTTAGGGTATGATGCATACTGTGGCTACTTTCAGATAAGCTGGTTTAATAGCCACCCACGCTTGAGGTGAGTAGGGGTGGATGAAATACCCATTATTGTGTTAGCACGCCTTACAGCACTGCTTGCAACTGTAGGCTAGCACCATATCTCTGGTTGCAAGTAGTGTTATTCAAAGTATATATGATAGGCAACATGTATATGGAAGGAGCCAAAGCAGCTAAGAAATGGAGAGTTTCCACGTCCGAGCGTTGAAATCAAGATTCCTAGCTACTTCCCAAGTTATTATGAGGGTAACATGGAGAGAGTACTTTTACAGTGGGAAATTTTCACAACATGAGGCAGGAAATTTTTTGATCGCATGCTCAGAAGGTGGGGCCAAAGTAACACTATGCATGTGAGTCTAGCCCTTTTTCCTGGCACGTACAAATATGACTATAAATGATAGCCCGTAGGATTTACCAACAAAGGAGAAATAAACGAAAATGCAAGCGCTTGGAAGTAACAAGCAAAAGGAAAGATCTCGTATTATTAAATTGAAAAGAGATAATTAACACAAATAAATACAAAATTCAACATTGTAAAGAAAAGATTTGAAGAGTTTTCGAAAGTTGAGGTTCAATTTTACGAAGATGGTAGGTGTTTTAGGACAAGTCTCGACTAGGCCCAAAGTATCAAGTTAAAAAATATCCAGGCTCCATTCGTATGTGGTAAAAGATTCAGACCAAGCCTCGCCATTGGAGGGCTAGCTTGTGCGGAATTGTTAGGTCATTAGGTTCATAATGAGATCTTCTTTTTATCGATGCCAATTCATGTACAATAATTATATCAACGTAGAAATTTCGCAACGAATATATCTAGGACACTTGTTAAACATTCAAATAAAGAAAGCATGCCGTTTTTAGAGTAATGTATTTCTCATGTTTATATAGAATCAATGTATTGAAAATAAAAACATATATTTAAAAGGTGGTTGCTCATTAACAAGAACCATACAAAAATTAATAAATAAAGATTGCACATTATCGCATTTTCTCTTATTATTGTATTTTACTTGCCTACTTGATGCAATTGCACGCACATCTTGTGTTTAGGGGGTATGTAATCATTTGAAGCTCATTCATGTGTTTGTTTGTTTGTTTCTTTTATGATAATTTAAGCATTTGAAGAGACAAAGCCTTATCTTGTAACAAAGAAAAAAATTAAATATATTAATTATCCTATGAAAAAAGAATATTCAATCCATTATGCACGTTGCGTGTATAAAAAAACTTAGAGATTCCGTGCAAGCATGCAAGTCCAAGTCTCGTCAATTATACACCGAGAAAAGAAAATCCCAAAAGCATATATGATGCCTATACAGTAATTAAAATATAAAAAAAAATCCCAGGAGAACAAATAATTTACTAATATTGTTATAAATATTAACAATGCCGTCAATTACAGTAGTTATATTAAAGTAGGATTTTGTTCACAACATTCAAATAAAGAAAGTGTGCAATTTTCAAAGCATTGTATTTCTCGTATTATGTAAATCATTGTATTCAGAATGAAAACAAATATTTAGAAGGTTGCCACTTATTAAAAATACCTAAAAAAATTAATAAATAAAAGTACATATCATCGCATTTTTTGTTTTCTCTACTTGATGTAATTACACGCACATCTCATATTATTAGAGGGGCTGTGATTATTGGAAGCTCATTCAATTTTTTTTCTTTTTTAATTATATAAATCGTCCTATAAAAAAAAATTCAATCCATGATCCACATTGGTGTACAAAAAACTTAGAGATTACTTGCAAGCATGCAAGTCCGAGTTCCGTCGATTACATTCCAAGAAAAGGAAATCCCAAAAGCATATGCCTATACAGTAATTAAAATCATAAAAAAAAAAAATTCCCATCACAACTATTTATTTATTTATTTATCATTATTGTCGTTGTTATTTATTCTATTAAATTGACATTGACTACCAACCAAGGTAATCATTGCGGTCAAACTGATCCGAATGGGGGTTTGACCTGCAAAGACCCTATCAAATTTCGACAAGATCCGGTCAAATCTGCATTGCTAAATATGGTCGGATCTCTCTACCCGCATTGAATGAGCAAACGCCATCTTTTCCATCGATCCATGGAGTTTTTAGTTAACCTAGGTTGGCACGAAAATTATTCCATTCCTCCTCGGAACTTGGTCCGATTTATACTGAATTAAATTACATATCTGATACATTGTATCATAAGATATCCTATGATTTACCCATTTTTTAACTAGTGATTTTAGTCCAAATATTTCATTCAAAAACATGGCTTTGCACGTCGATGTGGGTTTTGCAAAGATCAATGGTGATCAACTGTAATTAATTGATTCTTCCTTATTAGAATAAAAATAATTAATTGATTAATGCATCGAAGGGCCAATCTTACGTGTTTGTATCGGGAAAACGCAGTTTGACGGTGATCGATTGCGAATATTGAAATTGTGAATTAAGATTAAAAAAAAAGTTTTTTTTGGGCCATGTAAGAATTCATGGAGTTTGTAGCTCTCACTCTACACATTATTCGGTCACGAAAGTTTGTGTGTTCAAATAAATATGGTGCCTTTTGCTCAGAGTAATCTTAAAGATCATGCCTATTTTTGTGTGGATGGATTTTTGCTAATGCATGTTCAAATTTCTAGTGTCATGAAAAATGATTAGGCTCTTTTGATTGATTATTTCTTATATTTATATCACTAATTTACTTTGTGATAATAGTCAATCAAAGTCAAAATAATCCATAATTTTTTTTCGAGAAAATTCCCTAAAAATTATATTGTGCTAATTAAGTTATAAACTTTTTGACGATTAGTCAATGTAACATTTTGATCAATTTTCATTTGAAATTAACGACATGGACATTGGGTATCTTACATGGCACATCCGACATTAATGTGGATAATTTTTTGAATATTTTCTTTTCATTTTATTGTTAAGGGCTGGCAAGGGGCTGCTAGCCATTGAGGAGGGCCTACAAGTCCTCGCTAGCTGTTGGGAAGGGTTGTGGCTCTCCTTGGCCACTAGGCAAAGCTTGGGGCCCTCACTGGTCACATGCAATGACAATGAGGCCTCTTCGGATCTAGGGCGAGGGGTCATGGCCCTGCCTAGCTTTGAGTGTGGGCTATGAGCCCTCTTGCACAGCTGACAAGGCTTGCAAGTCCTCAATTGGCGATTGGGGTTGTTGGACCTCGCTACCTTTAACACGCAAAAAAAAAAAAAAAAAAAAAAAAAGAGAGATAGAAAAGAAATAATAAGAATATTCATAAAATTTTTTTAAAAATTTTATGTCATCATCGGCATGCCACATAGGATGATCGATGTCCATATTATCAATTTTCAGCTATAATTGGCCTTATAGAATATATTGATAAATTATCAAAATGTTTATGATTAAATTAGCCAAATTAGAATATTTTAAACAAAATTGATGAAAGTGCAATTGTTTAAAGAATCTTTTTAATAGCTATCAGATATTTTTTCTTGAAATGCATGAAACTTGAGAACAGGATAGCTAAAGTCGTGCCTTATATTTTGTAAGTGGAATAGTTTTATAGAGATTTTTTTTTTTTTTTAAGACAAAAAAGGCATATTGCTGTTTATGTCAAGCGCAAAGGGTCATTCTATCTGAAGATCCGTCGGTAAAAGTTGAATCAAATTGACATGAATGTACCTACAAAATAATAATCTAGGTATTATTATTCTATAAATCCAACATACATGCCAACTCCAATCTCCATTTCATTGCTATCAATCGAAGCATTCATCATTTCTCTCCAACATATATATAGTCACGGAAACCACTGACACAAACGTCGGCCGTTCTATGAGATTCAAACGGCTTTGGCATTGAAGTAGAAAAATTTTAATCTTTTTAATCTTTTAATTTTTTTTCGTTTTTTTCTTCTAATTTCGGTAAGGCTAGTGACCCTTGCCCAAAGTCCTCGTTAGATCTAGATGGAGGTCGTGACCCTTGCCTACAACCAACGAGGTCATTGGCCCTTGCTCGTGGTCGTGAGGGTCATCGGCTCTTGCCCAATCAACATGTAAACGACCAATGTCCACATTGGTAACTCGGCGTGGATCAACCAGCCTCATCACCCAAAAATAAAACTAAAAAACAGTAAAAATTTATAAAATAAATTGAAAATTTTAAAAAAATTATAAAAACTGTTTACATTAGCGCCAACTGTCAAAAGAAAGCAAAGAAACTCATGTAAACGACCAATGTCCACTTTGGTAATTTCCGACTAAAATTGGCAAAAGAATCGCATTAGCAAATCGTCAAAAGTTTTAAGGACTCAATTGAAATAATTGAAACGTTTATACTAAATTGACATTCGTCAAAAGCTAATTTTTTTTAACACCACTCACACGTGTATCTTTACATGTGGTGAGATCGCAAATCCACCGTGTTCTTGAACCCGCCCTGCCTGTGAGAATCTCGCCAAGCACATGTTTTCGCTCATGGTGCTGCGGTTGCCCTAGGTCCCTTTGTCCCCCATCCAATGATCCTGCGTGGCCGATCAGACGATATAGTTCTTACATCGACGTCGCTGGGGGACTAAAATGAGAAATCGATCCATAATTCAAGAGAGAGTACGCAGAAAAAATGGTGGGGGCGAGAGGGAGAGAGCGAGAGCATACATCTTTTGCCGAACACATCTTCCATCTCTTTCTTCCTTTTTCTCTTTTTTCCTTCGTTCTTCTTCCGCTCCCACTCGATTCAGGTCAGGTAGGTGGATGGGACTTGTTAGGCAAAAGTGACCAAACAGCTTTCGTACGCCACGAAAGGGCCCCCTTCGAGAATCCTGTGTCACCCACACATTGGATTGCTCCTGGTCTTTATGAGCTGTCGAATTTGTGCTTTGGATATGTTTTGTTTAATCTGCTTTTTTTTTTTTTTTTTTTTTTTTTTTTTTTTTAAGATTATCCTTTTTGGTTAGGCCTACTTTCCACCTTTTCTCTATGCCTAAAGAAATAATTGTTATGAGTAGTCAAAGCTTGGGGGTTTCCTCCGTGGAACAAAGGAAGGGAGAGAGGAGGGGAGTTAGAGGGTCACTTTGAATCGTCTCTTTTTAGGCTTTTTGTAAGTGGGAAAGAGAGGCTTCTTGGCCTTTTCATCTTAATATAAGATAGTTCAGCGACTATGATGAATAATATATCTTCAAAATACTCATTAGGTCTTCATAATGCTTGGCTGGAAGCTGTAGGACGATTCATTATGCATGGTAACGAAATTCTATTAATGTTGGAGAGCTGATTGATTAAGGGATAATTATGCAAATGGTTCTTGAATTTTGACTTATGTGTAATGTAATTCTTGAACTTTTGATTTATTTAATGTGGTCACTAAATTTCAGAATAATGTGCACTGTAGTCCTTTGACTTTTCTATTTATTTAGTGTGATATTTAGCTTTTTGGTAAATGTTCAATTCGGTTCCTGGATTGTATGAAAATATTCATTGTTATCTTTCCACTTATTCAAGTTGAGAGACAACTTTAAACATTTTCATGTAGTGCATGGATTAAATTGAACATGTACCAAAAGTTCGGGACTATATTAGATAAATAGAAAGTTCAGGAATCACATTATACATTAAATTAAAATTTAGGAATCACATTGAGTAAAATAAAAGTTTAGAGAAGGCTTGCACATTAGATCAAAATTCGGGAACCATTTGTGTCATTTTTCTATTGAATAAACAATGCCAAATTATTGTTGATTGATATGATTGAACATATCTATGCTAATGAAGATCTTTAAAGCACTATGTACAATAGGAAGACTATGATTTATTGATTGGAAGTTCATTAAAATCAGGAAAAAAGCTCGTTTCATGTGTACATATTAAAAATTTGATCAAGTTTGATATAAATCATTTAGTGTTTCAGTTTTCACAATAATATTTGCCTCCAATGCGTTTCTAATTTCCATTTAGAGGTTAATTTATATTATGTTAGATTTTAAACGGGTTTAATCTACCTCGATGGATTGACCTGACCCGTTTACTTGGTTTATCATGACAAAGAGAAGCTGATTGCTCAGTTTTCATACAATGTGAGGGATTATGCAAATGTAACATCTCGACATGATTCCACCTTCGTAATGTTTGCATTAATCCAAGGTTTAATGAAGGGTCTTCTTCTTCTTCTTTTTTTTTTTTTTGGTCAGTCTTATTCTATTCCTACTTTACACTCACTCTCAGACTTTTGCAATATCTCTTGTAGAGCGTGGGAGTTGAAGCCCACTCCTGAAACTTACGCATCCCCACCCCATTCTCCTGACCACTGAGGCGAATCCCAATGGTTTGAAAGGTCTTCTTCTAAAGTGCATTCTTTTCGGCTGTAAATGAAGCAAAAGCTGATCATGATGGACAACCCATGTATACAAAAAAAGTGACAAAAGAAGGAATTCACTTACCTTGCTCAAAATGGGAGGGGGAGAGGCCTTTGCTCAAAAGCGGAATGCCTCAAAACATAGTACTACTGATGCAAAGCACTTGAAAAATGATGCAAAACTGAAGATCGAAATTGGTGAGCTAGACCGTGACATTTGGTCCTTGGTAGGGCCTAGGAACGACTTGGCGACTCGCTAGGCATGTGCAACTCAGATCCCGGATGGCCCAGCAGTGCGCGCTCGACGTGTGCCGGTAAAGGTTGAGCACTAGCTTCATTATGATCAAGTTGATCACTAACTGTAAATGTGAACTAGGCTTTCAATTGGCGGATTAAACGCATGTCTCACTAAATCATCTTGTAATAAAAAGGTCTCACGCTTTGTAAAATGAGAGACCTTCACCACTGTATGCTTGTTATTCACTACTATTCCAACTATCCCGTTTTATACTGTAAAGGTTCGAGAAGTTCTGTTCTCGCGGTTCGTGAAACCTCTCGCTATGACAGTCGTTTTAATTACAGCCATTGACGCTTCTGTAAGCTCTAAGTCCATGAAAACGATCAATAATTCTGCATATTTTTGTCTACCAAATGCAGTTGTTGGCTACAGAGGGCATCTCCAAGGTTGGTCCAAAATCGGAATGATAAGAGTGAGAATACGATGCCGGTCAAACTGAGTTTTATGCAGATTAAAGTGGCGAATACCGAATCGTTTCAACCGAGGATCTTGATCAGTACTAGCAGAACCACGTCTGCTAAGAGAACGTGTTCATTTTGGATGATTGGACTGTGAATAGAGGGAAACCGAGTACCCATATGCTGATAGGGAGGCGGGCTGTGCCGTGATAGCTCTTTCAACCATTTTTGATTTTAAACATCTTTGTTGCAGGTTTGAGGCCCCTCCGTCAGGGCAATGCCTACACTTGTTTTAGGGAAAAATTATTCAAAAGATTCTAAACCTATTGTATTCTTTTCAATTCAGTATTTAGTCTATTCAACCAATTTTGATTGAAAAATCCTAACGTGGCACTTTTTCAATTATTTAATAATATTTTCAATTTTTTTATGTTTATTCATTTATTTATTATTTTTGGGGTTCAGATTTGACCAACAAAGGTTGCCGCCCACAGGTGAGGGTTGGTTGACCCTCAGAAGCTTTGGCCGAGGGGCATGACACCCTCATCCAAGGTTGGTGAAGGTTGGCTGGCCCTTGCCCATGGTCGGCTAGATGCGAAATCCAAAAAATAAAAAAGAAAAAATCATAAAAAAAATATTATTTAAAAAGTACTATGTCAAGATCGGCCACATTAGCTATTTTAGGCCAAAATTGGTCAGATTGACTCAATTGACAAAAAGTAAAAATATTTAGAATTGAATTGATACAATGTGAACATGTTAGCAAAATTGAAAAATTTAAAACTGAATTAGTAAAAGTATAATAAGTCTAGGATTATTTGGACAGTTTCTCCCTTGTTTTAGTCATAGGATGCGTTTGGTTCGATTTTGGAAATGAGTTTTGGGTACAATGCAAATGTTGAAAGCTTGAAGCCCTAACTATCTTATCTATATCTAAAGCACCTAATTTCTCTGGACCATCATTCCCCATGGTTCTGAGGTCTAAGGCACTCTACATAGAGGAAAAGCGATTTTCGACGGGTTGAGAGCAATATGGAGATGCCGCCGATCAGTTTTATTATTCTAGAACGATTGAAATCTTGGGATCATATGTAGTTTTAAGACAATAAATTATCTAGACGCGCAGGAGGCAAAGGTGACTCGTCCATTACAAGCTTACAAATCGACGACCTGGGGGTTTTCGATAACGTGCGGCCAAAGGTTACCGCCTTCACGACGGCCTTCTCGCTACTGCATTTTCGATCGAGTCATTTAAATTCATTTATCATTTCATTTCGTAAAGTGTATGGTGGCGATTTTTATATATCAGAAGACGAAATTAGGCAAAAGATTCGGATCGTGTGGTGCCCCGGAAAGACTCCGGATGCTCGTGTGTTTCGAAAACATGAAATGCACGCATGCGCAATGATGGCATGGCATATGTGATGTGTAATGTAGTGTACCATAAGTGCAAAACCTTATGCACAGAATGCAATCACATCTTCAACCTTTTGATTGATTCGATTAAATTCCAAACCTTTACAGAAAGTGTAATCATAAACATTTTAAATGGTGTGATTAAGTTCTAAACCTTTAGGTAAAATGCAATCAAATCTAAAATCAATATTGCGACGCATGCACAATTTTCAAGTGCCAAATAGGTAATTTTAGGTATTGTTCATCAAAAGCACCGATTGAACCTTTTGTAAAACATTTAAGATTTAGTCGAACCGATTAAGAGGTTTAATATTTTATTGCATTCCATATATAAGATCTCAAATATCCGATTCAATTTCCCTAATGTGTTGAGCATGAGGAGGGTCACGCATTCTAAGGAACTTTAAGGATCGACTCCATAAAAGTCTGCTGAAAACGAGGCTCATCATGGGACAAATTATGTTATGTCTCGCTAATGATATGTCGTGTGATGAAGTATGTGGTGACGTGTCATATGATAATTTATTGTGTGACGACATGTCGTGTTGCGTGATAAGGTAATATATGATGATGACACATTTATGTATGCAGCATGTCATGTGATGGCCCAATGTGCTAGGTGACAACGGAGCTGTGTGGACCTTGATGGGGAAATGCGTATCTGTGTTCAAATGACTATATCCTTTGATTCTAAGCGTGTCCGCAGGTTTTGAAACGACCGAGCCATTTTCTTATTCGGGCCTGCAAATTTTCTAGGATGTCCTGGTGATGCTTTTCAGCAGTTTTCCCATAATATAGGGTCTGTAGAGTTGAAAATAGTTTTTATGAAATTAAGTATGGTTTCGAAGGTACTTTTATTAAGAAACTTGAGCGTGCACCGGGCTCTCGGGTCTCATATTAATCGATTGGCGTTTAGTTTTGACTTGAGCCCCATCAACTTCAGGTTAGGTCCGGCCTTCCTTATGATTCTTTCGGCATAAACCCTAAGGCAGGCCTTTTACAAGGGTGGCTCATAAAAGAATTCATTCGTGGGGCTATTTTATTTGTGATTTTGTACTTTTATTTTAGCTGGGTGATGGTTTATATAAATATGGAAATTCTATTTTTGATTCCAGCAATGATATCGACGTGTATTTTTAAGTATTTACATAAGTATGATAACGACCTATAACATTAATTCGAAAGAGGGCTTGAGATTTACCAGATCGTGAGGATATTTCCGTTGTGCTTAAGGAGAGTTTCGCCTTCGAATGTCCTCAAGGATTTCACTTAGAGAGAGAGAGAGAGAGAGAGAGAGAGAGAGAGAGAGAGAGAGAGTATATTGGGCTCATTGGGCCGGACAAGACAAACTTACGGATTTTGGAAATTTACTTGTCCAAGCCCAATTATTGTGTGGGCCCCCTAACGTTGGACCAGCCTGAAAGTGAAGTGGGCTTATTTCTCCATATCAACTCCATAACGTAATTTCGTTGCCTTGCAAACCCAACATAGTTTCAGCCGAAAAAAATACAATAAATAAACGATAAATAAAGACAAATTCTCTCTCAAATTATATTGAAAAATGAAAAAATTAGTAATTCAGCTATTGGCCTACATCACTTAAATGAAATCGTGAAATCGTTCGACAAACGGTTGGGTTGAATCGGTTTTAATTCAATTTGGGTTCATATTTAGATAGGAGACATTTTAAGTCATGAAATTGAGGATTGGGTCATCTCGGCCTTTTTTCGTTTCTAATTACCTTGTTTTTTTCAAGCGGAAGTTGGGACTCTTTCAGGTTCCTGCTAATTTTAGTTTCTCTCAAATTTTCCTTAGTTACTAATTGCATATTGTGGTAATTGCTATCTACATATATAATACAAATACTTAATTTCATATAATAATCATATATCAAATGTTCAAATACTTTGCATCACCTGATACACAAATAATATTATCCATTCTACAGCTATGATCGTTTAAGTTATATCATCAGAAATGTGGAAATCAAATCGTCATACCCAATTATGATTTGAAGCTAAATTAACCACTAAATTCCTATATCTTGCTGCCTTACTTGTTGGGATGACTAAGATCTGGTGAAATGCTTTTTTCCCATAAAATGAAGATGATGGTCACACTTAGCTCTTCTATTTTAAAATTAATTTTAACACCACAAAATTACTTTTCTAGTTTCAAAGATAGTGGAGTCATTTTGATCTTGTCATTGAAATCTTACCTCCACAATCTTAAAATAGCTTACAAAAGTTTCACGCCCATTTCAAACCAACCGATCATGAATCAATGTTTTCTAACCCCATGCACCTTTTTCCTTAATCTCCGAGTTTCCTAAATGATTATTTGGCAATTTGACTATCATGACCTAGTTCACTCTTCGCACATCCAGCAACTACTAAGGAGATTTAAATTAAGTGGTGGGACAATTATAAATTGACCAAAACCTGCAATTGGTCTAAATTGGTTGAATCGGCAGAATTCCCCAACTACCCAATCATCCATTGATCATTGAATTATTAAATTTCTCCAACAAAAATCACTAGTCCAAGCCCATTTAGTGGCCATCTAATCACTGGAGGAATATCACATTGCTTTACAAAAAGCATTAAAGAAGACAAAGAAGAATCTCATCATGCTAAAATTTGAAAACCAAACCTGAAGCTCCTGCTCAAGAACCTCATTAAGCGAAATGGGCCAAAGATAACCAAAAAATAAATTTTTTTACTGTTCACCTTACTTGAATTTGGCCGAAGTTGTCTATATAAGGAGGAGGAGAAGAATGAGATACCTTTCAGCATTCAACATTCGAGCTTTCAAGCTCTCTTGCGTCAAAAGAAAAGTTCTCGTAGAAAATAGGGCTTGTAAATATATTGACATGATATAAAAGTAGTGGTCTATGTTGTGTTTTCCTAGCCGCTTCTTTGTTGTATGAGAGATTGATCTTGTACACGCTTTCGCATGCTCATAATAAAAAGAAGAAAGAAATAGGATGGCGACATGCTTGGGACGTCATGACGATAACCCACACGACTTGGAGTTGGGTCATTGCAAGAGGGAAAAAAAGGGGAAATAAATTATAAAAACAAAAGAGAAAAATTAAAAATAATTTGAAAATTCGAAAAAAATTTAAAAATTAATAAATTTATCCACGTTAGTGTTGGCATCCACATCAACAAGAAAATTGGTAAGATAGACTCAATTAGTAAAAAATAAAAAGGTTTATGACTTAATTAATAAAGTTGAAAGGTTTAGAGCTGAATTGTTAAAAGTGCGATAGGTTTATGATTTTTTGGACAATTTTCTAGCTCATAATAAATAGTATCAAATCCAATGATTGATTGGTTGCCCAACGGCAATCGTCATGGTTCAATCTGGAGAGAGAGAAAGAGAGATGGCAATCTTCATGGTTCAATCTCGAGAGGGAGAGACGGAGAGAGGGGGGATGAAGGTTGTAGTGGTTGTTATTGCAATCCTTACAAGACAACAAAGTGAAGATTCATATGGAGGCATGTTGACACGGAATTAAGAGAGAGCAAACCTAACATTAAAATTATATGTGATAGCGAGATTATTGAAATACACACGTGAGCAAATGTGAATCTAATTGAATATGTTGAGGAACTTAAACTTAGGTTCTCCCGAAACGGTCTACTCAAGTGAACGTATGGGATTTCTACCATATGCTCATAACATCGTATACTAACATGTAAAAGTGTGAACAAACAATAAAAAAAACATTACGTATTGCCCATGTTTGACATAATACAATCTTAAAAATGCACAAGCAATTTGAGTCTTCACCCTTGATAAAGCAACGCATTACATCACATAAAAGAAGAGGTCATGCATCATACATGAGAAAGTTTAGAGAGTCTAACTAGGGATCGATGCAAGACAAACGGACTACTACAAACATACACAAACATACGCAACCATTAAGACATTTTATGTAGTTGATTAGACATAATATAATAAACTGAGGTCAAGTTCAGCTCCTCTCTAGATCATCATGTTACTCACCACCATGTGGATCTCTCATGATGCCCGTGTGAGAGACCAAAACCCAAATGTGAGTCACAAATTTGCCCCCAATGGTCAGATACTTAGGACTTGCATGATAATGCCTCTATTTCTCTTAATTTCTGTTCTTTTGTTCCCTGGAACAAAAAATGAACAGAAATATATTTGGTAACGCTAACTTATTTTTCTATTCTTTGGAATTGAAAAGTGACTAGGAATAGATTTGGAACAAAACAAGAAACAAAAAAAGGTAGCTTCTTGTTCTTGAGAACAATTTCTAGAAATAATTTTTTTTTCTAATTTTCTTTTGTTCTTCTTTCTTGTTGCGGCCACCGCCGGTTGCTTGCCAACCGTTGGTCACCTCTTGCCGCCCGTGGCTACCGTTGGCAGCTGATTGCCGACGAAGGTTGATGTCGCCCATAGCCCACTGGCTGCTGCCCACAGCCCACAGGTCGATGACCGCCACCGTCGCGTCACCAACCGTCGCACGATTGCCGCCGCTGCGCCTATTGCCGCACGAATTGCCGACCATCGCCGATCGCCATCGACCGCCGCCAATTACCGTAGGGACCGCCCCCATAGCTCACCGGCCACTGCCCCCTCTTGCGGCGACGGTTGGCAGTGACGGTCGAAGGTCGTGTGGCAGTCGTGCAATTATCGTGCGACGGTCGTGCGGCGGTCGTGCGGCGGTCATACGATGATCGTGCGGTAGTCATGGGTGGTGGTCGGCAAATAACTATCCGTGAGTAAGAAGAAAAAAACAAATAAATACAAAAATTTATAAATTTTTATCAAACGTATTTCTATTCTTTTTCTATTGCAAGAATAAAATTTGTATAATTACCAAACACCTTATTTTACTTAGAAATTGTTCTCGGAGTAGAAATAGAAAAAAAACTATTTTTGAAAAGAAATAATGCCCCAATGTTATCATGCACGCCGCCGCATCATTCGAAGGAGCCACATACAACATCATATCAACCCAGAAGTCAGCCAAGACCTTCCAAATTCGCCCCTCACCTGCTATTGCATTCACAAGCTGCATTCCTAGCCGCACACCTCGAGCAACAATCGTTTCCTAGCATTGTTTGTTGTCAATGCCCTTCTTTAGCTTTTGAATCCTCTCTTCCATTGAAATTGAGGAACCTCCCAATTTTTCTTTGGCTTCACTAGCACGACCAAATATGTATTTGGTCTTGCAAGGGTGACTAGGGAGCAACCTTGGGGCGAAAACAACCAAGTAAGCAAGATATTGCGATAGCTTAGTCGCTGTGTCAAAGTTGTCTCTCTGTTCTTGTGAAAGTTGAGCGCAAGGCACTTAGTGCTTGCAGAAAGTGGTTGTTATGTGCCAAACCATTATAACATGAGTAGTTGTCTCAAGATCACATGCCCATGAGAGCTCATCGAACAAGTCGTTGCACCTCAAAGACGCTTGCCCCTTCTCCAAATAGCTGGTAAAATCTTTCCTTAGAAATTGATCAATGGCCTTCTTCACTTGCTTAGACAAATTGGTGGGAGCAATTTCTTTCTGGCCATCCCCTTTCTAGTTGAGATAAGCAGCAGTGAGTCTATTATATATCCACTTTGGTGGAGAATAGCTATACGATTTGAGGAGCGAGTATTGACGCAATTTTCTTCCCCAAGGCTTAACCAACCGAACTCGGCACAAAATCTCGATCAACTTCCCAGCACATCCATTCCTTTGCCACCGCTTATTGCGGACATAGTTACATATGTATGTCACTTTTGCCCATTCCGAGAAAATCTTTATGCTAAACTATGTAAGCTCGACAACGAGGATCGACATCATTAACAAGGCGATTACAACAGCCACTAGCACCGGCTTGTAGGAAATCGTGAAGTAGAGTAAAAGCACAGTGATGGTAACTCTAATGGGAATCGGGAGCAATCTATACACTGAACGACGCTAGTGGAGATTCAGTGGGTATTTGGTGTAGAATAAATCGAAAAGAAATGCAAGTTCTACTCTAGTGACTTGGAAAACTCGCTCATAACCATTCTCTTCAAAAAGCACACGTTGAATCAAGCGCCTTAACTTCTTGTGCGCTTCTTGGGACAACGAATAGCCAGTGAATCTCAGGCAGATGAACTTAAAGAGCGAAAAAGACAGGCAAAGGTCCTTCAGTCGGCCATCTCGGTCTCCTCCGCTTGCACTTAAAAGCCTACCTTTGCAATTCCAAACCTTCTCAACGGTGATAACTTGATCCGTCACCTCCAATGATTGTCAATAGTGCGGCGCATCCCTATCATGCCACAGAGCTACCTTTCGCCTCCATTTTGCTGCTGTTGAAAACAATTGGTGCACCCTTACATCGTCTGCCACTTCCACCAAGTACCTGTACCCTCTCATTGTAGCAGGATCTTCGTCACTTGAATTGCTCCGGTGGTGCTCAGTGCTCATGTGGTCTGCTATGAAACTGTAGTTCTTCTGCATCACATTATTGCTTGCCAACATCAAAGCTTGGGCTCTTTCGTTGACTTTCATGAATAGAATCACGAAAAGAATGCACGCTATTGGGTTCCACACGACCGCATAGAAATTTTTTTTTTTTTTTTTATCAGTCCTACTCTATACCTACTCTACACTCACTCTCAAACTTTTGCCCTGCCTCTTGCAGGGCGTGGGCGTCGAAACCCACTTCTGAAACTTGCGCGTCCCCACCCCATCCCTCCCTGAAAAGGTGCGGGTTTGAACCCCTCACCTCCCTCTTTCATGTTGGAAGAGTGGCCACTGTCAAGATAAATTTTAAAGCGGAGTCAACTTTAAATGACTTCCACCGTTCAATGTCCTCCATACGGTGCGCAGTGCAGGAATCCATGTTTTCGAGAGCCACCACCAGATAAGTCGCCCAGATAGGAAATTGTATATAGCAAGTAGGAGCTTGGATAAGGCCGAGGGTGTACGCAATGACAACGGGCATAAGGGTATAGGCCGCGAATGCGACCACCGTGAATGCGCGGTTGCTGCAGCATTGCCTAAATGACCCGGAGACCCCAAGAATGACTAAGATCGCAGCAGTGATGGCCACCGGTAACTCAATTTTTGTCATTTGGCTCCTTGCACCTTTGTCAGTCATCCCACCGCAGTGGCTGATCATCTTCTCCTGGATCCAGCCAGAAAGCACTGCCATCTCTGTTTTTTTTTTCCCTTTTTCTTTGCTATTTTCTAACCTTCTACTGATAACTTGGACACGTTGATGAAGAAGAAGGATCTCTGTTCTTTTATTATGAAGAGGGGACGAATTTACGGTAAAACTACAACGGTTATTCTTTAAGGTCCCTTTTAACTGAGCTTTGGCTGAGTGCCGAGAATTAGGAACTCTGGAAGTAAATTGAGAAAAGTATCAAAAAAATTATTAAATTTATTACATTTGTATCAATTCAGTTTAAAATCTTTTAATTGTACAAAATTTCATCATTTGTATCAATTGAATTCATCTAATCAATTTAAATTGGAAATCGTTGACGTGAACACCGATCATTATACGTGACATGACCGGTGCTTACATAGACATTTTTATTGATATTGTAACTTTTTTTAATATTTTTTTTATTTTGTATTATTTCTTTTTTATATGTTCTTTTGTTATTTTAATAATTTTGGGCAAAAGTCTCTGCGATTCTTCAGCTTCATCTCTCCGGACCCTAAATAGCAACAATGCTTCAACACCAAATCTCGCATTTCCCGGCCAGGCTCGGCCTTACGAGCCCCAGCAGCTCCATCTCGCCTCTTCTCCCGATCCCAAACCTTCCAAATTCAATATCGCCGCCATCGCCACCCCACTCCCAACAGCGGCTGCACCACCATCCCAACCTTTCCTCGTCCGTCGCCGCCCCTACCACCTCCTCCAGTCTCTCATCCCGCCCCTCCCGCGAGCCCAATCGCTCCTCCTCCATATGTCCACCCTAGCCTCCAAGCTCTTCAATGTCTCCCCCAATCGCGCTTTCTGGCTCTCCTCCACCCGCGGTTCTCTCCCTTCCTTCGTCTCCTCTCAATTGCAGTCTCAACCACTCAATCCCATGTCATCCTTCACAAGCCACCTCCATCTTCGACGAAGGAGATTCTCTCTCTTCACTTCCCTCCAGACTCAGCCCATCAAAGGTCTGCCGCTGACCTCTAGGAGATCCTCAACCTTCAGGACACCAAGCACGAGATCCAGTCCAAGGACTCCGCCCAG
Source organism: Eucalyptus erythrocorys (assembly GCA_014182555.1). NCBI lineage: Eukaryota > Viridiplantae > Streptophyta > Magnoliopsida > Myrtales > Myrtaceae > Eucalyptus > Eucalyptus erythrocorys. The sequence goes on along the minus strand of CM024600.1, from coordinate 26,315,633 downwards.
TGCCGGCAAGGGTTGGCCAGCCGCCTTGCCGGCCCTCAGCCAAAAATAGAGTGTAAAGAACATAAAAGAAAAGAAAAAAAGAAAAAAAATACAAAATAAAAAAAATTATTAGAAAAAGTCTAGGTTAGTACCGATTGTACCATATAGGGCGGTCAACATTCACATCAATAATTTCCAGTCGGATGAGCTCAATTGGTATTGATGTAAAAAGGTTCGGAACTAATTGGTCTAATTAAATAATTTATGATTGCGATAAGTTTAGAGTTTTTTTGGTACTTTTTCAGAAAGGGATAAGTGCATTAGAAGTCCTAAAACTTATCATGAAAATGCAATTAAGTCTTAAAACTTTCAAAAAGTGCAATTAAGTCCTAAAATTTATTACGAAAATTCAATAAAAACCTAAAACTTTCAAAAGGTTCAATAAAGTCCTAAAACTTGTCTCGAAAGTGCAATCAAGTCCTAAAATTTATCTCGAAAGTGCAACCAAGTCCTAAAACTTTCTAAAAGTGCAATCAATGGAAGGACTTAGATTGAACCATTTTGATAAGTTTTAGGACTTGATTGCACTTTGAAAAGTTTTAGGACTTAATTGCACTTTTGTGATAAGTTTTAGGACTTAATTGCATTTTTTGAAAGTTTTAGGACTTAATTGCATTTTCATAACAAATTTTAGGACTTCCAATGCACTTATCCCTTTTCAGAAATAAATTACTTTAGCTAAACCATCACAATCATTAATTAATTTTAGGGCAATTACAATATACAATTTCTTTCTTCAAAGAGTCTTATTCATCCTCGATTTGATTGTTAGGTTATACTTCTTCAGCTTCGTAGTCTTTGCTTGCCAATGAGTTCTCGGGTTAGCGCTTGCTTGCGGACCGAGCCAGCGAGCAAGTCAAAACACAGAGAGAGAGAGAGAGAGAGAGAGAGAGAGAGAGAGAGAGTTCCTTTACTGTGCAACATTGTTTTTTAATCTTAGCATATGTGGTCATTTTCATAAGAAAAACCACGTAGTTAACATTTGATTAAAATAATCACGTAATTTTTTTTTTTTTTTTTATCGTCAGATGCACTTAAGTGATGGTGTTTTTCTCCAATGTGACTCTACATGAAATAAGGTATTCTTACATCATTAAACTCTTTCAAAACATCATCATTACAATCGGTTTTACACATAAAATATATAGGCATTTCAAAAGAGGGTCTATACATACATAAAAATTATTCTTACACATTTTTCCAAAATATGCATTGTCCTATTATTTCTTATATCTATTAGAGATTTATTACCAGAATATACACAATATTATTTCTAGTACACTTCTTAGTAATTACCATAAAAACAAGCATAGAATTAGAGATGCAAAATCAGATATTTGCAAGGATGGATTAGAAATTTGTTAAAGTGATAATTAAGGGCAGCTTATCAAGTAAAGCTAACAAGTGAACACCTCACATGACTTAATCTCGCCCAAGCTTTATATATGTGCACACACGCATGTGATTCAACAATCCAACAGAGGATAAACATCAAGTACATATGTTGTTGAATCCTTTTTTTACGCATCCCACGTTTAACACAATTGATATTAGTGAAATTATTTTTAGTATATTGCTCATTTCAATAGCAAGAGACAATATATTTTACTATTGGGCGTATTCAAGGGCCTGCTAATAACTACTAATTTCATCCATCTACTGACATATTTCGTGGCCACTTAAAGGATCAATGATTAAAGGGGAAATATTAACATATGACCTCACGTCCAATATCAATTCTGAAGGAGGAAACAAGAACCTTTATGATTACAGCTATCGGACATTGATTGAGATTCATTTTCGCTCAACTCAGATGAATTGAATCTACATATGCAAGAATTTTCTTACTCCCACATCCTAATAAAAAAATATAAAAAAATAAATGCCATACAACATGAAAATCAGTTTGGATTGTGTCAATGTCGTTTTTTTCACAATGAGATATTCCTTGCGTTTGGATATGCCAATATGATCATCGCTAGAAACAACCAATGTCATCCACATATAAAAGCAGCAAAACATACCCATGAAATGTGCACCAAACAAAAAAAGTATGGTCATAGGGACTGGATTTGAAGTCAAAAGAATCCATGGTTGAGCCTAAATTGGAATGCCACACAAGGACCCATTTCAAGCTATAAGATGCTCTACATAAAGGATGCATTTTTTTGGAAGGACGAGTATTTATGAGAGGAGGCATCTAGTAAACTTTCTCAATACAATGACCATTCATGAATATAATTTTAGCATTCATCTGGAACAGAGACCAACACTTAACGGCAAAATAGTAAAAATATTGCGAACAAAAATAATGGGAGAAGTAAACTACAATGGTCATGTCGACAAGGAAAAAACTTACCAACTCGAATCAGATTTTGCACTCATGACCTTGTCATATCAACATATCATAATCATGGTCCTAGAAAGGGCAGAGTGGTTCGAGATGTTTTTGTCAAATTATGGTATCGTTTGATATTGATCAGTACATGGGAGCAAGAGACAAATTCTTGTATATATAAAAACTTAAAAGTTCTTTTTCATCATTGCTCTTATAATAACTTATCTATTCTTTGTCAATCTTATCTCAAAAGCTCACTTTCTTGATGAATTTTTTATTTTTAATTTCATTAGTCTAAAATATATATCAAGTCTCATTAATAACTATATTAAAGAATCTATCATTTTTTTCTTACTATTGATGAGATATTTTTACACAAAACATGTAATACGTTATAAAAATATCTAGGAACACACTAAAATATTATGCATGATAAGTTATCATGATATCTTTTCATAAACACTTTATAGATGATATTAATTTTTGTTAATCCAAAATAATGAGATTTCACTCGCATCCAGAAAAAGTTTACGTATGTAAATCTTTGAGGAAGACCTAGTTTGGCTAGGGTCCATAGCATGTAACATGATGAGAATGCATAACTCACGAGGAACTAGGACCATGTAGACCGAAAAGAGTAAAGGACTTGCTAGTTAATAAAAGGAAAAAAGAAAAAGAAAAAGAAACTACAGCTAAAAGTGGGCCCACGGATGCCATTACTTTGGTAAATGAATTCAATGACATTCAATTCTTCAAGAAGATTGTTCAAATCATTCATGTGAGATGGTTCTAATTTTGATGAAAAGTGGAAGGTACACTCATCTCAATTTCATGCTTATTATATATGGACCGCACTGTTCACTACCTATATGATTAAATTTACCCAATATGCACTAAATAAAAAAAAAAAACCAAAAAGCTTTTAAATCATTCAATTACAGAGTGATGGCCCCATTTCTTTTTGCTTCTACTTTTTTCTATTTCTATTTAGGATCTAGTTGTCATAATTAAGCATTTCATATTTTTTGCTTTTTAGTGTATTAGAGAATTTTTTTTTACAGTATTCGTATATATTCCTATATCATTTTACATGCTCTTTATAAAAGTATCTCACCAATAGTAAGGCAAAAATACATTCTTTGATATGGTAAAAAAACTTAAAAGTTCTTTTTTCATCATTGCTCTTATAATAACTTATCTATTCTTCGTCAATCTTATCTCAAAAGCTCACTTTCTTGATGAATTTTTTATTTTTAATTTCATTAGTCTAAAATATATATCAAGTCTCATTAATAACTAAATTAAATAATCTATCTTTTTTTTCTTGCGATTGATGAGATATTTTTACACAAAACATGTAATACGTTATAAAAATATCTAGGAACACACTAAAAATATTATGCATGATAAGCTATCTTGATATCTTTTCATAAACAATTTATAGATTATATTAATTTTTGTTGATCCAAAATAATGAGATTTCACTCGCATCCAAAAAAGGATTACGTATGTAAATCTTTGAGGAAGACCTGGTTTGGCTAGGGTCCATAGCGTGTAACATGATGAGAATGCATAACTCACGAGGAACTAGGACTATGTAGACCGAAAAGAGTAAAGGACTTGCCAATTAATAAAAGGAAAAAAAAGAAAAGAAAAAGAAACTACAGCTAAAAGTGGGCCCACAAATGCCATTACTTTAGTAAATGAATTCAATCACATTCAATTTTTCAAGAGGAATGTTCCGATCATTCATGTGCAATGGTTCTAATTTTGATGAAAATTGGAAGGCAGACTCAACTCAATTTCATGCTTATAATATATGGACCACACTATTCACTACCTATATGATTAAATTTACCCAATCTACACTTAAAAAAAAAAAAAAAACGAAAAAGCTTATAATCATTCAATTACAGAGTGATGACCCCATTTCTTTTTGCTTTTACTTTTCTATTTCCATTTAGAATCTAGTTGTCATAATTAAGCATTTCATATTTTTTTCTTTTTAGTGTATTAAAGAATTTTTTTACAGTATTCCTAGATATTCCTATAACATTTTACATGCTTCGATAAAAGTATCTCAACAATAGTAAGGGGAAAAGACATTTTTTGATATGGTAAAAAATTTTGAAGTTCTTTTTACATCATTGCTCTTATAATAACTTATCTATTCTTTGTCAATCTTATCTCAAATTTATTGACTTTCCTTTGTTTTAGTTTTTATGTTTCTATGTAGAATTTAGTTACCAAAAAGACAAAATTACCATATATATCAAAAGGCATCTTTTGAATGTCATATTTTACTTCCATAAAAATTAGTTTTGTCAAAAGAGAAGTTTCCAAGAATTCTAGTTCTTTTCTACGTTGTTGATCAAATTTTTAGATAACTTGTGGATTATATTCTAGAAATAATGTAAGGGGTGAAAATAGTGCTGTTCTAATTTATTTGTTCTATTATTTTTGGTTTGTACTTGTCCTCTTTCCTTCTAACAAGAGTTGCCCCCACGTATCATTTGTTTGCGTGTGGATAACAGAAAGTCCAAACGGGCATACCTATTTGACTTTTTGAAAACTATTCTCTATACTTGATAAATTTATTTCGATTTCATAGGAACAATTGAAGGTTCACTATATTTATATAGTGGTCTCCTTTCTAGTACTCTAGAGAAGCTCGACTAAATTTCCTCTCTAGCATCCTCCCTTTAGACCAGTCCTCTTAAATAGCTCAAAAAAATTCCTCTAAAAAAATTCCTCTTACTTCAACTGATTGTTTATATTGACAAGTTCACTTGCAACTACTCTGTATCCTGGGAATGATGGAGAGAACGAGGATGCATCCTAAAATGTATGAGGCTGCAAAGTCAGAAGACTTTCTTTCCCTAACAACAATAATTTTGGAAAATGGAGAGGAACTTTTCCACCAAACAACGCTAAAGGGGAACAACATTCTTCACGTTGTGGCTCAATACCGGCAGATTAATTTCATCCGAGATCTTCTTCAACATCCATCAAGATTGTCCCTTCTTCAGCAAGGTAACTACAAAGGAGACACCCCCTTACATGTTGCTACTAAAGTAGGAAGCCGTGAAGTTGTTCAAGTTTTCACTGATTAGGCTAAAGCACTGCTTCAACCTAATGAATTCAAAGAGCTAATTAGGAGACCGAATTCATATAAGGATACCTCGCTGCACTATGCAGTGAGAGGAGGTTGCAAGGGGGTGGTGGAGTTGCTGATTGAAGAAGATCCTCAACTATGTGATATTACTAATGCTGCTGATGAGTCCCCGCTTTATCTCGCAGCACATCGAAAATGTTCAGATGTCATTGAGCCAATTTTATACGCTTCCTCGTCGCCATCCTCTCATAAGGGCCCTAAGGGACTGACAGCTCTGCATGCTGCAGTGCGCTTCGAACTACCAGGTAAGTATCATGAGATTCTAAACCCACTTAAACAAATGATAACCGAAGTTCTCTCTCTAGCGCGAGGCTCCTCTTTGGTGAGATTGCTGGTGGTAGCAATGATGATCCCGTCTGCACTAGTATTTTGTAAATATAATAAGAAAAACAATATTTCACTTCGACTTCTCATCAAAGTTCTGGAACTGTTGGCCCAATCTCTCAGAACAATATTCACTTCGACTTCTCATCAAAGTTCTGGAACTTTTGGCCCAATCTCTCTTCCATCGATGCTCCTTCTAGAGTCTATACTTGCTCCAATGGCTGTGTCGGAAGCCAAAAATGGAAACGGGGGAATGGAGAGGTAGGAGAGTGACCCCCGCTGGAAAGGAAATGACCAAAAAAGAGAGGGACAACACATTTGACCGGCCACATAAGGGAGATATGATTAAAAATACTGTGACACGGAGTGTCTAAATAAAGAAAGAGTGAAAAAGCGCAGTCATTTATTTATTTGTTATTACTTTATATTGGTGAAAGGTCATGCTTTTTTCGAAGGACATGCCTCTTGACCACTCATGCTAGAGGTTTATGTTTTGAAAATATTTAAAGTTCCAATTGGTTCATCTTCTCTTAGTTTGCGGACTAAAAGAAGAAGAGTAGAGTTTGTCCATAATAGTATTATCCGACAGAATTTCCCAAGGAACCAGGTGCATTTGGAATTACTTTTTCATTCGAAAAAATCATTGTTATGAAGATTGTACTTTTCGCAAGAACTTAATTTCTCTCTATATCTTATTCTGCAAGCACCATCATCATCAATACCCTCCTGCGGTGGCCGTGGCAGCAACCACCATCACCATCATACTCCTACGTCTTCCCTTTTCTCTCTCATGCAGTTCCTTTTTTTTTTTTTTTTTTTTTTTGGTATTCTTCTTTGTTTCGACATTTCTCCTTATGATTACTTCCTTTTCAGTTGACAATTGATGATAGGGCACACTGCAACACATTCCCAAAAGACCGGGGTATATTAATGCGATTTTTTTTAACCCTTGAGGGAAAATTATGACCACTTGAAAAAACGGAGGTGCACTAATTTTACCATTGGAAAATGTAGAAGGTGCCATACTCCAGTAAAATGATTGGCATCAGAGTAAATTGCCTTGGTCTTTAATTCTACCCTTGACCGAGCAGATGCCTTGCTGAATAAAAAAGGAGATTCTTCTCAATTAACTTTACGAATTTCTGACAATTTACTTATCAAATTAAAAAATTTTACAAGGTCCTGCATTATGCTAGATTGAAGGTAGTTAGATTCTGCATGTGTTACACTAGATCACTAGTGAAACTTCAGACTAACCATGACATATTCCCCCCTAGTAAGGAGAAAAAAAGGAAAGCTAAATGAAATGAAATGCAATGTAAAATATCTATGTCAAGATGTAAAAACAGTCTAAATCATAACATATTTGTATTGTGTTCGCAAAGTTTGGTGGGAAATCCTGGACAAGAGACCAGAAATGATCAGAGAACAAGATGATATAGGGTGGACTCCTCTCCATTTTGTCGCTTGCTTTGGCAAAGGCGAAACAATTCAACTACTCCTACAATATGATAATTCTGTAGCATATGTCGTAGACAAAGAGGGGCAATTAGCTCTTCACATTGCAGCATTTCAAGGCCTTGTTAATGTGATTGACGAGCTTCTTAGATCCTGTCCTGATACTTGTGACATACTGAACACCAAAAGGCAAACAGCTCTTCATGCAGCTGTTATCGGAGGACAAGCAAATGTTGTCAAGTCCATATTGGGGATGCCAATCCTAGAGGATTTTATCAATGAACAAGAAATTGACGGAAACACCGCTCTCCATTTGGCTACACTTCATAAACAATACAACATCATATACTTACTTGCATGAGACAAGAGGGTGGACCATTTGGCCACAAACAAGGATCATTTGACCGCCATTCAAAATTTTCAAGTTCAAAAAGAGGTATGCTTGCTTGAACACCATATAGTAAGATTTGTTCACTCGCACAGTCATTTCTTCACTATCTTTTAGAAATTGTGGTCTAGGGGATATTCATTTTAGGTACCAACAAACAAGCCAATTGAAATCTTTTGGAGTCAACTTCTTTTGCTTATTCAATCATTTGAGCATATTGACTGCATTTCAGTTTTCCCAGCAAATCCTAGCATAGATTGCTTTATTTAGGGTGACATATCTTAGGAAAAGGGACTGAGAGTGAAGTCATTTCATACTTCATATCTAAATTATAAAATTGAATAGAATTGAACTTCATGGTTAAACCACGTGTTAAGCAAAGCTTCATTCCCTCCGACATTACTTAAAATTTATTAGCACACTAACTATTACATTAATCAGGAAAAAAAGAATAAGGCTCTTTTAACCCGCTTAATCTGTAATTGATGTTCCTACAATAGAATGTCAACATCCATTCGCACAGCCATGTGAAGTTTTTGGTTCATTCATGTTTATGAGTTGGTAAATATTTATGATATACTAAATGTGTAGGCTCATATCTCTTTTCTTTTTTTTTTTTTTTTCAATATTTTATCTATAAAGTGGATGTTGCATAAAAATGCCAGTGCATTTGTTTAGCTGAAAATAAATGATTTGAAAAGCATTTTCTTAAAAGTGATATCTTATATCGCTTATAAAAATGAATCAACGAAAGAAAATTCATTGCTCATGAAAATATTTAAACATAAATTGTCATTAGCAAAGAAAAAAATATTTTATTGACTAATTATTTTAAGCAATATAAGTAATCATTTTTAGTAAAATATTTTCCAAATCATTTATTTTTCGCAAAATAAATGGAGTTTTAGAGAAAATAAATAATTTATAAAATATTCTCCTAAAAATGATCGCTTGTATTGTTTGAAATAATTAGTAATTAAAAATATTCATTATCCGTAATTTATGTCCGAACATTTTCGTGGATGATAAAAAAATTGTTCATTTATTTCTATAAGTAATATAAGCAATTATTTTTTTTTTAAAATCTCCTAAATTATTCATGTTTGGCAAATGAAAGGTATTGTTAGGAACAATGTAAAATGTATGGTCCCATCACCACCTATAAGGAGCTCGTTCAAGACAAAAAGAAATGTAAAATTAATTAGATTATTTGAAAAACTTATTAAGATAAATTTATGAATATTGCAAAAGTAACACAATATTGAATCTAAAAAGTTGCAATCAAATTTTTATTTTTAATCTAGAACATAGTTATGCATTTGCATTGTCATATACACATTTTAGTTGGCCAATTGATTATCTTTTGGGTAGTTATTATTGCCAAATTGTTAAGAACATAAGTCTTTATATATTTAGTTAATACTTATAGTCTTGAACCTTCTAATGAATTCCCACGTATTAAGAACCCACTTAAAAATCTGATTATACAAAAATAAAAAAAATAAAAACGTATTAATAGCAATAGTTAACTACATTTTGAATCAATATTAAGTTGGAATATTTTGTTAGTAACAAAATATTCAAATAACAAGGTATAGTTTAAGACAAAAAACTTAGTAATGTTCAGTACTAGTTAAATATGTTGTTTGGTTAATAAATATATGTTAGTTGTCTAAAATATAATTTATGACATTTGTAAATATTGTTTCGTATGATCATACTATATCATGAAAACAAAATTCAATTAGTATAAATTTCAAATTTCATGTAACAGGCGGGTCTTCAACCAGTTCAAAAGAAATAGTGTGTCCTACTTATCTTGAAAGTGTTGGAGAAAACTCCTTATTATTTTGAAGCTGACAAAACTTATTTAAAGTCTATTCTAAAAACTTCCAAACTTTAGTGTCAAAGTCTGAAGACTATCAGACTTTAGGTTCAAAGTCTGCCCACCTTGACAAATTCCAAACTGAACACCACTGAAGAATGAAGAAATATCCAAACGCAAGATTATCTTTATTTCTTCAAGGATTTGGCTTGTATGGCTTATGAAAGGCTTTCTGGTTGGATATAGCAACTACATGATTGACTATCTTTATTGAAATCAATTTTGATATTTAAATCTTTTGGAAGGCAAGTAAACTTGGAAAGTATCTACTTATGGAAACCAAGATCCTGATTGTATGGGCAAACATTATTGACGAGCTTTTATCACAATCATCAAACGACTCGAGATCTCTGTAATTTTTTTTTGTCTAGTGGTCAAGAAGGCATGAAGGAGTATTTAAGGTCGACTCTCTAGTTGTTCGATAGAGTATGTGAAAGAAAAATTTCAAAGTCCGAAGCTTTCTAGTTCCTTGCTATTTCATTCATTGAGCTCAAATGTGTACTCAAAAGAGAGAAAACTTTATAGTGTGACTTTGTGCAAGAGAAGCAGACTCTTCATTGTGAAGTTGAGATCACCAAAGCTGTAAAATCTCTTTTGTTTCTTAGTGGCATTCAACCAGTGGGTTGTCAGCGTGGGAAAGTGGATGTATGCTTAATCTAAATCGAACCACTATAAACTCTGTGTTCTTATTTTCTTCCCTAAAGTCCTCTATTTTGTTCTTAGTTTTATCTAACTGTTAAAGTTTGAACGTATTCAAAGTGTGTCATTTTCTAAAAGCAAAATAATTCTACTGAACTTTGCAAAAATTTTACTTCACACTTATTCATCCCCTCTAGGTGTTGTTACTAGCCCTTTCAATTGGTATCAGAGCTTGTGTGCTTATTTTATTTAAGTGTTTTACTTCTAAAGCTAAAGGTCTATGACTAGTATTTTGGCTCTAGGTTTGGTTGAAGGCCAAAGCAACACCAGACCTCCTTATTTTGATGGGAAGGAGTATATTGTATGGAAAAACAAGGTGAAGGCGTTCTTGAGATGGAAAGATTCCTTGGAATGGGATGTGATAGAAAAATGGATCAATCCCAAAGCTACATCAACCTCATAAAGAGGAAAAGAAGTTGTAGATGCTGGTGAAATAACACAAGCAGAATTAACCAAGAGACAAGCTCTTGATGCTAAAGCTATCTACTTTTTATACTGTGCTTTATCTCCTACTGAGTATGACCGAATTTCTTCTTGTGAAATAGTCAAAGAAGTTTGGGACAGGTTGCATGTTATCTACGAAGAAACTGGTCGAGTAAAGGAAACAAAAATCAATATTCTACTCGGATAATATAAAGTCTTCAAGATGAAGTTTGGAGAATCCATCACCGATATGTTCGGTCGCTTCATTGAAATCGTAAATAGATTGGCATATCAAGGACAACCAATCTCAAGACCAATGAAGGTCAATAAACTGCTGCGTGGACTCTTCAAAGACTAGAGTCACATAAAGATGTCCATTGAAGAAACTCAAAGGATCATGCCTCTCTTAGTAGATGAACTAGTAGGCACACTTCAATCATATGAAGTGGAGCAAATCAATGAGAAAGAAGATCCTAAAGGTAAGAAGTCAATTGCCTTAAAATATAATGATAATTCGACGTCTGATTCATAAGATGACATGGATGATGATGAGCTAGCACTTATGATTAAGAAGTTCAAAAAGTTGAATAGGAAGGGAAGAAGATTCAACTGGAAGAAGTAGAGCACTCAAAATTTCCTGAAGAAATCGATTGAGGACAATGGAACCAATAAAGACGTGATATGCTTCAAATGCAAGAAAAAGGAGCATATTAGACCTAACTGTCCTCTGTTGAAGAAAAAGAAAGGAAGAACCGAGAGATACAAAAAGGCTCTCAAAGTAGAAACTTGGAGTGATACCGAGTGCGAGGAAAGTGATGAAGTATATGCCAACATATGTCTAATGGCCAATTCAGAATCAGACTTAGATTTTGAAATAGATTTTGATTCAGAATCAAACAAAGAAGTTGAGGTGAGCAATTTAAAAATTCCTGTTAAAGTCTCAAAGTATATAGATGAACTCTGTCTCAGTCTCAAAACATCTCTTAAAAGGATTTCCGAATTAAAAAGGGAGAATTCTAAACTGAGGCAACGGAAAACTTCTTGGAAAGAAAAGTTTGAAAATCTAGATAAAAGTTTTGTTGATTTAAAAGAAAATTCTAATTCTCTTTCGAAAGAAAACGCCTTTTTGAAGGAAGATATTTCAAATATCACAAAAAGATTTTCAAAAGGATCTGAGAAGTTGGAGAAAATTCTCTTCACATTCATGGATTCTTCCACAGTTGTGCGCGTTTGTTGAAGACTCGAATGCTTTGCTTGTCATGGAGTAGCCAAGGAAAATTCCTTCGTCTGATTTTTCTTCAAACTTACCAATTCGATCACCGGAATTCTTTAGGATAAAACATTTGCAACTGAATACATGAAAATATGAAACAATTGGTTTCTTACCTTTGAGCAGTTCATAAGGTGTCTTTTCCAATATAGGTCTTAGAAAAATTCTATTTATAATATAACAAGCGGTAGAAGTAGCTTCAGCCCAAAAATGAGGTGAAATGTTACTTTCGATTAAAAAGAGTTCTTGCCATTTCTTGCAAAGAACGATTTTTCCTTTTACAACTCCATTTTGTTGTGGAGTGTATGGGGATGAAAAATTATGTTGAATACCATTGTCATCACAATATTTAGCAAAATTATGATTTTCAAATTCTCCACCATGGTCGGTTTTAATACTTGAAATCGCATATCCTTTTTCAATTTGGATTTTCTTTGCAAACTTAGTGAAATGAATCAATGCATCAGATTTATTTGCAAGAAAGAAAACCCAAGTAAAACGAGAGTAATTATCAACTATAACCAAGCAATATCTTTTACCTCCAATACTTTGAACTCTTGTTGGTCCAAATAAATCCATGTGTAATAGCTGCAAAACACGATTAGTAGATACTTGATTTATAGATTTAAAGGAATTTCTAACCTGTTTACCAAGTACACAAGGGGTGCATAATTCATGCTTTTGATACTTGAGATTAGGAAGTCCTCGAACAAGCTTTTTGGATGACACTTTTGCGATTTGCTTAAGGTTGACATGTCCAAGCTTCCTATGCCAGAGAATGACTTCGTGTTGAATCGATATCAAGCATTGAGGATTGTCAGACCTTGTGTCTAGCAAATAAATATTTCCATGTCTTCGTCCAGTAAAGGATTGTGAGAGATCCTTGCTTGTTCCAGAACATGTATCTTCTTCAAAGTTGATTTTGTATCCAGAATCGCATAATTGACTAATACTCAATAGATTGTAGTTCAATACTTTAACAAGAGAGTTGTTGATTGTGAGATTTCCAATCATCACGCTTACTTGACCAACAATCTTTCCCTTGTTGTTACCACCAAAAGAGACATTTCCTCCTTTTATATGAGAGAATTTTGTAAAACAACTTGAGTCTCCTATCATGTGTCTTGAACATCCACTTTGTCCAAATACCACTTGACTTTCTTCTTAAAGGTAACCTTTGCAATTAAAAGAAAGACTCATGTCTTCTTTGGTACCCAAATCTTCTTGGGTCCATCATTGTTAGTAGTATAAACAATCTTTGCCCAGCTCTTCTTAACAGTCTCCAAACTTTGGGACATTCCTTTTCAAAATGATCTACACTTTTACATTTTGAACAAGTAAGAGCATTTCTACCAACAGGCTTTACAAAAACCTTTTGGAAGTGATTTTTATAAAAAATTTTTGTTGGCCTACTCCTAATTCTTTCTTTTACCTTTGGGAAATCGATCAAAAGAACGGTTTCTTGTGTCATTCCTAAATCGGATTTATTAAAGTAAGGTCTTTGGATAGAAAGAATTTTATCAAACTTTTCAGAACCTATTGAAAATTTCTTTGAGACTTTCAATAAATCTTCTTTTAAGCAAGCATTCTCTTTTGAAAGTTCATTCTCATTTTTTTTCGAAACAGCAAGAGATTTGTCTAGACTTTCAACTTTTCAAGTAAAATCTTTTCTTGTTGTTTCATTTTGGAATTCTCCCTTTTAGTTCGAAATCCTTTTAAGAGAGCCTCTAAGACTGAGACAAAGTTCATTAATGTATTTTGATACTTTGGTAGGAATTTTTAAATTTCTAACCTTGATACCATTGTTTGAGTCTGAGTCTGAATCTGAGTCTGAGTCTGAGTCAGAGCCTGAGTCTGAGTCTGAGTTTGCCATAAGACATATGTTTGCATATTCTTCATCACTCTCCTCACACTCAGTGTCACTCCACGTCTCAGCTTTGAGTGCTTTCTTGAACTTTTCAGGTTTCCCTTTCTTTTCTTCAATAAGGGACGGTTGGGTCCGATGTGTCCCTTTTCTTGCATTCAAAGCAAACAACTTCTTTGCTGGTATCTTCTTCTTCATTTGATCTCCTTTGAAATCTTTGATTGTTTTGTTTCTTTCCATTGAATCTTCTACCTTTTCTATTCAACCTTCTGAATTTTCTAATCGAAGTGCCAATTCTTCATCATCCAAGTCTTCTTCTGAATCTGTAACATCAAAATCATCATTAGATTTTAAAGCAGTTGACTTCTTACCTTTTGTGTCAAATTCCTCATTGAATTGCTCGACTTCATAGGATTGAAGTGTGCCAACCAATTCATCTACTGATAGAGGCATGATCCTTTGTGTTTCTCTTATAGATGTTTTGACGTGATTCCAATCTTTGGAGAGCCCTCTCAACAATTTATTGACCTTCATAGGTCCTGAGATTGGCTGTCCTTGGTATGCCAAGCCGTTTACAATTTCTGTAAATCGACTGAACATATCCATGATGGTTTCTCCTGGCTTCATTTTGAAGGCTTCATATTGACCAAGAAGGATATTGATCTTGGTTTCTTTGACTTGATCTGTTCCTTCATAGGTGACGTGCAATCTGTCCCAAACTTCTTTGGCTGTTTCACAAGATGAAATTCTATTATATTCGGTAGGAGATAATGCACAATATAGAGAGTAGATAGCCTTTGCATCAAGGGCTTGTCTCTTTGAGATATCGGTGTGCATTGTTCCCACTCCATCAGGTACTTCTTTTCCTGTAATAGACACAGCTTTAGGAGTAATTCCATTCTCCACTACATCCCACTCCATAGGATCCTTGGATCTTAGGAATGCCTTCATCTTGTTTTTCCATACGTTGTAATCTTTGCCATCGAAGTAGGGAGGTCTGGTGTTGCTTTGCCATTCAATTAATCCTGGAGCCAAAACACTAGCCATAGATCTTTAGCTTCAGAAGTAATAACACTTATAATGAATAAGCAACCTGCTCTGATACCAATTGAAATGGGCTAGTGAATCAACCTAGAGGGGGGTGAATAGGTTGTTGCGGAATTCTTTTGGAATCTTTTGCGGTGGAATACGTTGATATCAAAGATATATCAATAATAAATAAAGCACGTATTCATAAAGTAAATAGAGTAGAGTAAAAGAGAATTGACACAAGGATTATAGTGGTTCGGCTTAGTCCAAGCCTACGTCCACTCTCCACGCCGGCAGCCAACTGGGTCAGTAATCACTATGTAGCAAACGAGTCGTTACGATGTAAACGAACTAGACTTCTTCAATAGACAGTCTCTCCTACAGCTTCCTGCTGCTTTCGCACTATATCACACTCTCTTCGATACACAATTTGAATATGAAAAATTTTTAGAGAATAAGTGATTTTGGAGATTCTAACATCGAGATTTTTCTACCCAGTCTCTCCTTGTTTCCAAGCAACATCGATCCACCTTAAATAGCCTCCGTGCCTTCATACCCGTTGGCACTTACCAAAATTCATCTAATCAACCCGTTGGATGAATCAATTTAGGTGATCTCCTTGTCGCCGAAAACGTAAGTAGACAGTAGCTCGTCAATCCTGTTCGCCCATACAATCAGGATCTTGAGTTTCCAAAATTAGATTCTTCTAAAAATAAACTTGATCTTCAACGGATAAAATCCGAAGAACAAATCTCCCAAGCTTAAGATAACAGCCAGATTTACCCCATGGTTAAGATTAGGAAATGTAGAATCCAATATTTTACTTTCCTTAACCATAAAGATAACCTGTGGCCAGCCTGTAAGAATCGCGAACTGTCTTCAGACTTAGATTTGGGTCTTGAGGGTCATCAGACAGAGACTGAGTCTTGAAGGTCTTCGAGACGGAATTGAGTCTTGGCCCGACTTCGGACGGAAAAACTTGACCGAACTTCCGGGTCCGACTGTCTTTGAAAACCTTTAGACTTTAAAAACTTAAGACGTAACCAACTGAGTCTTGGAATCTCTAGACCGTATTGTTGAGGCTGTTTTGTCAACTTCAAAACCCCAAGGGATTTTTCTTAAACAGCATCAAGTCACCGAGCCCACGTGCCCTTTTTACGATGCCATACTCTGTCACCAAGATTAAATGGCTTTACGGTCCCACTCGACCCTTTCAAGATTCAATGGCTTTATGATCCCACCTGTCCAATTTTAACACTTAGTGGCTTTACGGTCCCACTCGACCCTTTCTACATTCAAAACTCTGTCATCGAGCCACGTGTCCTTCCCAGGTGACACTCCAATTCACCAGGCCACATGCATCCTCTAGGTGATTTACCAACTCACTTTCAATACTGACAACCGATATTTAACAATTTCTCAATCAATTAATTAACAATTAACTCAATAGGAATAAATCCTAAAAATTCATAATTAAATCAATTCCATATAAATTGAAGCTCAATTAAATAAACAGACTACGCCACGACAATCGGCACGAGATTCCGATCACCGGCCATCCCGGTTGAATTTCCGGAAAATAAATTATTAAATAATTAATTTCGAAAAATAAATAAATAAATAAATAAATACAATAAATACAATAAATTCAATTTAACACAATATAAAGCTCAATTAAATAAACGGTCTGTACCATGATCATCGGCATAAAATCCCGGTCCTTTGGCCATCCAAGTTGAATTTTCGGAAATAATTTATTAATTAAATTAATTCCGAAAATTAATAATGAATTCCTAAAAATTCATTTTAGGCCCGAATAATTAAATTGACACCTGATAAGGGTCGGGAAAAACCCTGAGATGCATTCAATAGTTAATAGGATATGTCTACTTGCTAAGTGCACGTTCAATTGGACTAACATGCATCAATAAGTCTCTAATTTAATTATTTTAATCTAATCTATCCACCTAATTGCAATTAAATAAATCTAACCAACCCTTAGGCATCATTAGCAAACTAAGAAGGCATCAGTGAGTAAAACTCACTTGGCAAAATGAAGACCGGAACATCGCGACGGCGGCCGAAATCCAAACTTTCGGTGGCATCAACGGATACTCGGATCGAGCCTACAAGCCTTGCAGGCCCACAAAAGTTATTGGGCTTGGACTTGGCTGTAGTTAGGTCTTTTTTGCGGGCTGGACTGCTGAAATGCAGTTGAAGATGGGCTGAGCTAGTGGACTTGGGCCTGCTGAAGTTGATGGGCCGAACAGAAAACTGGACTAGCTATTTTCGTGGATGGGCTGCCCACGGCCTGGCTTCTTGCTGACTCACGGGTTGAAGGAACGTTTTGTGCGAGAGACACAGACGAACGGTGCCACTTCATTTGTGGATTGGCGCAGCAGAGATGGGGAAGTAGCTGCTGGTGTTGAAGACACGTGCGGCTTCATGGATTGAAGAAGCTGGAGACGCGCGGAGATGCGCACCAAGAGGAGTCAACCTCAGTGTGACTTGTTGACTAAGTTCACGAGCGAACAACACGGGTAGCTCAACTGAAAACTAAAGACGCGTGGAGCTGCCGGTCTTATTTGGAAGGTGCTTTGCGGCTTCAATCGAAGATGGAGAAGATTCTTCGGCGGCTTGAAAATGTCGACTCGGTTGCTTGATCCTGCTGGGCCACACGTGGAGAGGAATTCATGGGCTTCTCGGTGGATCGTGGCTTCAAGGTTTTGCTGCTCGAGTCAACCATCAAAGCCAACGAAAGAACTTTGACTGAGGGAGACCAACTCTAGTGGAGATGGGCACATGGCAGCCTCGATCCTTTTTGTTGTTGGACATGTGGGGAGGAAGCTCCGTGGGGTTTTGAAGGTCAACACCACCCTCGTTGGTTGACCAAGCTGGATTAATTTGGTGGGGTTGGCTTCGGCAAGTGGCAGAGATGAAGGAAAAAAAAAACAAATAAGAAAGGAAAGAAGGCTGTTTGGTTGGGGGGTTTTGTAGGGTCAAATGAAAGTAAAAGATGGAAAGGAAATAAAGGCAGTTGGCTTTTTGGTGTGGCGTCGAGCGAAGTAGATGGAGGAGGGGAGTCGTGTACGAGAAGCTGTCGAAGGGGAAGGATAAAATCAACCAAACAAATATCTAAATCATCATGACTTGGTCCAAAAAGTCTCCAAGCTTATCCAATGGTGTCCCCTATTTCTTTCTAGCCTTTTAATCCACCAATAATTCAAATTAAGGCCAAAATTGCAGTCTCCAAAATGGCATACGAATTTCTTCCATTTAAGCTTCAATTTCTCCAATTGAGGTCTAATTCTTCACCAATTGCACAATTTGAAGTCTCAAGAAAGACCAAAATAATACGATCCCTTAATTCCCGAATTTCCTTCAAAACCGACTTTTATTTCATTTTTCTTGGAATCCGATTTTCCGAACAAATAAATTCGGTTGGGGTCCAAATTGAAGTCAGAAAAAGCCCAAACAGCTTTTATTCGCCGAATCACTCACACCAGATGTCAAAAGTCTCTTCAAAATGGCCAATCTGAGTTTCCATTCATTTTCCGCATTTCCGACCCGATTTTCCGTAAAAATCCTAAACTCGCCAGAATTTTCTCAAATGGTGAGTCGACATTCCTAGAATAGCTTGTGACACCACAAAACTTTCAATTTCTGAAATCGAACTCAAATTGATGGTTAATTTCACTCCGACGCGCGTTTAGTATGACCTAGGCTACCGGGTAGTTTTCGAACTTTTGGGACAAAAGACCCGTGGTTGATTTTCTTCGAGCCACGATGAACCCACTCGACACATTGGTGACTCTCGATTGTCATGAAAATCTTGAAGATTCAAATACGGACACGGGGTACCAAAACGACAAAATCAAATTAGTGCCGGTCGATGAGAATTTTCCAATTTAGTGGAGTCACCCACGATCGGTCATTCATCTCGGTCGAATCGACCTATCACTGATTTCAAATCGATTTTATACTGTGCCGCAATGATTTCTAAAGATAAGCACAATCGAGAAGTCGATTCCTGGTCGAATTCTCAAGTCTATTTGCCTTAAAGTCCTTAATAACTCACCCAACTAGTCTAGTTATCTCATGAGTGGCCAACTCAGAGAAAAACACTATAGTCGCGCCGATGAAATGCCCAATCTATCTAATCAAAATCAGAATCCAAAAATCTGGATGTCACAGGCGAGATAGAGCGATTTGCAACTTTCCTATTGATCCTTGTTTTAGTTCTTTCAATCGGCTAGAGAGCAAAGACGATAATGAGCGAATGTACTCGAATTTTCAGCCGAAAATAAGCATTGCTACTGAAGTGCGTGGTGATGGAACGAGTTTGTTTCATTCTAAAGATCACAGAAAGGCTTACTCCAAATTGCTAAAAAAAGGGGTGATGAACCCTCCATCGGTCGACTTTGATTTCTTGGACTCAATAAAGGTGACTTTGAGGGAGAAGTTGACTCTCCTTCAACTTGAAAAATTTTGCTCTGAAACTTCTTTTGCTTATCCTGAGTTAACTGCTTATTTCTATTCGAACTTGTCTTTTCTTGACGTGAATAGATTTCGATTAACTATGAGGGAGAAAGATTACGTGATGGATGTTGACACGTTGGTTGACGTTATTGGTGTGGAAAGAGGTAGTTTCCAACCAATAAATGTCTTTATTGGTCATGCGACAAGTTCTCTTGTTAGGGACAGACATCCTAAAGGCAACATTACTTATTCTAAACTGTTTGCCTCAAACATTTTGCTGCACAAAGTCATGATCAACTGCATCCGACCAAAGTTAACTTCAAAGACAGATGTTTCTCGATCTAAAGTGAAACTGATGTTTGCCATCAGTAATGGAATTAAGTTCTCTCTACCTCATACAATCCTGATGCATATGTATAGGACCATTGTAAAGGATAAGGGACAGCTTCCTTACTTAGCGCTAGTCACACAATTGTTCAGACATTTTCACATTCAGTTTCTGGCCTCTCTTCGTGTTCGCACTATTACTCCTATGTTTATAGGATTGAAGATGGTGTCCAAGATGAGGGTAAAGGAACTGAACAAAGCCTTGGAGCGCTTGAAGGAAAAGTCCCCCAACAAAACCAAACAAGACTTTGCTGCACAGAAAAGGAAAGGCAAGGAGCTCATGCTTGAACTGTTAAGAAGAGAAGATCTCTTATCCTACAGGATGAAGAGGATGAAGATGATCTTACTCTCTATGCATTTGCCTTAAAGAATCTTCGAAGTTTTGTTAGTTTTGAGTAGGAACAAGACAAAGACAGAAGCGGACAGGGAAAAATAGAGAAAATAAAAGAAGGAAAAGAAGAAAAACAAGTAGCAGGAAGAGAAGCCAGAGAAGAAGGAAGTGAAGCTAAAGAGGAAGAGGGTCCGGATGACTCCATTGAACCAACTTTTTGCAATATCCTTATCTGAGGATTCAGAGAAGACAAGGAGTGGACTTGTAGGAGCTCGAAAAGAAAAAGAACATTATTTGCACTGAAATTGAGAAGGAACAAGAAGAAGAATTACTTTTTCCACTTGTAGCCACAGAAACAGGGGGAGTTCGTGAGAAAAGAGGTACTTCTTCTTCTTCTTCTATTTTTACAGGTGATGATGTTAGTAGATCTCTTGTCGATCCAGAGGATGTCTATGCTTCACATTTCCTAAAGCTGACATGGAGGAATCCTCTCGAAGCCAAGGAGTTTGACAAGGTGATGTTCCCTCAATTCTCCACACTCCTCAAATTCATTTTGCTGAGGCTAGCGCACAAACCGAACCAACTGGTGATTATCCAAGGATGATGGAACTCCTTTTGGAGGTGAAAGCCTAGCAATATGCTATGGAGTATGAGATACAGAAACTTCATGCTACTCTCACTGGGAAAGTACAGTCGTTGGACACACAGGTACAAATTCTGAATCAGCAAGTTTCTCAATTGTGGTCAAGAATGATGAAAATGCTCAGATGCTAAAGACTGTTCAGATTGTAATTCAGAATGTTTCTCTCCAATGCCAGAAGATTGAGGAGATAGTAACGTCGATGGGGGATTTCCAATTAGTTCGAATTCCAAAACAAACCTGATTTCATTTGTCTTTTATTTATTTTTGACTTTCTCTACTTTTTGCTGTTGACAAAAAGGGGGAGAACGTCCAGATTTGACTTGCTTGACTTTAACTTTTGTTGAACTTTTATTCTGTTTGCAGTCAACTTACTTTTGTAGTAATGATTATCGATGGATAGTTGTTTTAGACTTGACATTTGTCTTATCCTCTCAAGATTAACATATATTCTGTGGTTGCAGAATCCATGTTATTCAGATCCTAATCAACTTATTTTTATAAGATATCATGTACTGCTTAAGAGTTGTTTTGCAAGTCAAAAGTTCTTAAATCTACAGGAAAGTTTTGTCAACATAAAAAAGGAGGAGATTGTTGGAGAAAACCCTTTATTGTTTTGAAGTTGACGAAACTTATTTAAAGTCTATTCTGAAAACTTCCAGACTTTAGTGTCAAAGTCTGGAGACCGCCAGACTTTAGGTTCAAAGTCTGTGCACCTTGACAAATTCCAGATTGAACGCCACTGAAGAATGAAGACTTATCCAGACATAAGATTATCTTTATTTCTTCAAGGATTCAGTTCATATGGCTTATGGATGGCTTTTTGGTTGGATATAACACCTACATGATTGATCATCTTTATTGAAATCAATTTCGATATTCAAATATTTTTGAAGGCACGTAAACTTGGAAAGTATCTACTTATAGAAACCAAGATCCTGATTGTATAGGTGAACATGATTGATGGGCTTTTGTGACATCCTGAATTTCAAGTTCTAATTTCGATCAAATAAGTTGGGCTTTTCATTGACACACCTATAGTGTTTTTTTTCCCAGAGCTGATCACTCATTGGATAACTAGTCTATCAAGTGAAGCTGTTAAGGGATTTTAACGCAATAGACTTGAGAATTCAACCAAGAATCGATTGCTCGATCGTGCTAATCTGCAAAGGTCATTATGGCATAGTTAAAGTCGATCAGATTCCGGAGATAGGTCGATTCGATAGAGGTATGTGATTAAGTGTGGGTGATTCCATCTAATTGCAAAATTTTCTTCGAACGTCACTAGATCGATTTTTCTGTCTTTTCTATACCCTGTGTCCGTATTTGAAATCTTGAGATTTTCACGACAACCAAGAGTCGTCAATGTGTCGAAGATGTACATTGTGGCTTGAAAATAATCAACCATGGGTCAATTGCACTAAAAATTCATAAAAACTACCCGATAGGTTAGGACGCGCTAAAATCGCCCTAGATTGAAATTAACCGCGAAATTGAACCCGATTTCATAAATTGAAGGTTCTGTCATGTCACAATTTATTTTAGGAACGTCGGCTCATCCTTCGAGGATTTTTCAGTAAGTTTGGATTTTCGGCGAAAAATCAAAGTATGGTTATTTTGGATAGGGAAATTCATAGGCCCACTTTTGGATGGATTTTTGGGATTCAAGTTGATTCAATTGATGAGGGAAAATCATGGATTAAGTATGGACACCTTGGCTGATTTGTTTGGACTTCAATTGGATTGATTTGAGTAAGAATTGAATGGAATTGAAGAGGAAATGTACAAAATTCGTAGCCTTGGAAGGGTGCAACATTTTAGCCATGTTGGGAAGCTTCCTAAGGAAGATTGAGGAGAGAGAAGTGGCTGAGGACAGGGGTGACATGGTGGGGGCATGTGATGAGTGAATGAGGATGAGATTGAAGACTTTTGTGGCCAAATGGTGGGTCCTCTTCAGCCAGCTGCTTCTTCTTCCTCCTTGCTGCTACTTTCTCCATTGTTGAAGTGTTGGGAGCTCAAGAAAAGCCAGAGAGAACCAGCCAAGACAGTAGCAAGCCAGCCGGACCATCGTCCGCCCGCTCAAGGCCGCTCGTCCCCTAGCCGCTGCCATTGTGCATCCCAGCCGTTAAACTGCTGTTTTGTGCGCGTCTGGCCATCCTCTTGTGTTATCGAGCTCCCTCAGGCTGCCTAGAAGCTAGCCAGCTCAGCCCCGCATGCCATGTAGCCCCGTAGCCACCCGTCTCTACCGTTTCCAGTCGTTCTAGCCGCTAGAGTTGCTTGGTTCTACTCCCTTGACCAGCAAGTAGAAGCTGAAGTCCTAGCAAGATCTGGAACTTTATGGCCTATTTCTGAGTCCTTCTCGGCCTCGCTTGGTGTCGCCACAAGCTTGTTTGTCACTTACCTTGGCGTCACCGTCACCGTGGACTCACCGGACTGCTAAATCGGTGAGTTTACGCACTAAACCTTGCTTAGGAGGTTAATTATGCTTAAGGGTTATTTAGATTAGCTTAACTATAGTGATAATCTAGAATGGTTATATTAGCCTTAGAATGGATTAATGTTAATCTAAATAGTGAGATTAGCGCCATTGCGGATGGATTAGTTTAATTCAGTGGACTTTCTGCAGTTCGGATTTCTGGACCCTCTCTATTTGCCATTTTTGTAGATCGAAATGGGTTGTGAATTTTAGGTTGATTCCCTCTTGAAAATGTTTTAGACATCTTCAGATATAACATATATTTTTCTCAAGATTTTTATGAATTTAAAAGAAGAAGATAGTAGCTCCGTCATTTGAAAATAGAATCGTGGATGGTGCTGGAATTTGTGACCTTTTGGGATTCTAGGGATTTTTATCAACTCTTAGGGTTTGAATTTCAAAATGGTTTCGTCATAAAAGTTGTTTGTCACACATTCTAGTTTAACTACTCAAATTTCAGATCAAATGGACAAGTTTTGGATCTCAAATCAAACTGATTTTGGAAAATAGACTTTCTGGAAACGGACCCAGTTTTTGGTACTGGATTGAGCGATTTACTAGGCCTAATATAGAAGGATCTAGGTTAAGGTGTCTTCATGAAACATGTTCATTTATGTGTTATTTACAACATATTAAAATTTGAGAATTTTCTGAACTCGTTTGGTTAGTTTTCTGGATTTGAAATTGGAGACGCGCGAATGGCCCGGTTTCTGCCAATTAGAACCGGCTATGGTTTTGTGGTTGTTCTTGATGTTATGCTTGCTAAATAAGGTGTATTTAGTGAGGTGGTGTACTTGTGGCATGCTGAGAACTTCTGTGTGAGGTCATGAGAGGGATTGCTCTATGTTGGTTGTTTAGTATTATTGCAAAAAGGTGACCTCTTGGACTATTAAATAGAAAAAAAATGAGTTGTCGCGTCCGGACACCAAAACTTATTTGCCCAATGAAACAATGAGGTTTAAACTAGGTGCGTGCAAAGTTTGACGGATTAATTCTGAGTACGTGAGCACCTATGAATTTATTTCTGAAGGCTTGAACAAAAAAAAAAAAAAAAAAAAAAAAAGAGGGGTTACTAAAGTTTAGTTCTAAAAAGGGGTGTTTGGAAAAGAAATTAGAAAAGAAACATGGCATCGGGTTTGGATGCCAAGTTTTATGTGCTTAATATAACGAGGAGGTTTTGTATGAGGTGCGTGCAAATTTTGGCGGGTTAATTTCAAATACGGGACCCCGTACAAATTTATTTCGGAGAGTTTGAACAAAAAAAAAAAAAAAGGTGCCAAGTTTATTTTATAAAGGGAGTTTTGGTGTTTTGGCTATATGAAGGAGGCTAAGGTTGACCTGATCAATCAGGTGCTTGCATGGTTAGGTTAATTAAGTAGTTCAGTTTAATTAATCGCAATTTATTTATTTATTTACATTTATTTAATTATTTTGTAATTTATTTAATTATTTATTAATTTTCGGAAATTATGCCGAGAGAGCCACTCGATAGAATTTCGAGCTGATCGCTATGGTATAGCTAGAATGTGCAATTGATTACTAGATTGATCAATTGAGTGAGGTTTTGTGCAATTGTGTGATAATTGTGAATTATTAGATTATGCAATTGATGGCTGGTTTTTACAATTGATTGATGAGTTGTGAAATTGTATGGTGATTGTGAATCGTGAGCATTTGGTTATGACACTTGGCTAAGCCAGAAAACCGCCTAGCTTGGAATAGCCTCTGCCCATGAAACCGTGATTAACCGCTAAAGTATGGCTATGCCCATGAGGTCGAGATTAACTGTCGAAGTATGGTTGTGCTCATTGAGCCGTGATTTACTGCCAAAGTATGGCTGTGCCCATGAGACTGTGATTAACCGTTGAAGTATGGCTATGCCCATGAGGTTGAGATTAACCTCCGAAGCATGGCTGTGCTCATTGAGTCGTGATTAACCGCCCAAGTATGGTTGTGCCCATGAGGTCGTGATTAACTACTGAAGTATGGCTGTGCCTATGTGGCCGTGATTTATCGTCGAACTTGGAAAAATGTTATGCCCATTGGACCGCGATTTACCGCCAAATATTGAATAGGCCGTGCTCATTGGGCCGTGATTTACCGCTGAACACTTAGTAGGCCATGCCATGGGGCTATGTTTAATAGTTGGAACGAGAAATTGATTGAGATATAGTATGATGCATTCCAATTGTTGAGTGATGATTGCACGTATATTGAGATATGAATTGTGCTAACGTGCAGGAGGGAACTGAGGTGAGATAAGTCCTCTGTTTCGTGTGGCTAGGCCACCCCGGGGTGTATTTCCTTCCTAATAGGGTTTTAGGGGGTGAATTTGCTAAGACAATGTCTCACCCTGTCGTGGGCTTATCTTTTCAGGTCCTTAGGTGGTGGTTATGGTGGACTCGAAGCTTCGTAGTTTGTGGAGGTGGAGTCTGAAGGATCGGCGTGTGTGTCCGACTAGTATGTTGTACGATAGCTTCTTTTTGAGAGCCGACTTTTCATAGACTTTTGACTAGACTCGTTTTGTAATTAAACCCCGTTGTTTATAAAAGTTGGCTTTTGTGAAATGTTGCCATGCTTTCCTATCCCATGCTATTTGTTGTCAGGGGTTTATTGTTTCGCTTCCGCATGTGTATTAATAATGAATGGGTCGGTGACGCGTCTTGGGAACGTCGCATTTATATTGACTGAAGAGGGATGCGTGTGCATTTGAGGATTGGGGCGTGAAGGCTTTCATCACAATCATCAAACGACTAAAGATCTCCTTAATTGATTCTTTCTAATGGGTAGATCGGAAGAATTCTTTTGGAAAGTGCCAACGGTCGAGATGGCATGAAGGAGTATTGAAGGTAGACTCTCTAGTTGTTTGATAAAGTGCGTGAAAGAAAATTTCAAAGTCTGAAACTTTCTAGTTCCTTGCTATTTCACTCACTGAGCTCAAATTTGTACTCAAAAGAGAGAACTTTATATTGTGACTTCGTGAAAGAGAAGCAGACTTTTCACTATGAAGTTGAGATCATCAAAGCTGTAAAATCTCTTGTTTCTTAGTGGAATTCAGCTAGCAGGCTGTCAACGTGAGAAAGTGGACATAGACATGATCTAAGCCGAGCTATTATAAACTCTGTGTTCTTATTCTCTTCCATGAACTCCTCTATTTTGTTCGTAGTTTTATCTAAAGTCTGAACGTATTCAAAGCGTGTCATTTTCTAAAAGCAGAATACTTCTATTGAACTTTGCAAAAATTTTACTTCACACCTATTCACCCCCTCTAGGTGTTGTTACTAGTCCTTTCAGAAAGCAATGCCGAACATTTTGAGTTGGGTTCCTCTAATGTTACGGGACAAGGTAAAGGGGAAAAAAAAAGAAAAGGAAAAGGAAAGAATAATACAGGATAGATCTGAACCGTCTAATGGCTCCTGCACTGAGATGTCAGCCATTTAAGAGGTAGCTTTAAGATTTAACTTAAGAAAATTTTCTCAAAATCCCAATCCAAAAGTTGATATGCACCTTTTGACTTTAAAATGACTATCGAGCGATATTCATACAAAAGAATCAGAATATTTTGTACAATATTTAGCTAAAACCCTTATGTTTCTTTTCTGCCCCTTTCAAATAGTTTTTGAGGTAAAAGAGAGAACTTGCACTCTGTCCTATCTAGGAAAAGGTTTACAACCAACTCCTAGAAAATTTCATTTAGTTATAGCATTATATTTAGCACTCCTTGGGCGTTCTTTTTGTTATAAATGGGTTTTCGGGGTGTAAAGTGAGTCTTCAAATATTTCTTCGGGAAAGACCACTCTTTAATTGATACTTTCTATACATTTTTTAGATCGGCTACAAAGCTGCCAAAGTTGAACATGTGTTGCAACAATCTAATGCAATCTTGGGTCGTCGAGGCTGGGTTATTGAACATGTTAAGAAGAGGTTAGACCATCAATTTGTTGAGGATCTACCAGCTATGTCTATCCCAACAAGAAGTAATACCACCAACCGAGAAATTTCATAATTCGTCAAAAGAAAGAATAATTGACCTTCAAGTACTAGTGGCAGTGCTCATAGCCACAGTCACCTTTGCAACGACCTTTACGATGCCCGGAGGTTATAACAATGATGGACCCAACTCGGGAATGCCTACTCTTGCTGGCAGGGCAGCTTTCAAAGCCTTTGTTATAGCTAACACTACTGCATTCAGTTTATCCATCCTGGCGATATTTCTACGTTGGGTGCTCGCC